>OX346270.1:2400000-3612500 GCA_947049275.1 Epinotia bilunana | reverse complement strand
AATCAATAAAACGTCGGAAACGTGTTGGGATTCTCCTGGAGTCACAGATCTCCGTAGAGACATAGGGTAACTGATGAGGTAGGCCCTATACTTCTTTGCTACCGTGGTATAACAGACTTGAAGGGGCATTTTCATCGGTCGATCGGGCCCGCATACGAGATGCTTGAGATTTCCAAAACGCATGCGCAGCGCCCGCATGCGGAGAGCCGTTTTTTCTAATCAATATTGGCGAGCGCGAGTTCTTTTGGATGTTCTCTTCTTCCCAAACTACCATCTCACTCGCTTGAAAACGACTGTGTTTTCAACTAATGACTTTCATTAACTTTCTTTCTTTCCTGTTTTACCTGAGGTAAAACGGCCCATGGAATGGGTAACGGCTCTTGTTGTTGTGAACTGTTCAAATAGACGTTAACATATTTAACAGTTACAAAACAAATGCATATTCCAACCATCCACAACTACATGCAAGAGGTGCCTTACGCAAGTTTTTTACTGGAAATGCCTCGCCAACGGGAATCGACATCAGCGGAAGCAATGCTGCTGCTATGACCATATTGACACATCTACAGTTTTTCAAATCGAAGGCCAAAGGCATGAATAAATGATGCCGTGTCGCCATATTTGCTATCTAATCACGGCGTTCTCAATAACGCGATAACCGATACCGAAATTCTATCACGGAAACGTTTTCATTAAAAGCTACCTCTACCGGTGTATGAAATTTCGTTTAGCCATACCACAAGGCTTAATAAAGATAGGTACTTCATGTTCGTGACGTGCACATAATACCTAATGTAGTATAAAACAATAAAGAATCAAATAAAAAATATCTATACTAATGTATACAATACTAATAAAAGTCTGAATTGTAAATTTGTTATCTCTCTCTCTGTGTCGGTCCCTCATGTATGATGATCGTGGTCAGCATCAGGGTTGCATCTGTAGCGGATGATCTGTCTCCATCGGTTTCTATACTGCGCGTCCCTTACGACCGTGTAGAATTTTGAGGACTACGCGTTTTCCGTCTATCTTGTTGGTGAACGACCGCGCGATCGTTTTCCTTCGGTGTTCCCAACCACAATCAATTTCTCCAAGCATTCGTCACCTCTTCGCATTGTGTGTCCGAAATGAGGTAGGTTGGTGAGGTAGGGCACAGCGAAATGTCATCCCGCTCGAATGTGGAGCAGCCCAACCGGGGAAGTACCTCCGCCTTGCAGAAGACCACAGCCATAATAACACTACTACTTGCTCTGTAGTAGTGTTGTGTTCCTGGAGGTGAGCAAGGTCGCCAGAGCTCCCGAGGATGCGTTGTGTTGAGAGCGAGGGAATTTGTTCCTTCAGCTGTCAACACGGCGAATCCTCAAACATATCATGGGTCGGCAACGCCCATGTTACTCCTTTGGAGTTCCATGCGTCTATAGGCTGCGGTGTCCGCTTACCATCAGGCGGGCCGTACGCTTGTATGCCACCGTCGTTGTATAAAAAAAATATATGAAAGAATGCGTTGTTGGCATATGGTTGACAAACGATTATTTTGAGCTAGTTCAGTATCGATGCATTGGTGCGCTTCGCAGTCCAAGGTACTCTTAGTATCCGTTTCCGGCATCACTAAATTTGTTATACGTAAGTTTATATTTCGGGGGTAATGGATGATTAGTTAGTTCTGGAGGTTCTCCAGTGAAGGGAATGGACCTTCAGCACGGAGTTTGCTTGGGTTCTCTGTAATATACCTACGGGTATCCACCGATCGGATCCCTGTGCGGTCGGTCAGTTATCAATAAAAAACCCGTGCGACCGTTACGAAGATACTCGTATAATACAAAATTTTCAACTCAATTTAGCTTTTTCAAAGGTTTTTAAATCAATGAAACACAAGAAATGGATGCTGATTGACTTAAAAAAAGCCTAAAAAATGACGTCGTTGTTCCTACTTCTGTAGAAATTTCATGCTATATTCTATTTGTACCTATAACTTAACAGAAGGCGAGCCGATACATCATGACTACACACATCGAATGTTTCCGAAAAATCACATGCTAGGGAAAAAATCCCAACGAGGGAAAGTTTTGATATCTCCCTCTTCACGGCATGTGTTGAGCGACAGATGGCTAATCACATTTTTTGCGTCCGTTACATTCTCAAGATGGGCGAGAATTCTGAAGCCATTTTTTCGGTAAGGGAACAGTAACACCGCTCACTCGATTTCAGACTTTGAAAAAGGTAGCCTAAATATATTGTTTTGCCATACCACAGTTGCTTAGGGGTGCGCGAAATTGGCAACAGTGAATGCCACAAGCAAGTGAGTAGGTAAACGGGTTGCCCAGTACTTACAAAAGAAAAAAAATTAGAGGTCCGACTTTTGATTATTATATTGAGTTTGTCTAATCGACTGGTAGCCGAACGGTAGGTAAGACATGTGACTTTCAATTTGGAAGTTGTTGGTTCAAACCCAGGCTAGTACGAGTGGCTGTTCCCACCGGCTAGCCTATATATTTTTTAGGCAAGCTTATATATATTATTTATATTCTCTAAAATCTTTAATAACATTTTATATTCCGGATTGCGTATGTAGGTTAGTACCTACATACGCAACCCCAAAAAAAACCATGTTTATAATTCATTTTATACTTAACCGATAGGTGAGACAACCAATTTAAATCCAACAAGATCTAGTTTCCCTTTGGGTTAGAAGGTCCAATGGCAGTCAACTTCTTAATAAATATGTATATAATAGGCACCCATGCCAAATCTTTTGACTAGATGTCATAACCGGGCCTGCTGCATATACCGCCCGTGCCATGACACATGGCTGCATCCAATGCTCACTCAGCACGAAGACGCTGATATGTTCGCTGATCGTTTGACATACTTCACATTGCTAGGATATTTTTGAATTGGCACTTAATTTATGTAATGGCATTACAATTATGATTTATGACATATTTACCTGCGCATATTTGGTATCTATATACCAAATCGCTTACACGCTAAAATAAACAATAAAGATAAACATGCACAGGTAAATATGTCATAAATCATGTATGTCATATGTCGTATACAATGCAAGCTATAGAGCTTGCATTGTATTATTGTGAATAACTCATAACGGACCTCTGGCCTCTACAGGGAAACGCTGGGAAGATGATGATTGGAGAGCTTGTCTCTATTTTTTATCGACCGTGTTTGAATTTCGCTAAACCCACTTTTAATGCATCAAGTAAGAAACAATTGACCATGAAATTAACACCGAAATACCGAACATTATCCTCAACAATGTAGCCCTTAAGTGAAAAGTAATTTGCTCCGAATCTGCTGGAGAACGGTCCTAGTTGTGAGATATAGCGCGCCCGGTTGCTCGGAATGTGCAGGGTCGGACGGACCTTATTACGGCCAAGGACTTTGTAAGTTTATGAAAAAGGAGAAAAGGTTGGGGATTAGGGGAGTATTAGATAATCCGCTTAATTCTGGTATAGTTTGTTCCAGTTAAAATGATGAAAAGTACTCAAAACCAACTATTACCGAATTCCAAGTAGGGTTCTAAAACAATTACGCATTAACAATAGAAGAAACAGTAGCAACTCCAGCAACACCCACACTACGGTCAGTTTTATGACGTCTCATCTTTTCCTTTCTTATTTAGCGACAATAGTAACTGTAAAATCCCACGTTAAGTGAATTCTCGTCATTTTAACTGGAATAAACTATAATTGTGTAATCAAGTCTTACAGGTCGATTTTCTTCTACTTTCATTAGATTTTAAACTTTTAAAGTATTCTTCTACCAGATAGTTTTCATATAAGATGTTTGGATGTAGGTACGCCCAAAAACGGCATAACGGATTTAAATGAAATTTGGCACAAAGGTTGTTCGTAACCTGGATTATAATATAAAAAAATACCCCATATATCATCAATTCTTACCCCAAAGGGATGAAATTAATGATGGAAGTTGATTCAAACTATCTTCAAAAACAAGTTATCCAAGACTCCTATTTCAAAACTACTCCTTATTAAGCTTCTACAATCCTCAAATTCCTTCGCTACCTACCAAACTAATCCCAAGCAAAACTAACATAAATCAGTCCGAATTAATCACCAACGACACTGCTGACTATTTTAGAGTCTTAATACAACGGGATAGAGTGCACCATTGGTCAGTATAGTGGCTGTTTGTACTTGAACCCGTCGCTTCATTTGAGAACAATTAGCGGAAAAGATCCCGATTCCCGAAATCCCGACCCTTTGCTGAGGTGCATGCCTAAACACACCCTTTCGGGAGGCTTATTTGGTCCGTAACTTCGCATCACAATAGGATTGTAGACTGATATAAAAATTGATAACGTAGGTAGTGTTGCTAAATGAAAAAAATAAAAATATATACTTAAGGGGATGCCTTCCGCACACGAGGAAATGAGATGTAACACTCTTCCGGGAATGGCTTTTTTGGACAAATTTCAATAAATACCTAACTTAGTGAAGTTTTATTTAAATTTCACAAAGTGAGATTTTAGATGAGATAAAATACTATAGGGTTAACTTGATTGTTTCGTAAAATAATATGTATCGTTTGACTAGGCTGAGTAAAAAAAGGAAAATACAGACCCAATTTTAACATGTTTTTCTATCGAGGAAATTTTAAGCAATCGTGTATCGATAAAATCAGATAAATAATCATATAGTCAAGGATCATATATCTGAAAATCAGACCCTATTGTTTCTTAATCTAGTCAGAACGGCGTTTCAAAGGACGCGATAATTTCCAATGCACCACCTTAAACTGATAAAAAGATGGAGCTTGAAAGTTTTGAAAATATATACACACTTCTTTTTTATTGTTCTAGAGTAAATTTAAAGCTACCAATAGACTTGATTTTGATAGAAACAAAATTGTATGAAAACTTAAACGCTGTTTCGCGACCGTAACAGCAATTTACTTGATTTTTTATACAAAAAATAGTACAAACTAGAAATAGCAAAGTGAGACGTCATACTTTTAATTCAATCAGTATGAAGCGTTTCGGCTGCCGCCAGCGAGGTCCGTTTTCGACTCTAATTTATGGCTCTGTAAATGTCGTTGCTGTCATACAAACATTTGTTCCTCTCCACAAACTGATTCGAATGACATCGTAAAGAAATCTTAGGTCACACCCCTATTTTTTTTTTCATTTATTGACCAAAAGAACAATATAAAAGAAAAAAATTGTACAGCGGACAAAGCCGTAAAGGTTTAACTGCCGCTGTATTCACTCTTTAGCTAATTATATCTAGGTTTATATATATATATTTTACAATGGTTCTATTTTTACTAAGATTATATTATACTCGTAGCTACGTACAATAGATACTTAGTTAATTACTAATGCTCGTATTCATATGGAACCAAAGGCACATTTTATATATCATATCATGTTTAAATTTTTATGAATAAAGTAGTAAATAAGTTTTTTTTTTAAATTATAATATATTTTTCGTGTACACATGAAATGTGTGTATTGTGTTTAGTTAGCACATCAGCATATTTAGATAAAACGCTTTCATAGTGCGTTTACATTTGTGTGGGTTATCATCTATGCTATCGGTGGGTAGTTGTTTAAGAATATTTGGTACCATGTATTCCCAAGTTCGTTTGCCATACACATTTTTACATTGCGGAAGGACAAAACGCGGCAAGTACACTAATTTCCTAAGGTGTCCGTCTAGTTGTTTTTATGAGACTTTTTTTTTTTCATTTCTTCACTATAATTGAAATTCTGGTAAGCCGCGTCTGCGGAGGGCCCCGCGACTGGCGGGCCTACGTTGTGCCGCGTCAGCCTATGTCAAAGCACACAGCAATGTCAAATGAGCTAACTAAACTAAACTGTTGGATACGACTTCTAGCAGCGGCCCTTTAAGGGGCTGCGCTCCGATTTCACTCCTACATATAATTATTTGAGTTGGCCTAATGACACCAAAGCAGTCCATTCAAAAAGAAACTCTACCGCCTCACTTCAGATTTAAAATCCAATGACAGTTTTATAAAAAGTCCTGGCCGAGCCGTAACAACCAAAGTGCCTGCCCCTTTGACAAGGCCGAATCCTAACGAAATCTAGTCTCTCTAAGTCGAAAGACCGGATGGCAGTTGCCTCCGTAAGAACTAGTGCCTACCCCAGATCCCCTCCGGGATCAGATGGCCAAACGGACTACGGTCTTCTCCAGGATATTCCGGAGTGACACTAAGAAGAGGAGGGTTACGAATCATATCACAACATGAGTATAAAATTAAAAAAGATTCTGTGCTAGCTTAGTTGTCGGAACGAGTGCGTGGACATTGAAATCCCATTGCGAACTTAAGTGGCTGACCAAATTGACTCTCTTGTCCGTTTTGATAGGCAGAGACGGCACTTACCGAGGTGTTGTCACGTACGTTCTGTTTACAAACACACACATAGTTCTGTACATTTACCATCATAAGAAGATTATATGAAGAGTCAGTATAGTACATTACTTACCTAGAGCGGTAAAACAAAGACTGTCTCAGATAGCAGGAATTTGACGCCCGCGCCGAAGGCAAGGGCAGTAAGTATGTGATCTGAGGCTTTCTATATTACTGCCCGTGGTGAGGACAGCATTTTCCGTCTCTCTCAGGCCAGGCAGAGATATTTTCCGCAGGCGTTGTGAGAAAATATTACATACGTATTTATGGATATCATCATCATCATATCAGCCGAAAGACGTCGACTGCTGGACATAGGATTTATGGATATAGAAATTACTTATTAGTAGTACAATACAATTTCTTTAGCGGTACGTTTTCGGTCACAAAAAACGTTCTAGATTGTATGTAATACAGTCAGCAGCAGAAGTAAGTTATCAGTTTTTCACCTTATAACAATGGAATAAGACGAGCTACGGTAGCCTAGTGGTTCAGGCATGCAGCTGTCAAGCGGCGGTCTTGGGTTCGAATCCCGGCTCGTACCAATGGGTTTTTCGGAACTTATGTTAGCTTCTCGGTGAAGGAAAACATCGTGAGGAAACCGGCCTAATCCCAATAAGGTCTAGTTTTCCCTCTGGGTTGGAAGGTCAGATGGCAGTCGCTTTCGTAAAACTAGTGCCTATGCCAAATCTCGGGATTAGGTGTCAAAGCGGACCCCGGGCTCCTTTAGGGGCACAACCGGGAACAACGCTAGGAGGATGATGAACAATTCAATAAGGTGCAAAAGTGTTAACTTACAATACAATTTATTTAGCGGTATCAAAATGTCTACCATACCACGCTGTCTACCATAGGACAGGCTCTATTATTATTATTAATAATTTATTTAAAGACAAATCCCTGCCTATGTCTGTTTGATATTTTTAATTGAACTGGTTAAACATCAGACACAGTCAAATCGAGAAAAATCCATCTACCTACACATGCCTAGTACATACGTAAGTACGAGTATTCCATTTAAAGTAATCTCCTGCTTTCGGATTATCCCCATTAATTTTTCCCGGCCTCTGTTTGTTTAGGACGGGATAACGAGAGTAACGTATCCGCTCTGTTCAATTTGCATTGTATATAGCCGGTAAAAGCGTTTCTTTCTGTCAAATTGGAGCGAATATCTAGTACTAGTATTGAAATCGAGACGTCTATTTTATTTAACGTATTAAATTGGAACCGGTTTGGCATTGCCGCGCGTGGTTGTTTCGCAATCCCTGCAGAACTTCTTGACGAATGTGAGCTAGACGGATAAAAAAAAAATTTCGATCGTCACGAAATATGAATGCCTTCTGAACGTTATGAGTATCTACTTATGCATCTAAGGTATATTTTAAATTTTTGGTTCGAAAATTGCGCAGGCGTTAATTGGCATATCTGTGCGTCATCAATCGTTTTAGGTATAGATGGAGTGATGTCGGCGAATAAGTGTTTACGGATATTCCATTAACTATACATTCTAAATATATTTAAGTTAGTTTTAAATGATAAGAACCAAAGTTTCAACTTTCCAAACTTCAGGCCATTTATCAATTCCGTAATCGCCGAATGCTTAAGTGATTTTCGGTTCGCACCTTTTACCTTTTAATACTTTTAAAGTGGTCGAAAAACTGAAACCACGCCAAAGTTTGTTTGGGTTTGGGAAAATTCAAATACTTTGCTGGTTTCAAGTAGGCTGGGTAAAAGCATTGAGTTTGGTGGTACTTTGGAACTTTAATTGTGATGCGATTTACATTACGTGACGTCGCACAATCTTGCTACGAGTCATCGAATAACGAGGTACTTATACAAATCTTTATTGAACACAAATGTTTCTATTAATAGGAAAATAAAAAATAGGGACCCTGGAAAGAACTGGAATTACAATATTATTACGATTTTAAAGTTTAATAATTAAACGCAAAGCAAGTTTGCTTCCAAAAAAATTACATGTGTTATAGTTATAACACATGTAATTTTTTTGAAATACTACTAACCGGAATAGAAAAGAAACGTAGTAACTTGAAAGAACATTTCCCTACAGAGCGAAGGATCATTATCTCAACGATGACATTACACCCAATTCTTGACACGAAAATCATGTTTTCTCTCTTTGTCGCATTTTAAGCTCACTATGGTATATCTGTCATTGAATTAGTTACACGACATACGATACAATACAAATACTCCTTATGGTACCTCTCATAAATACAGCAGAAACTAAAGAATAAGCAAAGATAAAGAGGAAAAACAACGACGGGCGATCTTATCGATACAGAAAGCGGTCTCAATTGTAAATGGACACTAAAAAAAGCCATGGGCGAGGCAACCCTTGTCTACTTTAACAGATTCTTGAAGATTTTGTCCTTTTGACTAGCGCGCCTGCCATGGTAGTCGTCACACGTCGATGAACAGTAAATGCTTATTTGACGTAATTCTATTATATCTAGAGCAGCACCCATCAATATGTTAATAGGAGTAATATGCTTTCCCGCAGGTTTGCTCGATGCTCATATGAAAGTCATGCTTTTTAAAGTATATACACCCAGTCCAATAGAAATTCAGCGAGCCTGTGGGTAAGTTAAACGAAAAGAGCCTAATAACGCCATGCGTATACAGAATGATAATGCTTTTAGAATGCTGATGGGGCTGCCGAGGAGGTGTAGTGTGCAATTGTGCATGTTCGTGGCGGCTCGTACGAACAGCTTCCAGGCGATCATGCGGAAGAAGATCTTGCCGCTTATGAGCCGTGTGAGGTAACGTACCAACAGCATATTAATAGTAAATTACTACAGAAGCCGTGAAGTAAGGGGTTGCGAGGCTACGATAGTTATGAGGCTGGCAACCCCTTTTCACGCCGAAGTATGTATAGTGCTTAAATATGCTTCAAATAAAACTAAAACTACAAGAAATCAAGCTTTAATTTTCATGGCTGAACGCCCTGATGCTGTGCCACAAATAAATTAAAAAACAAATTACTTCCTGGCCTAGGCCTTAAATTTTGCATGAAATTCTTTTACAGTTCTCTCGAGTTGTTCCGCCCGAAACGTGATACTTTGAAGCCTGTTATAACGCACGTAATGACGATATTTCATTGCATGTTTGAGAAAAAGTCTTTGCTGCACGCTACGATTGTCCAATCCAAAATAATTGGATCGGACAAATGAAATGAAAATGAAATAAAAAATTGAAAATGAAATGAACGTGTAGCCACTATTGTATCATAATTCTTGCCATAGATTTACACACTAACCTTAACTATTAAGAAATGTTAATCACACTCTATGGATAACGTATGAAAAATGTCTCGAAATAAAGTTTTTTATTATTATTTAATAGATACGGGTGCAGCAAAATTAGTGACATTACCGCGGCTGTCCGGCAATCGAACCCACTCATTTATCTTTCTCGCAATATGTTCGAAGTTTTATGAGTTAACTTTAATCGAGCAACATATTTAAGTTCTGTCGAACATTCTGAACTTGCTCAGGGTCATCTCGCCCGACCCTAAAGAAGCATCAATCACTGACAAGAGAACACTAAAGTTGCGGGTTGAGTTCACTTTTGTTTTGTTGTAAACATTCTTTTCCCGATAATTACCCTCAACTTGGAACACAAACTTGGAAATGATTATAAGGTGCAACGAGTTAATAAAACATTTTGATGTTAGGTTTGTCTTTAATTGTTTGGTTAATAAAACATAAATACCACATCAGTCGTACTTAGGTAATAAGTATAGCCGTATACTAAATTACAATGAAATGAAATATGATTTTGGAACTAATATTAATAGTACAGTTTTTGACTAAGCTAAAGCATCTCGTATTCGATGAGATAAAAAAATGTTATCGTCAATGACACAATCCTGTTGTGTTACTACAATCCTAGTTAGTGAGTATTACCGCGACTGTTCTGCGTCGATTTCAACTCATTCAACACATGGTGTTAGTTAAGATTACAATAACAATTATAAATGTAGTATGTTGCACGTCGTCGTTTCACTGATGGTTCCAACGAAATACCAGCGCTGGTCATTGTCGGCTACATGTTGAGTTGGGACCATTTTGTGACATGTTTATTCCATAAAAAACATTCCATGTAAAAAAGAGGCCAAGTCACGAAACTTTTCCACCGCAAAAAGTTGTGAGAAATTTGGTAGTACCAAGTCTCAGGCATTCTTATCTATCAAAAAATCAATCAAAAAAATCAAAAATCTTTATTCGGGTAAATTATGAAATAATATTTTTCACGGGGCCGGAATTTCCTAGTAAGTGAATATACACCTGTAACAAGAAATCCCGCTCTTCCACAGTAGCAGCAAGTATTCAATATCACCCGAAGCAGACTTAAATAACATGCATTGATTAGTTACATTAATTTACAGTTCTTTAGATATATCTATATTTGCTATATAAATAAAATTCTGCATCTTGGCAATCACACAACTTTACTGCATTTATTTATTTATTTATTATTAAGGATCGCCAACAGCGGCAACAACAGTTACAAGCACTAATACAAAAAAACATAGGTTTATATTTAATTGCGCCACCAATTACAGGCGAACACCGCATGCATTAAAGAAAGCATCGCCTAAAAATAATATAAAACGAGACAATACAGTAGGGCACACAAAAGTAGTTAATAATAATATACTTAGGACTAATTCAAGAATAAGAAGTCTAAAACTAAAACATGGCTATTGAGGCATTTCAATCGGTCATCGACAGCAATTTTGTCCTGAATCGCCGTAAACTGTCATGGTGTGTGTCCAACTCCTGCTCTGAGTTGCTGCTCAGTCTATTGTGCAGGCGCGACAGACGGGGCGGGGCACCGGCGAGTGGGAGCCTAGTTTGGTGCGGCAGAGTCGTATGCTAAATAGTGGACAAGGGTATCGCGGAACGCGGGTGGGTACTTTGAGCGCAAACTTTTTAAATAAACTTGGACAGTCTGTCATGTTATTCAGTTTTGTACAGAAACGTCATGTCCAGCATATCTCTCCTGCTTTTAAGAGACATCATATGAAAGCGCTTAAGCCTGTCTTTGTACGACTGAACTCGACTAGATATTCTGCATCGATATGCCAGATGTTTGGTCAGACGCTTCTGTACGCGTTCAATCCTATCAATATGGATTTTGTAAGACGGTACGACGGTACGCATTTATGGATTTTTGCATACCTAAAACTATGTAGTAACTATTGTGTGATTGCCAAGTCACAAAATTTTATTTAGCTAGCAAATAAAGAATAATAAGAATGACTGAGACTTGGTACTACCAAATATCTCACAACTTTTTGCGGTGGAAGAGTTTCGAGAATTGGCCTCTTTTTTACATGGAATGTTTTTTATGGGATCTCACTTCTTTTTGTAGGTTATTGTGTCAATATCCCATTCTTGATTTTTGTCCCATTTACTGCAAATATAACCTTGTAATCCTATATGTTTATATGGGATTAGTTATAATTATAAGTTATTTATGCAGTAGAAAACTAGACTTAAATTGCAATTTTTTTAGCGGCCCCTTAATTTATACACTAAACACTGTATTCTAAATTTGAAGCTTCTATGTCTGCTAGAAGTGCCTTAGACTTTTGATGATCGGTGAGTCAGTCAGTGAGTGTCAAAATTAAGAAACTTTGACTAGTTATAAATCTTAAACCGTTGGTTCAAATTGAATACAATTTGAAATATATCGTGTTTATACAATGCGTGCTTGGTTAATGGAAATGCAGGCTTCTAGTTTTATCCACAACGAAGTTATAAGGGGTCGAAAATGGCCTGAACTGCTTCGAGAAAAGGATGGTACCGCTGTTTTGCTCGACTTGGCGGGGGCACTACCGTGCCCCCAGATTCAATTTAAATTAGAAGATGTGTTCCACTACGCTGGATTTTTGCAATGACAATCGATTTTTTTTATGTACCAATAGTAGAAGGGGGCATTACCATATCTCTAATACAGCTGAGACCAGCTGAGGGTTCTTCATCAGATACTTCAGACCTTCGATTTTTGACATCAAATGGCCCACGAAGTTGAATATTTTTTATAAAGGCGGTATAGATATATCTCTAATAGTTTGGTTGGCTCTTGTGTTTTCTAATCAGGGTCACCAGGTACTCCAGATCTTCGATTATCCTAGTTTTTATAGTTTTCCTTTTATGTGGCCATTAAACCCTAACTCTGTACCAAATTTCAGCTCTCTGAGTTTATGGGAAGTACTAGTTCTATTTTGATGATCATGAGTGAGTGAGTGAGTGAGTGAGTGAGTGTCATAAATGCGAAACTTTGCTTTCGCTTAACTTCGGAACTAAATGACCTACAGACTTGAAATTTAGGATTTTAAGTATGTGATTATAGCTTACTGGATGACGAAAATTTCTGCGTTCTGGTCTTATTCAGAGATTCTCAAATAGGGGCCTGAAAATGCGGCGAAATGGTTTCAGTAAAGGATGGTACGGCAGTATTTGCTTCGCGCTCGACTTGGCGGGGGCACTGCCGTGCCCCCAGATTTTGTTTTATATTTGTCGTTTTGTGTGTGTCAAGAAATGTACGTTTCTATCTCTATTATAATTAAATATAGTGTTAGATGGTAACGCCGAAATCTTCCAGTCGGCTATAGAATATGTATAAGATACACACCATATTTCTAGGATTCTTCTAGATTCCCAAAAAGAAGCATATTTACACTACCGTCCTTCCACGTCCAGTAACACCAAAAACTGATGAATATTCTAGTTGAAATAACAATATGGTGTGATGTAAACAGCATGAAAGTTATTTTTATGTAGAAGACTTGTGATAATACTAAGTGAAATGACAATAAGACCAAGACAAGACGTGAAATTCTGGTCATTCAGAAAGGGAGGTACAGTTTTGGAAACTGTTCAGGGAAAGCGTGCCAAGTTTCAATTCAACACGCGAAACATACTCAACAGTAAAGGTTCAGATTGGTAGCTTGCGCCTTACTCTTTCACTCTCTGTTCCACATAGGAACTTAATGAGCAATAGCCGAGACTGTGGCATATGCTTTCACTATCTACATCTATTTCAGGAAATATTTTGCTAATGATCTTGTTATAGTCTCCAATACTAGCTGGCACTCTTCGTTTCTGTGGCAACAACGGATGTGATCCGTCAGAACGTACTTTGGTGTTCATCTATCGTATAAACTTCTAGTGTGTATTTCCTTTTCTCTTTATCTCCATCAACAGTTTCTCCAAGACATGCGCATTGCCAGGGGTTCTCATATAAATAGAATTCTCTAACAGCGTTGGGATTTGAAGTTGCTCGGCAAGTGCGTCAACCAATTCTTGGATAAATCTTTAAGTCGCAGGCTCGCACAATCAACAAACATGGTAGGTGAAACATAGACAATTTTATTATTATCCAGGTAAAGATTCACCAATGTAGACAATCCTCTAAGCAATCTCTGGTCAAGATTGTAGAACTTATTGTAACTTAAGGAAATCTGCATGATGTTAACAAGTGGCTGTAAGTAATACATCGGCGTGTATTGCTTCAATGCGGTTGTGGGTTAAGTTAAGTTCGAGTAAATTACTGAGTTTGGCAAACGTTCTGGAATATCTCAATCTCAGGGATGTGATGAAATTGTGAGAGTTTTCCAGTTACCACATATGGTTATTATTGTTATTATTATTGTTATCGTATTGACGAGAGACATCATTCTGATCTTGACACGTTTTATTGTTAATTATTGACCCTGTACATGTGTACATCTCTGACAATATTACATAATTGTTCCTTTTTTGTTTTGACACTTAGAGACCTTATACATCTCTTAGAATATTAGAATAATTATTAATTGTATTTGGATGCTCAGAGACCTTATACATCTCTGGAATACTGAATTAATATGATTAACTTCTTGTTAATGCTGATACAGATCTTATATCGAATGTAATGGTCTAATTTTGCAATTTTGTTTTGTTTACATTAACTTAGTGACATTTAGTTTGTTAACCTTTTATATATAATTTTAAATTATTATTGTGTAAGATTATTATTATTAATTTATTGTAAATTACGGTTTGACATGTAAAAGTGCCCTTGTGGCCTATTTGCAGAATAAATAATTGATTGATTGATTGATTGATTGCAAATAGAGGTACTTCTTGCAATACACAGTTTTCCAGCCACAACTCTTGGAGAGCTGGCAAACCTTGTAGCAAACCCTCCGGTGCTCTCTCCATTTTGTTCCCATTTAAACCGCTGACCGTTGACGACCGCTTTAGCCTAGTTGGTAGTGACCCTGCCTACGAAGCAGGAGGTCCCGGGTTAGAATCCCGGTAAGGGCATTTATTTGTGTGATGAGCACGAATATTTGTTCCTGAGTCATGGATGTTTTCTATGTATTTAAGTATTTATTTATCTATATATGTATGTTTATCGTCGTCTAGTACCCATAGTACAAGCTTTGCTTAGTTTGGGACTAGGTTGATTTGTGAAAGATTGTCCCCTAATATAAAAAAATATAAAAATTAAGTGATATACTTTAATTGTGGGCAGTTTTGGAAGAGGCTCTCAGGCAAGGTATGCCCTTCAAATCTATTGTTATCCAAATATACTGCTTTCAGGCTTGGTAAATTTAATTTTGCTAATATGGCAGTGACGGAGATATAAGTTAGTGACATGGTAGTCCCTGGTTGTCCGCTGTATAACTGGCATGTTGTAGAATCTGGGGCAGTCCGGTTAGGTTGCCTTATCCGATGTTACGCTCGCTCACCCAACACAGTGTCGTATATGCCGCCATCTGAAACGTGATAAAATGAGAAAGGTGAGTGAGCTTGACATGTTACTCTTTCTGAATTTGACTTAAAATATTTTTGATAAAGCTTGTTTTAAAGCATTTGAATCAAAACAACATCTTTATCGACATTACAATTACTATTATTATTATTGTTTTGTACAACTACTTAAGACATTTTAATGAAATTCTGATGAAAAGTGTGCTGCAAAACTTATTGAAATTGGAAATACAGTCTCGCTCTTACCGTAAATTCTACTAGAAGCAAATTTTTCTTGGTTCAGAATACTGAGCACAAGAACTGATCACCTCAAAACTCCAGGATTTAAGAAAATTTTGTAATAAATCCCAAAAGTGCACACTGCATTGCGACTGTTCATAAAACGGTCTGATAAAAAAAAGAAAACTTTTATTTCGAACTATGAATCCATAATTTGTTAGGAACAATTTATTTACTTAAATACTAGTGTGATGCGACCCAGATCTAAATTGAAACTAGTAACATCACTAAAATATTTCAATACTAGTTAACCTTCAAACTTATCGCTCGAATTCAGCCAAATGGGCGAGGTATTCACTTCATATTGAATTAACACGTGCAATATTATTTTAAGTGCAAAGGTGAGCAGAGACTGACAGACTGGTTTAACCGGTACTGCACAAAACCCCATTACAGGAAAACTGTTGAAGAGCGTACGTAAAAAATACATACTTTTTAATCCACTCTATTTACGTTCCGAGGCCTTCTTCCTTGAGACTGCGATCTGCAAGTCGATCACGTAACGCGTTGTACGTACGTTAGATAGATTTAAATGCAGGTATACATTCATGGATCGGTATTAGGTAGGTTCATGAATCGAATTTACTTTATTTACACCTTTTGATTTTCTTATCACATACATTACCCAGGATTTCAGTAGTGGCAATATTTTACACGTCAAGCAAAACACGAAAATGGCACGTCCTTATCGCGGCCATAAATAATTCTGCGAGCATCTATCGTAGTGTGACGTCGCCTTATGGCGGTAATGTGATGTCACACTTTCGTTATATTTATTCGTGTTTGTATAATAAATCGTATGAAAAATGTTGCGCATGGAAAGGAAGGTGCAATGAAAAAAGAATTGTCTGACCACGTCAATTAATATCAGCAATTGCTTGACCAATTGTTTCATGGATAAAAGTTAAACTGAGAATCATAAGCCACGATTTTAAAGTAGATACAGTAGTCTATAGGCGCTTACAACACCATAAAACGCCAACCACCTAGCCTGCGACGGCGCAATCTGCGTCGGCCGACCACGCTACAATCCTTGCGGTCACTAGCGCGCGGTCGGCAACAAAGGGCGTCTGAAGGTCAAACTAATCTTTGGTGGAAACAACTGTCTACAGGGTCCGTCCCTGGACTCGAGGACTCGGAGGGGCTTGTTGGCGATCGTCTAGCAGGCGTTTAAATATCACAAGCCGGCTCTTTTATTAGTTTGAGGATTCGTTATTTTGACAGCTACCAATAAATGCAGGTTCCCAGTGGTGTTATTGTGGCTGCGGTCTTCTGTTAGGTGGAGGTACTTCCCCATTAGACTCCTCCACATTTGAGTGTGATTAAATTTTGCTGTGCCCTACCTCTTTCAAAGTGATTTGTGTAAGACTTAAGAATACCACTTAATATTAATGGTGCACCGAATCATCCTTAGACACTTCATCTTTTATATTTTTGCCATATCAGTATCACTTATAGGATTTTTAATTACGTTGAGGTGATAGTAATCTTGTATTTTTTTCTGTAAAATGTAAAATTCATTAAATACATTACACTCCATGTAATTGGCACTTCACCTTTATTGCAACGTTCTTCGCATTTAAGGGACATTTCCACCGTTTTTTAAGCACCCATTGCTGGAACGACATCATTCCCGAAACGACCTTAAATGAGCCCCCTACGCCCAGGTGGATGCGTAAGGTTAGGCCCGGTGGTATCAAACCGCAGTAATCGTAAGTTAAGTTCGTTAAAATCTAACCCCTTATTTTCAGACATCTGTTAACTAAAATACATTTTGACACCTGCTATTCAGAAAAGAAGCCCTTTTTACCAGCCCTCAATGAGGAATTAAAGTTGTACTTTTCTTCCCTCATCCTGCTATTCAGAAAAGGGTCATTGTTGCGCTCAAATGAGAGATTTCACTTTTCCTCACAGAAGGTGTGAAAAGCAGTTTGTACCACTGTAGCAAAATTATTTGCATCTTGGCCGTAAAGTCTTGATTCCTTCGTTGCGCTCTAGATTCAACCTTAGAATCCCTCGGAACGATCAGGGTTTTACTGTAGAATCTTTCGCTTTACTCAGGATTTAATATACCGCTCTCGCTGTAAATATATAATTTTGCTCCCTTGAGACATAATTATGATGCTGATGATGAATGCTCGCTAGAACGCTCTGGTTTATTATTTATTTCTTTCTTTATTTGCCTCAGGCCCATATTCACAAATACCTAACATACCTATACATATCAAAGTACAAAACTTATAAGTAGCACAATTGTAACCCTCTAAGACGGCGACGCGCGGCGCATGTACTGGGTGTCAAATAACCGACCTCGAAATCGCCGGATACCCTTCGGCTAGAACTTTCCTTTCTCTGACTCTCCTTCATGAAGATCGACAGCTTGTCAGTCGGCACTTCCACCACAAATTAATTGATATATATTATGCGAGCACACACAAACCTTTACCAGTGCTACCTAGCTGCACCGTGGGAACTTCACTTCTTCATTCAGTTTTCATCACTTTTAATACATTTAAAGAAGGAAAAAAAAACATTCAACAATACATAAAAAGGTTTTATTAAGATTTTGTACAAAGATAAACCGTTTTTTATTTCACTCAACTATTCTTTATAAAATATATACCTAATTTTAAAGCGGTGTCAACCTTAGCGTCGATTGGCCGGCACGAGCGGGCAAGGACCCGCGCGTTCAAGATCGCTCCATTTTTAAATTTTGTGGGCATGTAAAACGGTAGGTATTCCCTTTATTATCCCGACTTGAGTATCTGTTCGTAGAACTATTATATAATCTGTGCCTTTACTGTATTCGCTAGAATGCTTATTACATGTAGATCCTCAATTCCCATGTATATGACGGTGTTCGGTTTTTCCCATGTAAGTATGTGTTCGGTTTTTGTGTCAAATATCTGCAACCTAAGTAATCTTGGTTTTACCGTCTTAGTTGTGCAATAAACTCATATTGTTGTCTTCCTGATGCACATATAGTGATGTGCCGTTCCCAGGAATATTCCCCAGTGTAGGAATATTCCCGGGAACATTCCCGGGAATATTCCCATACAAGGGAAGATACGGGAATATTTAAATTGAGTATGTTTATATATCTTGCTATTAGGGATTCCATGATAACTTGGGCCCTTAACTTCTTTACCAAGACATTAACCAGTGTAATTTACCCGCAAAAGTAAATTCCCAATGTTCCCGGGAATATTCCCCGGAACAATGGGAATATTCCCGGGAACAATGGGAATATTACCAGTTATTGGGAATATTCCCCCATCAGAAAAAAACAAATTTTACAAAAGTACTTCTGAAAGTACCAAAACGATACAAAGTTAATAAAAAAAAGTTAATAAAAATAAAATATTATACGAATACAAAATATGAAAATATTTACATATTAAATGGTAATTGAAATAAAAAGTCAGAATTAGTACAATAACGCGAATGGCACTTTATCCATTTTATTTACTTTTATTACAACTTTAATTTTCCTAATTTGTATTTCAATATTCCCCTGTTTGGGGAATATTCCCGGGAAATCCCCATACGGGAATATTCCCGTTCCCGGGAATATTTCCCGGCACATCACTGTGCACATACAAGAACTTTCATTATTTACCCTGTCTAATTACAAACCATCTTGACATTTCCTTGCTTAAAAACGACATGTTTATTTCCAGCTGTCAACGCGCCCTCGCAAAGCACCAACCCATTTATTTTATTTTAGCAAAGCTATTCACAACTTGTTTCATCTTACAAAACATCCCTAGTATTGGCACCAGCCCTGCTATTCTGTAACTTGTTTTAAGCTCACCTCAACGCCCACCCATAAATATATCTTGATGCCGTGATTCAATAGTAACTAAGCGAAGGTAGAAGTCCAGTTTCGCTAGGCGTGACGGGTGGGGTGAGGTAAGGCGTATGAGCGCGTAAAGAACAACCGCCCAATCGTTCGATTGCATAATAGTACATTCACCGTGTAGGCTCAGACAAGAATAGGCCTACGGTCTCCCCCGCCTGTCGTAGAAGGCGACTAAAGGGGGTCATCGGGGTCGCAGTGTTCTGGCGGGGGCTGGGGCACTCGCTTAAGAACCCCAGAGAAGGTGAAGATTGAAGATCCTTTGCCCTAGGACGAGCCAAATGTGGCGAGGCGCAAAGGGGGCTCCAGTGCGTTCAACATGAGATCCTGGAGTCCCCTGCATGAGAGCGCAGATGCAGGGCACCGTGGAGTTTTTAGTGGATAGAAACACCACATAACCCAGTCATCCCCCGGTGATTGGGTACCTGATTCGCAGGTTTTCTCCACGAAAAAAAAAAAAAAAAGGTACGTACCTATGGCGGTGAATTCGTGAATGGCCCAGCACGCCCAGCACACGACGGCCGCGACGTACTCTCGATTTTTATCGCTCTATACCTCTTCTTCAAAATGTTCTAATAAGAGAGAGACGGATAGTGCGAGAAAAATCGAGAGAGCTCGCGCGCCGTCGCGTGCTAGCCGTGCAGATCGCGATGCCCTAGGTACGTAATGTACTATTGCGTACGGTGCAGGTAGATCTAAATATCATGTTTATACGGGAAAATTACATTTGAGTTTTCCTAAAGCCTGGACGAAAAGTTACGCAATTACCCGTCGTCATTTGTATTAACAACGTGTATAGACGCATTTTCATTGTCTTTAATCGGTCGATGTTACCGCGTACGGTGCGTAACGATGCCTATATTTTTTGATATAATATTAGTCGCATTAACGCTTATATTTAAATATGATATAATTATTATTTTATATAATGGTCATTTGATCTAATTACATTAAATATAGGTAATTTAAGTCTAATTCATATTTATTATAATTAACATCTACTAATAAATATTATAAATGCGAAAGTTTGGATGTTTGTATGTTTGGATGTTTAGATGTTTGGATGTTTGTTACTCAATCACGCTTAAACGGTTGAACCGATTTGGATGAAATTTTGCACGAAGATAGATTATAGCCTAGATTAACATATAGGACAGTTTTATGACGAGCGAAGCGAGGAGGAGTGTTAGGTAGAATTGTGACCCTACAGCGCAGCTACAGCCAGAACCGAACACTTTTTTACTACGTTATACTGATACTATAAAAGTACAATTTGCAAAGCGTAATATTTTACTTTTTGGCGTTACCAAGCTCTTGTAATAAAAACAATACCTGCCATCACTCTGACTGGCAAAGTCGGTCATTTTACCTGCTGCAGGTATTCCTGATGGCATGCGGTAACGGTCAGTGAAATCTATCATCTTCCTAGCGTTATTCCCGATTGCACCCTGTAGGAGCCCGGTTTCCGTTTTGACAACTTATCCCAAGATTTGGCATAGGCACTTGTTTAACGAAAGCGACTGCCATCCAACCTAGAGGGAAAACTAGAGCTTATAGAGAAATCCACCGGTGAAATCTATCGGCCAATTAAAAATCTTCCGCGCCCTGTGGTCGCTATCGGCCAATGAAAACGGCTCCCGACATGCATGCGTTTTGAATATCTGCACCGCAGGAGACCTCTTAAGTCCACGCGTACTTATACAAGAACATTATTCAAATTGACTTTCGAACTCTAAAGGAAGAAATAGGTTCTAAATAGGGGTGAAGACTCAAAAATTATTATTACTTCAAAAGTTCAAAAAAAAGAAGGCAGAAAATATGCCTAGTGAAGAAAAACCCATTCCAATGTCTCAAAAATTAATAAGCTAAAACCGTTTTAATATTGCTTGTTAGAGAGAGAAAAGCTAGCAAATCGTGACGTCGCGATCCTCGAGCGTCGAAGTAAATGACAATCGTTTCATATGAAGGTGCGTTTTGCAGATAGAACAAACCCCCTCTTAAAACGTTATTATTTAACTTCTTGCGTTGCTTTTTGTTTCGAGATTAGTCTAAGGTTTGTTTGGGGGGTGGGTGCCTCTGGGTGGCCCTTAAGGCCCCCGGAGAGGTTATCCATAACCACATCTGTTACTGGCCGCTCTGCAGGCCAAACAGGGAAAAAAAGTTTATCTCTGGCCCCGTGTCATGGTCGGCCTTATCACGCGATAAGTGACAAGATAGAGCGTCCGTCTCGTTCCATCGAACGGTGTCAGCCAGTGACGGACCCCTATCTTGTCACTTATCGCGTGATAAGGCCGACCATGATACGGGGTCTGGTTCGCTTGATGTGAGATGAAATGTAGCGTTATGAATACAACCCTGCTTGTGCTAACACGGTTGCTTGTTTTGCGATGTTGTTACAAGAATTTTAGTAAATTGCTTCGGATAGAGCGTGTGTGTTGCCAAACATAATATTCTGTTGATGTAATTTTAGACGAGATAGCAAATTGTTTCCTACTTTTATGTTTTTACTAGCTGCCCTCTAGTGCGGGTCCGCTATTATTATTTTTAATACTCATACTCATACCCATTTATTCATAATCAATACATAGGCATAGTATAAAACAAAGTCGCTTCCCGCTGTCTGTCCTGTATGCTTAGATTTTTAAATCTACGCAACGGATTTTGATGCGGATTTTTTAAATAGATAGAGTGATTCAAGAGGAAGGTTTATATGTATAATATAGTACGGTGCGAAGCCTGGGGGGTCGTATTATATAGATATTACATGTCACATATTATTATCGTGTAAATTGTGTAAAAAGGTTCATACATATTATTCAATTATTATTATTACAGAAATCATTCAAATTATAAAAGGTATTTCCAATTAACCATTTATTTTATTTTATTACTACCACTTTAATACCACATCTTTGGCAAACTAGCTTTTACGGCCTGCTTCATGGTCAGCGGTTACCGTAGCCTACGGACGCTTGCAACTCCAGGGGTGTTACATGCGCGTTGCCGATCATTTAATAATGTATACACACTTTTTTTGAAGAACCCCATATTGTCGGGAAACCTCGGCAGGGAGCTCTTAACCGGAGCGTTCGAGGGAGGAAATATCTATGACACGTACATAAGTAATAAGTTAATGACGCGTAGTTACAGTGTCCGAGAAGCAACCGGATGGCTCGCACCTATTTGAGCCTATTTGTATGAGCTCCCGAAGCGTTGTGGAACCGCCCTATACAACGCAAACTCAGCCAACTTGCACCGGGGCGGAAATTGGAGGGGGGGGTGACCAAAAATGTCGCCAGATATTCTATTGAAACAGCATTTCGTTACATAAACAGCGTACACACTTTCGGGCAACCGCTGTTTCAATCGGCCTTGCGACAAACGAAAACTTTTTCATACATTTTTTATATTTCCGCCTCAGGCCATATTGGCTCAGTTCGGGTTGCACAGGGAAGCTCCACCATCCTATGCGACACGTCAAACTACGCGTTCTTCCTCAATAGCAACCATACTACGCCCGCTGGAAGTAACATAATCTTCATTAATGTACGTCCACAGATACTTTATGTGACTGAAAACCAGTAGTACCCTATTTGTTCCCTTCTAATGGGCTGGAGTGTGCTTGCGGTTTTCCAAGTTCACCAAAGAAACATTAACGTATTAATAATGTTTGTGCGGCGAATACCCGGAACCGTTGCTGTGTAAAGTTTTTTAATAATGCTCACAATGCTGGAAATGGGAAGACTTGTTGAGCTTCATTCGGGTGCAAATATATTAGGGTACACAAATCGAACTAACCAATTTTTTTCAGTACATAGACTGGTCGCAGGAGTCCGGTCCGCTGGATGCGGATGGCGCAGGACCGGTCATTTTGGCACTCTTTGGGGAGGCCTATCTCCAGCAGTGGACGTCTTTCGGCTGATGTGATGACGTTGATGATGATAAGATACTCACTGGTGAAGAACTCGATCTAATTCATTATAATAGGCTCTTTGGTACTGTTTCTATGGAACAAACTTAATGTAATCGTCTAATTGTCTGATTTGGCTGTTTGCAGTCCCCGATTTCAGATGTTTCTCTAATAATGTGATATCCCAGCATGTTATATACCTATCTTATCATCATCATCATATCAACCGAAAGACGTCCACTGCTGGATCTAGGCCTCCCCCAAAGAGTGCCACAATGACCGGTCCTGCGCCACCGGCATCCAGCGGATTCCCGAGACTTTTGGTAAATGTTTGGTCATCAGTCCATCTTGGTCTACCCACGCTGCGCGTTCCGTTACGTGGTCGCCACTCGAGAACCTAATCGTCACTCCTTTCCTACCTATCTATTCAAATAATAAAGGGTCGTAAATAAATAATTACTTTAATATTTTTGGCAAAAAATAAATCGGGAAACCTCATCGGTTATTAATTTTTTTGTCTGTTTTCTGCTTATCGACATATATCCACATTTTTATTTCTCGGTCCTTCAAAATGATAGTAAGACAACAACATCATTTAGTGGTGTTCCAATTCTGTTCGAGGAAATCTTGGCCTTTCACATAATCAATTACTTCAAATGTTTGACCTACTGAATT
Organism: Epinotia bilunana; assembly: GCA_947049275.1. NCBI lineage: Eukaryota > Metazoa > Arthropoda > Insecta > Lepidoptera > Tortricidae > Epinotia > Epinotia bilunana. The sequence goes on along the minus strand of OX346270.1, from coordinate 3,588,574 downwards.
CTGAAGTGAAGCACATTAAGCAAGGGGTAGACATTACACTCAAATCTACTTCCCTGTCTATTACTGACATTACCCTTGCTATCATTAAGGGCAGGGCAAACTGTTATTGTCTTTTGGGTTTCTTGTCGGTTGTGTCATGACTCCGTTTCTGTATCGTTCAAATCGAGTCTTGATATGAGCTGAATTACTATACCCTTAGTTGCATTCTCGCTAATGCTTTTTCAAATGAGAAATAACGTAATGCAACTTACCAATCGAATTCAAATTCTATTTCTTTGAATTTAGTTACTACATCACTATTCATGAGTAAAGTACCTACCGAGGTGAGTATTATTTATACATCTCGTGTATTTATCAGGCACACTCGCTATGTCACTGACAATATACTTTATCTTCCGTCATCATTATATTTCCTAATACTTACTACTTACTAGTATATAAATGGGAATTCAGGATGCACATAGACTATATTTTATCCCGCGGGTTCGCTTGAGTTCTGTGACTTTTGTGCGCTGGCAGCTAGTTTTCAACAACAAAATCTATATCAAGGCATTTTTGCACTAACATGTCGCTAAATAATTTATCGAATGTGCATGGACCAAATTAATTAATTACCCCCAAAAGTAGTGACCTCTAAACCTGTTAAACAGTTTAAAAAAAAGACTCGAGAAACTATCTAAAACAGTGTGAACTTTTGCTAAGTGGACTATGATTTAAAAGTATCAGCCTCAGGTCTAAAATAGGACACTTATAAAACGCTTCTAAATAAATAATAAAAAAGTAGTAGAGTAAAATAAAACGCTTATATGATTAACAATTAACTACGCTTGACTTCTAATCCAAACCCTCTCCACACCCAAACCTATGTAAGATTATAAAGCCAATTTAAAAGATACCTAAATCCGATGATGCAAGGTTGGGATTTTAGATATTCCAAGATAAGACGGGAATTACCTCGCAGATGGAAAAGGATGAATCAATCTTGGCTTAACTTGGACGGAGTCTGCTTGGAAAATCCTTTTATCGAGAATGAATTGTGACCGTGTGTTTTACAATGGAGGTAAGATCCTTATCTGTCACATTGTTAACTTTAACAATGCACTTGTGAGGTAAAATGTAATTTGAGGTTGAGGTGAAACTGGTTTGTTGAGTTGGATATTTCCTTTTTCCTCTAAATATATTTTAGAATACTCACCGCGTCGGCACTGTGGTTCTGTGGCAGAAATACATCATCTGTGAAAATGTCCACTGTCTAACTATCACTGTACATGAGATACAGCCTGGTAACAGACGGACAGACGGACGGACAGCGGAGCCTTAGTAATAGGTTCCCGTTTTTACCCTTTGGGCACGGAACCCTGAACCTACGAAGGCCCCAAATACCAACCTATTATAAGTTTCAATGTTTTTATGTACTCACCTGATAATAATCTGTTTGACCAGGTGGGATCGTGGGTGGGGTATCGTGGTATAAGAATAGCGTCTGTTTGTTAGGTAGGTATCTGCTCTTTCCCTGATCTCTATCCTCTTCCCATCACTTGCAGCCCTAAACGGGTCTAGCAATGTTATCATTGTTACCCCCGCAATATTACACTGCGGGAGCAACAAAGCTAACATTGCTAAAGGCTGAAAAAATAGCGGGTTCTGGCACTGTACATTTAATTGCATACCTTCAATCTAGTTCATTTCAGTACGATTCTAGTTCATTTCGTTTCGATTAGTTGATTCATTATTTATTTAAAGTGGTAGTTAAGGAATTCAAATTTCATTTACGTTGTGACTTGGAATCTCAGAATAATACAGAATGTACAAAAATATACTAAGATTGTTACGTTTGAGTAGTTTTATTTTAGATAACCACCCGTTCTAAAGGATAAACTGGCGTTATTTCAAAATTACTTTGCCTTCAGTAGCCCTAAAATTATATCGAGTAATTATCCTACCAAAATTTTGGTATGCCAGGCACACACTAGAACATTCAAGTAAAAAATGGCCGTGCGTAGCGAATTATTTAAATTTATATCACCTATTACCATTTTAATGACCAAGGTCATTTCATATCAAGCGAAACAGTCAAAATAAGTAGGGTTTGAAACTGGAATTAGGGTTGTTTGCGAACCCTGGCGATTACCGTGATAATACTTGCCTCAGCGTGACGTTAGACAGGCTAGTAGACAACCCTAAATATATGATGGTAAGGTCTATTAGATCTTAATCTCCCTTGCTTCGTATATGATTTTAATAAGCTAGTATTGGCACGTAATGATAGATATTAAGGATAAATGTTGATAGCATAATTAATGTTATATTTGATTAGATCTACTGCCGCTAATAACCTTTTTAACGCTTAAATAATAGGCGTTGGTCTCATGTCCAGGGCTCGGACAAGTCATCGCAAAACAATCGCAAGACGGCAATAGAACAAGATCAATAGAATCGCATTATGTACAATATTATTTAATTATATTTTTCAATGACATTTTGTTTAGGATTGAGTAACCAGGCTTTTGTCGGGAGCTTCGAGTAGCCCATCACTGAAGGCTCCTTCAATGCCAAGCGAATCTCGCCCGAACATTCGCGGACCAGTAGATAAATGGCTATCGTCGCGCGCGCATCCCTTACAGCCGCAGAGACACACCACGGTGCTTTCGTGGCTACTTTCACTGATTTCTATGTGCTTTACGTTAACCTGGGCTGAACCCAGATCTGCAGACTGCTAAGACCTAGGCATAGCAGAAGGAGAACGGAGCTGGGCTTTCATCATAACACGAGTAGCTGCCATTGAGGTTCACAAGGTGAGTGGGTTGCTCCTTTCTATCGGTAATCACCTTGGTTACTTTCTCTGGGGAATTCAAGCTTTCCGACCCCCCTTTTCGCTGTGCTATCGAAGAACTTTGAACATATTTGTGGTTCCTTCCATACCGGATATATTAATTCGAACTAAATTTTGTAGACCTATGGATTACAGTGCAAACTATAGGTACGAATAGCATTCTTTATTAGCATACTATTACATTCTGGATAAAAATATTTGATGTATTTCAAACCAATTTGTTCAAGTACTAAAAAAGACGTAACCGCCGTGATTTTCGTATAAACTTATGACCTTTTATCCGAGCAGCGACTTGTTTACGAGAAAGTGGTGTATTTCGCTGTCTTAAATTATAATATTTCAGTTGTACATTCTAATTACACGTTTAACTGTTTACTTGAGCGTAACATTTGCCTGTTTTAATAGGCAATTTCACTAAAATTTTATATATTGTGCGGGTCACAGGGTAGATATTCGGAGTCTCAAATTCCTTAGCGCGCAGCGCGCACACGACGCGTTGCATATTGAAGGTGACGTACGTAGTTCAACATGATTAAGTTATAACTTTTATGTTTGTACATTGCATTCGTGTGCATTGAAGGATTAGCGTAGTTTGTTAAAATTTGTATGTACGGGAACTTCTCTCAGTATTAAGTTTTGTAAGTTAATGTAGTACGAATCAATTGTGTTGATTTTCGACCTTACCTCAAAGATACAAGGTTTAAAATTCTTTCTCGCCTTTTGTCGATTTATTTATACTTACTCGTAGTAAGATAAGTAATTGTTTTGATCACTTTTGTATAGCTTGCGTTCGCTTTTATAAATTACACTGAACGAAATGGAAAAATGTCGCCGTACTCTGGCTCTTAAGCGTTTGAATGACGCTTATATTTGTGCAAAAAGATGTATAATGCACCCGGAAATGAAACCGCGCCTTAAGGTGCATTTAACGAGATTGGAAGGTTTAGAAGTGTTATTTGACGACAATCATGCGAAAATAGTAGCTTCTTTAAACGATCCTCAGGAGATCGCGGATAATGAGGAGATACGACAGGGGTTTGACGAGACCGTGATAGACATTCTGTCTATTAAATCGCAATTGTTTCCCGAGGCAACACCTCAAGTGCCTAGTGTCGCTTCGCCCGTACCCGCAGGTAGCTCGAGCAGCAATACGGGTCATATTCGCATGCCGCCCATACATATACCTACGTTCGAGGGTGGCTATAAGACGTGGATTACTTTCTATGATCTGTACCGAACCTTGGTACACGACAAACACGAGATCTCTTAAATTGAAAAGTTTCAATATTTAGTCTCGTCATTGAAGGGTGAACCGTTAAACCTAATAAAAGCGTTTCCTATATCGTCTGACAATTACGATATGGCGTATGAAACTTTGGTGAAGCGCTATCAGAATGAACGCCAGCTAGCCTTTTTAGCGTGGCAGTCTATTATAACTATTAAGCTACAGAATAACACGGCGCAAGCCTTTCGGTTTCTTTTGGATACATTCCAAGAAAACAGCAATTTTGAAGTCATTAAACCTGCCCACCGATAAATAGGACTTTATAATTTTCTATACGCTTTTACCGAAATTAGAACCAACCATTCGTAAAGAGTTTGAGATGACTGTCACGTCGGAGGACATCCCGACCTATCAATCTTTGGAGACCTTTGTGGAGAACAACTGAAAGGCAGTGGAGCATGCCGGAGCGAGTACAAGTTCAGCTCACAGCGGAAACATGCGGCCAGCAGTCGTGAACACCATGCGATCCGAACACGTCACGACACCGCCACGACGCTTTAGACAAACGACTTTTGTGGGTAACCAGTCAATTTCTTCGGCACTACCTCCACCTCCGCCTTGTCAATTCTGCTCGAAAAAGCACTTTCTCGCACATTGTCCGGACTTTCAAAACTTAACTGTTGCGCGTCGATCACAAGTCGTTGGTGATAAACAGCTTTGTTTCAATTGTTTGCGCATAGGTCATGTAGTGTCAAACTGTCCTTCACAAGGTTCGTGTCGAACTTGTGGTCGCCGTCATCATTCGTTACTACACTTTCAAGACACTTATGTGGATCGCAAACCAAGCCCATCCAACCCCAACGCCACCTCTAATGCCTTAGGTGTGCAGGGGCTTTCTACAAATACGTCGTCAAATAAAACTGTCCTACTGTAGATAAGTCCTCATAAGTCCTCAAGTAGATATCTTGGATAGATGGCGCTCCTTTCACGCCGTGCGCTTGTTGATTGACTCTGGCAGTCAAGCCAACTATATATCCCAAAGTCTATCAAATCGCCTAGGTTTACCTGTCTCGAGTAACGCACCGTCGGTGTTTGGCCTAGGTAACGCTTCCACGTCTGTATTGGGTACCGTCCAATGCACTATCCGTCCCGAGAACCATCAGGGCAACGAAATATCTTTCGAGGCAATTGTAATACCCCGCATTTGTCATGACATGCCGTCAGTCACGGTAGAAACCAGCTTTTTAAAGAATTTAGGGTTCATTAAACTCGCGGACCCATCTTTTCATGTTCCGGGACCAATCGATCTCCTTCTTGGTTCTGAACTTTGGAATGAGATCTTTCTTCAGGGTATGATTCCGGGTGGGAATGACTCCCCTGTAGGGTTAAATACTATTTTTGGCTGGGTCTTTTTGGGGCGCTCTCGCTGCCTTGAGAGTATACCATCATTGTATTCAAACCTTTCGTCAGTCCAAACGCTTCACGCGTCACATAGCGACTTGGAAAACGATTTAAAACGATTGTGGGAGATTGAGGATGTGCATCACCCCGAAGAAATGCTGTCGCCCGAAGATGCGGCTTGTGAACAGAATTTTCTGTCTACCCACAAGCGTGAGGGCTCCGGAAAATTCGTTGTTGAGCTGCCGTTTAAATCTGTTGAGCCGACTTTCCGTAACGTGCGGTCTATCGCTGTGCGCCGCTTTAACAAATTGGAAATGCGTCTATCAAATGATGCCGCACTAAGAAAGTCTTACAATGAGTTTATGCAGGACTATCTGGACAGTGGTCACATGTCAGAGGTGCCTCCCTCTGACCAAAATACCACTATTTCCTATTACATCCCACATCACTGTGTGTTGTCACCATCAAGCGTAACCACCAAGTTACGCGTCGTGTTCGATGCTTCGGCTCGTGACGGCGAGGGTCTGTCACTAAACGACACACAGCTGACGGGACCAAAGCTTCAAAAGGACATTTCCCATATAATTTTGGGATTTCGTTTACACGAAGTAGTGTTTACTGCAGACATTCGTCAGATGTACAGGAACATTGTGATGTCAGAGAAACATCGTGACTTTCAGCGCATCGTGTGGCTCTTCCATCCTGATGAGGCACTCAGGGACTACTGTTTAAATACTGTCACTTATGGGGTGTCGTCGTCTCCCTTCCTGGCTTTGCGAACGATTGAACAGCTGGCTGTGTCAGAGAGCCAAGCTTTCCCGCTGGGGGCGGAGGTATTATCTACGTACGTAGACGATATTCTCACAGGTGCGTCTTCTGTTAGTGAGGCGCTTGAGTTACAAAAGCAATTAATCGCGTTGTTAGCCGGGGGAGGCTTTGAGCTCCGTAAGTGGGCAAGCAATCGTCCGGAACTGTTAAGCCAGATCCCACTTGAGCATCATGTGACTCAAGCAACGTCGTTCGATGCAGACTATAATGCTGTTGTGAAGGTACTTGGTCTAAACTGGGACTCAGCGTCTGATCAGTTTAAGTACAATGTTAATGCGTCTCAAAATCAATGCACGAAGCGGCAGATACTGTCAGAGCTGGCTCGTGTGTTTGATCCGTTAGGGCTACTCTGCCCTGTATTTTTTTGGCAAAAACGTTGATTCAGCGTCTTTGGCTCTTAGGCTTAGATTGGGACCAGAGGCCTCCTGAAGATATAGTAGAATTTTGGCGTCAATTTTCTTCCCAATTGAGTGCTCTATCAAATTTTGCTGTACCACGGAAGATAACGCACTCGCGTGCAGTTGCCTATCACTTGCAAGGCTTTGCCGACGCTTCTCTGTCAGGTTATGCCAGTGTCGTCTACTTGCAAGCAGAACTAGATGATGGGACTTTTTCTACCCATCTGGTGTGCGGGAAATCTCGTGTTTCCCCTACCAAACGGATCAGTCTTCCACGTCTGGAATTATGTGCTGCTGTCCTGCTGGCAGATTTAGTGCACTCGATACTTCCTCATCTGTTGTCTTTGATCATAATCAAGAATATCTTTGCTTGGTCTGATTCGACTATAACTCTTTCTTGGATCGCATCTCATCCATCCAAATGGAAAATTTTCGTTGGCAATTGTGTCGCTAAGATTCAAAGAAAATTGCCCTCAGCACAATGGAACTACATAAGCACCCATGATAACCCGGCTGATGCAGCCTCGAGAGGCATGCTTCCAAATGCAATGCTGGAACATTCACTTTGGTGGAATGGTCCGAGTTTTCTGTCCCTCTCGTCTGATCATCGGCCTCGGTTAAAAACTCTTCCCCCAACAATCGACGTAACAACAGAATTACGTCAAGAAGAGAAGAAGTCAGCGCTCGTTGTCAGCAACGAGACTGAATCGATACAGCAGCTTTTACTCCGGTTCTCTTCCTTGAAGAAAATCCTGCGAGTAACTGCGACTGTGCTTAGGTTCCTGAGTCTTTTGCGGAAGCAGAGAACATATTCTAGTCCAATATGTGAACAAGAGCTGAATCGAGCTCTTCAAACTCTCGTCAAGTCCTTTCAGCAAGATTGTTTTGTTAATGAGATCAATAATCTCAAGGACAACAAGCCTTTGCCAAAGCCTATGAAAAAATTAAATCCTTTTCTCTCACAGGACAACGTTTTGCGTGTCGGAGGGAGACTTCGACACTCAGATTTGGAGTATGATGCAAAACATCCCGCTACTTTGCCTTCAAATCATCGACTTTCATCGTTAATTATTGATGATGTCCACGCAAAGTCGTTGCATGACCACCATGCATGACACCAGCACAAATGGTGCATTTCCTGTTGTCTCAAAACTTTTGGGTACTTTCTGCTCGACGTTCTATTGCCAAACGTCTTTCTCGATGTATCCCGTGCTTTCGGGCTAAGCCAACTACGTCTCAACCCATCATGGGGGACCTTCCCCGCGTCAGGGTTACTGCTGTCAAAGCCTTTCATCGTGTGGGCTGTAACTACGCTGGTCCTTTTCATGTCATCCTTGGTCGCCGTCGCCGAGGAGCGCGCTCTGACAAGGTATATCTTTGTCTATTTGTCTGTCTGTCGAGCAAGGCCCTTCATCTGGAGATTGCCAATGATCTTTCGGCTGAATATTTTATCGCTGCCTTACGTCGCTTCGTTGCTCGCCGGGGCCGGTGCTCCGTGATAATGAGCGATTGTGGTACCAATTTTGTCGGTGCAAGAAATCAGTTAATGGGGCTTATGAAGGCTGCCGCCGAATCACAGACCATTGAATTTATGACTGTTCCGCCCTCTTCCCCCCATTTTGGTGGAGTTTGGGAGGCCGGGGTACGCTCAGTTAAGGGACACCTTGCTAAGGTAGTGGGAAGTCATCTGCTAACTTTAGAAGAGTTCCATACCGTCCTCGTGCAGATAGAGGCAGTACTGAACTCACGTCCTTTGTGTGCAGTTAGTAACGACCCAAATGATTTTTCTGTCCTGACGCCAGGCCATTTTTTAACGCTTTCTCCTTTAACGTCTGTCCCGGACGATAATAATGAGATCACAAAGATTTCATTGCTAAATCGTTGGCAATTGTTACAGCGCTTACATGCTGATTTTTGGAAGCGTTGGCACCGTGACTATTTAAATACTTTAAATCAGAGAAACAAATGGACAGACAATTCTCGTGCTGTGAGAGTTGGTGATTTAGTCGTCATTAAAGACGACAACCTTCGACCGTTGCTGTGGTCGGTGGCACGCGTCGTCAATGTGCATCCAGGTCAGGACGGGATAGTACGAGTGGCAACTGTTCGTACCGCAGATGCTGAATCGCGTAATAGAGAATTTAAACGGCCCGTCGTCAAGCTCTGCGTACTTCCTATTAGCAATAACTAATATATCAAATACACACTTTCTTTATACGTTTACGTTATTTAGTTTGCTCTTTTGCGGGTTCGTTAATATCTGTTAAATTCTATCTCATTGTTTTACTCGTAACTAATCTTACTTTAATCGATATGTATGCTATTTAAAATGAAACTTGTAACAAGAATGCTATTCGGCCGTCTGTCACTGTGCCACTTTAGGCCTCTTTTTTTAAATTCCTTTCATTTCTGGAAATTGAGAGATTTCGAAGCAGGGGGGAGTATGTTTAGGATTTAGTAACCAGGCTTTTGTCGGGAGCTTCGAGTAGCCCATCACTGAAGGCTCCTTCAATGCCAAGCGAATCTCGCCCTTTCAGAATAGCTCCGTCCCGAACATTCGCGGACCAGTAGACAAATGGCTATCGTCGCGCGCGCATCCCTTACAGCCGCAGAGCCACACCACGGTGCTTTCGTGGCTACTTTCACTGATTTCTATGTGCTTTACGTTAACCTGGGCTGAACCCAGATCTGCAGACTGCTAAGACCTAGGCATAGCAGAAGGAGAACGGAGCTGGGCTTTCATCATAACACGAGTAGCTGCCATTGAGGTTCACAAGGTGAGTGGGTTGCTCCTTTCTATCGGTAATCGCCTTGGTTACTTTCTCTGGGGAATTCAAGCTTTCCGACCCCCCTTTTCGCTGTGCTATCGAAGAATCTTGAACACATTTATTACTGCAACCCAAAATTCACTATAGATGTGTGAAGGTATTTCCATTCACATTTTTTTTAATGCTGATGGTTGCATTGCACATACTCAACCATTAACCTCTGCATTGTCTGGAACAAACCGATGTTTTATTTAATCATTTGTGTTAGATATAAAAAAAACTACCTATGTATGTAATGATGGAGATAGGTATGATTTATTTGTTATTTAACATAATTAGCATTTCCCTTTCACCACAAAACTGTTTCAAGCATGCGACTTTGACCAATCCATGACAGATATGCGACTAAAAAGGTCAAATGTTAAATTATAAATTACGATAATAATATATCAGCTTTAGATAATAATAATCTTAGGTCGCGACTATAATAGTCTTGTCCCATGTACATATCAGTTTCTGCGACGACTTGTCCGAGCCCTGCTCATGTCTCACCTGGAGGGGGGTGAAATCAATAGGTTTATCACGTAATGCATTGTACGCACGTCAGGTAGATCTAAATGTCACTTTTTATACGGAACAATAAAAAAAAATTATAGTTAAATTCTTCAAACGCGCGTTCGAAGCGTTACGTGATTATCCCTCAGGAATCTTCTAGTCCTAGTGTCTCCCCTTGACATATAACATACATTAGCACTAGGTCCGGCGTCGTCGGTCTCGTTTCTAACCCCGGGTGGGTTTCAGGAATCTTCTAGTACTACCCCTTTAGTGGGGGAGACACCAGTACTAGAAGATTTATCATCATATCAGCCGAATGACATCCACTGCTGCACATAGGCCTCCCCCAAACAGTTCCACAATGACCGGCGGTCCTGCACCACCCACATCCAGCGGACTCCCGCGCCCTTTGCCAGGTTGTCAGTCGACCTTGTGGGGGCGTCTACCCACGCTGCCCTTTCCGGTACGTGGTTGCCACTTAAGAACCTTTCCGCCCCAAACGCTATCCATTCTACGTGCAATGTACCCCGCCCACACTAGAAGGTTCCTAAAATAATATTGTAGGTGTTGTAACCACAATGGCGATGGTCATGTGTCTCTAGGTAAACTCCTAATCTTGTGGTGGTAAGTTTAGTGCAGACATTGAGTCCATATACTAATCCATAGGTGTTACATTTGCAAACCACGCACACACCTACGTTCTTACTCACATTTATGTGCGTTTAAATAAGGTTTATATTATCTCTTTCATTTGCAACACATTACACAACTTAGACAAAATCAATGAGATGTTAAAAGAAAACACATTATAATGTCACATGTTTAATGAACAGCATTTCAAATAATTTGTTTTTGTATTGTTTAAAATTGTATATGTATATATAGATGCTATACAATAAGATACAAAGCCCTGTTTACTCACTGTGAAGCCTTATGCTAGCATTGCTCGTGACCGTCGTTCTCCGATAAGAAAATGGAACATTACTGCACACTTTATTGCAAATAAAAATATTAACACACTATTCCATCGGCATAAAAGTAGTCGTCATATCTGACGTCATATAAAAGTGATGCGGCTTATCAGTCATATAAATATAAATGACTGAAAAGTCGCATCACTTTTGAAATAGAACTAATAAAATGGAGTAGAATTTACGAATGGAAATAATTCTTTCCAGTTTTGAAGCTAATCTGAATATAATTAAAGTATGGTTGAATAGAAAATTTTACTTTCATAATTCATAAGGCGTGAATTGTCCTCTTAGTAATTATTCGAAAGTTTTGTAAAGTTTTTCCGCAAATCAAGTTGGTATTTTCTTAATAATTTCTATACAATTACGGTTTTACATGTTTCAATATTTCAAATCGAAAAACGACCAAAATAATCTGTTTCACCATTAGCATAAACAAATAAACGTAAATATAAGCCGACTTGAAACGCATTTTTTCAAGTTTTTTGGTGTTTTTACCCCTTGTGCGTAGGTAACTAACCTAGTTGGGCGATTTTTTCCAAAAATAGGCCTTGTGCATTCATTTCAACATTTAAGATACTACAAAAAAAAAAACAAAAACATTTAAACACGCTTGTAGTTATTCCGCGCAATAAATCAATAGTTATAGACATACTTTGCTAAACATTTCAATGAAACTAATAAAAACTTTTTTAAATCATCTGCAATTGTCACATTCTGATATGTGTCACAAAGATATCCAAGTCGGACACTAAATAAATTGACAGATTCATTTAATAAACGGTCTGCACTTGCTATGTTACGTACGTTCTCGAATTTGTAAAAAGACTACTAATCCGTCCTCTAGCTCCATTTTTAGGGTTCCGTAGTCAACAAGGATCCTTTACAGTTTCGCCATGTCCTTCTGGCCGTCCGTCCGTCCGTCCGTCCCTCTGTCCGTCGGTCTTCGGCTTAGAATCAGTAACCATTACTACTAGAAAACTGTAATTTACGCCGACAAAACAGAGGGATAAAATCTTGTTTTTTTTGGGGGGTACGTGTCCCCCACCCCCCCTGCTGGCTAAATGGTTGCTATTGGGAATGTGAAAAAAATCGTGGCAGTAGTACATATTAATGAATTTAAAAGGAAACCTATCACGGCTAAGTAGGCATAACTAGTTACCGAGTAATAGTCGACAAACTTAAAATGTACTTAGAAAGGCCAGCTTTCGTACAAATTCGGCCGACGCAACCATTTAGTTGGCGCGCTCGTGTCGATGTAAAAAAGAAAGAAGGCAACTACGGAACCCTAAATACTGCGCGTGGCCTGACATGCACTTGGCCGATTTTTAAGTATACTTTTGTCATTTTGCCATCACATTTAGTTTATTCTACTTAACATTGTTGTGGTAACGTTCAAAAAACATCTTTTAGTTAAATTTTAATTACTACGAGACTTAAATTTATTTTATATGACACTAATTGGTACGGTTAAAATTATTGGATATAAATTAGGTATGTAAAATCATATTATAAGCCTAAAAGTATTTACAAATATTTTTATAAACAGTATCGTGCTATCTACACATTATTTTATATTATTGCATTTTATGCGTACAATAAAATTTATAAATAACAAAAAAAAATCTTTCGATATGGCTGAAATAAACTAATTCACAAGCAGTCTAATTATATTTTTTTCCATTTTATATCAATAACAATTTCATATATAAAACACCGAGGGTCCCTGAGTTTAGACGCAAACTTTCAATTTATCGTCTGAATATGCGAAATAAATACCTTTTCCTAACTCAAATTACAAAACTTGCATTTAAAAGCAAAAAAACTTATTTCACATCTATCTACTCTTATTTATTTATTTTAATAAGTATATCTATTTACATGTAAAGTAACACCAAGAATGAAAGAGTGCCATGATATGTGTTTCTAGTGATTTATATCGTAACTGTTGAAATACAAAAATGTTAATACTATATTCGCTATATGTACAAACTATATTGTATGCTTAATCGAACTGTTCAGGAAGCTAGGTATCGTTGGTTGTAGTTAAATACTTGTTCGTCTATATTTAGAGGTTGGCTTGATCTTTCAGTTGTCTTTTGTTACTAGCTACAGCTTGTTGGACAAACCTCTCTTTATATTTACTGTTGCATCTTTAACATCAACATTATCGATGATTATTTCTGCATGTTCAACGTATTCAAGCTTCCCGAAACACGTTTCTGCTAATGGACTGGAAACGTATTGAAGTTAACATTCGAATAAATGGTTAAATCCGACTATTACATTATTTTAATTGGTTAATAGATACCGAGTCAATTATAATAACTAGATCATCGACGCTTTTGACAAAACTTTTAATTGGGAACCCTTCGTTAAAAATGTACCTAAAAGATATATTTTTTTAGGTCGTTGTACCACGTATCCAAAAGCCGCGTGTGAGGCAAGTTGTATGTAACAACCCGGCCAACCCACGCAGGTTGAAATAATCAATCCAGAAAAACCCTTGCGGCGAAAAAGCGGTTGTATTTTAGCAAACACCTATAAAATGTTCGCAGGCAAATATTGCGCCTCAAAAAAATAAAATTCGAAAACAGCTGACATTCGGGCGAGGAATTTGACCAAATGTTAAATTGGAATTTTGCACAAAAAGCCCGCTCTCGGTTTATATCAAACAAAACTGGATGCTGTGAAATGTGAGGCAAATGGAAATTAATTAAGAATACTTCCGCATTAATAAATCCGACATAATTATTCCGAAAGACACCCTCAAACGAAAGTTAATAAGAAAGGTGATTCGGGTGACTTTTGATAATAATATACTGACGTTTAAAATCGTAATAAACTTTAAAATCAAGGAAATTTTGTCAAAATGTCGATTAGTACAAGTTAGGTATATAAAGGTACGGTACATTAATACTAGTTTGTGATAGGCAACTATTTACTAATATTTATACGTATGTGTAAACTGCAAGTGCTCAAAGCACTCCTTAAATATCTTACAGCTATCACGGCCTTGAATGCATGAACTTAATAACATTATCAATCAACGAGGCAAGTAAGTCACCATACATCACCGAATACATGAAGCAAATGACACGAATAAAATGTCACGATCCGCAAAATATCGTCTCGTAAACCCTGATTCGTCGAGATGTATTCTGCGAGAAATAAATCTTTCATTTTTATAACATCACAAACGTAGACGGAGTGTGTCCAGACATTTTTCGCTTCACATACACCTAAGTTAATCAGAATTGGACAATTTTTTCCTGTGTCCGGTGATTTATGTTACCTATAGATTGCCTCATAGTCTAATCTTAGCACTGGATACAAAGGCATGTCGTGTCCCAAACTACGCGTAACTCTGTTTATACAAATAGGATAACTCACTAGTATATTATATGTTTGATTACTCTGTTTGGTTTGCTTTGCTCTGCACTATTTAGTCGTATGAATGGACATTATCTAACTTCATCATTAGTTAAAACATTCTTAGTTCTATTGGTCTCGTCGATAGGTTAAGGTGATGGAATAATATTGGCTACTCATTGGAAATTGTCAGTAATAAAATCTGTATATTAGATCATCATTCCATAGCACAGAACGAGATTGACATTAACACTTTTCAACATTTGACTTCATGCACCAAATGACTTAAGAATTTTATTTATTTCTGGTACAATTTCCAATATGTGACATAGTATATTCCACAAGCTTATCCAGATCCTTGTTTAAAATAGCAGTAGCATTATTATTTACATTATTAAATGTTATGTTGAAGCAGATGACTTTCTCTTTTCCGCTTTGTTCTCCCTTAGCTTGTTCTCGTCCAGCGATTCTATCTTATGATCCCGAAGCAATGGAGTTCTGCAATCAGTTTTCTCTTCGACGCTCTTACTCATGTATCCGTTTCTGTAATTATTGACCCTAAGAGTGTTGTCGCTTTCAAGAGATTGTTGGCTCGAACGCTTGCTAAGGGTATCTTTGTCGCTATCCTTGTCATTGACTCGTTCGTTGTGGAAAGCCATATTATCGAAGCACTGAGCGGGAACGATGTTGACGGACTTCATCATGGGGAGAGCTATTGCCAGAGCCGGGCTCATGTCTCGGGGACTGGGAGACAACCGTGTGGTGACTGACATATCCATACCGGGCATCAGACTTGCAACTGTTGGAAATAATACATATTAAGAATAATAGATTGTGATAAGCATTTTGGCACAGAGAGCACATTCAAGACATGTAAAAGTCATGCTATCATGCCTGGTTTTAGGAATGGGCAAGAAAGTTTTTCATTATTTATGGTATAAAATATATAAAAAATCAAGAGGTTATTGAATAGGACCACTATTAATACACGAAGGTAGGATAACATGTGATAGTACTATTAAGACACCGACTATTTCTACAGAAAAACGAATTAGGTAAACATTTAGATTAAAATTTGACTAACATAAAATAACGATTTACTTGCTCACTTTTACAAGATTCTATGTGCGATAGAATGTTTTATAAGGTAGGATCTTGACTAGGTTAGTCGGATATTTGGTAGGCAGTTAGTGTAAAGCTTGAATTTGTATTGATTGTGTACCGCAGTGTTGGGTGTGTTCGTAGCTTCGGGAGGCGAAATGTTGTTTTTGATAGCTGATGTTAGGTGGTTGTTGCCTGGAAACATACTGTAGGGTAACACGCAACTCAATAAACTCAGGCACCATAAACAAAACTTAAACTATATTTTTTTTTATTGATATCAGTAAAGCTAAACCACTAAATCCGGACACAGATGAAGACATAGAAATTAGGAAGACAATAATGACAAACAACAAAAAAATTAATTGAATTTCTGAAACCGCCAGCAACTATTTTTATCTGGTTTACAACGTAATAATTTACCAGTTTCCATAATTGTCTGGTAAATTATTTGGTTGTTTCATACGTATCTCCAAATCAAAGGAATTAAATGATAGCGAAGGTTTCGGAGAATAGTCAAGGATAGTAACTGGAGGTTTCATGATTATACTTAGTACATTCAACGCTACGACAACATCGATTGGAATTAAGCAGGAAGCGACTATACTAGCACGGGACAGGGTCATATAACCCAAGAATGACAAGTTCTCGAACCTTCGGTCTCTGGCGAAGCGAAAGAACCTAGTTGGCTCCTTGGTGCTGCTTGAAGATTGACGTTTGTGCAATGATTATGAGGTTAATGATGATTGATTAGTGAAGTCTAGATCATTCCTGTGAGCTAAATCCGCGTGCAGGCGACAGTATAGAAAGCCTTCGGAGTTCCGACGGCGCCGATATTGTGATGCTTCTAAAGCATGTTTAAGTTTTTTCTTTTGCAGTTGTTTGGTGTTGTTTGGATCATAACCTCTAGCTCGCTACGATCACCATCTGTGGAGGATTACATTGCATAAGCTACAGTTAGTTTTGTGAGTATTTTACATTCGCACGATTTATTTGGACAAACATTCATAGTATTCACCCAATTTAACGTTTTAACAGAAATAGCATCGTTAAAGTCCACAATGACATCATTATATTCTGAAAAATATTGTTAGTCTTCTTACTGAAACTGAAAATGTTCATCCATCTACTAATTGATAATGTACATTACGAAAACAATTTTTAGTTGTTTTATTATTCCCGATTCTGTTAGTGTGGTTACGTTAACATTAACATAATGAGCTTGTTGTCTATATATGCAGATTAATTGCCTGTAAAAAATACATTTAGTGCTTCTGCCAGGTGAACAGGTTTAGGTCATAAACAAATAAATCTAGAAACGTCACAACATATTATACTCGCAGTTCAGTATTGTAAAGTAAAGTAATGTGTAGGTCTGCTAACCTTCTATTTTTTTTTCTGTTATACTTACTTTTTATTCAATTGTTATTTTACTACCCTGCCTACGAAGCTGACGGTCCTGGGTTCGAATCCAAGTAAGAGCAAACCTATTCAATGTATTGTCGTCTAGTACCCATAAATTTGTACCATAGCTTTCTATGGGGAAGTTTGTAAGATGTCCTCTAATATTTGGTTATTTATAAACAATAAATTCTCCGCCGCACAATATGTATTAAATTACCAAACTTCTAAAAACGTTACTTCTTAAAGTTTACAAGTTTAAGTAATCCTGCTACGAAACTTTTCCATTTCCTTGTTGAGTGCAACTTGTCTTGAAAAAATTGGATTAACATTGAAGAGTCCTTACGCCACTTGACCTACTTTGCAAGATTCTGCGTATTCAAAGTTCTTTGTTTTATGGAGCAAATCTTAGTAAATGCGTTGTGGTGGATTAATTTATGTATAAAAATGATTTGCATTGGTTTTACTTACTTAGTTTTAGACATGCGACAGATTTGTTTCTTAACATCGTTAATTTCGTTACTTCTACTGCAAGTATGAGTATGTTTTGGATGAAAACATTTCGATTGATACACCCAAGTGTATTTTTGTGTTTACTAGAATACTTTGTGCATTGTTTTGATTACCTTTTATTTTGATATTCTACGAAAGTAATTAACTATGTATCCCGCTTTGAAGATTACTTTCAATATTGTTTACCTTGAACGTATCCCCGTTATCAGACACCAGTTATAATTTACTCCAAAAAATTGATTAAAATAGTTTAGATTTCTCTTACCCATGTTGGGTCCCATGATGTCCTTAGGGTGGTTGGTTTTGATGGCGTTCATGCGGCGGTTTACCATTTGGGGTCCCATTCCTGGGGTCATAGCACCACCGGGCCCACCAGGAGCCCCTGGGGCACCTGTATAATAAAATTGAACTGTATTTTTGCATATACTTGTGTGACAGCTAAAGGGTCTGTGGGATATGGGAAGAAAAGGAAATTTGTAAAAACTACAACATTCAGGACGGTCAAACATTCTATTGGGTTCTCAACTAAAACAGTGTCTCTATATACCTTTACACCCGCACTAAAATAATTGCGAGGATAAAATCTAGGGCTAAGGGTTTACACTAATAACATACGTGACTAGAATTTTGAAAAGTGTTTTCGTTTTACCTGGTGCTCTTCCCACAGCAGCTTGGGTGGAAAGGGATATAAGACATTAAATATTAACGGTTTTATTGTTAGTAATTTTATAAACCAGGTTAGAAATTTGGAAGAAGTGGTGTTTATCGTTTTGTGCATTTGTTGCGATAAAAATATTTATGCAAGTGTTTGTGATATACGCAACTTACAAGCTGAAGTGAACTAGTTGAAAATACATTTATTTTTATATTTGTTTTATTAATTTATCAGTTTATATTCCAAGTTATATTTGTACATAGGAAAATTACAGATACAATGTTTGTTATTAAAACTGTGAAGTTTCTGTTAACTTTCTCGATTTAAGTAAATCGTTTTGTCCTGGTTAATCGGATAATATAATATAATCCTTAAGCTTCAAAATTTCAAACGCGCCTCAATCCTAACGATTAGGAAATTTGATAAAATCTTCAAGGTATCGAATTTCAAAGCTTTGTTGTTTGAATTAGAATTCCAATCTAACTTTCCCCGAAAATTATCTTGGTCGGTATCAGCCATAATTTATGTTTTTGTTGTGTAGTATAGTGAAATTTAGTTTGTTTTATCAGTAACGTGTGGAAAATTTTAACAAAGATTGAGAATGTTATAAAAATATTGATACATAGTGTTAAATATTTGACAATAAATGTTCTCCGGAGATAAGTCGATATTCTTAATATTTTTTTCGTCACCTTTACACACGAGTTAATATCATTACCATAAATATATCAATAACGCATAGGGTGTTGTATTTCCAATTACTGTAAAAACATTTGGAACAAAACAACCAGCACTCATTTTTTGAAATAAATCCCCAAGGATATTTCCTAAACGAGTAAAATTTACGACTGTACATCAAACTTTTTGTGTCTTTATTTGTTTTTAAATAATTAATGCCGCTGACGCGCCTGTGGCAGACAGCTGTTGTTGTTAAGTTCATTTTGTTTCGAGTTTGCTAGAGGGCAAACGAGTTTCTTAATTACGAGTACAATTGAACTTTAAGGATTTTTGGCAAGTTTATGCGAACACATTTGCGACTTTAAAAGTAGGGTGAAATATTTAACTCAGAAACTAAGTGAAGTGTTCACTTGAGTGAATATTTAAAGTGGTGACACATAAATGGTTACAATATTATGTTGATCATAATCGCGGATTTGAATTCTGGCTTGTACAAACGACAACACTTAACTGACTATCCTGAGTTTATATAGAACCTTATTACAATGCACTTAAGGTGCACCGACGTTCAGTTAGCTGTGTTGTCGATAGTACCAATGAGTAAGACAATTCTTATAGTATTAATGAAAATTTGTTACAGATTCCTCCATTTACCGCTGAGGTTTGGTAGAGGTGGTATGTATTTGAGTGTACTGTGTCACGCAAGATTATTGTTAAATATAAGTCATGCAACCAATTTTGATACTTACGCATAGGAGGCCTCGTCGGCTCGACGTTGATGACTCTTCGTCGCTTCTTGGGCAACTTTGCCCTCGCTTGTGTGTGCGAGTAGTACATGGCAAAGTTGGACACTATGACGGGAACTGGCAAAGCTATCGTCAACACCTGTTGGTGGAAGACAAAGGTTACTATTGTCTTATTTAGTTTTTTAAAAGATATAGCTTTATTGGACCTTGGTGAAATATGATGAACAATATTTTGTCATTCGTATATTAAAGCTCAATTCGTTGAAGTCAAAATCTCTACTGATTCTCCCTAATCTATTGGTACTCAGGTACTTAACTTTCATTAGCTTAACCTGAGCTTTTAATCAAACTTTAATTAAAGTTTGAGTAATATTTGATAAATAAGTTTCATCGTTTGCCAAAATTTGGTGTATATAATTGTACTAGCTTCTGCCCGCGACTCCATCCGCGTGGAACTCGTTTATATCGTAGCTCCATACAAACTTTCACCCCCCACTTCATGCCCTTGGGGGATGATTTCCGGGATAAAAACTATTCTATGTCCTTCCCCAGGACTCAAACTATCTCTATACCAAATTTCATCCAAATCGGTTCAGCGGTTTAAGCGTGAAGAGGTAACAGACAGACAGACAGACACACTTTCGCATTTATAATATTAGTATGGATGTATGTATGTAAGCACTTTTTTGTATACACAATAAATGGTTAAAAAATAATTTAATCATTTAAGTATAATTTTCCCGCCTCTTCTTAATATTTCATCTCCGGGCTATAAAATCGGCTATAATCTATTGTCAAGTAATGTGATCGCGTCAATCTTGATAAAAATATTTACATTTGTTTTGAATTCAATTATTCGAATTCAAGGTTCGAACATACACCCATAAAACCATATACTATAAGTAATTTCAACTAGTTTGTGACAGGAAAAGGATTTTTATTCTAGTTGGCGGGAAACTGCAAGTTTCTAAACTCGGCAAACTGTTCACAGATGTATAAGTCAGGCAGAGCGATAAACTATTTACCTTTGTAAAGGTAGCAACCAATAAATGATGCACTAAGCAACCCAGTATTGGACTAATTCCTATAATTACTTTCTTACGATAAATATGAGAGATATAATACAAATGCGACTTATTTATGTATTTTTTTGATTGTCTAAACCTTACTAAACATTTTTTGTTTCATTGCGATGCTGGGAACTCTTTAAATGTCCATAATTATAATTTATTTCAATAAATTTCACTGTTACTTTGTATTCATGTGATATTGTAGAATTTGTCAACTGAAATGTAAAAAAGGCCTGAACGCCTACTTGCAGAGTTTATATTTAAATTATAATATTCATAAATGAAATAAATAAATAGAATAAATAAATATTAGGGGACAATCTTACACAAATCGACCTAGTCCCAAACTAAGCAAAGCTTGTACTATGGGTACCAGACGACGATAAACATACTTATATAGATAAATAAATACTTAAATACATAGAAAACATCCATGACTCAGGAACAAAAATTCGTGCTCATCACACAAATGAATGCCCTTACCGGGATTCGAACCCAGGACCTCTTGCTTCGTAGGCAGGGTCACTACCAACCAGGCTAAAGCGGTTGTCAAAATATTATAATATGATATGATGCGGTATGAATCTTAAGTTATCATTTTTAAGAAACGTCTTTCTTTAGTTTTGTGCACTACCACTGCTAGGCTATTTTAAAAAAAATACTTACTCCAGCCAATGCACAGAGCGCTCCCACGAACATTCCCACGTATGTCTTTGGTGCCATGTCTCCGTACCCGACGGTTGTCATGGTCACCAGAGCCCACCATAGCCCCAACGGTATGCTGTTGAAGTCGTTGTGAGGATTCGTCTGTATCCTCTCCGCATAGTACACCAAACTTGCAAATATTACTATACCAAGGACTAAAAAGAACACTAGCAGAGTCAGCTCTTTTGCTGACGCTCTGAAGGTCTGGATCAGGATTTTGAGACCCGAGGAATGCCGCGTCAATTTAAAGAGCCTCATGATTCTTATGATGGAGAAGAACTCGAGGATGTCCGCGTTTTCAACGTGCGACGCGTACTTCTGAAGAATAAGATCGATGTAGAAGCTCATAGTGGCTATGTAGTCGATGATGTTGACGGAAGATTTGATGAATTCGCACTTATTTGGGGAGGATATGAAGCGCACTAGGATTTCTAGGGTAAACCACGCGTTGCACACACACTCTATGTAAAAGAACGCGATGTGGGCGTTTGTTTGCACTTTGTCCAACACCCAGCTCTGCGTGTGGTTTGCGGTCTTCACTGTGTAGTTTTTTATCACTGGCACTCTCATGTCCGGGTGAGTTTTTAAACAGAACGATATGATGGACACGCATATGAAAAACACCGATATCACGCCGACTACCTGAAATAAAATCGAAATTGATTAACTAATTCATTTTTAATTTTTACATGTGAAATCAGCATCTATTCCTAGTCTAGTAGTAGTTTAAAAACGACAAAATGGTGGTAATGTTGGTAAAGGTAGTATGGAAATACTATACCTACGTACATTTACTCGTTTATAGTCTGAATAGCTAGGTATAGCTATTGGTGAAAAAGACACAGGTTTCTACAACCAAAGTATACGTAATAATTAGAGAAATAGCACGAGGTGCAAACTAATATGTTTGAACAAACAATCAACTAAAAAACTCGTATATCCTATAGAAGAATAAATAAAAATAACAAAAATGAAAGTCAGATCGTTCATAAGACAACTTAAAACGGAACACGGGAAATGTTTCGATTAGCATAAATTTAAATAAAACCCACTTGAATTGGGAACCACTCTGCCAAATTGATGTACACTGTAAGATCCTTAAGTCAAAGGATTACAACCTCTGCGTAAGATAAAATAAATTTCATTCCAAATTATTTAAATATGGGCCCGTAAATTTGAATTAAAATTTGACTTCACTCGCGTAAATCATTTTACCTTTTCGATTGTTGAGGTATTGCAAATCCTTTAAGTCCGCAGTAAGCTCGATTCTCCTAAACGTAGTTACGCTCTCATTTTAAAACTACGTGTTAGATTGTAACGAAACTTTTCAAATACAATGACATGAGGTATATTTATGTCTGTGATTAGTTTATGTAGCTTCAGATACCATAGTAAAAAAAATACAGGGAATTTAATTTTTCAAACAAAACTTGTTTTTGCTGTATTTTGTTTGTTTTATAAACTGGAACCATATAAACTAATTACAGACATAGATAATCTCAATGTATATGCAAAATTTCGCCACAATCCAACACGTAGTTTTAAAATGAGAGCGTAACTACGTTTGTATGGGAAGGTGAAATTCGGCCGAGCTTACTGCGGACTCTTAAGTATTTTCATTCGTTGGCATTGTCGTTCAAGAAATGGTAAGCTTATCTGCATAAAGATGCAGTAAAGTGTCAATGAGAGGACGAGTGTCGAGGAGTAAAAGACCGCGAATAGAGAGAGCGAAAGAGGTGATTTATTCTAACTGGTCAATCGTACACTGACTTATTGCTACACTTAAATTTATAATTACACGTCGGATACAGCTCTGCGTGTGCGAGGTTAATGCCATTATTTTGGGCTAGTGCAAAGTGCACGTGCATCGTTTCAGAAACAATGTACATCTTTGTACATTATCGTTACTGTAAACATTGATAACTGACATTGTTATTGAGTACCTATCCAATTCTAATTCTTTGTACATGGCATTGGAATTGCCATTCTGTCTCATGGGCACCCTGCCCAGTGGCAGCAATTTAGTCGAGATATGTAAAAGTGTAGGTTCCGATAGCTTCAGTTTGGTTTAGTTCAAGAAGTCCGCTTTCTACTTTATTTTTCTTTTTTCTGGCCTGTTTGTAAATAAAGTTTGGATCTTTTTGTACAAGTAATTTGCAAATGTCGATGGAGTGATAAAGGAAACTGTTATCTCCCAGAAGTTTCGTTATATGTTTATCAAATGTCATGGTTAAAGTAGCTTTTATAAAAAATCAATTATGATAGGCGACTTTCTAAAATGCGGAGTGTTTAAAAAAGCAAAGATTCTATTGAGTCTATTTATAGGTTTATTGAAGATCATCAGCGTGGTGATGTATTATAAGAATGATTCCCCATATTTATTAAACTTAACATACCTCTGTCAACTTAAATGTGTTTTCGCCCTTTCTCATGAACACAAAATGTCAAAGTGACTGATAAAGACAAAATAATACTAACGGCAATTTGGCTATTTATAATAGCTTTGTTGAACGTTCAGGAATAAGGCCATTCGTTTGATGTTTTTTAGATAATAGATATTTTTTAGATAATAAAATTTAAAGCGTGGCTCTCGTATATATCCTCAATCAAAATTCTAAGTTGCATACCAATAAAGAGTTTAACCTTGTTTCTTTGGTCTCTCTCCATTCTTAGAATGGTTGACATAAGTTGAATTTAGGAAGAGAAAACAAATCGAGAGCTGTACCTTTGACTTTAACCCTTTTTGTGTCAGTCTGGCAACCCATTCTCACTCTTATTATGTCAAAATAATCCCTAGTCTTATTTACTCGTATGATGATAATCTACAATAAGGAAAATATAAAACATTGTTTTTATAAGATTTTTTTATATCTATATATTTATATAGCTACGGCAGCCTAGTGGTTGCGGCTGTCAAGCGGCGGTCGTGGGTTCGAATCCCGGCTCGTACCAATGAGTTTTTCGGAACTTATGTACGAAATATTTACCTTTAGCTTTTCAGTGAAGGAAAACATCGTAAAGAAACCGATCTAATCCCAATAAGTTCTAGTTTTTATCTGGGTTAGATGGTCATATGGCAGTCGCTTTCGTAAAAACTTGTGCCTATGCCAAATCTTGCGATTAGGGGTCAAAGCGGACCCCGGGCTCCTTTAGGGCACAACCGGTAATTACGCAAGGAGGATGATTATAAAATTTATAAGGCAACATCCAGGTTTTCCTTCCTTTGCACAGCGTCAGGTGCCAGGTCTATAAGATCGTCTGGGCTTTCTGGGTATTAAATTAATATTCGTTAAATTATCAAAATGAACATTACCTTAGCAGCATTGGAACTGTAGGGTTCATCAAACAGTGACCACATCTGCGGTTTCAGATGCTGCCACCAGGACACCGTGCCCTTGAAGTAGTCCTCTTCGAAGCCGAACTTGCGAGCCACCTCCTCATCGGAGGGCTTCTCGGTGTCTAGGTCCAGGCGGTCCAGGACTGCCAACGTCTCCTGGGTGTCGCGATGCTGTTGACAAAGGAGGGAAGTTAGATTCTTATTGACGACCACTTTGGCCTAGTTGGTAATGACTCTAGACATGTGTGATGGATGTAAATATTCTATGTATGTAGGTCGTATTTTAGTACAAGCTGGCTAAGTTTGGTGTTAGATAGTCCCCCTATATTTATTTATTTATTATTACTTATATCTTTATATTAAACTTATGTTTTAGATGATGATAATCAAGTGGAGACAATTTGAAGGGATATAAAAAAACCGGAGCACGAGATTCATAATATTTTGGCATTATAGGGAGTGAAATGCCTATAGTTCCATAGATGTAGCTCTTTATTCCACGATCAATACCTTTGCTTGGCAAAAATATTTAAATGAAATTAAGGTTAACGTCCCAATACACCATAATGCCTAATATGTGACAGCAGTTGACCTGACTTTCATTAGACATTGATAGACTGATATCGAATAGGGCCTGCACTGACAAACGCGGAAGTGACCTACTGGCCTAAGGAGTAAATGTATTCTAACTTGACGAAGGGAGACAAAGTGAAAGAGTGATACCCAATTTCACGTTAAACTCGCCCCCCGATGGAGGGCCATTGAAAACTTCGCCTCATTTCTCAAAGGGAAAAGTTTAACTAGGGAATGGGCATGCGCGCTTACTGCGAAAGAATTTATTGCAATACAATTATCCGGAAAATGTGGAGTGAGCAGTGAAATTTGTGAATACCATTCAAAGGAAAGATAACTTGAATGCTAGAATAAATTACCCCATGATTCATAAAACTCTGCTAACTATTGTTAAATCAAATTTATTTTGTCCCTTTCTCAAGAACGCGAATGTCGAAGTGAAAAATAACGACAAATATATTTTAACGTATTTTAGCTAACTAGAGTGAATGGGTGAGATTGTAATTTAAAACTAACTACGTTACTTCAAGTTTTCTACTTCTTTGCTACGAATATTGAATGTACTTACAATTTTGTTGACCAAAAACATTGAAAACATTACAGATTCGAATAAAATTTTAATTTGAACGCTTGCAATCGCTTCGCAAAATCCAATTTGTCAGTAAATGGTAATAATATTTAAAACGTCATTATGTGCAGGCCGGCCGCAAACTCATCGAGGTTGGAGTGAATCAAACATTTATCGACACAGTATTTTGTCGAACGAACGATGCGAGAAATGTATTGAATGACAACAAAGAGAACGAATATAATGAAATGAAATTTACGCCGCGGGCATCCGGTGCGGGGCCAGAGATGACAGCCTAGCTATAAATATTAAAATTATGATGTCCTGTCCAGACGTACTCGTATCCTCCTGTCCAAAAGCCTATTCAAAGGCAACAACCTCTTTAATGAATACGGTAATTTACAGCAGCACTCATCATCATCATCAACATATCATTCAAAGGACAGGAGGCCTATTTCCACTGCTAGACTTAGGCCTCACCCAAGAGTGCCACAATGACGGAAGGGTTCTCGAGTGCTGACCACGTACCGGCAGGCGCAGCGCAGCGCATCTCCCACAAGGTGGAGTAATTACTTGTTAAAGGTCGCGGGAGTCCGCGGGTGGCGCAGGACCGGTCATTGTTTACAACAGTAAAATAGTATTTTATGTAATCGTTATATAATATATGCTTTTTCAGTCGAGTACCACGTTTAGGCCTCGAAGCTTGCTGGGTGGCCTAATTAAGGTACGAGACTTAAAATGCTTATTATATAACTATTGTATACAATACTTTTTCTACGAGTCAACTGAACTAATTAAACAAACTTGGTATCTATTGTCAACGAAGTGCAACCAACGGCTTTTTCTTTTTTATGCGTTGATTTCTATTTACCTTTTGACTTTCTCATGACGGCGTCCTATTGGTCAAGTACATAATAGTTCAGTAAAGGCGCTACGTGATTGGTCAATTTCATTTTAGTTGTCTCAACAGTTATGAAATGTTGAGTTGGGAGCTCCATAGTAAAACCGTTTGAGATGAAATTTGGTACAGAGATAGTTTGAATCCCGAGGAAGGACATAGGATAGTTTTTATCCCGGAAATCATCCCCTGAGGGGGTGAAATGGGGGATGAAAGTTTGTATCGAGCTACGATATAACCGAGTCCATGCGGACGGAGTCGCGGGCAGAAACTAGTTACCAATAAACAGAACTCACGGAAATTATCGGAAAACTTTATGCGCCAACTTATTTATGCAATTTTAAAGATGTTTAAATAGGTACATGAATACCAAAATATGAAAACGCTGATTGATCATTGAAAAAAATGACGTCACTAGTATTTTCCTTCAAAAATCATTCAAACGCAGAGTTTTTCACGTAGCTTTTCGCATGTCAGAGGGGAAATCACGTAACGTTCTGAACGCGTGTTAGGTAGATCCAACCATCATTTTTCCATATAAATACTGACATTTAGCTCTACCTAACGTACGTACAATGCGTTACGTGAACGACCTGCTGGACAACCCATCTACTATTTTCCCAAACTAAAAGTGACATTCAGATCTACTTCACGGACGTACACAGCGTTATGTAATCGACTAGCTGGTCCATCACAATCTAAATCAAATAAATAGGAAACCATCGAAACAAGAAGGAGATTTTTTGATATTCCATAAAAAAGAACTGTATTTTTTGGAGGCAAGCAGTAAATCCATTTCGATACACCAAAGTCAGTCTTTTTAACCCGTCGCATATAAGGGGTGTTATAAATTTGACATCTGTAGGTCTGTGGTCGTCAAGCAGACGAACAGATATTAGAACGGTTTTCGGGCTTCCGTACCCAAAGGGTAAAAACGGGACCCTATTAGTAAGACTTCGCTGTCTGTCCGCCCGTCCGTCTGTCTGCCACCAGGCTGTATCTCAAGAACCGCGATAGCTAGATAGTTGAAATTTTCATAGATGATGTATTTCTGCCTTTTTGCCTTTTTTTGACTTTTTCATAGATAATGGTACGGAACCCTCCGTGCGCGAGTCCGACTCGCACTTGGCCGGTTTTTAAAGTTCTTATCGTCGATGGTTCTTGACTATGTTTGTACTAGATATATTATGTCTAGCAAACCGAAAGGAGTAAAATAGGGTGAGCATTCTGTAATAGAGTTCACTGGATTCAGAAATTGGAAAATATTGTACCTAATGGAAGGGCCTCGGATAGCGAATGAAGGCCTTTTATTCTAAGGGCTTTGACGAATCCCAAATACGGATCGCCATGAAGTAATACGACAAAATAATTCCTAGCATTTGAAACATGCCACGGATTTTTCCCTCGACTTCAAAACGGGCTATTGTTAATAACTACAGCTTAGAAAAGATGAAAAACCCCCGACATTTTCATTTCAAAGTGCAATATCTCAAAAACGGCTAAACAGATTTTCATAAAACATAGCTAAGAATATTTGGGATCACATCAGCGTTCGAATAAAAAAAACCGCATTCAAATCGGTCCATCCGTTTGGGAGCTACGATACCACACAGACAGATACACAGACATGTTAAACTTATAACACCCCTTCTCTTTGCGTCGGGGGTTAAAAAGGTCCACGTTTCGGCGATGATAAATTAGGTTTTGAAACTTTTGTAATAAGGTTTTAGGCAAAATTTTATTAATATAATATAACTGAGTGACCGTCGTAGATCTTGCTAACCAGTTTTTTGTTTATAAAAAAAACTTTAAAACACTTCATGCCGCTATGGAACGGTGATTAGGTATTACTTAATGATTTTCAGCGCTCGGTTTTTGTTCTAATATTTATAAAAAGTATTGATGCTGAAACGGGGTTTCATAATAACTAATTTAGTTGTAGATCAAGTAGGCCTCCCCGAAAGAGTCCCACAATTACTTACCCATCAACACACACTCTCAGGAGGTAACTTTTTGACAAAAACAATAACTATTTAAGATAAAGATATTGTTGATTGAGAACTATTAAAAGTATCTTAAGTTTTTTTAATGATATTCATTTACCAAGTTATACAATTAAACAGTAAAGTTTACCCCTAGTGTTAGCGTAATAGTATGTACTAACGGTAGAAAAAGCAAAGAATGAGTGTACTTAACCCATTCGCCAACAAACTGCTCCGTAGTTTGGCGAAGTTTTGTGGTAGTTCTAAATATAATTTTATGTGAGCAATAAATAAAATAATGCAGCCACCGAAGTCAGAAAGGCTGTTATGTTCGAAGCGATATTATTTCTTTCTTTTTTATTATGGGTACTAGACGACGATATATTAAATAGATATAAATTCTTAACTAAGTACATTGAGAATATCCAAAGCTCAGAAATCAATTCCTGGGTCATACACAGATTTAGGTTCGCGTCTTTCCTGTGGACACTATCAAAGTTAAGGGCTACGAAGCCTAATTTACGAATTTTGTTTTATACTCTGTGTTTGGGTAAACACAGTGTATCGTCTCTCCTGTGGTCAATAATTATAGGTGCATATAAATAATATTTTTATCGAATAGTAATATAGAAAAGGAGACGCCGTTTATGCGGATTAAGAGTCCATACAGAAATTAGGCTTCGTAACCCTTAACTTTGATAGTGTCCACAGGAAAGACGCGAACCTAAATCTGTGTATGACCCTCATGCTTATCACACAAATATTTGCCTTTACCGGCCTTTACCGATATTTGAACTTAGAACCTTCAGCTTCAAAGGCAACGTCACTACCCAATAGGCTAACCGGTCATCTGCAAATGAACCTGTACACCACCTAACATAATCGACACCATTTAGTACAATCGTATTGCGATCAGTATTAATCACTGCAAAATCCAGTGCCCGTTGGATTTCTCTCAAAGGTTCTAGTAAATAATTTGCAGTTAATCACCATTGATTAATCGTTCTTTAAGAGTCCGCAGTAAGCTCGGCCGAATTTCACCTACCCATACAAAAGTAGTTATGCTCTCGTTTTAAAACTACATGCATGCAAAGTTTCGTCACAATCCAACACGTAGTTTTAAAATGAGAGCGTAACTACATTTGTATGGAGAATCGAGCTTACTGCGGACGGATCAACGTTCAGCTATATTTACTGAGTGTGGTAAAGGGTCCTATGATTGACCAGATCTATTTAATGTTATTTTAACGAAGATTAGTCTACAAAAAGATTAATAATAAGCTGATAAAAATACGTGATAACATTAACTTATTACGTGCTTAGCAACTTTGCATAAATAATATCAACACATCGACGAATGCAATTTTACTTTTATTATAATGTAACAATGTATAATATAGTCATTTATGTAATGAAAAGCAAACAGATTATTTGTCCAGTTTTTTTTATTAGCTATGTCAGGTAAGTACTATCGAACCAACTGAATCATGACCCACCATAGAACCTTGTTACAATTAACGAACATACGTACGATCATACAACGTTAATATGTCAGTTAATTGTAACAAGGTTCCATGGTGGGTCAGGATTCAATTTTGTCGATAGTACTTACTCTTATGTCAAATAATTTAAGTGAATAAGAGGATACGGTATCAACTGAACAGTTTACCACACTATTTGCAAGTAACAAATACTATGACAAGGTGATTTATTCTGACAATTTAATTACCGATTTTAATTCTCAATTTGCGATACAAAAATATGGAGGTGCAAACGTACATAAATACATTTATACATACATACATGCCTGTGTTCGCTTGGACTTTACTTAGGACTGATAGCTGGTAAAGGTTGCGGAAGTCCGCTGGATGCGATTGGCGCAGGACCGGTCATTGTGGCACTATTCTGAGGAGCGGTGGACGTCTTTTGGCTGATATGGCGATGTTTAGCGATTGTAGGTTTAAAGACGGAGGAAAATGTGATATCAGAGTACAGCCTATTTTCGTCGACTTTTATGACACCCAGTGGGTGGTGCGATTCCAACCCGACACCATTTGGTGTAAACGTCACAAAATATTGCAGTTTACGTAGCTCCAAACTTTACGTAAACTGAAATGAAGCGAATATACGAGCACTGACATTCGTTACATACGAAAGCACTCACTGAGAACATTTCACAGTACTTTATCCAATTTAGTGACGAAAGGTAACAATGTATCGTATAGTGCCAAAATATGTAGTATATAGTATTATGTACTGAATGGCTACATTCGCGAAATGATGTAAGTATGCTACCATTGACGAAATCGAGGAAAATATGCAAAATAGGGTAAGTGGTTGACATTGAATGTAACCGACTATTTATACCTAAAACTGTCATTGGAATTGGGATCTTTTACCTTGTACAATAGAGTTGCTTTTTGAATGGACTCATCATCATCATCATCATATCAGCCGAAAGACGTCCACTGCTGGACATAGGCCTCCCCCAAAGAGTGCCACAATGACCGGTCCTGCGCCACCCGCATCCAGCGGACTCCCGCGACCTTTACCAGGTCATCAGTCCACCTTGTGGGGGCCTACCCACGCTGCGCCTTCCGGTACGTGGTCGCCACTCGAGAACCTTTCCGCCCCAACGGCCATCGGTTCTACGTGCAATGTGCCCCGCCCACTGCCACTTAAGTTTAGCGATTCGGAGGGCTATATCGGTTACCTTGGTTCTGCTGCGGATAGCTTCATTTCTGATGCGATCGCGCAGAGAAACTCCCAACATAGCCCTCTCCATTGCCCTTTGGGTGACTTTGAGAGATTAGAATGGCTCTGAAACAGCTTAAGAATAGCAAGGCACCCGGTGAAGACGGAATTACAGCCGAACTCCTGAAGGCGGGTGGAAAACCGATCCTTACGGCCCTTCAGAAGTTATTCAACACCGTCCTACTGGAAGGGAGAACGCCAAAGGCGTGGAACAGAGGTGAGGTGGTGCTGTTCTTCAAAAAGGGTGACAACACTCTGCTGAAGAACTACCGACCCATCTCACTTCTGAGCCATGTCTATAAGCTGTTTTCAAGGGTTATTACGAATCGTCTCGCACGCAGGCTTGATGACTTCCAGCCTCCCGAACAAGCCGGTTTCCGAAGAGGTTTTAATACCGTAGACCACATTCATACGCTCCGCCAGGTTATACAGAAGGAGTATAACCTGCCTCTCTGCTTAGCGTTCGTGGACTACGAGAAAGCCTTCGATTCGATCGAAACCTGGGCTGTACTACAGTCTCTCCAACGGTGCCAAGTAGACTGCCGCTACATCGAAGTGCTGAAGTGTTTGTACGAGAACGCCACTATGTCAGTCCGACTCCAGGATCAGAGTTCGAAGCCTATTCCGCTGCAGCGGGGTGTCAGACAAGGGGATGTTATTTCCCCAAAACTGTTCACCGCTGCCCTGGAGGACGTGTTCAAGACTCTAGACTGGAGAAGGCTAGGCATCAACATCAACGGCGAGTACATCACTCACCTTCGGTTTGCTGACGATATAGTAGTCTTGGCTGAGACCATGGAGGACTTAAGCACGATGCTCGATGACCTCAGTAAAGCCTCCGAGCGAGTTGGTCTAAGGATGAACATGGATAAGACAAAGATCATGTCAAACCTCCATGTAGTACCAACCCCCATTTCAATCGGACACTTTACGCTCGAAGTTGTAGACGATTATATATACCTAGGACAGACTGTTCAGTTAGGTAGGTCCAACTTTGAGAAAGAGGTCAATCGTCGAATCCGACTCGGCTGGGCAGCATTCGGGAGGCTACGGCACATCTTTTCGTCCAATATTCCGCAGTGTCTCAAGACGAGAGTCTTTGACCAGTGTGTGTTGCCAGTGATGACGTATGGCACGGAAACGTGGTCGCTTACTATGGGCCTCATAAGAAGGCTCAAAGTCACCCAAAGGGTTTGAATGGACTACTATAATGCAATTCGGCCAACTCAAATAATCTCAAGTATTACTAGAACGCGTTGTGGACAGCTGTGTAATATCTATGCTCGCTATGCTTCTACGCTATTATTATAAAGAGTAGCAGGTCGATCACGTAACGCATGGTACGGACGTTAGGTAGATATAAACGTCAATTTTTATATGAAAAAATGACAGTTGCACAAATTGTCCTAACGCGCGTTCGAAACATGACGTGATGTCCCTCTGATGTCTGTGAGGTTATAGCTTAGTAGTTTGTAAATATATAATATGTGAAGGGACCAACAAATCATCCGAATACAAAAACTCTTTAACCAGTATATAAAATGGATTTAAGCTAAAAGTTGTGGCCGAACTCTAAAGGCTCCAACACAATGGACCACCAAGGCCGCAGAACAGGACGCGGTTATGCGTTGAAATGCGATAGAAGTATGTCTTTCTCGCTATAACACAACTATTTGCGTCCGGTATAAAGGGTCATGGTCTTAAGACGCAGACGGTGAAGTCGCGTCCGCACCCCGTACCTTGTGCATATTTAATGACATGCATTTTATATGGATGTTCGCTGAAAGGGCGCTAGGTCCGCGCCGAATCGTGTTTGTGTAGTAAGGGCTGGTTATTTAATACTTTAAGACCGTTAGAACGTATTTGTATATATAAAGAGTTTGACAGTTCTATATGACACTTTAAAATCAGATACATATTTAAATCATTACTTTAAGACGGGTCTGGCCTGGGGCGGCTAAGTTTTACAAAAGCAACTGCAATCCAACTTCCAACTCTGATCAGCCAAAAATAATAGCAAATAAATGGCGACCTAGACGCGTGCAAAGTAATTTAAATATGAGTTATTTATGAGCGGAAACTGTGATGCACTGCAACCCGCCCTTAGTGTCGGTTTATCTTGCGCTCTAGTTGTTTGTACAACGTCACAATACATTAGGTAACTTGATAGTTCTCAGTAACTTTGACACGGCGGTTTAGAAGCAAACAGGGAGTGAAGCAACTCTGCATATGTTACAAGACTCATCTACTGAGACATTCTCTGAGATATTATGTATGCCGACTTGCCGAGCCAGGACGTCCTAGCTTGGTGTGGTGGAATCGGTATGCGGTATTTTTAACTTTACCAAGAGCTTACTAATGTGGCCTGGATCTTGACTTGTCAGTATATCATCAGTGCCACAATGACCGGTCCTGCGCCACCCGCATCCAGTGGACTCCCGGTACTCTTTGGGGGAGGCCTATGTCCAGCAGTGGACGTCTTTCGGCTGATATGATGATGATGATTCTCCCAGTATTACACAGCACAGCGCATTTGGACGGTGCGGTACGAATGCGGTATACAGTATGCGTATTGCAATTGCCATCATTTAAAAATAATCTGCGATTTCAATACAGCAGGCATAAATCCAACATTCAATAAAACAGTAATTCTGTTAACGCTTTCATTTGGCGGATGCACCTGCAACTCTGTTGCTGATCCCTTGGCAGCCAATAACTCGGTCTCTTTCAGGCAAAAGAGGTGAACGTAGTGGAATAATCTTGCGGTTAGATGCTTTCATCCATAGAGATAGAATGTGTTAATATTTGATGAAGAGTTAAGGTAGATATACACTTGCGTGGAAAACCACCCAAGAATTGTTGGAAAATGTAATGTTTTGCATTCACTTTATGGGCTATAAATTTTATAGATTCCGGAGTATAGAGGTCTATGCTAAAATGCGAAAATTTTCAATTTCATTGATAGTAAGATATTTTAGTACCTTGTGGCATAAAAATCAATCGCAGTACTTCAGACTACATTGAACATGGGATTAGTTATGATGTAAAAACGCACTTTTTTTAATAAAGTATTATTTTCAATAAGTACTCTAATCTTAAATGCTTTCAGCATTCACTTACCCCTTTCTTTGGTTTTGTGATAACGTTAGAGAATAATGTTAGCTGCTATTTTGCTACTGCATGCTACTTTGCTACTGCATGTTGCTTTACTTTTGCACGTTTCATAACCAGTAAATATATTACAAAAATTAAAACTCGCAGTACACCAACATAACCCGAAACTAGCTCCAACTCCATTCACTTATTTGATCAAGCAACGAGCTGTAACATATTCGAGTCAACTTTCACAAACTAAAATTAAAACCGTTAATATTTAAACCGTCTCGAAAGGTCCAAAACGGTGACATTCATAATCTTCCTACATATTCATATGAATGACGTCGTGCGATAGTAGGTCTTACGTATGTGCGGATAGAGCTTTAAATCAGATTGAGAGAAACATTGTTCACGTTTTAGTTAGAAAATGTATAATTTTCATTGAGAAGTCGTGGCGCTTACGTCGGTTTGTATATAGAATAGTTGGTGCTAATCTCTAGGGTAACGAGCTGCATGTCGCGGTGAAGGCCTCGCTTCACTGATTGTGTTTGAACGTGTTTTAGTCTGGAAACATTTGAAGGATTTAAAATACAGGTACCTAATTGGTACCTAACCGGTAATCTGCGCACCTCGCCGCGTGGCGTTTTGGGTAGGTAGGTGTGGAGCGCGCATATTGAGAATAAAAAAAAATATATATATACTGATTCTATTATATCAATACTAATCTATATATACCGATGGCCGTTGTTGGGGCAGGACGGTTCTCGAGTGGCGACCACGTACAGGAAGGCGCAGCGTGGGTAGGTCACAAGGTGGACTGATGACCTGGTAAAGGTCGCGGGAGTCCGCTGGATGCGGGTGGCGCAGGACCGCTCACTTTGGCACTCTTTGGGGGAGGCCTATGTCTAACTGTGGACATATTTCGGCTGATATGATGATGATGATATATTAGTATTTAAAGAGGAAAAGGTTGGGAGGTGGTAGCTTTGTTAGTTTGTATGTAGAAGGTAATATCCGGAACAGATTATCTAATTAAGAAAACACGAGTATATAGATGAAAACCCTCATGATAGACATAGAGTTCGCTGTAATACTCAGATGGAGCCGCGCGGGCAATTGCCATACTAATTAATATTGAAACAAAAATTTCAGTAATAAGAATTCACTTTAAAAAAAAACCGGCCAAGTGCGAGTCGGACTCGCGTTGCAAGGGTTCCGTACATCACAAGATTTTAAACATTTTTTTTACTAACGGAGCGTTTTTGACTTGTCATAAAAATAAGCTGATTTGATTTTTATCAAATACCGTATTAAGTCCGACTCACGCTTGACTGCACATTTCTAATAGGTTTTCCTGTCATCTGTAGGTAAAAACTAATTTGTGTAATTTTTTCAAAATTTTAGACTCGGAAGTTTCGGAGATGAAGGGGGGGGGGGAATGGTAATTTTTTGGCTATTTTCTTAAATAATTTCTAATCGAATTATTTTAAAATTAAAAAAAAAATGTAGATGCACACAATGAGCTCTTTCATTTGATATGTAACACGATAGTATATGCAATACTTTATTTTTTAATTTTCTCATTTCCCCCCTAAAGTGGCCCCCATGTTTAAAATTCATTTATTTGCGTTACATGTTCCTCTTTGGGTCACAAACTTACATATGTGTACCAAATTTCAACGTAATTGGTTCAGTAGTTTCGGAGAAAATAGGCTGTGAAGGACGGACAGACGCACGAGTGATCCTATAAGGGTTCCGTTTTTCCTTTTGAGGTACGGAACCCTAAAAATCAAATAAACATCCTACGTTACTAGTCCATAGCAATATAAAATAACTCTGAATCCAGTTACCCTTATAGTGCCACTACATAATTCTACAGACGTACAGAAAAGGTATTTTAAGCTGCAATGTAAACTTAATCTAGTTAATGTAATGTAGATTAGGCAACGAAGTTATGCCTAAGTGCACTAAGTCATAGAATTCTAGCTGGCAAGGGTAATTTCAAAATGTTTAAGTAAGTATTAACTTGAACTTCTTACAAAGCTGCTATGAAATCATTTTAAAAGCTTTCTAGCTTATGGCGAAGTATTTTTGCACTTCTACGTTTATATTTTCATAGTTAAATAGATATTTCAGTGGAATGGTTTGAGGAGACCAGCTACGGTAGCCTAAGTGGTACAGGCATGCGGTTGTCGGCGGTCGTGAGTTCGAATCCCGGCTCGTAGGTACCAATGAGTTATTCGTAGGTACCGTGAGGAAACCGGTCTAATACCAATAAGGTCCAGTTTTTCCTCTGGGTTATAAGGTCAGATGGCAGTAGCGTACGTAAAACTAGTGCCTATGCTAAATCTTGGGATTAGGTGTCAAAGCGGGCCCCCGGGTTCTTTTAGGGCACAAGTAAGTAGTGGGTTTGAAGAAACAACATGACGACCAATTTACCCCTACCTACGAAGCCAGCAATCCTAAGTTCGAATCCCAGTAAGCAAAATGTCATCCCGCCCGACTAGCTGAAATCATATTTTCTTGGTTACCATTTCCAGCATACAAAGAAAAATATAAAATAATTGAAAAAAGAGAACTTCAGTAGTCGACAATCAATTCCCAAACGCAGAGCTATTTTTGCGATTTTATTTCTTGTCATAAAATACTGTCTTGTTGTATGCAGTTTTCGTGTAATAGGTACATTAGACATTTCTAAGCCTCATTATTCCCTATTGTGGTACTCATCATCATCATCGCCATATCAGCGGAAAGACGTCCACTGCTGGACATAGGCCTCCGCCAAAGAGCGCCACAATGACTGTTAAAAACGCCCTTAAAGGGTCTTTGATGCCTCGCGATACGCG
This sequence comes from Epinotia bilunana, assembly GCA_947049275.1. Lineage (NCBI taxonomy): Eukaryota > Metazoa > Arthropoda > Insecta > Lepidoptera > Tortricidae > Epinotia > Epinotia bilunana. Next base: position 3,551,300 of record OX346270.1, on the reverse strand, counting down.
GGAACTAATCTCACTACCTAAAACCTAGCCACTTAAATTACGTAATCCTAAATTGACAAAAGTGATCACTTACTGAGTGTGCCGGCGGTTTTGCTTCCACACGGGCAGTTCAGTAAATCAGTCAAGTTAATGTCGTCCGCTGGTCCTCGTGTAGGCCTGCCGAGGCCCGCCGCATGCCACGCAGAACTCCACTTGCTCGCGGATCCGCCTTCGACACTGTGGCGTCCCTCCTGTCAGCTGTCGAATCTGACGTGTTCTGCATCGCGCTATAGAAGTTTCATAGATCACTGCATATATACAAAATCCAAACAACTCTCATTGGGACTTCGGTCCCTGAGAGATCTCTCTATTGCCATGACTTCTACATTGGTGACCTCCGACAATGGACATAAGCGCAACTTTGAGGATCCTGACTGACGCCCAACTCTCTCAGCAAGCCAGACTCTCTCTCTCTCTCTCCCCTACTCGCTCGCCACCCTGGCTCTGAGCGCTCGCTCGCCACGCTGGCTCTGAGCAACTGGCAAGCTGCACTCTACTCTTCATACATCGTCGCTGACCCCTCTGTCTCGAAGGGGGGCTGATGTGGCGTCCCTCCTGTCAGCTGTCGATTCTGACGTGTTCTGCATCGCGCTATAGAAGTTTCATAGATCACTTTGCATATATACAAAATCCAAACAACTCTCATTGGGACTTCGGTCCCTGAGAGATCTCTCTATTGCAGTGACTTCTACAACACCTTATCACACTCGCGCCTAGCGCGGACAAGTACAAATATCTGCACTCCGAATTAGCGTTACAAAAACAGATTCTAACAATTATTTCAACTCCGCTTACGCAGCCCGGATGCTGTCCGAATCGTGAGGTTATATACAAGGCCGGGTGCCAACGCGTGGCATTCAACAAAGACTATACAATATACATATTGAGATAGACAGGCAACTCGACCAAATTGAGAAGGCATTTTATGCTTCCGTGCAAACGCCTTCTGTTCCTTGGCCCCTAAAACTTTTCAACCGATAAAAAAAAAGCAACCTCTCAATTCGGTCGTATATTTTTATCAGTATTTTCAATGTTTGTAATAACTGTTGTGAAATAAAACATAAAAGGGATACACAGATTTATTTAAGTTATTAACAATCCATTAGTAACTTCATGCATAGAAAGGAGCATATTATTAATATAAAGCAAGAAACATTAAAACAACACGCTCATCCAAAACCAAGGTCACTCGGTACTACATTTTCCTAGATATTTCTCAACAGCCTGCCGCGCTCGGTCGACTAGCGATGTCTATAGCCCTTCCAGGTCCTCCATTAATAGATAAATGCACAAATCACAAACAAACTTCGTTGAATATTAAAAATTGAATTGGATTTATTGATGCAAATTATGTCAACATATTTCACGCAAAACGACATTATACTTATGTCAAGCAGACACAATGTTGTGTTACCATTATACAATATACTATTCTCCTTGACGTGATATGATCTATTTGCAACCTCCTTCCTTGTCAACCTCTAATTTTAGTCCTGCCTGCCATGTCACTGTCAATCAATATTTCCTCGTGTATTATGTCAAATAATGTACAATTTTATGTTTATTAAAACCTTAACTACTACCCTACTACGGGTTTTCTCATTATTTCACTCCTCATATTCATTTACATAGCACATATCAATCTCCCTACATTTAATAAAATATTTGAATGTAACAACACTGATATTGTAGTTCGCTAGAGCACCAGCTACCTGAGACATTACCGAGTAGGTGGCAGCACCGTTTTCAAAGATTTGCAATAAGTTCTAAGTTTCCATAGCATGGCATTCAATTCCAAGTCCTTCTGTCCAACTGACAGCTCCAGCTGTCACTTTTACTTTTTAATAATCCGTCGGTATTGTCATGTGAATAATACTCGGGCGTTTCACACGGGCCCGAACAATTCAAATTCAAAATCATTTATTTCATGTAACAAGGACACATATTTAGATTACTTAGGTACTATCGACAAAATTGAATCCTGACCCACCATGGAACCTTGTTACAATTAACTGACATACTAACGTCATATGATCGTACGTATGTTCGTTAATTGTAACAAGGTTCTATGCCCCTTTGTATATGTCTTAGGTAAATTTATCAAAATTAACAACCTGTTTTTGTAGATAGTTTAACAATATTTGTTTGTTTTGTCTCTTGTTATAGATTCAACCCTGAGTGAACCTGGTAATCTTCAGTCACCGGTCAAATATCTATTATTATACGTGCCTTTTCTAACCTTGACGTTGGCAGAATCATCGACAATATCGATGGAGCCATAAAACCAAAGATTGATTGAAGGTTCTATGGTGGGGCTTGATTCAGTTGGTTCCATAGTACATAGAATAGAAATAAAAATAAAAATTATTAGTCTACCATCGTATAACACTGGTGGGAGGGTGCAGCCCCGCACATTGTACCAGTGTGTGTGATAGCACAGTCAGGCTTATCCGCTATCATTTTAAGAATGCTATCGGGACTGTCCCGCACCCGGCGCACCAGGGATGCCGCGCGCCCGCGCATGGTCGCATAGAAACAGCTGACGCGCGCCCAATGACCGATCCTGCGCCACCCGCATCCAGCGGACTCCCGCGACCTTTACCAGGTCATTAGTCCACCTTGTCTACCCACGCCGCGCTATCCCGTTCGTGGTCGCCACTTGAGAACCTTTCCGCCCCAACACGACGCGCTATTCGGATCAGATTTTGACTAATCGATATATACATACATATACAATCTTTTAGATACACACTTTGAAATCAGAACTAATAACGATAATGCAACGTGCTGGCCGAAACTCATTAACGACGACACGTGCAACATAAGGGCAAGTTTCAAAAACTTGCGCTGCAGCTGTCGTCCGAACCTTTTAATATCACCACCGTTACCAGAAACAAGATGCCGTTAGTCTGATAAATTGAGATTGTAGTTACACCCTTTTTGTTTTGAGAAGAGCCTGTAAACCAAGCGTGTACAGCGAATGAGCGAAGTCAGCTTGGCAACATTAAACCAGCCAGGCCAAAGTAGACTCTATTTAGCAGTATTGTAATTAGTACTGATATGTTAGCTAAACGTCCTAGTCTTCAAAGCTGCACTAATGACATGCTCATGACAAGGACGGGACTAGGACATGAGTAGGACGTTTGACCTAGCCTTTAAAATTCCTCTGAGTTCTAATTTGCTGCACTGTGCAACTACGAGAATAATGATGTAAAACTCTACATTCAAAACATATATACGTGTCGAGGTGCGGGCGTATCCTGGGTTATCGGGCATTGATCAAAGACGATGATAAGAGGTTTACAAGCTTCACTTCTGACTTCATTACATCATTATTACAAAAGTCATGTAAACAGGGAACTTGCCATTTCAGTTCTCGGGTTTCCGTTACCCCAGACCACGACCGCGTTTATTTCTCCATCAAAGCTTCCACCCTCTCTCCGACTTTTCTCTTCCTTGACAGCATTAAAAGCTAACCCAACCGTTCATTGTTTTTCTCCAATTCAAATAATACCTGCTCGTTATAGCCCTCTGTTGGCGTACGGTGAAACAAATGAGCTACCGAGTCTGTCCAGGCAAATATGTCCGCGCTCGCTGATATTTCAACGATGACATTTGTAAAATGATAGTAAAGCAAGATACGACCGAAGTCACGATGAAGGTATGCAATAGAGGGCGCTGAATACAATTTTCTCTTCTCCGACATATACATATACTAGCTTCCGCCCGCGACTTCATCCGCGTGGACCCGGGATAAAAACTATCCTATATTTTAATTCAGGCTATAAACTATCTTCGTGCAAAATTTCTGGACTGTAATGTAATGGACTATATTTCCTTATTGAAATAGACTATATTCCGTATCTGACGACGGCAACCCTTACAAAACATAAAATCATTATCAAAACCTCACCTATATTGCCGACAGTGAGGCGTGCCTAGGGCTTCCAATCCCGCAGCCTATCTTTAATCTCGGTACCTGCGGGATTGCACATTTTCGATCCCGCGGGATCCCGCATAGAAATTAATGATATCAATTATAAGGTAAATAAAACAACAAAATAATCAACGTATATAAAATTTCAACTTTTATTAGAGTATACCTTTTAAACATTCAATATTACACTTAATCGTACGAACGTATTTAAAGTTTTATTAGAGTACCTTTTGAACATTAAATATTAAACATAAATAAATTACATTGCGATCTATTGAGATCAAAATCATCCTATGTTAAACCAACTGTAAGGAACTCAATTATAATTTAAGACAAATTATTAAAATATCAAATTTATTATTTGCTTTCATCAATATTTTGTTGAAAATGTTTGCGAAGAAAACATAACATGTCTGAAGTGTCGTCAGCCAAACTACTACGAATTTTAGACGCAATATAGCCAGCCGCCGAAAAAGCCCTTTCAGCTTCCACGCTAGTTCGCGGAATTCCTTTTAAGGCGTTGTACGCAAAGCTTAGATATTTGCCTGTGGAGCCCCCAGATTCATAGAGTCATCTCTTTTTTTATGATGGACTCGAGCGATCGCGCTCGCGACGATTGGTTTAGCATGTGCCTTTTTGCAGTCCCGCAAATACCGCGGGATCCCGCGCTGGTAATCCCGCTACGAACGGGACTGAAAAAAGGCGCGGGATCCCGGAATACCGAGATCTCGGAATACCGGGATTGGAAGCCCTAGGCGTGCCGGTGGTCAGGGCAACAGACAGAGGAACCCAAGAGTAGCTAGTCAGCTGCGCAGTGTTCAGAAGTACCGCTTCTCTATCCCGACCCTTAACTCAGCTGTCTAGGGACAGTGTTGACGTGTTGGTCAAGTGATATTATTGTTACCGATTTTCAAAATGGAATAGTACTCGCACTGTTTTTCTAATATTTAAAATACGAGAGATGACATCAGTGCGCTATCATCGGCCTTGTCAACATTTTTCATCAATTGATACTAGAGGTATCATATAATTGGAGAAGTCATGCCATTTTTCCCCCGTATTGTCAGTACAGTATTTCATAGATACATACATACATTCACGCCTTTATCCCTAAAAGGGCTAGGCAGAGCACATTAAACTTCATTAAACGTTTCCAGTGCCACTTTCAGCATTAATGAATAATATTTCATACCTAATTTAACAATTGAAGCCGACTTTACAAGCACTAACAAAATCAATAGAGTGACGGTAATCACGCAACATTTCGAACGCGCGTTAGGACAACTCAACTGTCATTTTTCCATATAAAAATTGACATTTAGATCTACCTAACGTACGTACAACGCGTTACGTGATCGACCTGCAGAAGTAAATGCCCCTCAGGTCCCCGTCATTAGCTATGGTGTCCAGAGGTTTATTGTGATTAAATACTATTTGTACCTACTGTGTTTAGTATATCTCCTGTGACTCGAGCTTTCCCAACCTCTGCGGGCTTTTTGTTGATAAAAGCTCCAGGCACGCCCGTGGAAAAACATTTAGTAAACAATGTTTTGGTAAATTAGTAATTTTACAACGTGGAAAGTAATTTGCTTTTTTATTTTTCGTGGGCAGGCGAATTTTGGAGTTGACATTAGTGAGGACAGTTCAGCGAATGTTTTTTAACGAGGTTGTAAAGGCGCAGCCAGAGACAAAATGTAAAAAAAAGAATGTAATGTCTACGGCGCAATTTGCACGTAGGTCAATACGTATCAGGGTCCTCAACTTAAGGCGCACTAATGACTTGTGTTCTTCAATTGATTATAACTTCTTCGAGATTTATTTATCTTTCTTTATTTGCAACACGGCGTGCATACTCTGTTTAAGGAAGATTTTGTCGTGGAGTTTGTGGAATCTGAATGACTTTGACACTGCTATTCATTGCTTTTATAATAAGCTGACAACCACCGTTGGCAGGGCATTCATCCTTTCGCCCTGCAAACTAAGTGGTCGCGTACGATACGGTTTCAGAGGAGTTCCCTCCCTCAACGCTCTGTTTATGGAATGAACATCATGCCAATGCTTTTCCGAGGGACTTTCGGCTCTGGCGTTCTCCAAGAAAGGAATGTTACGATTTTAAAGGGGCAGCAGCGCTCAAGCTTGCAACCGACAGGGTATAAAAAACACATTTTGAAAATTCCAGGTTTACTATAAGCTGGAAAGTAGATACTGACCTGGGTGTAGGTCATCCAGCAGCACGGCTCCACCTGGTTGGCGTCCAGACCCCAAAACTCCAACTCCTCTTCGAACAGCGGCCCGCACACGTCCGTGGGGTAGTGCAGCTTCCCCGTCCTGTTTACAGAACAACAGTTACTAAAGGATAACTAATATAACCTCCTTAGGCCCGCCCGCCTACTGATAGGACAGATATAATATTTATAGTTTTTGTTTTCTCCTTCCAGAATTTTTCAGTAGCTTACGCATTCGTTACAATAAATCTATTTTATGTGTAATTAACATAAAACTTAATTATGTACAGTTCTCGAGGTTACCTCTGCTCGTCACGACACGAGAGTGAGCTATTTTTCTCGGTTCTGCGCTAGCTCTGGCCAATTGCAGATTTGGAGCTCGCGCAGATGCCCCTGGACTATGTCGCTCCAGCAGTACCTTGGACTTGCGATAGGACGTCGACCTTCCGAACGGCCTCGGTATTATGCTCTCTTGACTTTGCGATTTTCCTCCATTCTCTCCAGGTGACCAAGCCAACGGAGTCTGACTCGGAGCATAGTAAGTAAAAAATCAACCAATAAGAATGAACTCCGTCAAGCTATCCATATAGATCAATTAAGTGAAGTGTGATGTAATTTGAGACTTATATCTAGCCTGAAGATAAGTAATGAACCTTCAATGGTATGTAGGACTACTATGACTACCAAGAACGCTAGCCGCAATGTAAAACATTGTGCTAAGTCAGAATTAGGCTGTTAAAATTCCAAAAAGAAAACAGTAGCAGAGATGACGATTAACAGAAAAATGAAACAAAATACTTCCAAAGTAACGCTTTCAAATAAGATCATTATTCAAACTCCATATTCTTTTATATCGGAGAAAAGTCTTTTTCAAAAGAGCCCAACTCCTTCAATAGTCATTTGTAAATTCAACCTTAAGCTTTTGTTATAACGTTTCTATTTTAATGAACGACCAGGTCCCCCAGGCTCCCCATTCGCAGTTCATGCCGTAGTCGAATTTCAAATACAATGTGCCTTTTGATCATGCTATAAAGGTTGAATTTCACGGCCCGAGGGTAGGCCGTGTAGCAGAAACCTGTAAGAATTAATTTTGAGAAAACGCAACTCGGGTGAATTCATTAGTGAACGGGAACGCCACGTCAAGTGTGTTAAAATAAATAATTATTAAAAATACAAATTGAGTTTTTATTTTTGTGTAATTTAGTTATGTTTCCGTTGTCTGTTAGTTTTGTCCGTGGACATCAAATATTCAAACTGGACACATACAGATATGGAAAACGAGTTTGCAACTTACGTTACTTAAACCACAATAAAATTTTAATGTAGCTACATAAACTGTTCACTAATATAGGTATTGCATAAATCTACATTAATGACGCCTAGTTTTTGTTACTTTTAATTTTTTGTGTGCCATTTTTGTTCGGGATCTCATTGATTGTTCAGCGCATTTTTATTCGTTAAAAAAACATGTCCAATTACAATGTTCTTTATATTTTTTTCAACATTTTCACAATTTTAACATAAATAGAATTTTGATGTTTTCTGCCTACCCCTTCCGTTAACGTAAGCATGTACGAATGTATAAATTACTGCGTCCTTACATATTAATAATAATGTAATTATTCGTAATGTTATTATTCTTTTTAGTTGTTTTTTGCACTGCCCACAATCTTTTCCGCTTTGCCTTAAGGTTTGACTGGTAGAGAATGCCATTTGGCATTAAGTCCACCTTTTGTACGATAAGGTTTCTTTTGTGCAATAAAGTTTAAATAAATAAATATTCAAGAAAACTCAGTTACAGAATTTTTCGAAAGGAATTTTCTTTTAACAAAAGTCTTTATTAAAAGTTAGGATAAGAGTGCCAAGTGACGGCAATAAGGCGTAAGAAGGGTGACAATTTGCGTAAAATAATATTTGGATGTCGTGCGCTGAATTTTGATGGACCATTATTAGAACAATTTGTGACGTAGTACGGTTCTGTTCTAGGTGATAAATTATTGGCTGTTTGGATGTTTTTTTTTAAGATTTTGCCTTATTTTTAAATCAGTTATGACTATTTTTTACGGTTTCTGTTCTAGGTGATAAATTATTGGCTGTTTGGATGTTTCTATAAGATTTTGCCTTGTTTTAAAATCAGTTATGAATATTTATTAAGTTGTTTAGAATAGTTCGAATTATCAAAGCTTCTGTTTTGGTATAGACATTATTTTACGACAGGTTTTTCACATACGTTTTATTCCTTAGTTTAAAATGTTATAATAAAAAAAATGATAAATTTTATATAATTTTACCTATTTACGTTCATGATAAGTTGTTGTTAAAGGCTTTTCTCTCATTGTATGCTGTTTCTTGTGTTTGATGACTGATGTGATATTAAAAGAAGTGTATGTATGCAGTTCTTGAGAATAATAATGCAAATGATTAAAATTACTATTATTTCTACTTTGATAGGATAAACATTATCATCATCATACATAATTCATTAAATTATTTACTTATCGTGTAAGGTTTTTTTTTCGAGTAGTAACCAACGTGACGCTGTGCTTAGTTTGGGATTAAGTCAATTTGCGCAGGTATTACTATTTTATTTCTTACTTATTCAAATAAATCTATATGACTAAAAACAGCTAGTAATACCAAACGTGCTCCAAATGCGGTAATTATTTACCATCAAATAGTTCCGTATTCCTAGTCATATTTATTTCTAGTTGACCCAATATCGTAAAGCTGCAGCATTTTTCTAGATATTCATTCCGAAACGAAAAAGAATTTCGTACGCACGCAGGGAGTTAAGATTATCTAGACGCGACGAAATATATTCGTGTTTCAAACAATCGCATTTCTTTAAAGCCCCGAGACATGGAAATACCCGTTGATATATTATAAGGCACGAAAACTTAAACCTCGTTTTATCATGATTGACATAAATATCTAGGTTTTAGCAAGGTTGTGCAACCCACGGGTTTTAAGATATTGAGGCAAATTTAGGAACAGCTTGTGAGCATTTAGAATAGGATTCAGTCTACATTTCTCTATTTTATACATTTTCCCGAACGATTTTCCCCGAACCCAAATACTGTTCTAAAAGCTCGCGGACTTGCCACGCGCAGTGTAGGGTACCGTAGTTGTCAGTCTGTCTCAGTTACATCGACACGCGCGCTCCAACTAATGTAACCAGTTAGCGTGTAGGGGGCGAAGATGACGACACGTCTCTAATAAAAATAGTTGTAAAAAACCCACATTTGTGTGTCTAATGTCGTGGGCGTCAGACAAATGTGAACGCAACCATATTAAATGTATGAAACCGATTAGCGTTCTGATGCGTCACAACACAATACGACACATAAAGGTGTACGAGGCTTTATTAAGATTTATGAGTTAAACGAGAAAAAAAATACTTCCCCAGTTTAGGTGTAGGAGAGATAACCTAAAAAAAAATATTCTACTGATTTGTCGGCGTGATTGCGATTTATATACCCATGCTGAATTACAGGTTTATAGTAGTAGGGGTAACTGAGCTAAGTCGAAGACGGACGGATAGACGGACATGGCGAAACTATAAGGGTTCCTTGTTGACTACGGAACCCTAAAAAAGGTCAAAAGTGGACCCTCACTGGCGCAGCCGAGACGGCTCATACAAAATCACATAGTATTAAGAAGTCACGGCATTATCCACGTACTGGAATATGTTTGCTGTCATTTTCACTCTGGGAACACGAAGAAATACTCTCCCATGCTGATCATGTAATTTTGCCATCGTCACATAGTTAAATATTGATTAATCATCAGGCAAACAACCTGTATAATGGGGCCTCTAGACGGGCCATACTTTTCCGGAAACATGTGGCTGGCGATTGCCAGTCATGTTGGCGTCTTACTCTTACTTCCATGCTAGAACAAGATGCCCATAGTTGCCGGCCACACATTTCCGGAAAAGTATAGCCAGTCTAGAAGCCCTTGCCGTTTAAAACTGTTTATACGCATTACAAATGGCAACTTCTTTTGTATTCAAATTAATAAGAGCAACCATTTTCCTGGTATCCTTTGTTATTGATCTTCCTCTGTCTGGCTTTGGCCTAGCATGACCCAAAACTTTTTTGTGTTTATAAATATGAGGGTTCTATTCATGCCTTTTATGCAATATAATCTTAAAAGATGTTCCCTACTTTCATCAATGCTTATTTTACAAATATAATATGGCATAAAAGTTACTAATGAAGATATTACGAAGCTTCAATCGGCGCTGCGACGCCCCCTCTTTCCAATTTGCACAGTGCGAGTGAGACAGGAATTGCTGAGTCGCGTAGCACACATAGCTCGGAGACAACTACTCCAGGCAAAATACGGTTTTGAAAAACATTAATTTATAATAGCCTTTTTTTTGTTGATTTCATTTTAAAATGTTATTCTAAGATGATTTATTCAAGAATCCGACAAACTTTCCACCCGGAAGTAATTATGTAGATTTCAATAAATCATGCATTGTCTTTTTTTGTACGATTTATCTTGAATATTATAGAGAAGATGTAAATGAACCAAAGTAAAGCCAAAAATATTTATTAATATTTTTTCTGACGTTTCAGAAGCTAGTTATTTTATCATTTTATTGATGTCTGAAATTTTGTCGGATTTTGTCGCTGGGTAACTATTTAATTGATAATATATCCGTTACACATAAAAAATAAGCTATTATAAATTATTTCCAAAATTGACATTTTTTCCATACAAGCTGTCAATTCATTGACTGGACTAAACCTGGTTGTAGTAGTCAAAGTGGACAGATAGAGACCACGAGGGCGATTACCAACCTGCAGGTCTGACCCTGAGCGCACAGTGACCAATAATGCTCCGACAAGCTAACGACAGGGAGGCGTATGGAAGCAGCTCGTAAATACCTCCTCCAGCGCATTCCGGGACAAGTAAGACCTTTAGAAATTAAGACTTGGACTAAGAAGAAGTTTGACAGGGTGCTACTTGCCTGTAGTAGTTGAGGACTTGCGCGAACACGCCCGGATGGCGGTCGAAGAAGTACTCGTTGAGCACGGGGTCGTAGTTGGCGAGCGCCTCCGTCAGCCGCGAGAGCCGCGTGGCCGGGATCTTCTTTAGGGTCGCCTTGTACGTCTCGTGCCGGATACCACCCACATTGAGAACCACGCGGTTCTCCGCGTCCATGTTTAGGAGATTCATTTCTGGAGACGATCAACATAATCATTGAGTAAACTAGGTAAGGTGACTTCCAGACTTGTCAGTGTGGAGGCATTCCGATATCAGTAAGCTGTTAGTTGTCAGTGTCAATTGTCAGTTGAGTAAACATCGATATATTTAAATAAGTGCAGGGTGATTAGGGCGGTAACTCTGTCAGAGAAACGATATACATTGATTATTTTCTACCTCAGTAATTTGCCTGTTATTGGGAATAAAAAATAGTAGTAACGTTTCTTTTCTGAAACTTACTCTACTTTTATTTTTCAGTGAAACTGACGATAAATGTAACAAACAAACAAATGCATGTGATGCATAATAAACCCGTTGATGTTACCACAGCGCACAACGTAAAAATAAAACAGCATAAAGTTCAGCTCAGTCCAGTCCAGTCCTTATGCTTAGACGTGAGTAAAGTGCCATTAAAATAAAAGCAAGCTTAAAGCTGCATGGACTGATCCTTATTGTGGTGCCAGCTGTGTGTAGAGTTCCAAAAAAAGAATAAAATTATAAACTTAAGTTAACTATCGACTAAGCATTTCAATCAAAAATTACAAATAAATAAAAATAATTAACAAACTGACACTGTATCAATATTATAACAAAATTCATTTCCACATCGGATATAAAATAGGTACCTACGCCCGAATAGTTTCAAACTTCATCTATCCGAGCTACACTATGAGTTTTTGTTATAAATATCTAAAAAGCTTTTATCCAATAAAAATAAATCCTACTACATTCGATATGCAAGTCGTAAAATTGCACCTGTCATAATATCCAATGTATATTGAAAATATTCTAACACAGCGGCTTATTCAGCTACATACTGCGTTGTTGACCATTCCGTGAGATGTTTGTTTTATTGTCTGTTCGTCGTTTTGTGTGTGTACGGATAAATGTTCTATTTCTATTCGATATTTTTTTTTATTGCATTCGTTTTGTATTTCGTCGTGCGTGCTTATCCTGACATATTAGAATCGTCGCCAGCGGAACCAAGTAGGTACGTAAGAAGTTTCGAGATATCTCAATCATAAGGTCGGTTTCTGATCTGCCGATTCATCGTGATTTCAAACACGTACACGTATATTTTTTTTTCCACTTCTTTGAACCCCCGAGACCCCGAGACATATTTTTAAGATTTTATATATCGTAACAAAACCGAAGAATTATTAAACATACAATTCAAAACGTATGTTGAGTACAAAGAGCTTATTTATAAATTAAACTATAAAAAAACAATATAGAAACCGGATGAAACCCGAGCGAACAAAAACGGTTGCTAAATCTTTGTAATAAATCAACCGTGCGGGAGTATCTCGGCTTAAATCCGACCGACTTTCACAAGAAATTCCCTTTCGTTCAGTGTGTGTTTCATTATAAAGTATTATACACACGGGGATCTATTTGACGAAGCATATTGGAATTGAAATCCATATCAGTAACAGCTCGTAATGGTGGGTCCACGTGACACAGACTACAGTCCGCGCAGCGCTTTGTGTGACGAAGGGATGTTTAAATCTGCGCTGATGTCTCTTTGTACCTATATTTTTGTGTAAAGTTCGTCATGAAAGCGTTAAGAGTTCACGCAGTGCGCTGTAATGATTATTAATGTGCGTGGATGTGCAGTCTGAGCAAAAAAAATATTTATGTAAGTATGCGAAATCTTTAGGTCAGTTTAATGTGTCCCTATTATATTATGTGGTATTTTCTGCTTAACTCAGAGCGTACTGATCTTGATTTTTTTTCTTAATAATCAATATATACCACCAGTATTATAATGTCAAAGTAGTATTTATCCTGCACCAATCAGAAAGCACTAATTGAAATGTATGTTTAAGTCACTCACTCACATCACTGTATTGAATGACTGGACAGGTTATCATATATTGCACCGACTGCTCATCACAAAATGAGGTAGTTTTAGGCTCAGCGAGTTGTACATGAAGAGTATGACATTAAGAAACAGTTTTCAAATCAATACGGTGTGATGAATTGACCCCCGTTTCTAGCAATTGTGGTGCAATATTTTGAAAGAAACCACATGTTCCATATTAACAGATTTAAAATTAGCAGTGATCAGGGACAGTCTGCTAGACAAATATGCAAGCTAAAATATACTTTTTGTTTATTCTTACACGGGCTAAAATCAAATGGGTAACGGTAAATAGTCGGCAGTTTGCAACTTAATATTGTTGTTCGCTTTTGAGATGGCCGTTATGTGATACAAGCGAAATCATCCGACGAATCATTTACCTTGAAAAAAATATCCTATCCTTTTTCTTGTCTTCAACACAATAGAATGCTACGGAGATCGATTCTACAAACGCGTCCATATTACCGTAATACAGTCCCCTCAAGTCTACGTAGTTCCCTTGGAGTCTACTGAACATGTACTTATGATCTCTTGTCTTCAACACAGTAGAACGCTATGGCGACCATCTCTATCTCTGCACATGCCTCCACACTGTTGGGAAATAGTCCCCCTCGACTCTTCTGAACCCATTCTTATGATCGCCTTTAACACAGTAGGACGCTACTGTTAATTTCTCTGATCACGCTTCGACATCACTGCAATGTCCCATCCCCCTGATCCTGCCCCTCAGATCTGTATAGTCCTGCTCGAGTCTACCAAACACTTACTTATGATCTCTTGTGTAGGTACAACACAGAAGAACGCCATGGCCATCGTCTCTGCCCACGCCTCCACACTATTTCGATATAGTCCCCCTCGAGTCTTCTGAGCACTTGCTTATGTTCTCTCTTGTTCAACACAGTAGAATACTTCTCTTAATTTCTCTAATCACACTTCTACATAACTGCGATGTACGTTTCCCTCTCGAGTTTACTGAACACTTACTTATGATCTCTCGTCTTCAACACAGTAGAACGCTACGGCGACCGACTCTGCCCACGCCTCCACATTACTGCGATGTAGTCCCCCTCAAGTCTGCTGAACCTGGTGTGGGGGCACATCGCTGCTGTGGGTCCCGGCAATCCTGCGAACAAACAGGGACTTTGAATATAACTCAGAGGGGCTGGCAATGATAACACGTAATGGAAAGGTTATTTTCAAACGTCAAGTCGGTAAAATGTCGGCCAAGCCCTCTTACCTCTATATGGCTTTAATAGATAGCTTAACTGTGTATCTTGCGGCCGAACGTTCAAAAGCAAATTTGGCTTTGTAGGTCACACTCGAGCTCATACACGTAAAGTTCCCGCCCTAGATTCATTTTATTTATTTATTTATTATTAAGGATCGCCAACAGCGGCAACAACAATTACAAGCACTAATACAAAAAAAACATAGGTTTATATTTAATTGCGCCACCAATTACAGGCGAACACAGCATGCATTAAAGAAAGCATCAGCTAAAAATAATATAAAACGAGACAATACAGTAGGTGACACAAGAGTAGTTAATAATAATATACTTAGGACTAATGCAAGAATAAGAGGTCTAAAACTAATGCAAATTACTATGGCTATTGAGGCATTTCAATCGGTCATCGACAGCAATTTTGTCCTGAATCGCCGTAAACTGTCATGGTGTATATCCAACTCCTGCCCTGGCACCGGCGAGTAGGAGCCTAGTTTGGTGCGGCAGAGTCGTATGCTAAGTCGTAAGTCGGGTACTTTGAGCGCAAACTTTTTAAGTAAACTTGGACAGTCTGTCATGTTATTCAAATTTTTATACAGAAACGTCATGTCCAGCATATCTCTCCTGCTTTTAAGAGACATCATATGAAAGCGCTTAAGCCTGTCTTTGTACGACTGAACTCGACTAGATATTCTGAATCGATATGCCAGATGTTTGGTCAGACGCTTCTGTACGCGTTCAATCCTATCAACATGGATTTTGTAAGACGGAGTCCAGACAACACTACCAGGATGTCAGGGTGTCATACATCCTTGTTATCATCATCATCAACAGATGACTGTTAAATCTCTCAGTGTTCCACATCCACGACCTATCATATACATTGTGAAATGAAATACTAAACTGCTCCCGCAGACCTGCAAATTCTCCCTACAAGGCTGAAATCGCTGGACAGTGGCACTATCATTCGCAGATAGTTACGCGGCCGGCGCAGCGCGTGGCGTATCGCATTTTGTGTGACAATTGAAAATGAAATTTAAATAGTAGTGTCACACAAAATGCGACAATTTCAACAAGACGAAAGAACGCTTTGTGGTAGACCGGGATGGCATGAGTTTTCTAGCTGTCAAACATTGGTTTTGTTAGATAAAGGACCTTCTGAGCGTAAGAACTATTATTTATTCGGTTTATGACAAGGTTGACACTGTGAAATCTCTTAAACTCCTTTATCCCCCGGTCCTTACTTGAGGACATAACATTAAAAAAAATCTGCAGGCGCCAGACGGTTTAAAACGAAACTGTCAACCTGAAAAATAAAAACCGAGTCTTGCGAGGGGAAAACTCCATGATTTTTTTTACTAATTTTCCGACATCAAGAGATGTACTTATCAGATGTAGATATCTCCAGGATCCAGGAGGTTAAATCCCCAAATATCCATCCTAAAAACGACCCATCATAAATTATGTAAGATATACTGAGATGGCTTAGCTTCGCAACTTTCGTATATCCTCTAACCTTCAAGACTGCCCCATCATTTGCCAACCCCATTCGCCCCGCATAGCAACCATAACTCTTATTTTCACTGCAGTTTAAAAAGGTCAGTCTAGAAAGGTCCCGACCCTGGCTGACCTAGCAAACAGGTCGTTATTTGGGTAGTACCTTGGTAACCTTATATCGATTCAACGGTATAGTAAGGTCACACGTGTAGTGTTGAGCCTATTTCAGTAGTCGGTCGAAATTGTGGGCGGTGAGTAATATTAAGTAGTAGTAGTAGCTTTAGCTTTCGTGATGGCCAATTATCGAATTGGTTTACGTTTTGAATTGATCAGTGAATTGTCTCGGTACTTATGCGGGATCGTGTGCCTTTAGCCAATTGTGTGTGTGACAACTTACTGATAAACAATGGGTGTGAAGTGAAATTGTAAAATAACAGTATTGCGAAATTAGCGCTATTATAATTACAATAATCAAAGTGAATAATCGTCACATTAAACGTCTAAAACTCAATTTTTATACTGCGACGGCGGCAAACAATCATACGGTCTGCCTGATAGTAAGCAGACACCGCAGCCTATGGACTCGTACAATTCCTGAGGAATCAATTTCAAGATTGTACCTAATAAATACAGTCTTATTTTCGATTGCGACACATGATGTGTATAAACGACGTGTTCTCAGGCAAAAAACTTTAATATATCTACTACTTCTTATTGTCACTTAGACCTGTCTCCTACCCGCCAACAAAACGAAAATTCAGAAAATTGACTTAATTATTCCTATTACCGTTAATTTACCTTAATGCTACGCTAATATATGGAATTTTGTAACTTAATGGCGGAACGTCTAACCCGAAACATTTCACCTCTAGAGTTAATTAAGGGGTCTATAAACACGCGATCTCGATCGGGTTAACCCTACAGTGGTCACAAAAACTTCTTTAACGAAGGCCGAGCTCTTGATGAGAATTTGGAAGTTTCTCGATTAAACTGTTAAGAGGTCGTCTGGGAGTACATTTCTTTTGTTTATCTCTAGCTAAGGAAATATACAACGAACGAAATGTATAACTTGTTACTGTGGACAATTCGTAAATTTTTGATACCCTAATTGGTACTTAATACTGCCGAAGCTGGAGGTCCAGCGTTCGAATCCTGGGAAGGGCAATTATTTGTGTCATGGGCATGTATTTGTTCTATAGTACAGGCTTTGCCTAGTTTGGGAGTAGATCGATTTGTGAGACATTGTCTCCAAATATTATTTATGTTTTCATTTTATGTATTTTGCGACAACCTTACACAAATTAATCTAGTTAAAGTATAACTTGTATTTACTGAACGAGCGAGCGAAGCGAACGATGTTTTCCGTGTGAGTTTGCACACAAATTATTTCATGCGGCAGTCCGGGCTCTTCTCTTCAGGTCGCATTTCTCAACTTGGTTCTAGTGAAAATTTGAGAACATATTCATTAATGAGTTTTTTTTTGTTAATTCAGTTTTTGAAGGTTCCCGTTTGCAGCTCAAGGAGCCACTAGTTTTATGATGAGTCCTTGTTTGGAACATTTGGGAAATAGGCTTGTAACCTAAGATTTGTTTACGATGCCATTCAAACCAGGTTTTAAAGAGGAACAAATGTTTATTTATTTATATATAAAAAATTAACACTAGCAGATAAACCTTACGTGATAATGTATATTTTGAACATTTAATTTACATTAATAACGAATAATTACACATTTCATTGAATATAATAATAATACTGCTACATTGATTAAATAAGCGAATTACATAAAAATACACGTTATTGGAAACAATTTTTTTTTCATTACTATTAGTTATAATCATTTTAATTAAATTAATATTAGAGACCATTGCTCACGTCATTTGGATCTTAAAACTATTGGATGGAGCTGGTGGCTACTACACTTTCCAAAAAGCGACTCGACTTTATATTACCTACATACCTTATACCTACCTTACCTACCTTATACCTACTATACCTTTATATGAGAGCAAGTACAATTAAAGAACATACATAATACAAAAGTTTAAGTCCAAGACGGACCTCGCTGACGGCAGCCGAAACGCTTCATAGTAATTATACATAAAAGTACGTCGTCACAGGTTGCTATTTTTAGGTCCATAGTTGTTACAAAATTTTGTTTCTATAAAAGCGAAAGGATTCTATTGGTACCCTTAAAGCTTTTACTCTAGGACAATAGAAAAATGCATATTTTTCAAAGTTTTCAAGTTTCATATCTATTTGTGATTTAAATTATATTTTGCAATTTATTCTTTATTAGAATACTTTGATGGTTTAAACCATCAGTATACCTTCCCATCCATATCTTTATTAATAAAGTATAAATTGCAAAATATAATTTAAATCATAAAAAGATATGGAACTTGAAAACTTTGAAAAATATGCATTTTTCTATTGTCCTAGAGTAAATTTAACTATCTATTTAGCACTACGTTATCAATTTTAGCATGATGCAATTACCCTGTGGTCCTGATAAATAATCAGTGACATTGGAAGAATAGTAATTTAACCTGACAATACAACAAGTTGTTACTATACTGTGATACTTCCCATTAAAAAGTAACCTGAAAATTCTCAACTTTTTCCATAAAATTACAAAGAACAAACCAAGTTGAAAAGTCAGTTCAAACTAATCTATTCTTTAGAAGATAAGGCGAGACTTGAGATCAACCCCTTGGTAATTAAAAAGATCGTTATAAAAACTGGGCTTGTTAAGTGACAACTCGAGAAGTTCCGAGAACCAGCACTTTTGTTAGGATTTAAATTATAGTTTATTTTTGTCGCTTAATAATATCCTTAGACTTTAATAATCAGAAGTTTACTGATTTTTGTTCTATTATTTGGCATTCGAAATCTTGTAATGGGGCATTTCTATACGAGAGGTGGTTTTCCATCGCCTTGCCGGTGGAAGCTTAAGGCTGGCTGCATTACCTCGCTGAATGGCAATGCTAATGCGTTGAGCGAGGAACGAGCCAGCCCTATGGTCACCAGTGGAGGGGATGAGCATATTGGAAATAGATAAATAATAACTTGAATAGATACACAGAAAACATCTGAGACTCAAAAATATTCACTCTCTTTTTAGAAATGCCCCATTACAAGGTTTCGAATGCCAAATAATAGAACAAAAATCAGTAAACTTCTGATTATTAAAGTCTAAGGATATTATTAAGGCTTGTATACCCGCTAAAGTCCTTGAGCGTATGGGCGGAGCCTCGACCCTCTCCCCGCGCAAGTCGCACAACCCGCCGTCGTTTATTAAGCGTTACATAGATTAAGTTACAGACAAGTCATCGCGCATCGTTACCAATGCAAGTGGACGTGGGTAGGTGACATTCGTCATGCTTAATTGAAACGTGATATTTTTCATACATAAATTACATAATTGATTAAGTTCAAAAATTATGTCTCTACTATTGTAATACTATTTACTTACGGTTAGTGTAGTTCCGTCAGCACGGCTAGCACGAGACGGCCGCGACATACACTCGATTTTTCTCGCACTATCGGTCTCTCTCTTATTAGAACATTAGGAAAGAGAGGTATAGTGTGAGAAAAATCGAGAGTATGTCGCAGCCGTCTCGTGCTAGTGAAAACGAAATTCGTTCGAATAACTCTCATTGTCGCTCGAACTAGCAAGCGCGACAGAGAGGGAGATACACAAACGAAGTTCGGTTTCGTTTCGCGGTAGGCCCTCAGCACGCCTAGCACTAGACGGCCGCGACATACTTTCGATTTTTCTCGCACTATACCTCTGTTACTAAATATTCTAATAAGAGAGAGACGGATAGTGCGAAAAAAATATAAAGGTAATAATAATAATCCATACCTGCCCATAGGCCATTTTTTAATGTCGCTATTAATAGGGGCCCATCTAGCAGTTAGCGAGTCACCGTCTGCCAGAGATAAAATGTGAAACAGTTTTATTGGGCAGGCGTCTGATGTTTCATCCAATAGCCCGTTTTATTTAGATTCCATCAACTAGCAATAGACTCTTACACCTCAGCGGGTGCTGTTTCTGTGTGCGTCCCATGACACGGGCAGAGACAGCATCCGCTTGGTGTACTCCTTGCATTTCATTAAATTGTCAAAAGGGCCTCTACGTGTTGGCTCAGAGCTCCACGCACGCCTCCCAAAGGTCCGGGACATCATTGTCCCGTGAGCGGGAAGAGACATATAATCCATACCATCTATACTTCCATATCCATACTCCATACTAATATTATAAATGCGAAAGTGTGTCTGTCTGTCCGTTACCTTTTGTGTAAGTGTAAGGTTGTTAAGTTTTAAACTAATTTTCGGTATATTTATTACGTTCTACTTCCTTGATTTGATGATGATCGCGTGTACAGTCAGCATCAGATAGTTAGTAGCATCCAAAGTAGCCAAATATTTTGTAACACATTCCTTACTCCTACTTATAGTAACAAAGACTATTTCGATGAATGTACGTTCCGATATATTTGGCTAACTTGGCTGCTACTAACTATATTATGCTGACTGTACAGAAATCGGCCTCGGGTAAATATATACTTATAGATTAGTTGTACGTTAACCATACTTTGTTTCATATCAAATAATATTATAACTCTGTATCGAACTTGGAGTTGGCATGCAACCCATAGGTAGGTACTTACAATATTTGCCAAGCCCACTATTTTTATTAGAACGTATTCTATTAACACTTGACAGTCATTAATACGAGCAGATAAAACAATATTGTTTCTATAATTGTTCATGCTCCTAAGCAATAGATATTGTAAATATATTTACTAATAAAATGTCTGGTTTTAGCGATTTCCCAATTTTGATAATATTTGATACTTTGATAGAATAGGTATTTACTTGTGTATTCTTTTTCCTCTTCTCTTGTAAAATTTCTTGATATTACGTATTTTCCTCCTGCGCTTATTTAACCCCAAAGACCCAAAATAATTATTGAAAAATTTGTGAGACCTAGGCTAAGACGTACTAACTCTAGTATCGTAAGTTTGTATGTTACTAACAATCTATGGGCAAACTGGCCTGAAATAAAGAATTTATTATTATTATTATTATTTCCCATCTTGAACTAAAAACAAAATCTAAACTATACCTACGTAAATGTTAATTAGATACAAACGCCAACACAGTTAACTGACCATCCTGTATTTATACAAGAACCTTATTACACATAAAGTGCACGGATGGTCAGTCAGCTGGCTTGTCGATAGTACCTACTACTTTACAAACCACGAAATAGATTGTCAACACTATGCAACAAAATTATCCGTCACTAAAAACTAAACTATACGCAAATGTTTATTAGTTACCTACTATACGAATCACAAAACGGATTGTCCACTCTATGCAACAAATATAGTCCACAATTTCCACAAATATTTAAAAATTTCGGCGCAGCGCAAATTGACACAGGTCCGTCATGCAACGTGTCTCGTCCCGCACTGACCGTATGGACGAAAACGGGGAGGCGTAGGAACTTTGGAATATTTCAGAAAACGAGGCAATTTTTTAAGAAAATTAAGAAAATAAGAAAATGATGCCCTTGTTCATTATTGTATGAAGAAAGTTATAAAATTTCATATTATTCTGATAAAAAATGGAGCAGTTAAATGGTTACAAGTGAAAAAATAGGGGTGACTTTAGATTTCTTTTTCTCTAATTTTTATCGTTAAAATGGATTTCTACGAAAACCATGACCCGTCGCATATCTTGCAGATTATGATATATTTTTTGTGACAGCAAAAATGTTACTGTATAAAATGTTAATGTATAAAACGGTTACAAAACAACTCATTTTCACGAAAATTTCGAATGTGGAGCCTTAAGCGACAAAAATAATGCGTGTGGCGCATGGGCGAAAATTGAAATTAGTATGGGACTTACTACCTATTTCCACCGCGCGCGCGCGCGCTCAGTACAAATAGGTAGTAAGTCCTATACGAATTTTGTATTAAAGAAAGTCAAGCTAATTTATACACACCATATAAGTATGTAGGTATACCGCCGCCTAGTATTCATAATACAGCCAGCATTAATATGTGCCATAACAAAGCGTGCAAAAATATCTGACACGTTTGAACGGCCCTAGAAATAGGGTCGTGTCAGTAATTTATGCGCGCTTCGTTATGGCTTATATTAGTATTAGTGACTGTATACTTTTGCATAATTGGGGACTAGGTCGATTTGTGTATGATTGCGCCCTGATATTTATTTTGTCCTCCTTTATATATTTTGACAACCGGTTAGCCTGGTGGGTAGTCACTCTGCCTACGAAGCTAAAGGTCTAGAGGGGTAGTCACGTAGCGTGTTGAACGCGCGTTAGGACAGTTTAACTGTCATCTTTCCATATACATTTGACAATTAGACCTACCTAACGTACGTACAATGTGTTACGTGATCGACCTACTGGGTTTGAATCCCGGTAGGGACAAATATTTGTGTGATGAGAATGTTATTTATTTCTGAGTCTACTAAGCATTTATATCCAT
Source organism: Epinotia bilunana (assembly GCA_947049275.1). Taxonomy (NCBI): domain Eukaryota; kingdom Metazoa; phylum Arthropoda; class Insecta; order Lepidoptera; family Tortricidae; genus Epinotia; species Epinotia bilunana. Next base: position 3,528,769 of record OX346270.1, on the reverse strand, counting down.
TAAATATATCGTCGTCTAGTATCCATAACATAAGCCTTATTGAGCTATTATTTGTGTAATAATTGTACTGTAGTATTTACTTATTTGTTTTTTTCTATGGCAATAAAGTATGTATGTTCTAATAGTGTATCAAAAACAGGCTGACACACAAATCAGTCGCAGGAAGAGTGATTCAATAGATCACCGATGAGCGGTTCAAAGAGCTAATTACGTTCTAAAAACGAAAAGTCACTCGTCTTCAATTACCTAGTTAGCGGGAAAATTATGACCGAAATAATTAATTGCCGTCCAATTTATATAACGTATGATATAACGATGAGAATTCATAAAAAACACGGATCGAAACCCTATGACCAAACATTACTGATTGAAATTAAATTTATATTATTCGTGCATTGCTGTTTTATGTCACTACAGTGAGAAACATGCGAACTACGTGCCTAAAGCCGTGAACTATGCACGCTTGCCGCACCAAAGGAGTCAAAAGTGCGTTACCTCCCTTTATTGAGCATTTCTCAAAAAATATGCCACTATTATTAATTGTGCATTTTTCTAGGAATTTTATGTTATTTCCACTTAGAATCAGGAGCCCTTTCGACCCTGGTAGGACAAAAACTGTCCCAAACATATTTTTCCTATTGTGTTACCATTTATCTTCTACTTTGTATGGTGATAACACAATAGGAAAGTTCAAAAAAGTATGAATATTTTGGGACACTTTTTTTCTCCTATTGAGATGGAAATACATCGTGATTTTGAGTAGAAAAAACATTATAATAGTTGCGGAAAATCTCCGAAAAAATGTAGTGGCATTTTTTTTGAGAAACGCTCTATTATGCTTGGCGGTAGGGTTAATTTGTAGGAGAGTAGGTGAGCGTTTTCTTTTTTCTTTTGGCTTTTTCACTATGAGTTTGTCATATTTAATATATGCAATGTTTCCTTTTTCTTTTTCAGTTTGTCCTGTAGCTCTCTTCTAATTACCAGCACTTCCTTTGTGTAGTCCTCAGATAGGTATATACCTTTTAGTTTCTGTTTGTTTTTCATGATGGCATTTTTCATCCATCTGTTAACAAAAGTGGCCAAGATGGGTCTTTCGTTTTTGCCATTGTTTTTCTGCCCAATTTTATCAAAGTCCCTATTTTCGAGTGTGACATTTAGACGTTCCGCCGCGTTTGCTTAACAGTTTCTATTGGATGATTGGAAGATGAGTTTTCTTCCTCCCTAATACCGTGGATAACGATATTGTTTGATCTTCTTGCTTTTTCTAAGTGTGAGACTTTTTCCCGCTGACACTTATTTTCCAGATGTAATTTATCTATATCTCTTGACAGAGGTGCAAGATTTTCTTCTATTTGTGCTAGAACTTCTTTTGTTTGGTTAGCCAACTCGTATTTTTTTAATTTGTCGAATAGCGTTTCGTTGTCCATTTTGACAGATGGGGTACTTGAAACAGAACGTAATGATTGCGGTCGTGAATGCCGCCGTTTTCTTATGTTGGTACTTTTGCTCGTCACTGGGTATGTCACCGAAGTCTAAGCTCCAAATTTCGTTTATTGGGGAGTTCGTAGTGAGCGAGTTCGTTCACTTTTATCTCACTATTTATCACTTTGATTTAGTTTTTCTTTTTGTTTCTGTGTAGATCTAGTCCTTAACTTTGAAAATAGTTGGTGTCACTTTTACACGGTATTTCCCATGACAGCACCGGAACCGGAATGATTTTTTCATACCCAACTTCAAATCATTATAAAGTGTGTGAAACATTTTTGCCATAAATGATGACTCCAATTTTTTCTTTTCCTATTCTGTTTTATGATTATTTTCTTCTTCTTCTAATGCAATACTACTAGTTAAGCCATTTTTACAAATGACAACACGTCAATTCGATGTTAAAAGAATCAAACTATTTGGCTAGGCGCAGAAACGGATACGTTCGCAAGCGACGGTACGGAACCGATCGTATCTATGCGTGGACATCCTGGACGCGATCGGCTGTCACCGCATCCGTTCGCATCCTTTCCGATCCGATGCGATGCAAGCCGTTCGGTGAAAAACGATCGGCTGTCGCCGTATCCGTTAGCATACTTTCCGATCCGATGCGATGCGTGCCATTTGGTGGGAATTAACCTTCACCCAAAATGTCCATCACGGCAAAATACTTTCGATTATCACGTCAAAATATTGAACCGCCACTTATGTCATACAAATAGACGGTCGTAAAAGAGCTTTGGCAGGTCGTTTGTTATTTATTAGGTAGGTACTTTGAACGTTTGGGGGGCGGTGACATCGCGATATACACGAATAAACTAAGAAGTAATAGGTTCATGGGGTACAACCTCATAAGAGGAGCAATTTTGTTATATATATTTCAATAAGTGCAGGCTTCAAAAACTTTTTAAGTCAATGCTGTGGCATTGACTTAACAGTGTGCTGTTAAAGGTACAGTCAGTATCATAAGCACGTAAAAAAAATATATATATATATAATAAAAATGCATCAAAATGCATTATTAGGTCAAATGAAACTTTTGTCAAATGAAACATTTTGCCAAAAGTTGTTTGGTCTAACATTAGTGAACCGGTACTAGGACCTTATTGCTTAGATATGAGGTTAAAAGGTGTATACATGCTTATGATACTGACTGTACCTTTGAAAACTTAGGTTAGGTTTGTTTTATAATAATCCTATAAAGCTTTCTATTTAAGAAAAAATGCATTAGGTCAAATGAAACTTTTGTCAAATGAAACATTTGGCCAAAAGTTGTTTGGTCTAACATTAGTGAACCGGTACAACCTCATAAGAGGAGCAATTTTGTTATATATATTTCAATAAGTGCAGGCTTCAAAAACTTATAAGTCAATGCTGTGGCATCATAAGCACGTATACACTTTTTAACCTCATATCTAAGCAATAAGGTCCTAGTACCGGTTCGGTTCACTAATGTTAGACCAAACAACTTTTGGCGAAATGTTTCATTTGAAAAAAGTTTCATTTGACCTAATGCATATTTTTCTTAAATAGAAAGCTTTATAGGATTATTATAAAACAAACCTAACCTAACCTAATGACTTCTATTTGATGATATTCAAAGAATACCCGAAAATACCACTGTTTTGACGAAAAATGCATTAGGTCAAATGAAACATTTGTCAAATGATACATTTGGCTAAAAGTTGTTTGGTCAAGAGGCAGGACCCCCCTAGTACCACCTAGAATGTATACATTATTTGATTTTGACTACACCTATGAACCATGAACATCTATGAACTACTACTAGTAACTTGTAGTACTTTGTAGTCATTGTATAGGTTGTCTGGAGATATCTGTCTTTAGCCATTGATGTAGGCGCGCAGTAAGGAATCTGAACTGTCTCATTTACAGCATACTTTTACCACTTTCTACTCCGCTCCGCTTTATGGGGAAGCAGCCTTAACAATTGAAGCAAGAAGGTATAACAGTATTTTTACCTCAACGAAACTATTCCGACACAAAGTGATAATATTTTAAAACATACTATACTGGTTATTGTTGCATATGAGGATTGAGGGTGTCATAGAAGTACTTTATAACGTACGTATTTGTACGTCGTAAAAACACATTGCCAGGCCATAAATATGGGTCGGATAAAGTCCCGAAGCGATGGCATACTTGATGCGACAAGAGATCATGTCCTCTGGAGGCTTAAAGAGGTATAATATTTACAAGAATAGATGATTGATAACTATTAATCATTTGTACCCAATACCATTGTAGTGTAATACGTACTTTCTTAATATTTCAAGGAAAGTAGTTTTGCATTTTATAGATAAAAGACAGGAAATTCATGGTATTTATTAAGTGAGTGAAAACTAAGAAAACTATATTTGTTAAGAATGTTGCGCCTACATGTATCCCTAGTTTTTATTCTCAATAAAACCTCAACACAACATTGTACTTCTCTCCTTATTTTGAAATAACCATTATAATCTTACTTTTATCTATCGCACATTGGACACATAAAAAAATACATTATATGGGTTGAATGAGATATTTATTTATAACTTTTGAAATCCACAATCTGTCCGCTTAGCCTCTAATGGTAGACTGGTAGCGACTGCTTAAGGCATTTATTTATTTAACCTTTATTGCACAAAAGAATAACGGAACTAATCGTAAATTAAATCCGCCTTTTGTAGTAAATATTATCAAACATATTAGTAAATAAATTCCCCGTTAGACTCGGGGTAATCTTTTAAATAATCGTCCCTAGATATCCCTTGAAAAAAATACATTTATTGAATACGTTACGTTATACTTCAATATCATATCGCCTCTTACGGCAATGGAGTGTCGTATCGCGCGACTTTTTATCGTGGGTGATATTTTTAGAGTGCCACCATCAGTCATAATGCTCTCCGCTATCTATTGCATTATTGTGGCAAGAAGTGTTAGCTTTTTGATATGGGGATATTCAATTAATTTTTCACTCCGTTTGTAAAGAGATTATATTATTTATCTACGTCTCATAAAATTATAATAATAGATATTAAAGCGCAATTTTTCGAAGACGAGCGGCGGTCCATAAAAAGTTGCTGATTTGACTATAACTGAAATGCCGAATTGAGTTGGCGATGTGTTAATATACCGATACTAAAGACCTGTGTCGAAAATAATACCAGTACCTAATATCAATTTTACCGATGCCATAACAAAATGATCAAGAAGAAACGGGGTTTCTCAAAACTAATATCCCTAGGGTTGATTGAGTACCATGACCTTTGGGCATGACCCTTTGTAACTTTTCAAGAAAAAGGTCATTTAGGGTGGTAGATGGGCATGGCAATAAAATATATTCCGTTTTTTTTTTATAGATTTGTTTGACGTTGAACAACTTCTCACCCCTCGTTTGTGTACCGTGTAACTCTCAAATAGCATATAAACTAAAGCATATATTGCTAAAAATGCTTATTATTCTATAAATGAATACCTAGACGGCAAACTCTAAACAACACATAAACATTACTACTACTAAACCTTATCTGTACACACATAACGACCGCTTTAGCCTAGTTGGTAGTGACCCTGCCTACGAAGCAAGAGGTCCTGGGTTCGAATCCCGGTAAGGGCATTTATTTGTGTGATGAGCACGAATATTTGTTCCTGAGTCATGGATGTTTTCTATGTATTTAAGTATTTATTGATCTATATAAGTATGTTTGTCGTCGTCTAGTACCCATAGTACAAGCTTTGCTTGGTTTGGGACTTGGTCGATTTGTGTAAGATTGTCCACTAATATTTATTTATTTATTTATAAATTGATATATATGTTTAATAATTTAAATAATAAGGAAATACATAAATACAAATATAAACAACACATACACAACGATACACTAATACACATTCAACAACATAACCAAATTATGCCTAGCTCTGTTAACTATATCGATCTATACTGTTTTATGTTATAAATATATTTAGTTGTAAGTCAATTTAGAACCATTGCGATGCCCTCACAGGGTTCATGTTTGAGACTTAATGTAACATATGCCAACTATGTACCATACTGTAACAACATGATTGCAATAAATACTTGAATACTTAAATACTTGTATGTGAGGTAGAACTCGAAAACAACAGCCTGTTATAATGGGTAAAAAACAACTAAGAAAAGTTGAAAAACCCCCGACATTTTCATTTCAAAGTCCAATATCTCAATACGGCTGAACAGATTTTCATGAAACATAGCTAATACTCGGGATCACATCAGCTTTCGAATAAAAAAACCGCATTCAAATCGGTCAATCCGTTTGGGATACCACAGATAGACACGTTAAACTTATATCGCCTACCTGTAACTAATGCCTAAATGCCCAACCCACCACTACTCAACGTGGCATTGCTGCCAACTTTCTGGGCACGCTGCCCTTAGAAGGCGATTTGGGGCAATTTGTTTATTTATAATTATTTTTAACCTAGTTTAATATGTGTTATTTTTCTATTTTAAGTTCTATTTCTTGTTTTTACACAATCGTATTATTTATGAATAAATATCTGTATCGACTACGTAGGTAAGTATAGTATTTAGAATTTTCGATTCTGTAAATAATTGTCTGTCGTAACCTAAATGTTTATTTTATTACTGGAACCTATACGAGTTTATAAATTTTTGAGGTCTGGAAATTGCACAAGGCATAAGTGACTGGCGGATGATTAAAAAAAGAGAGTTTTAACAATAGCAAGTAAACTACTGACTCGAATAAATATTTACGACCCTAAGCTACCTACTTCACAGCACAGCTAACTCTTGCAAGCTTTGTCGTGTTCAAACGATTCTAAATCAATTTTGTGCGGCAATTGCGAAGAGAGTTTGCGTGTTTGTGTGTTTAGCAGTAATAAAAACCAGTTATTGCGGGAAACTAATAATAAAAACATTTATTTATTTGTTCAACATAATGGTCAACATTACATTAAGGTTGGAAGTCAGTATTATCTATATCTAACCTTTTATTCCCGTCATTATATCCAAAAAACCGACCCTACCCGTGAATAATTAGCACCGCTCTTCCAGTTTAGTTATTAACAAGCTATATCTTGTCGTAGAAAGTTATACCTCGTTCTTTTTCTCGCGTGTATATTTATAGGAAGGTAAGCCTCCCAATTCTCAACACCTTATTTCCAACTAGGTTCCGCCCGCGACTTCGTCTGCGTGGGCCTGGGATAAATACTCCAGGCAAAATTTAATCCAAATCAGTTGAGCCGTTTAAGCGTGATTGAGTAACAAACATCTAAACATCCAAACTTACGAATTTACAATATTAGTAGGATTGGTTGACAACTCGTTTTTCATCTATTGTAGGACTTGCTTCATTTAAGGCTTGCTTGATTTGTATCATTCTTAGCGATAAGCTTCCTGTTCTGTTTGTTATTTGCTTCTGCTGTTATTCGCTGTGTTCCGTGTTGTTTTGAAATAGAATTGAGGTGCGTACTAAAGAGTATAGAGGAATAATACAGTAGGTAATCTGAGGCCGTTTAGGAGCGTTTGTTACCTACTTTCGCTCGATGCGCAGGGCTGTGTCAAGTTTGTGGCTTGGCATACCTATAATACTAATTTTGCTTTTATTTATTTATTTAATCTTTATTGCACAAAAGAATATCTTATAGTACAAAAGGCGGACTTAATACTATAAAGCATTCTCTACCAGTCAACCTTAAGGCAAAGCAGATAAAATGTGGGCAGTGCAACTTAATTTAAAAAAAAACTCTATAACATGTCTAAAGATGCGATGAATAATAATATAGTAGAATACGATACAATACAATATAATATGATATAACAATATATACCTATTAATACATACATAAACATACATATGAATATAGATGAAACTTACAAAACTGATAGCATGCTGATGGCTTTTAAGTATGCAAAGTATTTCTGTTACAGTTTAATAGACAATATTGTATATTATAGATGTGTGTGTGCGTACCGAACACGCGCGCATGTGTGCAGCCGTACGATGTACCTTTATTCGAAGTTTATCTACTGTTCCTATACTGTGGCCGGGTTTAGCCAAAGAGGAAAGAAAAACAGTCCTTGAATTTCACCTAACTTGTCACAAAAGGTTTTTTTATATTCCTGCATCATGCCAGAATGAGCTTGCGAAATAATATTGAAATATGAGAGAGAGGTACAGCATTTCAGCCCAGGTTTTTAAAACATAACCTTACAAAAAATCCTAGAAAATGTACGTCAAGGAAAATGTTTCTAGTTTTCCATTTTTACCGCACATATTTGGCATTTTTATCTTTCGCAAAATATGTTTCAGTTTCTACATAAAAGAAGATTACAGGATAAGGAAAAAACGCCTTTTTGTGGAATGAACAGGTAGAATATAGTTGGAATAGGAGACATTTATTTTTACAAACACTTAAGCCCACATCACACTGGCGCGGCCTGGCCGCGGCGGACTATAGTAAACTTGACATTAGCTGTCAAATTTACTATTGACCGCCACCGCAGGCCGCGCCAGTGTGATGCAGGCCTTATACAAAACCCATAACAATATGTACTGTTATGGGGTCTGTCAGCTTTAGGCTTCTCACAGACAGGCGCGGCCTGGCCACGGCGGTCAATAGTAAACTAGTACTATTGATGTACTATTGACTGCCACCGCAGACCGCGCTAGTGTGTTGCAGGCCTAAAGCCTCCACAGACTGGCGCGGCCTGGTCGCGGCGGTTAATACTAAACTTATAATTATCTGTCAAATTTACTATTGACGGCGACCGCAGCCGCAGCCGCGGTCGCGCGCAGGCCGCGCCAATGTGTTTTGTAGGTGCGGACAGTGTCAGTGTCAAATGTCAGTCAAGTGAGTATATAATCTTAAATTCTGATTAGTGAGGGGTGCGCGAAATGTCATACTGGAAGTATTAAGACTAGTAAGAAAATGTAGGCAGCATCTGTAATTCCCATTAAGGGGCTACCCGAGGTTTTCATCGTTTTTTGTCAAGTTTTGAATCGTATCTCCCACTTTTGCACTACAGATAGAATTATAAATCAAACGGCTATCGGTTCTTCCATTTTAATCTCCATTTTGATGTACCGGAGTTTGAAACAAATGAATACTTAATTTTGTATGATTATTTTAAACATTGTCTAAAAAACACTTTTTTCGTATCTCTATTGACGTGAAAGATCTAACATATATGAAATCTACATATTTGGGTTCGTCTGTGACGTCTCTAAGAACTGGTCGAGGTTTTTCATTTTAAACCAATTAACACAACTGTTATGGCCAGAAAACCAGTTTTTTAACCTAAAATTGTTCAACTTTGATGCCAATTATTTCGAATACAATGAACTTTGAAGTAAATATTTACTTACTATGGGATACTATATTGCTTAAAGCCCTTGTTGTTAATATAATAAGCTACAAAAAACATTTAAGGGATTCAGATTGAAGGTCATTGGCGTATGGGGGCCCCTTAAAGCACAGAATAGTTCATAGTAACGGGTGTCTCAATAAGAAGGCACTAAAACAACCCTAAAGTAGGTTTTATTAGGCTAATTAATAGTGTATTGAGACACCAGCCACTTACCTCACAGCTAGAAAACCATGAATCATGCTATTTCTCTCTACCGCATAGTACGTCATCCGTCGTCTAGATAGGGTTGTCTCATATGTGCGTATTTTTTTTCGGGCGATTTAACACCCCGGAGGTGTGTAAGAGCTGTTTTTTTTCCGAAGTGATAAGAGAAACAAGCCTAGTAAGTACAAAAACCGCATGCCGATTCTGCGTCAGCAAAATTCAGTGGCTTAAGGCAAGCTTCATCATGTCAGCCGAAATGCGTCCTCTGCTGGACCTAGACTATCCCCCAAAGAGTGCCACAATGACAGGTCCTGCGCCACCCGCATCCAAGGGACTCCCAAGACCTTTACCAGGTCATCGAAGGCAAGCTTAATACGAGTTATCCAGTTTAATACATATCACATGTGTTTTAATATACCTACTTACTCTCATTAAAACTATCACAATCAAGTGATTCAATTCATTGTACTGTACTGAATGCTATCTAATGACAAAGCACTAAATAAAAGCAATTTTGAAGAAAATCAAGCCTAATACGACATGAACAGGGGCCGTAGATAAGGTTACACTCGACAAGCGCTAACGCCAATAGAAAGTAATAAAATGTAGGGGAATGACAGATGCCGACGAAACACTTTTCGTTAACATCTGTCATTCCCATACATTTTATTAATTTTCTATTGGCGTTAGCGCTTGTCGATTGTAACCTTGTCTAGGCCCCCAGGACCATTAGGGTGAATATCCACCAGCGGGGCTAGCACAGCTGACACCGCGACGTGACACGAGACGAGAAAATCTATCCTTCTCATTCTGATTTACTGAGTGTGAATGAGACAGGAGGTGACTTGGAAGCAAGTTGTACTAGCTGTGTTTACATAATATTCGATACATCTGCGGTGAATATTAATTATTCACCCTAGCTATCTTTCGAATGCAACAGTAGAATCACTGCGCACAAACTGTACAAATAAAACTGTACTAAGTAAAGCCCTCAGTAGCTACAGAACCCCAAACCGTGAAGCAAATAAAGATAAAAGAATAAAATAATTGTATGCCTCGCTGAAATGGTGCCAATTTACATTTGCCGTCGGCAAACTAAACCCTTTCCCTTAACTCCAAGTGATAAAGGCGGATTTAGTTCAGCAAATGGTTGATGTGAAGTTTACCAACGGCAGATTGGAATGTGATAGGGCTGTCCGCTTAGCAGAAATTGTACTAATTTGGGGAGTTTACTTACGTGACTATGGTGGCGTGGAGCGCCGTTTTACTGCCAACCCTTAAAAGGGTTGTGTGTTCCTGAAAAAATAAACGGATGTTTGGTGAATCGTGGTTGTGACAAAAACGTTAATTGCAGTTCCTCGAAGCGGAAACAGCAGGGCGAGTGCGTTACTTTTCGAATGGTTAGGAGGACGTAGGTACGGAATATAATGATATGTATATTGGAATGTTAAACTTTATTCTCTGATTGGTTCTCAGACGGAATTTCACTAGGAAGTACTAATCTTGGACAAAACTGTGTTTCTGGTGGAACTTATATAATATTTTATGACAAGTCGCGTACTAAATAAATGCGTTTTTTTGTGGAAATAAACCACAGCTTTATCATATATATTGATACTAAGATACGTGTGCAAAGATTTAACTTATTGATTCTGACATCAATCATTTCAATACACGAAATTAAAATAAAAAAGCAACCAAAAAGTTTCGTGTTCGTAGAGAATACAAGTTTTTTCGGGTCGATGCGATGTATCCAATTTTTATTAAATTACCTACTGAAACTTTGTCAATACCCTTTCCAGCTCTGAAAAAGTACTTGAAAAAAACATTGATGTCAAAGGCTTATTACAGGGTTGAGGAATATCTAACTGACAGAAATGCATGGCCCAAACCAGAGCCCAAAATAGCTTAAACATTCTTAATTGAATAGTCATTGTATCACGCCTACGGAGCTGTGTGACACAGTTCTTACAAGAAAGCATGACCATAATAGTCGCATTTTTTAGTAGAACATCGCATTTTTTCTTTGTTCAGTTTGACTTATTTTAAGTAGGTTAAGAACTATCATTGTAATAAGCTTTTTTGGCAAAAACATACTGACTTTGAGTTTCTTTCCGTGTTTTTTCTTAACAGTGGCCTTCTTTTTCCGAAACGCTGGTAGAATTTTGACTTGTAAAAGTGCCATTGTGGCCTTCTTGCAGAATAAAACATCATTTATTTCATTTAAGCGTGTGAGGTAACGATAAAATCCTTAAGGTAGACTGACTTATACTTAATTAGTATTTAAGCGGATTTTACATTCCAGGTAAAATCTCACAAAATAAACAGGAGCGTTTTAGGCACTGGTCCCACCGCCGGCTAGTAAGCTAGAAAAGTTGGGCGAGTAGCATTACATTGCGGATCTGTAAAGGTCGATTGATCACACTGTGCCTGGTCAGCACGCAATGAACCGTTACTCGCCCAATTTTTCTAGCTTACTAGCCGGCGGTGGGACCAGTGCCTTAGCGAGAATTCTAGCGAGCGTTCTAGCGAGCACTCTAGCAAGACAATTGCATCGAGCTTTTTGCCGAGTCGAGCAATATTGTAACTGTACCGCCGCCTTCCGTTCGTCACCACCTGCACCTCCCGCACAGCATTTACTGGAGCGTTCGTTAGAATGACCGTGAAAATATTCGTAGCGATGTTTGGCTCTATGCTTAGCTCTGTTCGTTGTCCAGTTCGACAAATTTAAAAAAGGCTAATGCTCAATATTCTGTTACATTACGATATTCTGTGTAACACAGCCCCCCCACCTTCCTCTCCCCGTCTACCCCTTCTCCTATGTTATGTAAAATGATTTATCATAATAGGGATACATAGTTGTAATACAATTTTTAACCGACGAAAAAAACGGAGGAGGTTCTCAAGTCAACGCGTATATATATATTTTTTTATGTATGACCACGCATAACTTTTTACAGAGTTGTCCGATTTTGATAATTCTTTTTTTATTAGGGTATACCTTGAAGTTGGTCCCACATAAATAAAAATGTCAACCCTAAGGGTAGGAAAATAGCGAATGATTGATTGTTCACTTACTGATTGAAATGTATGAAATGCATGTGTGTGTGTGTGTGTGTGTGTGTGTGTGTGTGTGTGTGTGTGTATGTGTGTGTGTTGTGTTGTGTTGTGTTGTGTTGTCGTGTGAAAAACCTCACGATGAATGAACTTTAGACCTGTCAGTCTCTTGTGTGTGTAGACCTCTCAGTCTCTGCATTTCTGCTAAAGCTCGTTCATCGTGAAGTTTGTGTAATACCTTATTTGCATGTAACTAGTAATTAAGTTAGTAATAAACTAAAGTAAGCCACAGAAAATTGAAAAATAAAAACTTTTTAACAAAAAAATTACATCGCCGAAAAAAAACTGAAAAGCAAAAAATAATAAGCCTTTTTTATTCATTTTAATAACTAAGTTCTTAAACTATTGTAAGTATACCTAAGTATATATTTTTGTAATTATTTTGACTTTTTAATTAACCTTAATAACTAAGTTCTTAAATTAATCTTAGTGTACCTATGTAATTTTGAGTCGGCGCCAAACAATCAATGAACAAAAATTACCCCAAACAAGTACAAGTTACACCAAATCAAATCTTTGTTCATTGATTGTTTGGCGCCGACTCAAAACTACTTAGGTACATTTAGATTCATTTAAGAACTTAGTTATTAAGGTTAATTAAAAAGTCAACATAATTACAAAAATATATACTTAGGTATACTTACAATAGTTTAAGAACTTAGTTATTAAACTGAATAAAAAAGGTTTATTATTTTCTGCTTTTCAGTTTTTTTTCGGCGGTTTATTTTTTTTGTTAAAAAGTTTTTATGTTTCTATAAAAAGTGTAAAGATTCTATTGGTAGCATTAAATTTACTCTTGGACAATAAAAAAATGCATATTTTTCTAAGCTGTCATGGTTCATATCTTTTTATGATTTTAATTATTATTATTATTTATTTATTTATTTATTATGAAAGAAACGATACAACATAAACCAGTACAGGGTCCCGCAAAACCGTTTGCACAGTTTGACTGTGGGATCGAGCAGTCTCTACTCTCTTCTATTTATAATATTTATCTATAAGTACTACGGTCTACAGGTACAATAAATTATTATAGTTTGTGTTTGACAAGGTAACTACGCAGCTGTTTACCAAGATAAGCTTTATTGGCTTCCTGCCTGATGTCAGAGGGCAGGCTGTTGCTGTATAATTTATATTTTACGATAATTTGATGGTTTACTATCCATTTAACATCACTACGTTATCAATTTGAACATGAGGCATCATGCCTATTAAGCTGGGTCCACATTTGTATCATTTTCGCGCCGATCGAGCTCGCGTATCTTAAGTATGGACGCTCACTTTGGGCACACCGTATCACTAGCATCGTTGCGTGAAATAATGCGTCCATACTTACCGTATCGTAGCAGCGTATCGTATCATCACACCGTATCATTAAGTGTGGACACGTATCCGTTACCCCTTTTGATGATCGGGGAAAAACCGCCTCGAGAGCGATCACGGCGTATCGCGTATCAAATCTTAACTTCGTATCGTGATACAGTATCAAAAAACGTCCATACTTATCGATCTTGATACGCGTATCCGATCGCGAGTGTGCGGGTATATGATAAACGCGTGTCAATATCGATCCCGAGCGATCAGATACGGCGCGCCGCCTGATCGCGCTGTTTTTGCGTCCACACTAGCGATCTTGATACGCGTCGGTGCAACGGGACGGAGATACGATACGACAAAATGATACAAATCTGGACCCAGCTTTATGGGTTGGGATAAATATTCATATTCGTAATACTATGAATGTTGCTTGTAAAATAGTGTCAGTACCGTAAAGTCTCCACTCAATATTCGTGACTATAAAGTATTAGCAATTCACCCAAACCCATCAATTTGAAACTTCAAATAAAATTAATTCAGTTGTAACCCATTTGAAAGCCATGGAAGCGGAGGTTACATGATTCTGTTTTGTAAGTTATGAGAAAATTATAGAAGGCAGCGTGTTATAATAATATTTATGTTTGTAGTAATTAAACCGGTCACGATGGAGTAAAATTACAATAAATGTATGTACATAAATAAATATCAATCTTCTTCTTTTTCACCGTCACGCTACAGCGCTACGCCACATTTCGTAGCAGCATCATCGATGCCAAGCAACGCAACGTGTACTACGCCGTAGCGCGTAGAAGCATTATGCCGCTTTGCAGCGGAAATTGCTTGACGAAGCAGGACTTAAATATGAACGATCGGCCATGAATGGGTCAAAGAAAAAAAAACTGAATCTCTCCAAAGCACTGCAGCAAACCACACAAATATAGCTACAATATAACTTAATTGTCTCAAACATGCTCGGAAATGTATGCGTTAATATCACGAAAGACATGAAGTTTCTTGTTTAAGGCTCCCTACATTACTTCTTGGCCTAACGCATAGAAGTAATGTATGAAAACCCTAAGTAAAACCATTATTGTCCGCTACTCTAACTTTTTAAATTTGCTTACTAATATTAAACTGACAAAGGAAAAATTATATACTGCCAACCACCACTAGACTCTGAAAGCATACTTGCGACATAAAAAAAAACAAAATCTATGGTACTATACTTATGTGCGGTTAAACATGGTGCTCGAACGGCTTGTTCAAATGGTATGTTTAAAAAACAAAAAATGCGGCAAATTACCTATTATTTAATTTATTTTAAGGCTGCACATTTGAAATTTTTGTGAAAATGAGTTGTTTTGTAACCGTTTTATACATTATAACGTAACATTTTTGGTGTAGGAAAAAATATATCATAATCTGCAAGATATGCGACGGGTCATAGTTTTCGTAGAAATCCATTTTAACAATAAAAATTAGAGAAAAAAAATCTTAAGTCACCCCTATTTTTTCACTTGTAACCATTTTACTGCTCCATTTTTTATCAGAATAATATTAAAAGGGTGGCTAAAATCGGTTCGGGCAATACCGATTTGCGACACGTCAGGGCGGCATCTGCATAGAGTGCGCAGCTGTCGAATGACGTTCCAGTATATCTTGACCAAGTGGCTCCTAACAGTTGCGGGCAATTGGAGGTCAGACTTACACTGGTTTATCTGTAGTTGCTGGTTAACTCTGACCTTGACCTTGCAAATTGCGTGGACACGCTCCAGGCGCGAGGCAAGATGGCGGGTATGGCCTAAATAAATAAATGTATACATCTCCGGGATGTAAGTAGGGTGTGTGGTGTAAATAAGATTAGTTGTTTGAAATAATTGACTTCATTCTGCAAATGACATACTAACTCGTGAGCTGGGGCCCAACTTGGGATTTGAAATGAGACACATTTGTGGCATATAATGATACTTATATTCATACTTTTATCATCATCATCATATCAGCCGAAAGACGTCCACTGCTGGACATAGGCCTCCCCCAAAGAGTGCCACAATGACCGGTCCTGCGCCACCCGCATCCAGCGGACTCCCGCGACCTTTACCAGGTCATCAGTCCACCTTGTGGGGGGCCTACCCACGCTGCGCCTTCCGATACGTGGTCGCCACTCGAGAACCTTTCTGCCCCAACGGCCCGATGGCACGTATATGGCACGTAAAACCGATGTTCTACGTGCAATGTGTCCCGCCCACTGCTATAAGTAGCCATACTTTTATACAAAGACAGATTAGATAGATTCACGCCTTCATTCCGAAAAGAGGTAGGCAGAGCACAATAAACTTACGTTCCAGTGCCACTTTTAGTATGACCGCAGTTATAGGTTGCTAGCCCGTTGCCCACAACACACTTCAACTCGGCTCCCTTAATCAACTTTGACGACGACCTACGGGCAGAAACGGGGTGGTGAAATTCTAACCCGTGTCTCTGGTTTTCCAACTAGGCAAAAGAATATCAAAGACTTGAAACTGCCTGCTGCAATACTAGGAACATCCCCTTTTGTCAAGTAAATGGAATCGCGGCTCTGTTTTTTTTTTTGCAGTAATCGAATAGGTCAGCAACATAATTTAACTATTTTGCCAATGCCAGTAAAAAGCAATCCGTGGATGAGAAGGTTTTGAGGGGCGAATCGTGAGTTCTGTCGATATTAAACCCTTATAATCCCGCTTCTTTATAAATTGGTTGCTCTTAAAATCAAAAATAAAACAATCCTACTAATATTATAAATGCGAATGTTTAGATGTTTGGATGTTTGTTACTCGATCACGCCTAAACGGCTGAACGGATTTGAATGAAATTTTGCACGAAGATAGTTTATAGCCTGGATTAAAATATAGGATAGTTTTTATCCCGGGTCCACGCGGACGAAGTCGCGGGCGGAAGCTAGTCGTAAATAATGCACATAAAAATAACGTAAAAGTAAAATTTACGGTAACGGTAAATAAACTGTACCTAGTTTTTTTGCTTCTGCATTAGACTCACAAATTAGAAAATATTATGAATAAAGTTTGAAATCGAAAAAAAAACAAAAATTAAGTACACGAAGATGTGGATTTTTATCGTCACAATTTTAAGTCGTCGTTAAATGTAAATGAGAATGGGTAATATAAAAAATATTGTAATTGTAAAGGCTTGGCTATTAATATGCTATAACACAATACGGATGTATTTTTATTCAATGTATTTTTTTATTAATATTTATATATGTAGTCCATGGTAGCCTAAAGTATTGAATCCTAATAATATTATAAATGCGAAAGTTTAGATGTTTGGATGTTTGTTACTCAATTACGCTTAAACGGCTGAACCGATTTGAATGAAATTTTGCACGAAGATAGTTTACAGCCTGGATTAAAATATAGGATAGTTTTTATCCCGAGTCTACGCAGACGAAGCCGTGGGCGGAAGCTAGTGTTCTATAATTGGAAGAGGACAATTTAAAGAGTTCAATTTGCCGAGCATATCGAATAAAAAGCAGTTTGATATTTATTGCGTGCGCTCCAATCAAATGTGTTAGAACGCGACCTTTTATTTTAATCAAGCAAGCTCCATTATGTAAAATTATAACAGTAGAGCTGAGGGCTCTTCGACTCAACATAATGAATTGAGATTGGTTTGGTGTAATTATTATCCTGAAATTCATAACCGATTCCACTCCTATACGTTTATCTAGACAGAACCCTTGAACAACGCTTCGGTATTTGTGTTCTCGCGCTCGTTTTCACAACATTGGGGCAGAGAAATCCAAACAAATTCCAATTCAAGCGTTGAGTCAAATAGAACCCCTGAACATTGTACCAGGAGATATGTAACGGTACTTGTTTACCAAGCTGTACCCGCGGGTATCATCTGCATATCTTTATACCGCTATGAAAACCTTTGGTATTCCGGTATCATTTTTGAGTTATTGCTATACCGCATTATCTTTCTTGTTATAAGCTGGAGGCCAATTTGACTCGAGATACTGCATACCAAAATTATATTGACGCAAGCGCAACGGCTGCGTTCAGTTTTAGTCTAAGGCCGTGTCGCACGTACAGCAGAGAATGTAATACCTACCCAAAACGGTCTCGCCGGAAGACCAGCGCTGGCTCGTTAGCTAGCATTATGCTGAATTAAATAGTATTATATATGTGTGTATGTGATATTTATATTTGTTTGTTACGAATAAATAATTTTCATAATTTCTTATCAATGTATGGGTACTCGTTCTGACGCGGTAGCTCGGCGCACGTGGAAGCAATGACGTGCAACACTCTGACAACAAGAGTATGCAATATGTTGACCTGGTGACTTATTTCACCGACAAACGTTTCACCGTATGCATGGTTTCGCTGAATTTTCGTTTCATCGATTTTCTGTTACTCAACCGTTAACGTTTTGGGTACAGCTAAAAGGTAATTCTGTAGAACAAATTAGGTTAGGTTTGTTTTATAACATTCCTAAAAAGTATGATTCTGAAAAAAAAAATGGTTTTCTATGAAATGAAACTTCTGCTAAACATACAATCTATGGAACAATTGTAGGTAAAAGAAGGTACAACCGCCTCCTGCAGTTTTTTGACAAAGACTTAAAGAGATCCGAATGATTATTTTGACTATTAATCTCAGTTATTTTTATACGACTAAATATTTCACTTGGGGCAATTGCAATACGGTAGTTGGCAACAGTTATAAAATGATATATCTTTTCACTACCAATGAAAAAAAACTTGTGAAAATATGAACATGGACAAAAACTAAAACAACGATAAAATTAAAAAAAAAAACATAAAAATTAAGCCACTGCAGCCGAGCCGTAGGTAAAAAAAAACTTTCAATCCAGAGATCGTGGATGCAGAACCCCAGCTTGTAATAGTACCACTGGGTTTTAAAAAAAACGTACGTTCGTAATATATGTGGATGTGTGTATTTAAGTATTGTTTATCATCGTCCCATAGTACAAGCTTTGCTTAGTTTGGGACTAGGTTGTTTTGTGTAAGATTGTCCGCAAATATTTATATTTATATATTATGGTGTTGAGGTACGGCACAGCGAAATGTCATCCCGCTCGAATTTGGAGCAGCCCAACTGGGGAAGTACCTCCGCCTTGCAGAAGACCACAGCCATAATAACACTACTACTTGCTCTGTAGTAGTGTTGTGTTCCTATCTGTGTTCTGTAGGTGAGCAAGGTCGCCAGAGCTCCCGAGGATGCGTTGTGTTGAGAGCGAGGGAATCTGTTCCTCCAGCTGTCAACACGGTGAATCCTCAAACATGTCAAGGGTCGACAACGCCCATGTTACTCCTTTGGAGTTGCACGCGTCTATAGGCCGCGGTGTGCTATCAGGCGGGCCGTGCGCTTGTTTGCCACCATCGTTGTATAAAAAAAGAAAGAAAGATTAGGCGCCCAAATTTCAACTGCCATTGAAACGCATTCAATTTTAGATTTTAATGTAGAAGTCTGTCTCATTTAACTTTCAGCCGCATTTACGATAAGAATTTAACAATGGAAACTAGAGGACTATAGTCATTTTCAGTGTATAAAATCTACCACATTTGATTTATTTTCGCACTTCAAGATAAAATGTAATAAATCAATCCCTGCCTCCGTAAAGTAAGAAAATTTGCACATTCTAGATTTAATTCAACGTCTAGATGATTTTACAAAGAAACTAGGTACTTTATTGAAATCAGGCAGCTGGGCGTATTTAGCTGAAATAACAAGGGATTCTGCCACAGCAAACTTTGCATTGAAGACAGTGAAATTGGTGTGATAAAATCATTATTGGAATCAAAAACATAACTTATAGTCTCATGATATTGTACGATGATGAATGGTGAAGTGATTTAATTTAATTACGAAAATAGATTGTTTGTGCAAGTGTATAAAAATAACTACGGCTACTTGTGTAGCTAAGACTTCTGGTCTGCTTGATGGTAAGCTGAACACCATAGACTATGAACTCCATAGGTGTTACAAGCACGTGGCTGACGCCGAGCCTTTGTTGATTTGAGTTGTTGTGTGCTGCATGCTAACCCGGTGCGGGTTGTGGGACATCGCATACACCGTGAATTTCTTAGCAGATGTATGCGAGTGTCCTCTTAATGTTTCTTTCAACAAAAGGCCAGTTTTAACCTCGTAAGTCCTGTGTTTTTTCAATAGCAGCATTCATATCTGCTGGATGTACTATACCAAGTACAAACCAAGAATAGTGCTGCAAACCGAGATAAAAAAAAATACCCGGTACATGGGGAATGAAGAATTTGTACTTGGGTAAGTACATTAGGCAGTTATTCGTGCTATGCAGTTTCATTATCAGGTCTGAACACAGAACATATATCCTAAAGACCCCGCTTAGCCTAATTTTTACTTATAAACAAAGCTGCCAAACTTGCGGAGCGTGGGGGACGACTAGTGCGCTGTGATTGGTGCATTCAAGGCTGCGCGTAACACGTGCTTGCCTGTAGTGATGGGACACATGCGATACTTTATCTAATTTTATAAAGTAGTACTAGTAATAATAATTAGAATGATTATACTATATAATAAACAAAAATATATTCAGCAATCGTGTTTTTATTTATTAGTACGTTTAGGACATTTTTTTTTACTCATAAATTATCTTTATCTGACATAATTATGTTGAAATAGAAGCAAATAGAATGGATTCCACTCTCGATTCTGAAATAATATATAAATATATTCTAATTTTGCATTTATACGTACATGAATACGTTGTACAAAGTAGGGCGTGAAACAAAATGTTAATATTATAAAATAAAAGTTTTATTTCTGGTTTTAAATTTCCGATTTACCTATCCTTTACTAACAGAGACAGAGAAGGCGAGGCGGCACGGAATGATCGAAATGTTCTTATTTAGACTTTAAACTAACCTCTGTTGTTGACATAAACGGTGCCACATTCGTTACTGACGGAACAGTGTGGATTTTCCAGATCCCTATTATCTGTACGCGAGACCTATAAGAATTAATCATTTCAATTAATAACTAAACATGTTTACTCAGAAACTCACTAGCGTAGCAGTGTAAGATAAACTTACTTCGGTTGTTGGTATAGACAGTGCTGCATTCGTTACCAATGAAATAATAGTGTGTGAACTTTCCGAAACACCACTATCTTTATGTAAGCCCTAGATGAATTTATATTTTCAATGGACATTTGCGCAAACCCAATTTTAGATTTGAGACGGGGTAGATTTTACTTTCAAAACATTGATTTCAAGCTAGACGCTCGAGAGTTTTCAGCACATTAATAAATTAACGATAAGTTTAATAATATCATAGCAGTTAAATCAAATAAAAAAAATGTGGTTGAATAATCAAAAATACACGTCAACAATACTAAACACAGTTCGTAAGTGAAGCGTAGGCACGGTATTTGGGAACATTAGTCGCCTATTATTAGACGTCGGCAATTTAAAATATTCTGATTTAAAGTGCCGAGAACATTATGACACTGCTTGGGGAAGGAAACCAACCAATCCGGTGGTCGTTTTGTAGCGTCAATCCACATTTCCTTTATGGTTGGACATTTTAGTTAACATGCTTTGAATACTTTATAATACAACACCAGCTTGAGAAGATCATTTACCACATTGCACCTATATAAATAACTATGCACTGTGCACAAATATTTTGCATATGATATGTAATATTTTGCTATTTTTAAATTACTTACTATGTATTGCGTCTTCCGTTAATTATCTTATCGATAGTAAACGAATACATACTCTGGACATCACTACCTACTTTGTCTAATGCTAGACAAGGAAGGAGCGACTATTCTGCGCAGCGGGATAGAAAGAGACTTCTGTTAAAAGACATCAACGAGCCCCGAGCACGGTCTACACAGAACTTTATATAAAAACTCGCTTATTTATTATGTAATTTTCTTAAAATCGGCTTACATGTGAAATGATAGACCGTATTTTAGCACACTTGAAGTTTTAGTGATTTTTCCACACAATCTTACGCAATAATAATGCATTTTGTAACGATGTTACTTGCGCAAACGCCGTCCGCAGACTGAACTTAGTAAAGGGGGCATATCTCAAACATAGGGTGAATTCACCGTATGTGTGGCAGCGGGGGGCGCCCGACTAAGCGACGTCTATAGGTTTACTGGTCTGTGGGTCTGAACTACTATGCCTAGTTTGTACTTGTACAAGTGCGCGGGGACTTACGAGGTTAAAAAAACGATTGGAAAGGTTAAGGCGATGCCTTGATTTGAGTCGAACACGCCTCCTAGACAGACACGCTGATGCCTTTCGCGCACGAGGAAAAGAGATGTAACACTCTTCGGGAATGGCTTTTTTGGACAAATTTCGATAAATGTCTAACTTAGAGACGTTTTATTTAAATTTCATTAAGTGAGATTTTAGATGAGATAAAATACTATAGTATTATCTTGATTGTGTCGTAAAATAATCTATTGAGTAGGCTGAGTAAAAGAAGGAAAATACAGACCCAACTTTGGAATTTTTTTCTATCGAGGAAATTTTAAGCAATCATTATCGATAAAATCAGATAAACAATCATATAGTCAAGAATCATATATCTGAAAATCAGACCTTATTGTTTCTTAATCTAGTCAGAACGGCGTTTCAAAGCATGCGATAATTTCCAATGCACAGCCTTAATGTAGTTTAGGTCCATTCGTCTTGGTAACCTACATTAAAAAAAAAACATTTACCATTCGGAAAAACGCCCAAGCAACTAGCTTCTACCAACCAATATGTCTTGTGAAATCTCGTCGGTACTAACATATTGTAACAAAGATGTCACGCCACATACCACGGTTACCTCCCAAAACCAAAACGCACTATCCGTGGACAGCGCTCAATGCATTCACAATCTTAGAATAAACTACTTAGGTCTAATTTTGAATGGCTGGTGTTATGACTTGATTCTTGTTTGGGATAAGCGTTAGAAAGGAAATCCATTTTATGTGCAGCTTGTTACTACGAGGGTTCGTGCCAGTCGGGCAAGGTCGTCGGTTGTCGGTTCTTCGTAATTTAATATTATTAAGTCCAGTATTTTCTTCTATACTAGAAACTCCCAGAACTCATATGGAATTATTCTTCTTCATCTACACCACACTAGCTTGCAAAGGGTGGTATAGCAAGTAGTCATACAAAGCTACTCTACGCCAAGGTTTCTTTATTGTATCTTTATTGTGTTATTGTTGACAATCTTTTTGTGAATCCATGCTATTTTAATGTTAGAAAATGACATGTATATTTTCAGAATCAAATTAATTAATCTATCTTTCAGTCATTATAGTCGGATTTCAATCAAAGAAGATAAATCTTTGCCTGTTACACTTAAAACGTTACGATTGTTTTTTATTCAGATTGCATTCATGTTGTAATAAATAAAAAGGTCTTAAGGTCAATTTTATTCCCCATTAAGTTAAATGAAATTACACTTAAAAATACACTGACGTCTAACTCTAGGTGCATTGGAATGATTAGATTTATTTTGGACTTCCGCTTTCACCAATAGTTATAGGCAGTTCGATTTTCTCTTGGTCAAGTTTCTCTGCTAGGTAGGTATTAATTATTCTTGAGGCAGCAGGCTTTTAAAAGTTTTTTTTTTGCCTTCTTTGGGACGAATTTTTCGAACATTTGAAATACTAAAATCGGTCCCCCAAGCTAAATATTTCTATTTTCGTTTTTTCGCCATTCCTGTTTGGATTATAACTCAATTTGTTTGACTGTTATGTTATTGCCCGACGTGTAATTTTCCCTGTCCCATTTTTTTCCCAACCTCATCATTCAGCAATCAGTAATCTTTATTGCTTTTCATGTGTCTTTTGGCCGTTCAAGTTTGCAAAACTGACATAACAGGTTATGATTGCATCAAGTTAACTGAAATGTTTACATAATGTGTAATAGCTATCGGAAACGCCGTGTCAGTCCACCATCGACACCGCTTCCATGGTAACTGAATAAATAAACTAGTGCTATAACGACCAAGTTCGTGGGTGCCCCACAATCAGGAACATATGGTACCAATTGCATACAAAAATCAAGGAAGTAAGTGAGAAGACGGATGACTGAGAAATATAAAAGATAAATATATGCTGCACCGAATACATGTAATGTAGGGCGAATGATGATATTATATCCGTAATAGAACCCACTTTTTTTAGGTTAGTCACGTAATGTTGGTCGAAATCACGGCATATTTCGAATCTATAGCGTTTCTTGATCAGAAGGGGTCCTGTATGAGAGTTCTTTTCAAAGCAACATTAAGATTGACTGATCTATTCGATGTGGAATAGATATTCAATACACCCATAAATACTTTTAAATAGTTTATAGATAGACCTTTTAATTGACCATTTCATCTTTAAAAACTGTCAGTTTTATTACCACGCAGGTTGTGAAATGCGCAGCCGTAGAATACCAGAGCGCGTCCAAACTCATTTCGTCAATAATTTATTTGCAGTCCATCTTAGCTCAAGGCTATTTTAACACATTCACTACCAGGAACCCGCCTAGCGGGCGCCTACGCCGTAGTCGCTTTCCGCTACATACGAGGAAAAGCACGGGATCGGCTAAGTGAGAAGGTATCTGTGAGTTTGAGGACCCAGCAAATTATTTAGCAATTGCTACAAAGATCGACACAAAATTAGCAGCATCACCTACTGGCCACTTTTGTAACTTGTCAAATCAAAAAGGGGTCGGCCACGTGCATGTGATCCCTTTGCATTTGCAGGCGTCCATAAGTCACGGTAATCGCTTACCGTCAGACGGGCTGTAAGCTTGTTTGCCACCATCGTGTTTTTAAACGACGATGGTATTCTAGCATACGGTTTTTGAAAGTGAAACAGTGACAGGTCATAAATTTCCTAACGATCCTAACAAAAGTAACGCAACCACCCTTTAAAACCTTTAAAAATGGACAATGCGCTAACTACAAAAAAAAGTCAAGAAATTTTTGAAACCATTGTAATATTATTTTATATAAATCGCAACAGCATTCTCATCGAGCCAACACTGCACTTTTAAAGTCGCATTTCGCATACCATCTATCGACCGCATGGAAGTGTCGACCCGCGTCGACACTTCCATTTTCAAATCAGACGTCTCATTTAAACTGTCACGTTCAACTTATCAGTCCATACTGACAGCTACACGACTTTGCGATTTAGAATCAATGTCAATACGTGGAAACTCATATGAGTTTCCACGTATTGACATTGACTGCCACTCATATGAGTGGCAGTGTGAAATCGCTTCTTGAAAACAAAGGCACATCAAATTTTCAATGAGACGGTAAGTTGTCAATTTTTTTTATTAAAGGGAATCTCGCCTACTTTATAGAACAGCTTAGTTTGTAATACAAGTAAAAGCAAAAAAAAAACTAAGTCATAAGTACTTACCTGTATTAAACAAATCCTGTATGTATGGGTTTGTTTAATACAGGTAAGTACTTACGACTTAGATTTTAGGGTTCCGTACCTCAAAAGGAAAAAAAAACTTGTTGTCCGTCCGTCCGTCTGTCAAGACCCTTTTTTAGGAACGCGTGGGTCTCAAGCTAAAAATTTATACCAAATACTCAAGTCTACTGTCCCTTGAAGCTGTGAAAAAATCAAACTTCTAAGCCAACGCAATCAAAAGCTACAGCCGTTTATGCCGCAAATTTTCGAAACTCGCAAGGGAATCAAAACCTACAGGGTACTTCCCGGGAACTCAGAATCTTGAAATTTGGTACGAAGCAACGTTTTATAGCACAAATAAAGGAAAAATTGCGAAAACCGTAAATTTTTAGTACACCATATAATAAAAATATTTTTAATAATTTTAAAGTTAATACTAATATACCTACAGGTTTGTACGGAACCCTCGGTGCGCGAGTCCGATTCGCACTTGGCCGGTTTTTTTTATAGGTGCACGATTCAGCAGTTCCATCTCCTTGCTTCGTCAACACATATATAGTACTTTATTGTATATTCAACTATAACGCATACCTGCAATGTTACAAATCGTTACGACTAATGGAAAATTTGATTACATTGATATATATCTACTTACAAACATACTTAGTTTTAGGTGAGGTTAAGGTTATAAATAAGTGTTCCGTTATAGAATATTTTGATAACGAGCAAACATGGAACACACTTAACATCAAGATTAACAAAAAGAAAAAAAAAACAAGTCCTTACAATATCCAACTTAACCATCAGAATTTTGTCCAATTTTTTTTTATAAATTAAAAAAAAAGCTTAATTAAGAAAGGTAGCAAAATTAACATTCATAGTCGGACACTGCGGCTGACACGAATTTTCAATTAGTAGACCATTTTGAGTTAAGAAAAGCCTCTTATACATTGGTTCATGTTTACACTTACGACCTTCTAGCTCATCCGGTCTAGCCGGTAATTAATTTCCAATTCTCCCGACTCATTAACGAACAGTTAATCCCTGTTATACAATTTCTCTTAAAGCTTTATTAAAATAACTCAAGCTTCATGCTTACTTTGCTGATGAAAATGGTCGGAGTACTATAAGACGAACAAAACTTTCCAATTAAGTAACTTCGTATATTTTGATGCAGTCGGTATTTATCTGAATGAGAATTAAATTCCCATGTGAATAAGCTACCATGCAACAAAAAAAATACTTAAGGTGGAGTCTTGTAATTGCAACTAGGTATATTTGTCTGGTAATTGCAACTAAATTTAATAATGCCCTCTAGGATAGTGATTATACAGGGCATTATTAAATTTAGTTGCAAATTACCAGACAGATATACCTAGTTGCAATTACTAGACTCCACCTTACGGTAAAAGAATGAACGAGTACCTGTTTCCATGTACCCTGAATAACTTACCTAAAGAATTACTGCATGACTTGTTAAGTATCACATTCGATAGAAACAAGCTCAAAAGCCTGTTAAAAAACATTACTTGCAACTTACATAGCCAAACAAACACATTGTCAGTATTTAACCGAATACCAATTATGTACCTAGCTAAACTTAGCTAAATGTTAAGTAGTTAACTACTAATATTATAACTAATTACTAATTAGTTACATTAGTATGATACCTATATATATTTACTACCTACACGCGGATCGAACCGCGCGATCTCGCTAACTATTAAATAAACCCACGGGGTATCCTACAGTGACACATATGTTAACACATCAGGCAAGTTTAACGTTAGTGTTATGCACATTGGAAACTTTGTGTGAACGATACAGTGTATATTACCTTTTCGCAATCAAAATAAGAATCTTACCTGGCAGCCTGAATAAAATTGGGGAAATTTTGCCGACAAACAATCTGTTAAACCTATCGAAATTCCAGTTTATCCACCATACCTTGAGTAGTTTGTGATTTCTATACGACTTTAACCCCTCATGGGCTACCAAATTTTGAAGCTGCGTCCATTGACACTTATGAGACTTATGTAGATGAAACAATGTCTTCTGCAATATCAGGTGTAAGACAAGCGATTTCCTTTAGGTTGATTTTGTAGAGTTTTCTACTTAATAATACGGAATGAGGTTAAATTATACTTGTATAAAAACACATTTAGTAGCTCTGCGGGTGTAGTATGGTTGCTATTTTATCATTTATCGCTATGGATAAGACATTCGTCACGTTCCACTAAGTATGGGAGTGCGAGAATGACGAATGTCGTATCGACTACTATAAGTGATGAATTGGCAACCTCGCTACGCCGCCCGCTGCTACAAAAGCAGCCTTAAACTTGCCAAGGAAAATATAAAGATAATAAAAGTGGGTAAAAAGTCCCGGTAACCAAGTTATCTGATTTATTAGATCGTGACGTGAAATTTTTAGCATGTAATTTTGTGATTACAATCTCAAGCAAATAGGTATTATGGCAGGTCGCTTTATATAAAAATTGATCGATAAAGAAGATAGATAGGCGCCTTTGAAAATGTTTATTCTATACTTCGTCATTTAGTAGCAAAGTCTTCCATTTTGAGCCTTACCAATTTATTTTCTTACCCTTTCTACATAAGTTCGTCCCTGTTATATCTCACAAACAATCAAGTACCTAAACATTGTCAATAAAAAATCCCCAAGAACAAATCGAATTAATTCGATTCACACAAAAACCGAAACCAAATTCTAATTACTCCTAACATTCGTTAAACTCCGGTATTCAATTTAACGAATATCTTACTTTAAAACGACGCAGCAGCCTTTGTGTATCAAGGTACTTAAGCCGTTTGTACCAGGAACCCAGAAATTTGGTAGGATTACGTCCTGATCCAAGCCAGAGAAGTGACAAGTTTTGGGGGAGTCTTATAAACGAGTTAGAAGTTGAGGCATGTAGTTAAATCTTGCGTTTAGTGACGGTTATTTGACAGGGGCGTGTTTGGGCGTTTAATTAATAATGAATAAGGAAGATTGTTAAACTTATGAGCTTTAGTTACTAAAACTAAGCTCTGTCCGCAACTTTGCCCGCGTCGTGCTCATTATTTGCACTCTTAAGAGTCCGCAGTAGGCTCGGCCGAATTTCACCTTCCCATAAAAACGTAGTTACTTGTTATCCCAAAATCATTCCCTAATGAACTAAAATGATCATATTTTGAGGTATGCATTACAGAGTATTTGTATTCTATCGTATTTGTATTATATTTTATCCTACTCATACCAAAGTATTTAAGAGTCCGCAGTAAGCTCGATTCTCCATACAAACGTAGAAGTTACGCTCTTATTTTAAAACTACTTGTTGGATTGTAACGATGCTTTGCATATACATTGTGTTTTGAAGAGGATCTCAACGCGAATGTCCAAGGTAGTTCATTGCATGTAAAATCCCTAAGGCTGATCCCTCGTCACGGCCCTAATAAGGGATATTTTTCATGTGTACTCCCTTTATCCCTCAATGGACCGGGTTCTTGTTTATTTTGCTTAAATGTTTTTTCTACAATATCTTGTTACAAGGTATACTGTGTGTGTGCTAGTAGATAGGAAATAAGATATTATAGATTGACCTATGTAATAATAACTACCCGCGCGGCTTCACCCACGAATTGCAAAGAAAGCAGGCAAACCCGAGGGATACAATTTTGACTATAACCATCTAGAATATCCATTCTACAAGTGAAAGAATTATTGAAATTGGAAATGCGGTGGTTACCCATTACATACAAACTTATAAACACCAAAGCAACGAAAAAAAATCAAAGCTACAATCACACACTTCCTCTTGATGACATTGGCAAAGTCAACGACTGTGGCAACTATGCCTATTCGAGCTCATTATTTCGTCAAAATAACTAGCTAATCATTTCATCGGTGAAGCCGCGCCTTCACCCACGAATTGCAAAGAAAGCAGGCAAACCCGAGGGATACAATTTTGACTATAACCATCTAGAATATCCATTCTACAAGTGAAATAATTATTGAAATTGGAAATGCGGTGATTACCCATTACATACAAACTTATAAACACCAAAGCAACGAAAAAAATCAAAGCTATAATCACACACTTCCTCTTGATGACATTGGCAAAGTCAACGACTGTGGCAACTATGCCTATTCGAACTCATTATTTCGTCAAAATAACTAGGTAATCATTTTGATATTGAATTGTAGCAATTCACAGCAGCTGTCATGCATTTGTAGGTTATTGACGTATCGCGACGGTAAAGTTACCACGGTCTTCCTTCGGACACATAGAAACCAACTACGCAAGATAGTTGGAATAATAACAGGCACAACACCTTGAACAGACACCTCTACAACATTGGTATCACAGACAGCCTGGAGGCGGAAGAAAACTAATCGGCGGAAAATTCCCTAAACAATTTTTCAAATCAGTAATTCGTTTGCGAGATATTGGGCTTTAGAGCCCTAATTTTTGTTCGAGTCATGCCCCTCCTACTGGGGATGTGAAAAAAATGAATTTAAAAGGAAAACTATCACGAACAAGGCAGGCATAAGTAGTTACCGAGTAATATTCTACCAACTTAATGTGTACTTGGAAAGGCCAATTTTCGTACAAATTCGGCCGACGCAACCGCACCGCACGTGGATGTAACTAAGACAAAGGCAACTACGGAACCCTACACTGCGCGTGGCCCGACACGCACTGGGCCGGTTTTTTTATATTCTTAATTATGTAAAAGGTCTTATTGCAAATTAGTACTTGTATTCCTTTCGAAGCTTTTTTATAAGCAGCATTCATTGATAAAGTCCACTTTATGAAAATCTAAACAACATTTACATTTTAACGCCTTTTTATTTGTTGGTGTTGTTTCTCCGTTTTTTTAACAGGGTGTTAATTAAATTTTCATTATTCTTTCCAAGTAACGCAGAGTTACATTTTTTGCCATGTTTCCGACTTAATTTTAAAGGGAAATATTGTTTGTCGCTCATAGATTCCTTTTGACATTGCCTTTTAAATTAGTTTCTTAAAAAAGGAGGTTGAGGAATATGCCAGAGTAGAGAGTAAATATTGTATTACCTTAAAAATTGGTTTTTTTTCAGAATAAGTCTCTGACGTATTGGTGGTTTCTAGCTGATAATATTATGATATGACGGATAAAGCCAAACGAACATAACATTATTTAGCAATATTATCAATGCGAAAGTTTGGATGCTTGGATGTTTAGATGTTTATTTGGATGTTTATGTTAACGGCTTAACCGATTTGGATGAAATTTTGCACGAAGATAGTTTATAGCTTGACTTAAAATATAGGATAGTTTTTCTCCCGGGTCCACGCAGACGAAGGGCGGAAGCTAGTAAATATATATTTCCACGATTTTATTAAAATATAACGTGAAGGTAACTAAGTAGATAGTAATTTGACAACTTCAGCAAAACGTTTTAACTTGCTTCTAATCTTAATCACCTTCAAAATAGCATAATTAAGACCTTTATCTCTAAAATATCATCAGTTGATTGCGTCTCAAGCGATTAATCTTCCTGTCAGATGTTTTAATTAGACTCCCGTTATATTCATTGTTTAAGTAACAAATAATTAGCCTGACGTAGATAGTCAGGCTAATTATTTGTTACAATGTGTTATAATCAAGAAATCAGCTACGTGAATAAAGTTGATAATGTTGGAGAGTATGATCTATGGTTGAATAATATTATACTGGAGGTTCACTTTGGTTCATCATTTTCGCATACACGTAGTAACTTAATACGTTTTACGTGTTCTTTCTAACATAAGAGCGTGCACAGATAAATATTTATGTACTAGTATAAGTAAAGTGAAGTATAGTTAGTGAATTTGTTGCTTTGTAAATTTGTATGGAGAGGGATCTACTTAATCTCACCCGATTGGAAGGAATCTTTCACCATTTCATAGAATTGACCGTTGAGATGGATAAAGGCTATATTTTATCCTGTGGCATACACACAAAATAACGAGCTCCCATGCGGTCCGCATGTTACAAAGATCTCAGGCGAAGCCATTGTATATACGCAAGAAAGATTTGAATAATTTTACCTTCATACTAACAAACCTTACAAAGCTACAAACTTTTATTTCACTGACCTCTTTGTAGAGATTGGTATGCGATGTATCGATTCAGATTGATGTTTTATTTTCTTCTTTTGCAGGCGATTCGGCGAACGCCAATGCAACCCAATCGTTCTATTGTGTAACTATTTCAAAATCACGTAGGCGATAAAAATAGACTATTCCGCTGTAAAGAATGAAAAATAAATTTCGTGTCTGACATTTAGAATGATTTTGTAACGTTTGGATGAAATACGACGAGATGTGGATCGTTATTGATGGATTTTAATATAATGAATACCAATGTTACGAGTAATTGAGACAGGAGGCCATTAATTCTGTCTTATAACATTAAATTTCGAAGCGACCATAACCTTTTTAGGGTTCCGTAGCCAAATGGCAAAAGACGGAACCCTTATGGATTCGTCATGTCTGTTTGTCTGTCTGTCCGTCCGTATGTCACAGCCACTGTTTTCCGAAACTATAAGAACTATACTGTTGGAACTTGGTAAGTAAATGTATTCTGTGAACCGCATTAAGATTTTTACACAAAAATAGAAAAAAAAACAATAAATTTTGGGGGTTCCCCCATACTTACTTACAACTGAAACTCATTTTTTTCTAAACTGAATAGTTTGCGCGAGAGATACTTCCAAAGTGGTAAAATGTGCCCCCCCCCCCTGTACTTCTAAAATAAGAGAATTATAAAACTAAAAAAATATATGATGTATACATTACCATGCAAACTTCCACCGAAAATTGGTTTGAACGAGATCTAGTAAGTAGTTTTTTTGAATACGTCATAAATCGTGAACCGCAATTTACCTTTCATTCAACGGATAATGGTACGGAACCCTTTGTGCGCGAGTCCGACTCGCACTTGGCCGATTTTTGTATTCATGGCAATTAACATTGTAGAATGTACCTATATAAGTAGTGATCGATTATTAAAACTTTCTAAGTAAGTTACTATGTTTTTTTTAAAATAAGGAACCTTTAAGTTTTATTTTCTTTTAGAATTGTGATACAAATTTAGTGATAAGAAAATAACGTTTACAATTAGTATTCACTTGCGAATGGTGATCGATTACTTTTTTCTTTTACTTACAGACAACCGTGGCAACTTTGCCCACAAATGGCCACTTTGCCATCGCATCACAGGATAATAGATCATAAAGACAGGCGATGTCAATAATATTATACTCGTAAATGCAATTTGACCTGTTTTTATACCATGGTGGCAAACAAGAATACGACCTGCCTGCTAGAAAACGGAAACCTATAATAGCTTGCGATTATTACAAGGAGTCATAAACGCATATTGGTTGGTTAAGAACAAACAAATACATAGCACGCATCCTGTAAATGGAGAATGAAGATGACGAATAAATATTTTAACTAATTCAAGCCAACTTACTAATTATTTACGAAATAATGAAATCTAAAATCAAAATCTATTCAAGAAACGACTTGCCAACCCTACTGCACCCTGAGTCGAGTATATTGCTAATTTAAAAGAGTTTTACAGCTCATATTAAGTATTAGCCCCTTTTTGGAGGTTAACTTAATTTAGGGAATAGGTCCCATGCATTTATATTCAAATAAACATTGAAAAAGTTGGTGTTTTTTCAACGAGCCGTTTTGCATAAACATGTTTGCGCATGTTTCTGTTTTGTTTGTTTTCGAGTAATTTCGATCTGTTGCAAATGAAATAACTATTTATTTTCACTGTATTTAAATACCGTGTTACATTGATATGAAATGATTTCAATTGCACAACGTGTCTCTGAACAACCATTGGGGTGTTTTAGGAGTTATTTACACAAAGAGCCATCATCACCATTATCCTCCTGACGTTTCCCCGGTTATACCCTAAAAGAGCTCAGACTCTGCTTTGGCACCTAAGCCCAAGATTTGGTGTAGGCACTAGTTTTACGAAAGCGACTGTCATTTGATACCATCCAACTCAGAGGGAAAACTAGACATTGTCCGGACCTGGTGATGTTCCTTCACCTAAAAACTGCTAAATATATTTATATCAAATGATATTTTATATATTTTTTGTAAATCCAGTGGTGTGAGCCAGGGATCTACGAACTCCCGATTCAAGAGTGAATCTGACCATTAGCAGCCGCTAATGGTCAGATCTTACCTGTTGTGGTAAAAAACTAGCCAGTTTTTTACCACAACAGGTAAGATCGATGTTTACTCGCTAGATTACTTTTCTATAATTTTAGATATTTTTTTCCTTGCTTCGATAACAGAAAAACTATTACGTTAATGTGACTTGGACTATGCCTAAACTCAGTCGTTTTAAATTCCCGTCACAGTCATGTAAATGTATTGCGTGCTGGTTCTGGCACATATTATCGTATAATGTGCCAGAATGAATGCATCGTCGCGAGTGGAAGAGAGAGCGAAACTAACTAAATAGAGATCTGATTCGGAAGCGCCGGTTGTAAATATTCTTGATAACTTAACTACAATAGAAGGAAAAGGCAAGTCATTAAAGAAATCAATGTTTAACAACAATAATACGTTAATGGTGTGAATCGATTAGGTAAACCTGAATCTATAATGCCGCAGAACCGACGGTCTTTGCTGCAGACTGGTTCTTGAGTCGAGAGCGCGTGTCGGCCAACGTAGTGTCGGGCGCCCTGTAGCATAGGCGGTTCACTCCGTTATTTTATCGCGCCGCTACAAGTAAATGCCGGCTTCAGTCGGTATGTTAGGGCTGCTAAGGCGTGCACGCGTCTATTTTAGCGCGTTGCATGCGATAGAAAGGAACTTCCACGTTTAGATTCGTTCGGCATACTTATAGAAGGGTTTTGTTAACGTCAGTACGTAGTTATTACTATTAGTTATTATTTAGGGCGATGAAATTCGTTAGGCAGGCAGGGATTGGAGGACAGCTGTCTAGCAGTGGACTGATACAGTCTATTATAAGTAATAATATGGGTCTATTTTCCTTAAAGTCTTGAATTTGTTGCATACGCTTTGATTTACACGTTTAGTGCCCGTCCGTACGTAAAGTAGTGGTATTGTTCGTGTATGGGCTGCGTTCATTTTTACCATTAAGGCCCATACGCACGTAGTGGTTTGTTGGGATGAAACTATTGACAGGCCAACAAACATTTACTATTTAATATTATAAAAAAATACCGTTCATTGCTTTTTTGTGTATTTTTTTATGTTTGTATTTTAGTTAAGTATATAGGTATTTCTTTTTAATTTTTTGTTTGTTACTCACCGTGCTCTCACCGAATGGACCCTGCGGAACACCAGCGCTGGCTGCAAAGCTAGCAACATGCTGAGCTGGGTCCATTTCGTGACAAAAAAGAAATGTGCTTTTTTTATTATTATCTGTGTTGTGTTTGTCACGAATAAATGTTTTGATTTGATTTGATTTGATTTGATTTAAAACAATATTGAAGGTGACAATATTGATATATCACAGCTGGCTAAGTTAGATTGCAATGTTAAAGTCATAATGTCAGTACCGTTATCAGTTACTACGGTTCTCTTTTCGTATAGACTACTTAGTTCTACCCGCGACTCCGTCCGTGGAACTTGTTTATATCGTAGCTTCACACAAAATTTAACCCTATTCACCTGTTAGGGGAGGTGATTTCCGGGATAAAAACTATCCTTTGTCCTTCCCCGGGACTCATACTATATCAATACCTCATATAAATTGGTTGTAACGGTTGAAGCGTGAAGAGGTAACAGACAGGCAGACAGACAGACACAGTTCCGCATTTATAACAATTTAGTATCGATGAATTATCAAATCGTGATATTAATTAAACCACATTACCAGACTGGTGATATCAGATAGACTTACATTATGACGTAGATACATTCGCGCCCCCAGCCAACGCGATGCATATTTTACACAGCATGGCACCCTTACGAGTCGTAGGCTTTGCGCGGCCAGCAACTCTTTGCTTCCAAACGAGGTATGTGACCAGCGGGCGTAGCACGGTTGCCATTTTATCACTTATCGTTGTGGATAAGGCATCCGTCACTCTCGCACTCGCATACTTGTCAGAGCGTGATGGGCGTCTTTACCACAATGATAAGTGATAAAATGGCAACCATGCTACGCCCACAGAGGGGTAATTAGGTACGTAATGTTTGGAACGAGCGAATATTTGGCCTAAGCCATAACATCTGTCTTTTTCCTATTCAAAAAATACATTTATGTGTACCCAAACGACGTATGTGACCAAGGTAATTAAGTAACTGTCCGAACGAGCGATATATCCAATTAACTAACAATTACATTTATATCTACCTAGCTGTAGGCAGCAGGCCGTCGACGGTGAAAAACACACTAACCTTCTGTACCTACAGTTTATTTACACGCAATATATTAGGTATTATGCGTATAAGTTAAAAATAAATAGGAGAAAGCACAGAATTTATAAACAAAGTTAATTTTCGCGCTATATTAATATTAAAGATGTAAATAGTAAACGATATGATACGGAGAGAAAGAATATAATGGAAAAAAAATCATCTTCGACTGTAGCCCCCGACAGGACTCGAACCTGCGATCTCTCTATTAACGCTTGAGTGCTTTGACCACTAAGCTACAAGGACAGTGACTGAAGTGGCGTATCTTTCAACTATATTCCTGCTAATGGCGACCTCTCTGTATTCTCTTGAAAGGCTCACAGCCTTCTAGGACCACCTAGCTAGCTATGCGCTCGCTCAATCCTAATCGAACCACACCAGGTAGTTTCAGATTAACGAGCGTGATGGGGATCCTGTTGGGAGTCTACACACGAAGATGGTTCATTTTTCCATTATATTCTTTCTCTCTGTATCATATCGTTTCATGAAACAAAATTATTAATTAAATAATTTGTTTCGTTACGATGTATAGAAATCGCCAACAACAGAACAAGCCTCTGAGGAAAATCAATAGAGGAAATAAAAGACGCGCGCTGTCTGCGGTGACCGCGCCGGCCAGCCAGCCTGCCAGTGCGGGCGCACCGCGGAGGTTGATGAGAGCGCCTACAAAAGCGTTATGCTCTTGACCAGCACGGCTATCACAGGACGGCGCGCAAGCTCTCTCGATTTTTCGCGCACTATCTGCCTTTCTTATTAGAAAACTTAGAAAGAGAGGTATAGTGCAAGTAAAATTGAGAGAGCTCGCGCGCCGTCGTGTAATGCCGTGCAGCTGAAAGGTAGATAATAAATAAATAATAAATATTAGGGGACAATCTTACACAAATCGACCTAGTCCCAAACTAAGGAAATCTTGTGCTATGGGTACTAGACGACGATTAAACATAATTATATAGATAAAAAAACATACATGAATCAGGAACAAATATTCGTGCTCATCACACAAATAAATGCCCTTACCGGGATTCAAACCCAGGACCTATTGCTTCATAGTCAGTACCAACTAGGCTAAAGCGGTCTTCATTGCAGTGATTATGTAATTTTTTGAATGTGCGGTAATATAAATCAACTATAATTTTCCCATAAAAATATGATATTTAGGTATACCAATCAATAACGCACATCAGGTAGATCTAAATGTCTCTTTTTGTATGGGAAAATGACAGTTGAGTTGTCCTAACGTATCTTTAAAAAGTTGCCTGGTCACCCCTCTGAGCACAACCCCTGTCACAAGCTATAGCAAGCTCAAGGAGGCGAAGTCTTCTTAGACTTTAACTTAATATCGCTTGTCAATTTCGTCAGTTAAGTCTTTTTATAACTGGGTAAAATCATCAATAGCTACGTCACCTCACGCTGCCCCGAGTCGTTAATGTCAAACGTTTCCGTGAATGAATAAATTGTTACAACTTACGTTTCATTGGTGGTATACCAATCAATCTTTTTGAATACGTTGGTGATGTAAGTGTGGAATTACCTGAAAGTAATGAAAACGGCATCAATATTTGTCATAAATTTATGCCTCCAAGAATTATTTTATAGTTAAATGTAGGTACTAGACGACGGCATATTTAACACATTCACTGTCAAAGATTACGTAGCCGACAAAATGAAAGAGCCGTATGTAGAGGAAGACGCCTATATGCAGGGAGCTATGCACCCTATATAGCGGGTTCCTGGCACTGAAAGTGGCAATAAAAACTAATATTTAAATACATAGAAAACATCTAAAACTCGAATACAAATATTCATGTCTCAAAATTTGTCTTTACTCGAATTCGAAACCAGGCCCGCGAAACCGGTTTCCCACAAAAATCCTGTCAATATAAATATAATTTTATCTAACTACCCGATTGGTGTAATAACTCCGTAGTAAAAGTTATAAATAAAGTTATAAAATTGCTTCAGATTCTCAACCTTCGGTATGGAAATATTGCAATAATCACGGAATTTACAGTTACTTGGAAACGTCTTATCGATATTTCAATGCTTCTGTTCGTGGAATCGCTTGAAAATTGGTATTTTTTTCTTTGAAAATGGTCGTCCATTTTGCTACGTAGCAGGCTTTGATGCCATCTGCGACCAACTTACGGCCGCATTCATAAACGTTCTACAAGCCTATTTTAACTAAAATGGCGTTAAAATTCGTTTGTCCTTATCTGTCACTTTGACATTTGTGTTCGTTAGAAAGGGACAAAGCACATTTTAATTAACAGAGGCATTTTAAGTTTTATGAATAAGGGGGTTAATAATTAAGGTGTTATTCTGCTACGAAATATACTACTTACTCGTATACTGTAGCGTCTAGGAAAATACGTCTCTGTACAATATGTTATTTTGTCTATCTTTTTGTTCCTGATGTCCACTTAATCGCTCAAAGGTTTACTGGAAGAGATCAGTTATGAGAGATAAGTTCGCCCTTCTGCCGATTTTACCTATTATGTCGGTATTTTTACCTGTGTCTTGTGTACAATAATGTATTTACATACTTACATACATATTTATATACTACTAGCTTCCGCTCGCAACTTCGTCTGCGTGGATTCAGGACAAAACCTATCCTATATTTTAATCCAGGCTATAAACTATCTTCGTGCAAAATTTCATTCAAATCGGTTTTAAGCGTGATTGAGTAACAAACATCCAAACATCTCAACATCTAAACTTTCGCATTTAGAATATTAGAAGGATACTGCTTACGAAGCTGACGGTCTTGGATTCAAATCCCGGTAAGGGCAAATATTTGTGTGATGTGCATGAATTTAATATATTATCATCCAGTACCCATCACACACGCCTTGTTGAGTAAGTTAATATACAAATTGAACTATCCCCATAGTAAGCTATGTACTCGTAGTAGGGGGTAATTCGATTTGTGTAAGATTGTCACCAAATATTTATTTATGATTAAGTCCAATTCATACATAGTTGACGCCTTACACAACAGGAGCCGTTACATCAGAATGCATCAGATAAATGTGTATACCCTAAAAAAGCGATGATTCTATTGTTATGTTTCGTCACGACACGTCACGTCACAAATATGATTCCATGTGATTTATTTCATCCATGTTGTTGCATACATTTAAAATTTAATCGTAATGGCTGTTTTTAGGAGTTCGTTGCCAAAATGGATAAAACGGAACCCTTATAGTTTCGCCATGTCCGTCTGTCCGCAACCCTGACTCCTAGAAAGTTGTAATTCGGCGTTTGTTGGTGGGCGCGTATGTAACAAAATTCAGGTAGGCAACTATAGAACCTCATACTGGGCGTGGCTCGACACACACTGTGCCGGTTTTCTTAATGGTAGTAGTTAAAATATTTTTTGTGAAATTATTATGCTAGGTCAGTTCCGCATAAAGCTATTTGGAGGCAGTGCATGCAGTACTGCATTCGTGCCAATCAGGAAGCATTCAATCAAATGTGCAGTAAAGAATCTGTACTTGACTGACACTTTTTAACACCGTACAAACGCAATGTAGAGGTATCATTAGCCAAAAGAAATATTTAAAAGTGAGTATCGTACAAATTTTTACTGCAATAATTTACTTTAAAAACAAAGTTTTGACCCGACTTCAATTTAGTACTCCGCCAAGCCACGAGAACATTTACACATTTCTTTTCCAATTTACCACATGAACTGATTTTCGAGCGCAAATGCGTTGATTATTAGAGAGAAAAATCCAATCGCTGTATGTGGGCCGATAATATTTGAGGACTTCCGTCGATTCCACAAGGATCACCTTTGGCACTTCATTAGTTGCTATTTCAACGGAATCTTATCAGAATCTGTGACGTACTTTTGTACTTTTAAGTACATAATTGAGGAATTTCATAAATCATCTGTGGTCTTCATCATCACTTCCACTCCACCAAATTTATGATTTCCGTGTGTAAATACACTAGTTATAATAGAAAATACCAATATCACTACACGCGTGCCTAATATAATTGAGGAGTTCCTTCAATTCCTCATGGATCCCATCATCGAACTGAATTTTTGAAAAAAAATGGGACCCACCTGGAAGCATATGTACATACAAACAAAAAAAATATTTACGAATCGGCTCATCGACGACGGAGTTCTGAGGTAACAAACATTGGAAAAAAAACAACCGAATTGAGAACGCAATTTAATTAAATAAAAAAGTGTTGGAGCAGCCCGCATGAGCGCCGGTAAATCAATCTTGCGCTTACTGTACTTTGTACGGGCTTATGTGTATATATCATCATTATTAAGGGCTTATGCCATACTAGCTGAGCCCTTGGTAATGCCCTGTGCCAACTGCCAATCTCCCTCCATCTCTCTCCCCCAAACTTAATGAACCTTAGAATTAAAATGTGTTATGACTTACAAAACCACCACCTTAGCCTGTTATTGTAAGTTTTGTATATTGGTATGCATGTTAGTCTGTAAGGTATTTGTAAATACGGGCCTCTTTGGGTCTCTAAATAAAGAAATAAACTAAATAAATAAATAAAATAAAAAGCCCGAGTGACAAATAAAGACAAGCGAATGTTAACGGTATTGTAGCCAAGATAGGTTTGATTACCGTTTATTTATAAGACTAATAGGCCTGTAATTTGCCCTCGTATTTAAACGTGCACCCTCCATTTTGCTGTCTTTAATTTGAAAATTTGTTCTAATTATGGAAGTGAATATTTAAACTACCGGTTTTCGCTTCCCTCCACATAAACTGTCTGCCCTTAACTAAAATGTGTAACGTTATGAGTTAAAAAATGACAAAGTGACAGATAAATACAAGCGAATGTTAACGGCATTGTAGTTAAGATTTAATTCCCGTCTATGAATAGGTCTATAGGCCTGTAATTTTGCATTCGTATTTAAACTTGCACCCTACATTTTGTTGTCTATAATTTGAAAATATATATAATATAATAAAAAAATTGAGGTATTTTTTTTTTAATTCACCGTTGTTTTGTCATCGTAGTCGTTTACAGAATTCTTAATCTAACAAACCGTTGCATTCACCTGTAATTTGTATTTTTCTTATCAGAACACGATACCTGTCATGCCCTTGATCGGTTCACAACCCATTTTTGGTACACTCTGTATACCTGAGTATGAGTGCTGGCTGCTACAAAGCACTGCCTCATTAAAACATCTAGTTAACTCGTTAATGCGATAAAATTAGCCTAGCCGGTTGAGTTATGGAGTTTATAGTCTCCAAGCATTTATGACTACTCTCTCGGTAGGCCGGTGGCAAATTAACCACCGTGCGCTAGTTGGGTATGAATTCCGTGCTATTTTAGTAGGTATAGTTTTGACTGCTTTCTCGCCCAGTGGTGAATCATATAGGCGAGTTCAGTATTCTTGGTTCTGGTGTATACTATACTCGTCTCTGGAGACCTCAACAAATAATGGTCAGGATTTCAGGTGGATTGAAATGGGTTAGACGGCGAGAAAACGTAAAAACTTAATTTGATTATTCTATACTAATAGTAAAAGATCTGATTTAGAAACAACCTTCACCCATCTGTTTAATGGGTGAATAGTATTATGTATCGAATTCGGTTAATAAAATATAATGTTGCTAATGGATTGGCTAAAACATTCTTGGTCAGACTATGATAAAAATTAGAAAAATACATTTAAGTAGCGATTTATTTATATTTTTCTTAAATTCGATAGAAAATACCTACATTTCATCGATTAAACAGATGGGTTAGGGGCCGTTTCTAATTTGTAGTTAAAATAATACCCAGGTGCCTTTTCAATCCATAATAATTTCTACTTCAACAAAAATCTTATAAAAGTAAAACCCTTGTCCCATAATATCAAGCTGGTAATAAAGCTTGGAATCTATTTACCTATAGGTAGGTAAACATACCAATCTTGAAATTATCTCCAAAAGATAATCCGCCTTCAAATAAACATTAAAAAGCCGCTTCTGAGAAATCTAATTTAAAGCTCAATTGGAATCTAAATCACAATTGGAATCCAACCGCGATAATCTCTGGAAATCCTTACAGTAGCGAAATTATCATACAACGTACCTAAAAACATAACAACAGTGCCAACCAATCCAATGAAATATGTAATTCCAACCTGAAAACGCCTTGTCATTGGAAAAGCAATCTTATTATGGCTGCTCAGGGTGGTGAATAAGTTGTGTGGGCTCGTAAAACGGATGGAAATAGGGGAAAATCTCCCATGTAATAAACTAAAAGGAAATGTTTCCATTCATATTCGTGAGGGTTCATTATTATGTATTTTCTCGCAGTTTTGCCCAGATGGTAGCTTTGCTTGGTAATAAGCAACAGAAACACATGGTTTGATGTAGTTTGTTTTTAGCCACGAGCGTTTTTAGTGAATTTACGGAACTGAACTTATTTTAATTATAGCGTGTCTTTTTTTATAATGCTTCAAATAACCTTAGACAGGAGAATGTCTTAAACAAATAATTTTAAAGCACATAGCACTGTGGTATAAAATCTAAATACTCAATTAGTATTTAGATTTTATACCACAGTGCTGTGTGCTTTAAAATTATTTGTTTAAGACATTACCCAATGGTAAGTACTAATTTATCTGGTTCACATTATATATTGGCATTAATAACAGAAATTCGTTAATATTATTCATAGCTTTTGATGTTACGTTAAGTCTAGGCTAATTTAGAACAACGCTCTAACTAAGTAATTCCGGAAGATCAGCGCCGGCTCTTGAGTCAGCATTATGCTGAGGCGGGACCTTTTCGTGACACGATACTTGTCATGAATAAATGTTTTTCTTTCTTTCTTCTTTCTAATTCTGGCTAAATCACTGAAAATATCTTTACCGTATTTTTTTTTCCAGCAAGCAAGTAAACTCCAGCTTTGCAGAGAAACAACCCTAATAAAGTCCCCACTGCAAAACATAAACCACAATGAGACAAAACTGGATCATATTTTAAATTGCGCGAAAAAAATATTTTTGGGCAGCCCTATTACCGCATCGCCGCAGGACTCTGGCTTACCGCTATTCCGGACACCAAAACGCACGTATTCTGCGCAAATTAGAAAGCTCGAGCCAAAGAAGTTAATAGAGTTGTCGCATTGTGTTATACTCGCTCTCATTTCATTATTTCCCTCTATAAGCGTAAAAAGAGTGAAATGTCAAATACGTGTGTGTGTGTCATGAATAAATAACATAGTTGGAAGAAACAGGGAGCGATGCGTGTTGGGAATTATTTGCACCCTTATGGAGGGGGGACAGGGGGCCATTTGGATGTGCGTGTTTGTTTGGCGTAAGCTGATTGCGTGATGTGTTTCTGTTTAAACATTAATACAAATTATAGTATATTCCGGGCAAAGCGAGAAATCGCAAAAAGCGTTTTATTTTATGGTAAACATTTTACTGAGTCTGAGCTACAGGAAATTCAATGAAATAAAATAGTATAATGTAATAAACTTATGACTTGTGTAGGAGTGATGGGTGCCTTGTTTTGTCGACAAACTTTTCATCGAATTTTATTTCATTAAAAACGTTTCTAGTACCTAACATTTAGTTCTCGAATTATTGTTTAGTGTAATTTTATTTCATGGCCAGATCATTTCAAATTTTATTATTTCATAGAATAACTGTTCAGGGAATATTATTTGGCAAAGTATTCATTTTGTATGAATTTTAAATGGCAGAATAACAAAACAACGAATTTCATTTGTTTGAAATTTTATTACAACATTACATAAACAAACAACAACTGATTACAGTCAGCCAGAAAGCGGGGCCCGCAGTAAAAAAACAACCGACACAATTGTATTACTTATGTGTAAGTATTCCAGAAGTGTTGTTAAGTAGGTTAGGTTAGGGTTCACTTGTGTCCCTCAGAGCGGAAATGGGCACCCCGCGAAGCGGGGTAACGTCGACACGCTGGCTGTTAGCTTAGGTTTAGGTTAATAATTGCCATAGATAACCGTGTATGCCAACTATTAAAATTTTAAATAATGACCCTTATAATAATTTGTATGTTAATTTAAAATACTTGCAACAATAAATCACAAAACGTTTTCCATGACATAATTCAACTATTTAATGAATCATCCGACAAGTAAAAATACACGATTTAAAATTACTTGTAATGACCATTCCACGAACTGAATTGTCGACGAAATGAAAAGACATGAAACGTTGACCTTGAAGTTAAATTCGACGAAGTGAGTGTCGACAATTTGATGATAAACCGGGAATGACAGATATTAACGAAAAGTGTTTCGTCGGCATCTGTCATTCCCATACATTTTATTGGTTATCTATTGGCGTTAGCGCTTGTTGATTGTAACCTTGTCTAGGCCCAAGGGCTCTTCCACGCGTCTAATGTATGTCACGACTTTATTTCTGGCTAAGTTGAGATGCATCAGATAGTTGAGCCCGTTTTGTTAAGGGAGGCATTAATACTGGAAACTGTACCAACCCATTTTGCTCTTTATAGTACCTAGACCCTTTGAATCCCTAGTTCGATCGCTATCCGAATTTTTCGTCTATTTTTAACAAAACACAACACAAATAAGATTTCCCGCCCTCCATGCATCAGCCGGACCCTTG
Organism: Epinotia bilunana; assembly: GCA_947049275.1. NCBI lineage: Eukaryota > Metazoa > Arthropoda > Insecta > Lepidoptera > Tortricidae > Epinotia > Epinotia bilunana. The sequence goes on along the minus strand of OX346270.1, from coordinate 3,484,782 downwards.
TCACCGGCACGTCACGTTCCAATTGAATTCACAAAAGAGTTTGACCTTTGTTGCCCGACATGCTTGATAGTTGCGCCGTTTTGGGAATACCTAGAGGCGTCGTTCCTGGGGTTCATGCAAGGCGTAAGTTTCGTATTTTAATATGTTAGCTTTTATACATTATCTTGACACGTGTGCAAGCGAGTCCGCAAAACCCATAAATATATAAAAAACCAGCCAAGTGTGATTTCGATCTATAAAAAACGGCACAATAACGGCACAAAAATCATGTTTGGTATATATGAGCCCCCATAAATATTTAATTTATTCAGTATTAGTCGTTATAGCGGTAAACTTTCAATTGTCTAACAATCAAGGTTCATGAGATACAGCCTGGTGACACTCGCACTTGGCCAGTTTTTTAAATATGTAATTCGAAGTGGAGGGGTAGTTGCGTTTACTTTTTGAATGAGGGTAGCCTGGACAACTCAACTTTAATTTTTCCACACGAAAAATTATATTAAGATCTACCCAACATACAGTACCCAATGAAAGTTTCTCCTCACGTCACAAAATACATACAATAGGGATTTTTCTAAGGTGTTTTACATATAATACAGGGTGACATGGGTCGTGGCCGATTACAAAGAGTCTCGGCATTCTACAACATTTTGTACAAATTCATACAGGCAAAAGTTTATGGCTCCGTAAGTTTGTATGTAGTGCATAATCTACATAACTACTACTGATCGAAATGAAGACACACGTGAAGAGACACGCGTCGGGCCGATCCCGTGGTTTTCCTCGTCTGTAGCGGAAAAGGACTACGGCGTAGGCGCCCGCTAGGTGGGTTTCTGGCAGTAAAAGTGTTAAGGACATTGTCAAAATAATTAAATTTGCTCTTGGACGATAAAAAACATATTTTTTTGAAACTTTTCGGTCTCTAAACTTTTGATTTAATAATATTAAGTAATTGACACTGTATTGTAATAATTTGATTGTTTGCTATCAAATAGCAACACTGCGTCATACATTTTAGAGGAATGTAACCAATTATGCATAAGATCAGTTTCTCTAATAGGTCATGAGGGCTAATGATATTGAAATGGTTATGTACTGCCTTAATTAAACACAAATGAATTTAATTTAAAGCTTGTAAAAAGCTGAATAATCAAGCTGCCATTGCGCGCCTTATCTAAACCCACACGGCGTTAAAAGCACTCTAAAGATAACTCAACGCCGCTGTAAGGGTAGTAAAAAAGCCATTTGAAAGGGTAAACTAACATACAGTTCGATTCACGAGAGCTGGCGCGGAAAATATAGATATTACGCGCCAGCTCTTGTGAATCGACCTGTAGGCAAGTAACAGAAGTCTCTGAATGACTGTATCCTGACATGTGTTATGTGAGTCTATAAATTGACAGAAAGTAAGAGTTAAGCCTCTCACTGACTGGCGTGGCTTGCGGTGGCAGTCAATAGTACCTATCCTTGACAATATTTTTTGAAAAATCGACTATTGTTCGCCACCGCACCCCCCTAGTAGCATTTTAAGTTGGCCCCACGTTGGGCCATTGATCACCGAGTTGACCCAACGAAATGCCAACGAAAATGCTGCTAGGGACCATGCCAGTGTGTTGCAGGCTTAATTGAAAATTTGACAGTAATTGTCAAATTTACTATTGACCGCCACCTTGGGCCGCGTCAATTTAACCGTATGGCACTGAAAACTGAACATAAAAAGTACAGCTATAAATTAATTTTCAAGTCTGTCAGCCACTTGATGGCCTTGTCGCTAAGGCGCTGGTCCCACCGCCGGCTAGTAAGCTAGAAAAGTTGGGCGAGTAGCATTACATTGCGGATCTGTAAAGGTCGATTGATCACACTGTGCCTGGTCAGCACGCAATGAACCATTACTCGCCCAACTTTTCTAGCTTACTAGGCGGCGGTGGGACCAGTGCCTAAGGGTGATCAGTTCTTCTCGAAGTCCGTCGGCGTAGCGCGTTATGGGGCAAACCTCGATTATGTGACGAATAGTTTGTTCTTATTCAGGCTTCAGGCCTTAAGAAGTAGGAATTCATTTCGGACATGTTTTTTTTTTTGTTTGTAAGCTCTGACATGTAAAAAAAAATTGTGAAGATTCCTCACGCTTACTAAAGTTGTCAATAATCGTTCATCAATTCTAATTTAAAGTGCTGTTAAGATTCGTTTGTCTTATCATCTGTCACTGTTATAAGTTTCCTTAGTCAACAAGGAACCTTTATTGTTTCGTTAAGTCCATCTGCTTGTCCGTCCGTCTGTATGCGATTTAGCTCAGTATTATTTTCCAGTAAATTGCGGCAACAGTTAGCCGGTTAGCCCCAATAATATGCACATTGTGTTTATTATCCATAACGAATACGAGTAAAACTTATTCACAGAAGCAATAAAAAGGGTCATTATGAGTCAATAATATTGTCCAGTAAAACAAGTTTATTGCGTCAGTTTATTGCAAAACTAAAGCACTGTTTACCTAGGGATCAATTAAACTAACCACATTGAATTGAAATCGGTCTTGTATTTGTTGCACATAAATAATAGTACTTACATACTTACAGAAGGTCTTTTGTCTAACAAATCCTAGAAAACTCAAATAATGCCATCCCGCTTTACCGCATAGAACGTGCTCTTTCATTTAGTTATGGCTGTCACGTTTTGTGTTGCAGTATTTTTCAATTGCAATACAAATTGTCAGTTGCTCTGCCGGCGGCAAACAAGCATTCCTACGGTCTGCCTGATGGTGAAATGTAGCCAATAGACGACTTACGACCAGAGAAGTCAAATAATTTTCCAATTCATGGGTTAATAAGTCAGAACAAGCACGAAAAATAAAATATATGCGATTGAGGCGTGAAAGACATGAATGGTAGTAAGACACTGGCCGCTTAGTTTTCTTTTTTCACCAGCAAAAACTATGTAAATCTCTCTTGAGATCATTACGTTCCATATTCTTGCGCCGCGTGAGTTCCGTGGAATGATTGAGCAACACAATAAATCACCCTCCACGCGGAAAGGGGAAAACAGGGAATGAATAAACCAATTCGGACGTAACAAGATTTCCGTCGTGACGAACTTGTGCGCGAATACTGTATGTGTGGGTGGTGACAGCTTTAAAGAGTGACTGTGGGACACGGAAATGTGATGTTTGAGATAAAAAGGATAGGAAGCTACGGTAGCCTAGTGGTTCAGGCATGCGGCTGTCAAACGGCGGTCGTGGGTTCAAATCCCCGCTCGACCAATGGCTTTTTCGAAACTTATGTAAGGAATTTCACTTGATATTTACCTTTAGCTTTTCGATAAAGGAAGAACATCGTGAGAAAACTTGTATACGTCTGCGAAGAAATTCAAAGGTATGTAAGGTCCCAAAACGGCAATGGGCCAGCGTGGGGACTACTGCCCGTTCCCTCTCATCCATGAGAGGAGGCCTGTGCCCAAGAGTGGGAAGTATATAGGCTGATTTATTATAAAGACGAAAACGAGGGGAGTTATAAGTTTAACACATGTGTATCTGTGAATGTATATGGTATCGGCAGCCCTCAAGCGGATGAACCAATTTGAGTTTTTAATAGATTCACTGCCAGGAGCCCGCCTAGTGGGCGTCTACATCGTAAACTAGGTTAGGTTAGATAGGTAGGTAGGTTGCACCGAACCGTCTTTAACCATAAGCGGTGTTCGTTAAAATCTGAATGCATGGAGAGTTTGACACGTTTCTATGGGATGACAGCTGCCGACGCCATATTTAACGCTAATCGATCCGTAATCGTAAGCTGGCGCCACCCACCCTTAAGGTTGTTTTCCACCGGCGAGGCGAGGCGGGGCGTGGATGGGCGAGAATTGAAATTAGTATGGGACTTACTACCTATTTCCACCGCGCGCGCGCGCGCTCAGTGCAAATAAGTAGAAAGTCCCATACGATTTTCAACTCTCGCCCATCCACGCCCCGCCTCGCCTCGCCGGTGTAAAACCACCTTTAGTGAGAAAATCAGGGAATCGTCTATGATCGTCTTCTTGGCGGTGTTTTAATCGAAAGTAAAGGTGGCTCTCTCGTATTGGATGTTATGTCGGGGGTGTGTTTAATGTTCTATTTATGGCGGATCCGTTTCAGATGCGTTCTGGTCAATTTAAAGGTCGGTCTCCGAGAGCCGACTTTAGCTGAAGCGGCTGAAGGCACGTGCCTGGAAATAGGACGCATAAAGTTTTGTATACTATTTGCATTACCAATCTTTCTATTAAGAAAGACAAACAATTTTATTGAATTGGTAACATCGCTGGCAACACAACAGCCGGTGACGGTATTCATCGGTATAGTAATGTTAGCAACGGAGCATTCGTAGGTAATACTATGTATTATCACAGAAATAATACTGCTACGTATATGGTACGAGTATGGTGATGGACGTGGTATTATTTTCTGAAAAATAATATCGCATGTATTATTTTATCTTTCAAAATAAAATAAGTAAAGGTGCAAGTCTAGACTGTATATTGAGAACATTGGGCGATTTTATCAGTCGCCCAGAAATACTTAGGTTAAGGTGAAGCGTGTGAGCTTTATCGATCAAATATGAATTAATGTAGTAACAAAGTAAGAGCAACGGTGTATAAATTATGTTTACGCACGGTTGGTTTATTGTATTATGATAATGTTGATCAGCAAATAATATTATGCACTCGATTTGTTACAATATAAAAGTTAATTGGAAGAGATCCCTTAGGGTATAAACACATAATTAAAACCTACAGGTTGATGTCATGTTGAAAGCAAATAACATTGCATGAATATAATTGTGTGTTAACTCCGGACGAAAAAAGTTACCTATTTTAAATATTTACGTTATAATCATCAGTCGTTCCCTCAATGTTGAGGATCGGGAAATCATGTCCTGTTCTTGCTGACCAGACTCCTGTGTAGGCACCTATGAAGTATGAACCGCCTGCAGAAGTAGCTGCGAGAGTGCAGAGAGTTGGGTACTCTCTCTATCTACCTCCGGCCCTCAACTTTTACTCGTCATACTAGTCCTCTCCAGTGGATGTAGCATGGTTGCCATTTTATCACTTATCGTTGTCGATAAGACATCCGTCAATCTCGCACTCGCATACTTGGCGGGACGTGACGGATGTCTTGTTCAGAGCGATAAGTGATAAAATGGTAAGCTACAGGAAATCCGAGGACCGTCACAAAAGGTGTCCGAAATATGTGAGCACGCAGTTTTGGAATACTGTCGAAAGTTGACGAAATATTAAAACGGCGGAAGTAACAAGCATTTTCAACGTAGTTACTCCCTGTTTGTATAACACAGTACACAATATTTACAGTTCCGTACCCATGTTTCCGGTACTCAAAGAGACCGTTGAAGTATTATTAAAACGTCCTGCTTTAAGATCTCGTAGTATAATTATCTCATTTAATTTCGGATCCTTTTATGCAACTGTTGTATGATACTCGTAATTAAACTCTAAGAAACGATTCGTAAATCAAGTGGAATGAATAAATATGTATTTTGTCTACGACGTAAAAATAAGCCAGAGTAGCCTTGTGCTTAAAGCATGCGTCAAACGTTGCTCGTGGGTTAACATACCGGTATATACGTACCAATGAGGTTTGCAAAACTTATCTATGGAATATCAATAGACTACCATGACAAGCGCGAATACTGCTGCCTATTTTTTCTCATCCATGACGGAAGCCTGTGGCCAGTTGGACGTTCATAGGCTGATAATGATTCTGAAAATAAAACTGAGAAAATTTGATTTGCCTTTTCAAGCAGAACTATTCAAACGTGACTTAAATACATCAGTTATGTGAATGAAATTTTAAGTACGTACTTTACGAACCACTACGTGCTAACGAATCATACGGCACGTCCAACTAAGAACTCCTATTGGCCACTAATGGTTTTGATACAAAAATAGCCATCACTTACCGACTGGCAGTTGTATTTTTAAAGTGTTTACAAACGATAGAAGCACTCTATTTCTGAGAGACTGTATATAAATAACAAGCTCCTTCATATGACTCCAGAGGCTCGATTTCAATTCACGTTTTGTAATTAAATCGGTTTAGTATTAGTCGTGTTTGTTCTTCCTGTGTCTGGATGGAAGAAGATTAACAAAGAGCTTTATTCTTCTGTCCTCTTTGACTACGTACCGGAACGGTACACTACACCTTCGTTTACCAGAATTTCATGTGTCACCTGTTATTGACCCTAATATACATAAGACAGAATTGTTATTTTTCATTAAATCATATGCCATAATATCATTTGCCGTAAAGAAGCGAAGCGAAGCGAGTGCGCTGCGGAAGCGGCCGGCGAAGCGCCAGAACCGAACTGTCGCCACATTCAAACGGCTCACAGAAATATAGTTTATTTTATGGCAAACGATAGCTGTCAAGTAAAATTATTGCATTTGAATTTATGGCAAATAAAATTTATGACACATGAATGATTCTGGCATTCAAAATTATGGAAAACAATAATATCTATGTTAAATAAACACTATGGAAAATGAAACGTTCTGGAATATAAAATTATCCTGGAAAATGAAATTCTGGCAAATGATATGCAATTATGTGAAATTCTGGCAAACGATAGACAACCTACCGGAACACGCAGCGTGGGATTACCCCCCACAGGGTGGCCTGATGGTAACGCTGGACCGGTCATTGTGGCGCTCTTTGGGGGGGCTTATTTCCAGAAGTGGACGTCCTTCGGCTGATGTGATAATGATGGTGATCTATCCTATCTACATGCCAAAACCAAATGAAATTATTGGTACAAAATCCTCTCCATAGCTACAGCAAGAATTTTTTTATTGAAGAAACTGTATAAACAGTAACGTTGCCGATTTATCCAACCATGATTCTAGGGTTCATCGGGATGGAAACCAGCAAGAGAAGTAGAAAATCGATTCCAATTCAAGACTCTTAAGTTAAGTAGACGCACGTGTTAGGTGCACGTTTATGCATTAACTTCCCGTATTATTCTAGTTACGACCTTGGTAGGATTATTTATTTTCAGCTACCTGTGTTCATGTTTCTTTCATCGTTCGCTTATATATCGTTTTCTTCAGAAATTCGTGGAAGTTTATTTATAGTTATAACGAAAGCGGCATGGAATTTACAATTCTACAAATAAGTTACTAGGACAGTATTGTTCCGCTAAAGAACGTGCTGTGGCCCATTGCACAAAGTAACAAGTTACAATTTTACACGTTCACAGTGAGATAATTACCTATAAAAAGTGCTAGTGTAATTTAAAGCGCGAATTTAGCTGTTGTCTACTAGAATCCCCTAGCCTGATCCCCCAAGGGAAAAAAAACCAAAATTATTTATTTTTTCATTTGATATTTTTCGTAGACTCTAAGGCAGGTCGGTGTAGGTACGACGAGCGAAGCGAGGAGGAGTGATAGGTGAACCGGGCTGTAATTCACTAAGCGCTAATACGGCTCACCCCGCCGGTCACCCGTCACGAAACTAGACCTCTACCGACGCTTAGTTACTACGCATCGCGGTGTCAAGATAAATTTGTGGATGAGCGTTGAGGTGAGTTTAAAACAAGTTACAGAATAGGGGGGCCGCGCGAGCCGAGCGAGCGAAGCGACGTGCCGCGGTAGGGTCCGGCGAAGCGCCATAAGCGAACATTATTATTCTTTCCATAGTTGAATATAAAATAATTGCCGCTAGGTTCCCCTGGGTGATCGGGGTCAGGTGATTAACATGGATAACGTGCGTATTTGGGTGCGTGCAAGAAAAAACCTTTTAAAAATGAAGTAACATCATGGTCGCCGAGCTCCCGAGAATGCGTTGTGTTGAGAGCGGGGGAATTTATTATTTCAGCTGTCACCACAACGAATCCTCAAACATGTCAAGGGTCGGCAACGCCCATGTTACTCCTTTGGAGTTGCACGCGTCTATAGGCTGCGGTGTCCGCTTACCATCAGGCGGGCCGTACGCTTGTTTGCTACCGTCGTTGTATAAAAAAATGGCCGGTTTTTTTTAAGTGTCATCTTTGTATAGTATCTAATAGCCCATTTCAACGAATAGATACCTATATAAAACGGCTATACGTTTTTTGGATCTCCTAAATCGAATTAAACTGTGACACTTCCCTGGCGTATATCCCCACTTTGCAAAACCATGCCTCTGTCCAAAATCATTGAGCTATAACACAAAAGTGACATTCTATGGATATCCCCTTCTGGCACAAGACCAATGAAATTGCGGCATCTTTGTGACAAGGCAATAAACTGGATCAAAAATATTGTAAGCAAAAAGTTTGTATTATTAGACGTATTTATGGGCATAATTTATCATTTTAATACTGTATTTCATTTGAATTACTAGGGAGCCCATTTTTTGGTTTGTTAATATCTATTTTTAAAACTGGGGGGTTTCCAACAGAATTATACCTTTTAGGTATCTGCCATACAATGTCATGACCGTTGCGTAAGCGACGCTCTTTTAATTTTTAATCCGCAACGCAAAAATAAGGGTGTTATAAGTTTGACATGTCTGTTTGTGGCGTCGTAGCTCCTAAATGAATTGACCGATTTTAATGTAACTAAACGTGGTTGAAATAGTTCTGAGCTACGTTTCAACAAAATCGGTTCAGGCGGTTTTGAGATATTGAACTTTGAAATGAAAATGACAGGTATTTTCAACTTTTCAAAGTTGTTCTTTTAAACACACACAGTTTACGAAATGATAGGTTTCTTAATGTATGTGTTGCGATTAGTTTTCTGACAGTATTAAGACGTCCAAAAGCTTCGGAACGGCCAGGGCCGGGATAATCCGAGCTTTTGTTACAGGCCACGAGCTTTGCGAGAGCTTTCCGGTAACGGTTACTGCGAATGATATTCTCACACATTAAATATGAGTTTGTAAAAGCAATGTGTTAATTAAGTTTTGTTTTTGATAAAGTTTTTTTTAGTAGTTTGTAAAACTCGAGGTGATAAAAAAGAGACTTTTTCATCTAATCTTTGTCTCATTTTTACTAAAACACGTCCATCCGTTAAAATTTAATTATATGGGAAGTTTTTAAGTGGTGTACCAATTAATCGAAGATAAAGCAAACACGAACTTTTCTCTTCAAGCCGAAACGGCCTTTTTCGTAGGTAGAACATCCTTTATCAAGATTCTTAGCACAAAGGAACGTATTGCGATCTCCCTAATCAAGCAGTGTTTTATATTCAAGAGCCATCATGCTTTCGCGAGGCTTATTTCCCAAATCCCTCCTGTCACAGTCAGGGGAAAAGTACGTCCTTTAGAAAAGACACAAGGCTCGTGTTGGTGAAATTTAGGACAGTGAGTTTGTCATTAATCTAATCCATACTAATATTATAAATGCGAAAGTGTGTCTGTCTGTCTGTCTGTCTGTCTGTAACCTCTTCACGCTTAAACCGCTGAACCGATTTGGATGAAATTTGGTATAGAGATAGTTTGAGTCCCTGGGAAGGACATAGGATAGTTTTTTATCCCGGAAATCATCCCTCAAGGGGATGAAGTGGGGGTGAAAGTTTGTATGGAGCTACGATATAAACGAGTTCCACGCGGACGGAGTCGCGGGCAGAAGCTAGTTATCTATATATGTGCAACTTTTCTTCAACTTTGTATAAACATATGGGCAGACCGCTCGAACTCACTCACGAAATAAAATGTTCTATATAATATGAGAAATCCGTACGAAACAAAAACGCGTTTAGTCCATGAGTTAAGTACTAATTCCATTCTAAATATTTCTACATCGATGCTGGCAGAATATGCTGAACTAGCTAAAACTTTTAATGACCTACATTGTACCATATTCTCAGAAAAAAAAAATTATGAGCCCCACACGAATAATGACATTAATTTCAACTAACAAATAATTGACTTGTTTCATTCTTTTAACACGACTTTTAGGTTAGTGTTGATCCCTGTCGTGGTCATCCTTTTCACTCTTAAAAATCGACTTTTAGTCCGAAAAAACTACGAGATATACAAAATCTTGAGAAGATAATACTAAGATTGACTGGTAGATAATTACGCCATGATGTCCAACTTTCGTATGATAAGTTCTTCTTTTTTGCAATAAAAAATATATAAATAAAAACCACCAATGGACATGTATGCTCGCTCAGCCAGCATCGATATTTTAACTGTTATCTTCCATAACACAATTACAGCACATTCAAAATAAATGTTAAAAAACAGACAATACATTCACTGCACCACCATTTGTATTCAATACCCCAATTCGCATTGTCCCGATAAGCCTGGCTTTCAATTTTTCATTACGACAACGTATACAATCCAGTTGTATAGGTTGTAACGACCTACACAAAGGTCGTGGTGAAGGTGCGCCACACGAGTCGTCAATTGGGAATAATCGGTGAATGTGTACATGTCTTTACGCTGTAAAGTTTCTGATATATTGAAATTGATACTAGGGGCGGGTTGCACCAACTCACGATGACATATCGAACATCGTTAAATATGGCGCCGATAGCTGTCATTCCATACAGACTTATCAAACTTTCTATGCTTTCATATTTTGACCAACACCAGTTACAATAACAGACGGTTTGGTGCAACCAACCTTCAGTATGTCAGTAGGTACTACATAAGTTATTACTAAGTTAAAAACTCGATGGACAGAATCGGTTTGTGGTAGTTTGTACTTTACCGCCCACGTCGCTCATGGCTATCACTGGACGACTGTGTCGCGGCGACATAGACTATCCCTCTCTTTCTAAGCTTTATAACTAGAAAGAGTCGGATAGTCTACCTCGCCGCGACACAGCACGCGAGCCGTCCAGTGATAGCTGTCATGTGTTGATATCGATACTTCTAGTTATACTGTCAGTATTACATTTGCGGAGTCGATTATCCATACCTAGGTATACAGGCAAATTAGGCGCGGGGTTCCACAGGGGCACGCCAACTTCTTTCGATATCATTTTTAATCTATGGTCGCTAGAGGGGTGCCTGTAGAATCTGTACTGACGAAATATTTACTATAATAATATTTACTACTGCCACTAAAATGGAAAAAGATTTTTAAAAAAACCATAATATTTTTGAACAAGCTATCCAACGATAACCCGAATTGGTACAACGGGAAAAAATATTACATCCCCACTTTACCCTACACGTAAAGATACCTTAATTTTTTTTTTGATGTGAATGAGAATGAGATATCTCGTATCTTATCTAACGTTTTGCGGCGTCCCTTTCGTCAGTGACTGAATTCCGGCCAATGTAATAACCACTTAAGGTAAAATTCCGCTCTGCTTTAAGGTAGAGTATCCAACAGAGCTGTGCGAGGTAGCGGAACGATGTGTGAGGATTTATATTCACCATTATCATTATCATATCAGCCGGAAGACGTCCACTGGGAAATAGGCCTCCCCCAAATAGTGCCACAATGACCAATCATGCGCCACCCGCATCCATCGGACACTCACCATAAATCTGCTAAAATTAAACTTACTAAAAAAAAACCGCATGCAAATCGGTCCATCCGCTTGGGAGCTACGATACCACAGAGAGATACACAGATACATAGATACACAGATACATAGATACACAGATACACAGATACACAGATACACAGACACGTTAAACTTATAACACCTCTCTCTTTGCGTCGGGGGTTAATAAGTAATCATTTCGACTTGCTGTGGGCGTTACAAGTCACTTTATTAACCACGGAATAATAAATAATGTCCTCATTCTATTCCCAAATATAATTAACGTTGGAATACTGTTACACATACACTAATCTAATCATTTTCAGCAAATTAATTAAATTACATGCGATTTCCAGGATATTGTATTTTATGTTTACACTACGTGATGCTATCCTGGGGCACGGTAATGGGCACGGCAAAACAAAGAAGGCCATCATTTTCTCGAAGCCATTCAGGCTATTTACAACATTCTGTAATTTTGTGCTGGCTAAAGCTAGAATCCAGAATTTTCAGTCACATCTAGGGTATACTATCATCCTCATCATCATCATATCAGCCGAAAGACGTCCACTGCTGGACATGGGCCTCCCCCAAAGAGTGCCAAAGTGACCGGTCCTGCGCCACCCGCATCCAGCGGACTGCAGCAACCTTTACCAGGTCATCAGTCCACCTTGTGGGGGGCCTACCCCCGCCGCACCTTCCGGTACGTGGTCGCCACTCGAGAACCTTTCCGCCCCAACGGCCATCAGTTCTACGTGCTAGGGTATACTATGGCTTAGATATATTCTGCACCTTGTGGATCCACCATAATAGGCCCGCATGTTACGTTGTTCTACGTTTGTCTAAGTTTACGCAAAGCTATTTATAACAATATGCCTATCAATCTAGCTTTTAACTAAATTGGAGCATTTATTAATCACACTATCAATCAAGTCCAAACCCGAAAAGATGTTAAACTAATCCCTACAACAAGCCATGCAAGATAGAATCTAAAGCTGTCAGATTAAAGTCCATATTTCCAGGATGGCGGTAGATCCGATTAAATTTGATGGAACTATCGAATCGGCTTTTCCAGCCAGTTTGCCGCCAAAAGAAGACTGGCTGGTGCACGGATTACAGTTATGACGCCATCTTTTCAAAAACATTCACTGGCAACTTTGTAGCGCTACGCTCGTAGCCAATACCGTGGTTTTCCCGCTAAGTAGAGAAAAGAACCTACGAATAGAGCGTCCGCTAAGAGAGTGAAGCGTGCAGTGCAGCAGAATGCAACAAAAATAGCTAAGTAGGGTCATTTCGCCGGTTAGCGACCACCTAATTTCATGTGCCGGTTGGCGGCCACTTAGCTGAGTTGGGGAACTGAAAGGATGTTTTCTCGGTTTTTTAGTAGATTTCTATTCTAAAACAAAAAAAATGCATGTACAATTAACTGTCTCAATAGGGTCTGTAGAATTGAAGTTATCTTCAATAGAAAAAACCTTCTCCTTCAGGTGGTCGCTAACCGAAGGTGGTCGCGTAACCAGCGTAATGACCCTACTAACTTGACAGACAAGACTTTAGGTAAAAAAACCGCTCTAGAATCAGTTCGTGTGCTTGCGAGCTACAATGCTACAGACAGACACACAGATAAACAAGTGAAATTTATAGCACCCCTCGTTTGTGTCGGGAATGATCTGTCTGTTTTGTCAAAGGTTCACTGGAAGAGAATACTTGAGGTATTCATTCGCAAGGCCCTTCTGCACGTCTAGCACACGACAACCGCGACATACTCTCGTTTTTTATCGCACTATACCTCTTCTTCCAAGTGTTCTAATAAGAGTGAGACGGATAGTGCGAGAAAAATCGAGAGAGCTCGCGCGCCGTCGTGTGCTAGCCGTGCTGTACGATGAGTTGCCCTTTTTTGCAATAAACATTCAATAAATTAATAAATAATCCCTTAGAAGTTGCATCAGAAGGGTTAGGTCAGATATTATTTCAAATAGTCAAGACAACTGAGACTAAGTCTCACAAAATCGTTAAAAATAACGAGATCTTTGAGACAGCGGGTTTATAATTGAATGTGGGTCAAGCGGTGTTCCTTTATAAGACACCCCAGATCGTTACGTAAAATGCAGTGACATACAAATAATGACGTCTTAATCGCATAACTACAGGGTGTTTGGCATTGCGTGTGCCAAAAGACTAGGGTGGGTAGGTAGGGATAAATTAAAAAAAAACACAAAAAGTTGTGTCTTTTCAGGATGTCTCACCTGTACCTTTTTAGGATTGTTATAAAAAAAACCTAACCAAACTTAATGGGTTGTAAAATTTACCTTTTACCTTTACCTATAGTTTACGGTTTCTAAGAAAAAAAAGTTAGATGAAATGAAAATTCGATAAAACGAAGCATTCGGTGATACCATTGTCGGTAAAATGAGGAGATCCCGTAATTTTTTTATCTGTGGACATATATTATGATACTCGACTCAGTAGACTGTTGATTGGAGTAAGAGCAGTAGTTTTTGTAGAAGCAACTTCTATGTACATTGCTTCGTCGACAAGTAAAGTTGGTTGCTGGACAACATTGTTACTTACCGACGTAGCTATTTACAGAAAACTATCCGACACAAAACCAGAGGGGCAAGCACGAAACGTTTTGAACGCGCGTTAGGACAATTCAATTGTCATGTTTCCATATAAAATTTGACATTTACATCTACCTAACGTACGTATAATATAATTATACAACGCAAACGTTACGTGATCACCACTCAGGTGGATCACGTAACGTTTCGAACACACATTAGACAGCTGAACTGTCATTTTCCCATACCAAAAGTGGCATTTAGATCTAAGTGACGCGCGTACAATGCGTTACGTGATCGACCTGCTGCAGAGGGGTACTCACGTAACGTTTTGAACGCGCGTTACGACAATCCAACTGTCATTTTTCCATATAAAAAATGTAATTTAGCAGGTCGATCACGTAACGCACTGTAAGCGCGTTAGGTAAATCTAAATGTCACTGTTTGTATGGAAAAATCATAGTTAAGTAGCCATTTTTAGGTTATTTTTTCAAGATTCCGTTTTAGATTATTTTTTAAACAGACGCGATTTTTACGGCTCACGGAACCACTAGTAAATAATGTGTTGTATAACGTTTAATTAAACACGTGTGCATTGCCCATAGTACCACTAATGTACTCTCGGTCAGCGAATGAAATACCATAGAATCCGAGCTCCTTACAAATTTCTACCCAAACACGTGCCTGAAACCCGAAATGCGCGTGTCCGAACTAAACGCCTGCCTGCCATCGTTTTATTTATTTATTTATTTCAAGTGACTAGGACTCATACCTATACATTATACATTACATTATACATTTGCACCTTGCGGCATTGGCTAAAAAATATAATACTTATTACATTACAATTGATACATTGAATTAGTTCATTAAAAATACAAAATACGAATAAAAATTTTACACAATGAAATACAATTCGGATTAAAAATACAATTAAAATTAAACAATTTCAGACAGCTTGGACGTGCCTGTCGCAACAATGCCGAATATATGGACAGTTAACTTTATTCGCTATCATAGTCAGGACGGCATTGGAGCTGGCACGCACCCTGCGCACCAGGCCAGCGCCGCGCGCGCGCATGCTCGCGGGGAAGTCCGTCACGCGCGCCTCCGCGAACATACCCGACGCGCTACAGTAGCGGGGCAGCCCCAATATCATCCTAAACGCGTTATTGAATTGGACGCCACGAAACCACGCCCCTTAGACTTCTACTTATAGTTTTTTCGTTCGCTGCTCTCGGTACTCTTCTTGCGCCCCGAGTGTAACGATCGTCATAGTACACTTGTTTCACAATATTACGAATACGTCATGGTATTTTTGCGAGTTATTTCTGTGAGATAAGCCAGCTTCCGTAGCTATTATTAAATATGGGTCAAGAATGTTTCTTCAAGACAACGCTTCTGCACTCCTTATCGTATGATGGTGGTTATGCAATGAATTCAACATAAACAATTGCGGTGTAGTATTTACATTCAAAACATCATTAGTGTTCAGTTACACCGTCTTTCTATTTTACTTTGGTTTTTTTAATACCACGTCGTATAAACGCCTGTTGGTAAGCGGTCTCCACAGCCTATGGAAACTTGCAACTCCAGGGGTGACACAATGCGCGTCGACTATCGTTCAAAAATGTGTAAGTACATTCCTTTTTGACAGAACCCCTTACTGTAGTCCCTCAGAAAAACGTTGACAACTCATTCCACAACCGGAGCGTTCTGCTGAGGGAGGTATATTATATTGCTTGCATATATATATATAGCTTCGCTTACTATGGGCCTCATAGGAAGGCTCAAAGTCACCCAAAGGGCAATGGAGAGGGCCATGTTGGGAGTTTCTCTGCGTGATCGCATCAGAAATGAGGCTACCCGCATCAGAACCAAGGTAACCGATATAGCCCTCCGAATCGCTAAACTTAAGTGGCAGTGGGCGGGGCACATGGCACGTAGAACCGATGGCCGTCGGGGCGGAAAGGTTCTCGAGTGGCGGCCACGTACCGGAATGCGCGTAGGGGGTAGGCCCCCCACAAGGTGGACTGATGACCTGGTAAAGGTTGCGGGAGTCCGCTGGATGCGAGTGGCGCAGGACCGGTCACTGGCACTCTTTGGGGGAGACCTAAGTCTAAAAACTCAATTTTTAAAATTAAAAAAAAAACATTTATTTCAGACAACCATGGGTCCATAAATGTTAAAATGATATCTATACTTAATTACTAGTGTTAGTTATGTCACCTATGTTATTTCAAAAACCTGGTCACTCACGTGTACGACGAGGTCACTAATCGAGTGTACGCTAGTCTAATGTAGAAGCTGAATATCCTGCCTGTCAGTTATAATGGCCAGGAGGCTATTGCGGCCGCCCCGATGTTGTAATAACGCCTATATTCCATTGCATGTTTGACAATAAAGTAAGTAACTGAAGCCTGAAGAGAATCGTCCGTGACATCGATACAAATCCTTTTCATATATTATTATTTCCCATGACAGAACATGATAAAAGGCAGTCTATTCATACTAACCTCACTTTAATTCTAAACACGTTTCAATACCTTAGTTATATTACTATAAAGCCTATTTTAATTTGGCGCTGTCGTCTTTCCAGCCTCTAATGTGGCCAAGTCGGCGTTAAAGATATGTATTTATTGACGACGGTGGAATAAGGTGCAGAATTGTATACATATCTTTGGAGTCGACTGCAAGATCAAAGGTTAGTCGAGCTCTAGAGAGTTGACTATTAAATTTCCTACGTGTTGCGATTTCACGTTGACATTAAGTGTCAAATGTGAATTGAATAATACAAGTTGCTCCGGGGAAATCAAAATAATATTGCTAGCGTATTCATGAGATCGTAAGGAAACAAAATCCAATTATGTCTTTTTTACATTTAATATTGGCGTTTTGTTTGTCCAGTAAAAATGTGGTGTAAGTCTTACACTGTAAGAGCTGGCAATGTTTATTATTTCTTTTGTTATTAGCAAAAAGCTGAGCCAAATCCAGCTTACGTTATAGTACATAATAGTGTTGTAGAAATATTTAGAGAGGTAATCACGTAACGTTCTGAACGCGCGTTAGGTAGATCCAACTGTCATTTTCCATATAAAAATTGACATTTAGATCTACCTAATGTACGAGCTGGCGAACAAAATTTCGATATGATCAGCACACAAGGCAGACGTTATTAATAGTGATATTTATGCCCTAAGAAACATCAAGGACCTTGTGGCGCTGCGTTGTAAATTTACAACTAACTAACTAACTAATTTGGCTCAGGGACCCTAAGAGGGTCTTGGCCTCCGAAATGAGAGCACGCCATCTGTCCCGATCGTGCGCAACTTCTTGCCAGTTGCCGACTTGAAGATGTCGCAGATCTGCCTGCACACTGTCCTCCCAGCGGTACCTGGGTCGCCCAACCGGGTGGCGACCAGTCGGTCGTCCCACGTACGCTCTCTTGGCAGCACGATCCTCTCCTATTCGGAGTAGGTGACCGAACCAGCGAAGTCTGTGTGATTTGGTTACGCCGATGATGTTGGTTCGACCACCAGCTCCTGGATATCTATGTTTTTACGGATCCTCCACGTGCCGTCATCTCTCTTGACAGGTCCCAGGATCTTACTACTCCTTTCCGCTACAAGGAGTTGACGTTCCTCTTTTTGTGTTAGTGTCCACGCCTCACAACCATACATAAGGGTGGGTTGTAAATTTACAGCGTTTCAAAAATGAAAAAAAAGAGATGTGCTATATTATGCGCACACGTCTGCTTCTGGGGCTGATGATCACAGTCATCCTGGTAACACAAATAATCGAAAAGGCAGACATCCAGGGCTCTAACTTTTGTAGTATTCAATTTTTTTTATTTATTTTTATGATTTTAAAAACTGTATATGAAGTGCACACTTGGCAAATTTGAATTGTATGATCAAAACCAATGAGAAGAACCACGGAAAAATAATCTGCTAACATGTTGCCTCTGCGTTGTCTATTGACAGTGCTCCAAAAATGTAAAAAAATAAAGGTGTGCTATATTATGCGCACACGTCTGCCTCTTGGACTGATGTTTGAATTCCTTATGAAAACCAAGAAAAACAGACGTTTAGGCCTCTGATATTCCAAAGGCAGACCATTTGGTTTTTTTTTTAACCCGACGCTCGCGCCAAACCAATCAGGTATAAATTGAATTGATCAAAATGCTACAGACGAGACCACATCCCGCCTTCGTCCTTGTTTTTTTTTTAAAACGTTCCGAAACGCACTACCGGAGTATGTCATTGACAAGTTCGAGCACTTAAAATCAGTGAGCAAAGTTTCTGCCACATTTTTTTTCGAATCCACGGAGTCATAGTGAATCGAATGGGCGCAATGAGAACCGCGTGCAAATGACTTAGTAGAGCTTATTTTAACATTTTTACAACTCCGTCCCATGATAATGCAGTCCTGAATGTCTGCCTCTTCGATTTTCTTCGTTTCCAAGATGATTGTGACCATGAACTCCAGAGGCATACATGTGCAAATGATTTAATACCCCGATTTTTTTAAACAACTTCAATCCGCTGTAACGCGAAAACGCAGCGACATAGGACCTTAATTGATTGGACCAAATCAATTCGTAATGATGTAAACTGCAATCCACCTCGACGTGAAACGTGTGCAAATCATATACCGAAATGCTCGCCAGCTGCCTAACAATTACGTGATCGAGAGGACTGCGTTGGTAAAATTCATTGGATTCTTCCCGAATACCTTTTTTTCGCCGAATAGCTAGTATGTTGTGGGTTACGTTGCAAACATCCATGCACATTGGGCAAATTGACAGTTCAGACTAAAGATTTTATTTAAAACATAATTATTTATGTTTGCTATTTTCCGATATGTTTCTAAGCTCCAAGTAACCATAGTCATTCTTATTACCTAATGCTATATTGTGATTTGCTTACGCTGAAACTTCTGAATTTAGGCAGCTCATTACTTGTCATTGGAACAATCTAAGTAATTATGACGGAAATAATTCAGAAACTTAAGTGGGTAGGTAGGTGGGCATTTCTATCTACCGTTGTACCCTCCACTTTTTTGGATGTCCGCTTGTATTTTTTGCGATTTACTCATAAGATGTTGATTTTATCCAGTTAAATGTTGCTTTTCCGTAAAATATATTAAATCCTCGCATCGTTTATTAAATTAAATTCAGAATAAAACACTTGTTTCCTGCCTAAACTCTAGTTTTTAAATATGGTAAAATCGTCCCGCCATAAAGTCCCCTTCACGAAGTTCCATTTTGGAAAGGCATTTTACGCATATTTTTCTAACGCGGTAACACCAAGTAATACATTTCTGGTAAGTTTATTCTTTAGGCAATGCATTTTTGTTGAATAATAGCTTTTAAAACATCATAATTAGGGTTGAATTTAGATTAAAACGTTGTCCCCAGGAAATCGCGATTAGGACATAGTCCAGGTTGGTTACGCAATTTTCCAAGTCTTAGCGAAATATTTTTACCACAATTTTAGGTGGTTCTTGATCCTGGCAACGCTGTGACCATAGACAGAGCTAATCACATCAATTTTGATTTTAAACAATCAACTCGCGACCTTCGTGGCGTGCTGAAGTGTGTGACAGGTAAGTTTATCCAATTTTTTGTCCGGCTGGTTACACTATTTATGCAGTTTAAACGGTAAGTAACTAAAATTCAAAGTAACTATATAGAATAAAACCGTGTTTCAAGCAGTTATTTGTTAATTACATAGGTTGAAAATTGCGGTTAGTTTTGTATTATTTTGAATAGATTTAATTCTGATTCACAGAAGTCGTTACGTCCGTTTGGTAACGATTTGTCGCGTAACCTATAACCGGACGTGCAAACGCAACCCAGCGGACACGGTAAAGTTGCATGCACATTGAGTATAGATAGTTTTTCCTGTGACTTTGTCTGTACGATTTATTTCGTAAGTTTTTAAGGTGCTCTAAACTGTAGACTTATCAAAACTTATCTTCAGTTCAGACAACCGGTTTTAAAAAATAACAAATTATTTCCTTTTATTGTTAATTTTCATTGGGTCACATTGGACTAAATTTCAGTAAGGTTTGCATTATAAAAAATATGTAATAAGCTGGTATTTTATATAATAAAGAGGTACATATTTTGTATTAGATCGTATCGCCAACTGTGATTTTGGATATATAAAGGCAATGTGATGGATATATAAAAAAATATTTGGATATAAATATATATCTTAATGTGCATGTTAAGTACATACATTTTAGTTTCTTTATGTTTTATGATTTATAAGTAAGTATACCAATCGCATAAGCTCATGATAACACGTACCTGTATTGGTAGCAAAATACCTTACCATGTTAATACCATGTTTTTTAAATATTTTAAATATGCTATGTTGTGATGTTACACTAGAATGCCAGTACTTTAATTAAATTTGATTAATCAAAGCACCTTGCTATTTATTGAGTATTTTGTGCAAGTTTATGACTATTGTGATCTCATCTTTACTTTGTCCATTGAGTTATATAGGTGTCCATTTGGAGAATGTCCCCTTGATTTTATAACAGATTTTCGCGATTTTACAGTTTGGAAGCTTAATTATTTATTATTTCGGATAATAACTAAATGTGAGTTTTCGTTCTACCTTTTGTTATTTATCACATAACAATAATGCCAATGATTATTTAAATAATTCAAACATTAGGTACGGTTTGGACCTAAACCGTAACCAAACTGCCTGAGATTCCATTTTCATTTTGAGATTCTATTTTACGTTTAGGTACGTCTCTTATTAACTACATGCAAAATAATTTGTAACCAAACGGACTATCAAAAACCTCCCTCGTCCTATTAAATAATTATTTTAACGTGTTTATCCTATAAATATAGCGAACCTCTTTAGTTTTTAGTAAACTAGAATATATTTACTCTTAGAATTAGTTATAACAATAGCAAAAACCTAAAATAATATTTGGCACTCTTCAATTCCACTGGGGTTCAACGGTAGATAGAAATGCTCAGGTAGGTGTGGGAGCACGTCAAGGTGGACTGATAACCTGGTAAAGGTCATGGGAGTCCGCTGGATGCTGGATGCGGGTGGCACAGGCCCGGTCACTTTGGCACTCTTTGAGGGAGGCCTTTGTCCAGCAGTGTACGTCTTTCGGCTGATATGATAAATGAAATTTAATATATAACATTTCTTCCAGACGCAGCGTAAATGTTTCTACAGCTGAAATGATTCACAGCTTTTACATAAATTCACGCATGTGTTCTCTAACGAGGTAGGCAGGCACGGACTTAAAATTGTTGGTTTAAACATAAAAATCGTGAGGTAAGTGATGTTTCACAGTTTAGGAAAATTATAAGATGTTTCAGATATTTCCCATCACTAAGTCGCAACCCAAGGTTGCTTGCAAAATAATGCAAAATAAGAACGCTTTATGATTGAGTTACGATCATACGAGCGTTTTGACACAGTAATTAAATCATAAATCATTCGTGTCTTCGAATAAATTACTGTATGTTATTTTCCTTATGTGTATTAAATACTAATAAAGCCTTTTTTCCGAGTGTTACATAGCAAAGACGAAAACAGATGTCTTTATATAAAGTAACACGTGTTATCTGTTGTAGATATCTCACTAGCCTTCAGTAAGTTTTACCAAGCATGGTTAAATTAGTTTTTGGTGCAAACATGACACAATTTTCAAATTATAACTCTTTATAATAGTCCATCAATTACTCAATCAGTATTTAAAGTGATGTAATTAAAATAACACATGAGGCTCTGTGAGCTGCAGACCTCGAAGATATGCGTTAAAAAAATGAAAACTTTCCAAAAACTGAATTGACAGAACAATAATACAACATGTCTCCTAACCCTAACACACCTTGAAATTATTAGAACTCTCGAGCCAAAAAAGCAAACCTTCGTTTTCCAAATCTCCACTTTCCTAGAGCCCTTAACTAAACCTATCTTACCAGATAAGATTAGAAGAAAGCACTCTGAATAAGTAACCTCTCTAAAAGCGGCCGTACTCGTATCGATAAGGGCTCGACTTAAGCCAAAGGGGATTCAACGGCGCTATTTATCGACTGTGATATTAAGGCTATCGATGTCATATTCTAGATACTATGGCGGTATTTTTTCTCTGCACTATACAGTAGTGCCACAAGGTGGACTGATGACCTGGTAAAGGTCGCGGGAGTCCGCTGGATGCGGGTGGCGCAGGATCGGTCATTGTGGCACTCTTTGGGGGAGGCCTATGTCCAGCGGTGGACGTCTTTCGGCTGATATTATGAATAAGAATAAGAATAAGAATTTATTTATTAAGCACACGAAACACGGATAAAAGAAAATACAATCTAAAAGGTAACCTTATATACCGTGATGATGATACAGTACTAAAAGACTGTTCTTACCTTATTAGTATTGATTAGTAATCAATACGTTAATATTATAAAGAGCAAAAGTGTGAGATTGTAGCTTTTATTATTCCTCAATACGGGGTCGGATCTGGAACCGATCGGTGACTGCGCCGTGCCCCAAGGATCAGTTATGGGAAATAACCTGTTTCTGATTTTAGTAAATGATATCACGACTGCCTGTAACGAGCCGGAGTATGTGATCTTCGCCGATGATACGTGCATCATAGTCAGTGCTGATGATGTGGCAACCTTGAAATCAAAGCTACACCTTGTCACGTTACATATGTCTGAGTGGTTCTCTGCAAATGGCATGCTACTTAATGTGGAAAAGACGAACATTATAGATTTTAGTCTAAAAACAAAACATAGCCCACTAAACATAACCACCAACAATACCATTTTACCTCAGGTAGACGCAACTAGGTACCTAGGCTTCGTAATTGACTCAGGGTTGACATAGTCACCACACACTGACTATGTATGCGACAAGCTGTCCGCCGCGTTCTACGCACTGACTAGACTCGCACCTACTTTGTCTCCCAGTAACTTGAGGAAAGCTTACTTCGGTTACTTTCACTCAATTCTAATTCAAGGGGTAGATCTGTGGGCAATGTCTGCCAATCGTGACAGAGTCTTCAGAATTCAAAAGCGAGCCTTGCGAATCATCGACCGAAAACCAGTAGACCATCCCGCGAGAGACATATTTAGACACCATAAAATCCTAAGGTTACCAAGTGTATACATATTAACTGCTTGTTCATACATACGAAACAACCTACATAACTATAAAACCTACGGTCAACCCACCCAAAGGCCTACGCGCAGGCGGCATCTGCTGGAGCCCCCGCGCCGGCGCTTGGCTAAGGCTCGCGCGGCACGCAGCGTTGCACGTTGCCGGGATCCACATATATAACTGTGTTCCTGAACACATTAAAACAGCTGGGAGTGATGCCTCATTTGCAAAAAAACTCAAGGCATTGCTTACTGACCTTGCATGCTACAATGTAAATGAGTTTGTCCAAAAAGATCATTGACCCTAACACAGGCCAAAAATTTCAAAATATTATTATACTCTGACTTGTAAATGAGATGTACATTTATCAATAAATAATCTGAAATCTGAAATCTGAAATCTTTGTACGTTCTTATGTTTTGGGTAATCTCCGGAACCGCATGACCGATTTCAAGAATTGTATCCCCTATGTGTAATGGACTTTTTGGGTAGTTATAGGCTTTATTTTATCCCGCGGGTTTGCTTGCATTCTTTGCAATACATATGCGAAGCCACGTGGGCAGTTAGTATAATATAATGGTAGAATACATAAAATCAAGTCATCCAAGTACCTATATTAATTTGTTAAAACCTAGAGTTGCAAACTTTTCCTTTCCATTTTATAGAAAACTGTGCAATTTTATTATACACTAGCTTCGCCCACGTATTGCAAAGAATGCAGGCAAACCCGCGGGATAAAATATAGCCTTTAATCATCCAGAAAGCCCATTCAACACGCAGATAGAAGCGTTTTGGAATTCGGATGAGTGGTTCCAGAGATTACGCAAAACATACAAACTTACAAAGCTACAATCTCACAGACTTTTCCTCTTTATAATATTAGTATAGAAAAGGTATTTAAAAAAACCGGTCAAATGCGAGTCGGACTCGCGCACGACGAAGGGCTCCGGACCATTATCTATAAAAACGGCAAAAAAACACGTTTGTTGCAAGGAAGCCCCCTTCAATATTTATTTTATTCTGGTTTTTAGTATTTGTCGTTATAGCGGCAACAGAAATACATCATCTGTGAAAATTTCAACTGTCTGACTATCACGGTTCATGAGATACAGCCTGGTGACAGACGGACAGACAGACGTACGTACAGCGGAGTCTTAGTAATAGGGTTCCGTTTTACCCTTTGGGTACGGAACCCCTAACAAGGCGGTTTCTAGTTCTACCTTTCACGCAGTAAATTCGAGCAGCTATTTTTTTGCAACGCTTATCCAAGATCGTCTAGTTTACAAAGTAGGTTATCTGCTCGATCGAAGACCTATAAGAGTAATGAACAGCGTGGTAATAGGGCTGCAACTGGATAGTTTGGATCTTTTACTATGACGCTCGAGAATCGTGACGTCACGATCTGCTTGAGTGTTCTCTCTCTAACAAGCAACATTAAAACGGTTGTAGCTTCGCAATTATTTGAGATATTTGAATGGTTTTTCGTCATAAGGCATATTTTTTTGCCTTCTTTCTTTTGAATTTATAATACATTTTAGTCATGTAGACCAGATTCAGTGTACAAGAATTAAATATTAAAGTTATTAAACATGTTTGTCACTAACTATAGATTAATATTTTATTGTATATTATTAGGTACTAACACTAATGGGTGCAAGCCCGATTTAAATTGAATTGAATTGAGATGAACTAAACGATGGTAAGATAAAGTAATAATGAGATAAAATCTTACAGATACCTACTTCATCTAATCTTTTCCACGAAATCACGAAATGAAGAGTTTTGCCGAGGAACTACAGTATTGGGATTTTCAAAAACGGAGTGTATAAGTTCTTAAAGGATTGGCAACGCGCATTTAACACCTCTGGAGTGAAAAGCGTCGATAGGCTGCGTTAACCGCTTACCATCAGGTGGGCCGTAAGCTTGTTTGCCACCGACGTGGTAATATGAAAAAAACTAGTTTCTTACACACGGAAAACTATGCGTCGAAAGATCAGCTATGGTAGGTAATTTGCGTAATAGAATTTTGATCAGCTGCGTGTCTGGTTATTTGCGTCGAATGATCAATTATTGTCATTTGCGTAATAGAAAACTGGTCATCTGAGAATCTGGTACTATGCGTTGCGTACAACAAATATACGTAACAGGTTGTGGTTGTGAAATAGTCGTGGAATAAAATATAATCTATGTCCAAAGTAAAGTAAAGTCGTAAAGTCGACTAAGGGAGATGGGTTGAAGCAACCTATCACTGCAATATCACATTTTGTCGATCTTTTTTATACCCACATTTATGCTAAAAATGGCGCTGGAACATAAGTTTCATGTGCTCTGCCTACCCCTTTTGGGAATAAAGGCGTGAATGTATGTATGTATGTATGTATAAATTACTCACAGACATTATTATTAGTTCACATTCATAATGATACTAATAGTTTTAGCGGGTTCATTTTATCAATAACTACAATAAATACCCGTTCGTTTTATTATTTTTTCCGCCTATTCAATGCTATTACTCATTACCTTACAATTTTTTGTCATAATATTGGCTTATAGACATGGTTTTCACCAGCACTCTTTCCGTACCTGAAATATAAAACGTATATTGTTAATATCAGAAAGAAATACATCAGTTTGCAGTAAGCACAATAAGGTATCTAAAGGTAATTTGGCGTCAAAAAACTAAATCGACCAAAAAAAAAAAAACGAACCTGTTCACAAAATTTCACGAAAATCGGTTGAGAAATGCGACCGTAGAGGAGAACAGCCGACAATTTTGGCCCAAGCATAGGACTTCGTTCGCTTCGCTCGTTCAGTTATTGAAATAAACTTATTCAATTTATTACTTGTACACACTCAAATAAGCGCGTGACCCAATTTACCGTGAGATGTTGTACGTAGAGGAGTAAATAATACGACGAGTCTCGGTTATGGAATGAACCCTTTATTAGGAGATACATGGGTTTATATAGGCATACCAACAATGATGGTTTACTGTTAATTGGATTTGGTAAAAGACAGACATAGTGTCAGGTTCTGAGATGCAATGAAATAGGATCGGAAATTGGATAGTTACGAGTATTCATTAGATAAAGCAAGTGCACTCGTGCGTGACACGTCCGTATTCACCCCGGTGTTACCAGTTTCCATACAAAGCCGGAAGATCAGCATCCGGGTAGCGTGCGGTCACTATTATAGCCTTGTTTAGTATCGGGAAACGGTTTCAGAATATACTAGCATATATGTAGTGTCCAATGAGCTTGGAAAGTGATTTAAGAAATGGCCGATCTATTTATGTTATGATGTATATGTATAAATAAACGTACATCTGCACGGCTATCATGCGACGGCGCGCGAGCTCCCTCGATTTTTCTCTCAATATCCGTCTCTTTCTTATTAGAACACTTAGTAGAAGAGATATAGTGCGAGAAAAATCGAGAGTATGTCGCGGCCGTCGCATGATAGACGCGCTGGGTAACCTCATAAGGTTACCCAGATATTGTTATGCATCGTGTGTTCACATATTTTTGATTACTTTGTTCGTGCACATAGTTTCAAACTCGACTGTATGTACAAAATTGTTTACATACGTAAACCATTGCAAAGGCAAGCGCAATGTGAATCAAATGGAAATACTTCAACTGAATCTACAAGTAGCAGACATTTGCACAAATCAGAGGGATTTCAACATCTTCAGATGTTTAACAGTTGTACAGTTTATTTACTTAACTCTGCTTCAGATCTGTCGGCGCTGCATTTAAACTGTATGGTCATGCAATACGGACCTTACGTCTGTAATGTTAGAGTTTAGTTTTATGGTGACAATGTGATGAGTGATAAAATGTGGTAGAAAATGTATAACCTAGTTTTACTAAGAATAATGAACCTCGTCGTAAATAATACAACATTTCACTGTATACTTATAGTAGTTTATGCAATCGTTATATAATGTATGCTTTTTCAGTCGAGTACCACGTTTAGGCCACAAAGCTTGCTTAGTGGCCTAATTAAGGTACGAGAGTTAAAAAGCTAATTATATAACTATTGCATACAATACTTTTTCTACGAGTTAACGGAAATAATAATTTATTAAACAAACTTGGTATCTGTTGAAATTCGCCCTGCTGAAACGAAGTGCAGCCAACCGCTTTTTTTATTTTTGCGTGTTGATGTCTTCTGGAAAAAGAGCCTCGTGATTGGTCAAAATTAATTTTAGTTCTGTACACAGTTATCTTATATTCATAAGATGACTGCTAGCAGGCACCTTATGAGCCAAACTGAAATGAAGTTGATTTAGATATCGCTGTCAGTCATTTAATTGACGGTAGTAGAAAAACATATTTAAGGGTCTATTTCATAGTCACTGATTGTGATAAGTTCCTTCTATCGAAAACTTCATTAAAATCGGTTGATTTCGCACTGTTTCATTCGCAAATGTCGTACGCTGCGCTCCCGCTTCCCCACGTACCCCCCAACGTTAATCCCGCAAACCAAAGCTTGCAGACTGTATGTAGTAGGTAAGACTGTGGCTATATTTGACGCATATTACCTATTATGATTATACACATGCATCTTATCTTCGACAAAGAAGCATAACAAATATTGAACCGTTTAAATAAGTTTTATTAAAAACTAGCTGTTGCCCGCGACTTCGTCCGCGTAGAACTTGTTACCGTCTTGGAAAAATGATTGCTATTAAATGATTGTAGGCGGAGCCTTAATTATCGCTGCCCTTAATAAAGTTCTACCATCTTAAGGGATGATTTCAGAGATAAAAACTATCCTATATCCTCAAATTAGGGTCTCACATTATCTGTACGGAAAATTTCATCTAAATCTGTTCAGGGATTAAGCGTAAAAGGTAACAGTGCGATGAGTGCATCATTTTAAATTGAAAACTCTGTTTTTACACTTATCAACGACGATCATCAACGGACGTTTTAGCTTAAATTGTATATTTTTCATAATGTACTAAAGAAAGCTACATTACTGAAAATAGTTTTGAAAGCAAACGTATCTAATGCTAAAAGACGTAGAACTTTCCATCTCCATCCGCCGTCCCCATTTAATGGTGTTAGAGAATAATATTATTCTGATTAACCATTATTTTTTTTATTAACAAAATAATCCGCACCTACTTACTTACTACTACTCCTTACCTACCTTTCGGTTCTAGGAGCATCCCAGTTCTAACCTAACCTAACCTACATTTCTGGTAGCTGTTCGGTTCTGTAAGGGTCGTGGTTCTAACTTAACCTAACCTACTTTTCTGCTAGCAGTCGGATTATGTATGTATGACCTATAACATACTTCCAACGCTTTTTAACCTCCGTAGAGGATGAATTTTAAGAAACGCTGTAATTAGTTTTCTAGTGTTTAACCGAAGCTACAGATCCCTTACATTAAAACTGTCTTGTTCCCCGTACAAACATCCAACTCCTTTTAGCCCATTTAGGGGATGAAGGTGTGTGTGTGTTTTAAATTGATTCCATAAGGAATCAATTGAAAACAGCCTAAAACGAAGGTACAAATCCCTTGATTTAAAAATGTTTTGCTCTCCATACAAACTTTGAAACCCCTGAAATCAGTTTTGTAGTCTTTTAATATACAGGCTAAGACGGAAGTTAAAAATCTCTTAGTATAACATTTTCTTGGTTTCCATATAATAGACCTTGAATCCCGTTTTAACCCCCTAGGGGTGGAATTTTTCCAAAACGCTGAAAGAACTTTTATTTATTCTGACAAGAAATGTTTATACAACTTTTTAAGTCTCCAGCTAAAAAATGAGTGTTTCTCATCCAAAGCTTGCACCCCTTTTTAACCCTCTTGGGGATAGAATTTTCTAAAACGCTAAAGGAAAGAATTGTTCATATTATAATAAGTAATCTTTCTACTTAGTTTGAAAACTCTAGCTCGAAAAAAAGTGTTTCCCATACAAACCTTGCAACCATTTTTAACCCCCCTGGGGGTAGATTTTTCTAAAACGATGAAAGTTCTTTCTTGTATTCAAATACATAATCTGTCTACAAACTTATATATATAGATTTTTTATTTATTTATATCCAACTAATTACACAGCATTACAGTATACACTAACGGCCGTATTCATAAACGTCCTATAACCCTGTTTTAACTAAAATGCCGTAAAAATTCGTTTGTCCTTATCTGTCACATTGACATTTGTGTTCGTAAGAAAGGGACAAAGCACATTTTATTTAGCAAAAGCATTTTAAGTTTTATGAATAAGGTGGTAAGACACTGCGGAATTTCTAACACACTATACATATAAAAGTTACACATAAAAATGATAATAAGAATAACTTTATTAAGGAACATAAGGACAAATTTTACATCAAACATTTAAACAGAAGTGGGTCGGTCATCCATCGCTTCACAGTACGTTAGGTCAGACATGCACCACATACATCCATCCACTTACTTCCAAAAACATCACATGCTGGTGTTGATGCGAGAAGGGCATTGAGGTAGCGCGCACAAGCGGTCTTTTAGATCTACCTGATGCACGTACAATGCGTTACGTAACCGACCAGCTGGTCACAACTACATTGAAAACGACCGCATAAGTTTTTTACCTATTTATAAATAAGTTAAACTATACGCGATTAAGAGTCCGCAGTAACCTCGATTGGAGAATATGTATATGTATGGAGATACAAACGTAGTTACGCTATCATTTTAAAACTACGTGTTGGATTGTAACGAAACTTTGCATATACAATGACATGAGGTATATCTATGTCTGTAATTAGTTTATGTAGCTTCAGAGACCATAGTAAAAAAATACAGCGAAATTAAGTTTTTAATACAAAACTTGTTTTTGCTGTATTTCGTTTGTTTTATAAACTGGAACTATATAAACTAATTACAGACATAGATATACCCCATGACATTGTATGTGCAAAGTTTAGTCACAATCCAACACGTAGTTTTAAAATGAGAGCGTAATACGTTTGTATGGGAAGGTGAAATTTGACCGAGCTTACTGCGGACTCTTAAGTCCCGTTCACTAAACGTAAACAGGCAAAGGTTTCAAAGTTGCGCGAACTTTGAAACCTTGAAGCGCGTAGCGCGTACTTCAGATCCAAAAAGTAAGTAGGTACCATCGCCAACACTGTTAACTGACCATCCGTGCACTTTATGCGCATTGTAATAAGGTTCAATATAAATACAGGATGGTCAGTTAACTGTGTTGGCGTTTGTACCTGGACCTGACGATGGTACTAAAAGTATTCCAAACATTTCAAGACTTTGCCGACCTCGACCTCTCAGATTATTTTCAAAGCAGGAAAGCTTATTAATTTAAATTATAAATCGAATACTCTTTGCCGACTTTTTGTTCCAGAGAAGTAGCAGGATCGAATATTTCGATGCGAATTTTGCTTCCCATTCTGTAAAACACTCGATTTCATTTTAATTTAAGGGTCTCGGTTGTTTGAGGGGCGCTTTGAATTATAGGAATATAGTGATGGGAGTATTGGGTGACTTTAATCGAGTCGTACCAATACAAATTATACTGACAATGTGTTTGAGTTCACTGATTTTAAAATACCAGTGTGATAGAATTGCCAGCAAATAAGATAAACAACCCAGTGCCCGTCACTGACCTAATAAGGTGTCCACTATTAGGCAATAACACCTTATTCGTCGAGCATTAGGAATAATACATACAAATTATTTATCTTATTAAGTAGCTACAGCAGGCAGGAACGCGACATTGTATAGAAATGCTTATATCAACATTATAAATTAGTTAAGTGACATATAAGTAGATCTATATGTCACTTTTTGTTAAAATAACAGTATAAGGTAAAGTAAGTAAAAGGTCAAATGAAACTTTTGTCAAATGAAACATTTCGCCAAAAGTTGTTTGGTCTAACATTAGTGAACCGTTAAAACATATGAGTTCAAATTTGAAGGAACACGTTAGATGAATTAATTTATTATCGACAATTAACAAAAACAAACATAAAGCTTAAACTATAGGTAAAAAAATCGCCGTCAACGGGCAAGGTGCCCAGAAGGCTGGCCGTATTTCCTCGCTGTATAGCGATACTAACACGCTGTGCGAAATACTGGCCAGCCCTCTGGTCGCCCGAGGCTTCTATTAAGCGCGTCGCCAAATCTTTATACTTATAGCCGATTAGATTAGATACTTTCACTAACAACCACGTGATCAAGGTCAGAAAGCAGTCTATTAACGCACCATTTCCAATAAAAGGGAAAATGTCAAGACAAAATAAACTACCGATCAACGTATTTACAGAGACCCTCGGATATAAAGGACTAAGAAACTATCCACTGTGCAAACACTTCCTATCGTTATATATGTTGGTTATCGTTTATAGCCTGGATTAAAATATAGGATAGATTTTATTCCGGGTCCACGAAGAAGAAGTTGTGATTCAATAAAATACAAACCTGATGAAGATCGGGTCCTTCATTCCTACTTACTCACGCAAAAAGGCTGAAGGGATTAACACATTCGCTGCCAAGAATCGCTACTCGCTACGCTCGTAGCCGATCCCGTGGTGTGTGGTGTAGCGGAAAGCGACTACGGCGTAGGCGTCCGCTAGGCCGGTTGCTGGCAGTGAAAGTGTTAAGATGAAATTAGGCAAAAAGATAATTCAAAACCTTTATCAAAACAACGGATACATTTTATCCCAAAAATCGCAATCATTCCCTAACACTTGCGCGACCAAGAATCGCTACGCGCTACGCTCGTAGCCGATCCTGTGGTTTTCCTCTTATGTAGCGGAAAGCGACTACGGCGTAGGCGCCCGCTAGGCGGGTCCCTGGTAGCGAAAGTGCTAAAGAATAAAATGCCAGTAAGAAACATTACAAAATGAGTAATTCAGTCGCATTTTAAGTACAATTTTAAAAAGTGGAACTGAACATTTTATTGAATTTGGTCTATTTGTTTCGGAAATGGAATAAAAAAGGCAGAAGTTACGCATATTTGTTAAAAATGATTCCACTCCTACGTTTTCCGTTTAAGGGCTGAACAGACACCGTGTGAAGCCTCATATCGAAGGGCCTGAGGCTCTAGTATAAGTTTTATCGAAACAAAACGTTAAGATCGCGTGTGCGTTTTACCCTCATTTTGTATGGGATTTGACAGCTAAACGCAAACGCGGTCGTAACATTTTGTTTCGCTAAAACTTATACTAGAGCCTCTGGTGATCTAAAACCCGGATTGTAAGGCACCATTTAAGGCACTAGCGCCGTAAATGAAAACAACGGATCGGAGAACAAATAAAAAGTCAAAGTGATTCGTTTTTGCCAGTTTTATTTAGTTTTATTACTTGTTTTCGTTCGATTGAATAACAGATGGGTAAAATTGTGTTTACTATACCTACGCTTGTAATAGATATCTACCAGTGTCACATTGTACTATCTTATACTATTTTACTATTAAACGAGCAATATTTGTATACAGGGTTTCATACTACCGAAATTTCCTATGAAATCATGCAAAAATCATAACTTGAAAACTACAAAAAATCGCGGAACATTCATGGGGTACCCCTGGGTGGAAGGAATCCAAAAATAAATTTGTTGACGTCGCTGTTTGGACCAACCTGTATATATTTGCAATCACGTTCTCGGAAACAGCTCTATTGATTTCGATGCAATTTGGAATATAGGGGTTTAGGCGAGAAATCGATCTAGGTAGGTCTCGTGTCTGGGAAAACACGTTTTCTCTGTATTTTCTCTGATTTCACCCGAGCAGAGCTCGGTCGCCCAGGGACTTACAATTATACAGTGACCGATCATTGTGGCACTCTCTGGGGGAGGCCTATGTCCAGCTATGGAGCTGGCATAATCATGTAACTGATTAAAGTCTCTAAATAATGAATAGAAAAAAAAAGATTTTCTGTACCTAGAAAGCATATAGCTCGCCGCCTCTAACCGCGTGTTCATACCTGGAAGTCTGTAACGTTTTTGAAGTTAGTACAGATTCTGTACTGCGCGTCTACATTTCAATGAGTGATTTCTGATTCGCGGTACAGCGGCAGTATGAATACAGCAAGTGCATGCGTACAGTCGAACTCATAAGTAGCTGATCACCCGAGGACTTTGTCACTTATCCCGTTTGACTACTTCGTAGGGCAGTTTAATGAAATGAAATGAAAATGAAATGAAAACATTTATTCCAGAACAAGTTCCATATCGGGTAGTAACATTTTAACTATTGTTAATATACATTTTTTCTTTTTTAGCACTGTTTAATACTAATTCCCAATAAATTATTAAATGATTAGGTTTATAAAAAAATAAAAAATAACAATTAAAATAAAACACTGTCTGTGTGTCTGTTCTCTGTTTTCGTCTGTATATATATATATATATATATATATTTATATATGTAGGTTATATTTGTACGTATTTTTATTTATTTGTCTATTGTTGTCATTTATTATAAATGTATGTTTAATGTGTGTTTATATCTGTAGTTGCACCCACCGCCCACAATCTGTCTGCTTTGCCCAAAGGTTGACTGGTAGAGAATGCTTACGGCATTAAGTCCGCCTTTTGTACGATAAGTTGTTCTTTTGTGCAATAAAGATTAAATAAATAAATAAATAAATAAAACACAAGCATGTCGACATTTAAAATAAAGAAGTCAGATCATTTAAAATAAATATCCACAAGATTAAAATAGGTAATATTTTATAATAATAATAATAATAATAAGGTAGGTAATAATAATCATAACTAAAATATTAAACAAAACTAATTATAATTAGGACAGTGAAGGGCCAACCACCTCTTCATCACGGGGGTGTTCCATCTGTCAGTAAACACGTCCAGTATGCTGTTTGTGGTCGTGCGCAGGCGGGTAAGCATGGAGGCACAACGCTTTCGCATAATAGCGTGAAAGTCGTCGGTACGCGCCGCGGCGAACATGCCGGACGCGCTGCAGATCCACGGCAGCCGGAACAGCGCCCAGAACGAACGGTAAACATGACGTTAAAGCGAAATGGTACAAAGGTACCACCTTCAGCCCCCTGGGGGCTGAAGGTGCATCACAGGGGTGATGCTGACATTTCTCCAGGCTTCAGCACAATATGATACTCATCAACCTACCTAGCGGTATTCCCGGTAGTGCAGCGAAAGGAGCCCGGCGTCCGCTTTGACATCTAAATATTTTCGGACAATCTCACACAAATCGACCTAGTCCCAAACTAAGCAATGCTTGTACTATGGGTACTAGACGATGATTAACATACTTATATAGATAAATAAATACTTAAATACATAGAAAACATCCATGACTCAGGAACAAATATTATATTCAGTGCTCATCACACAAATAAATGCCCTTACCGGGATTCGAACCCAGGACCTCTTGCTTCGTAGGCAGGGTCACTACCAACTAGGCTAAAGCGGTCGTCGAGATATTATATCCCATACGATACGATATCCCAATATTTGCCATAGGCACTAGTTTAACAAAAGCGACTGCTATCTGAACTTCCCACCCAGAGCGAAGCCTAGACCTTATTGGGATTAGACCGGTTTCCTCACGATGTTTTCCTTCACCGAAAAGCTACTCGTAAATATTCCGTACATAAGCTCCGAAAATCTCATTGGTACGAGCCGGGATTCGAACCCACGACACGAACCACTAGGCTACCGTAGCTCTATATAATACTACTGCGCAAATATAATACTGACAGTAGGTATACCAACAAGTAAGGTAATCGGGGCTACATTGGTATGCTCTTGGGACACAAAATACGGAATCTACCTCAACAAATGCTCTACAGAAGCTCTAGTATAAGTTTTACCGAAACAAAACGTTACGACCGCGTTCGCGTTTAGCTGTCAAATCCCATATAAATTGAGGGTAAAACGCAAACGCGATCGTAAAGTTTTGTTTCGGTAAAACTTATACTAGAGCCTCTGAGGCTCTACTATAAGTTTCACCGCAACAAAACGTTACGACCGCGTTTGCGTTTAGCTGTCAAATCCCATACAAATTAAGGGTAAAACGCCAACGCGATCGTAAAGTTTTGTTTCGGTAAAACTTATACTAGAGCCTCCGGTCGATAACGTAACGATTTAGTTATTGTATGTGTGTGTAGGTTTATATATGTAAGTGTATTTATGTAAGTGTATAGTCTTTCTTATATGTAAGTTGTTTATATTATGTTTTTCTGTTTTCACCTACTCAAATCATATCTTTTTTGCATCGTCTCCACGACCGAAAGGTCCAGAATAGATAGCTTTTTAGCGATAAGACCGCCTGTTGTCTAACATTGTTCATGTTTAATTTACCTCTATTTTTCTATTATCTACTATGTCTGGTGAGCAATAAAGAATATTTGTATGGTATTGTATTGTAATTGTAACGTTTCGTTCGAACGCGCGTTAGGACAGTTTAACTGTCATTTTTCCATACAAACGACAATGAGATCTATCTTACGTACGTATACGTGAAGTGGGCTCAACGTCATTTTTGTCGAACTATGACAGCTGTCAGTAGGAGTGAGACGCTTCGCTCTCGGGTTAGACCTTTTAACCCGACTACGGCAATGCCGAAAGTAAGGGATACCAGTATGTTTCCAGCAGTCTATGTTTGTATTTCCTTGTGATCCACGGTATTGTTTATGATATTGAACCGATATTGATAAATGAGGTCAATCGATTCGAAACTAAGCCGGGTGACATAGGCTTCCTTTTGTAAGTTTTTTTATCTTTTTCATTCACTTACTTTTCCATAGTCAGGATAATTTTTTGCTTGTTCATCCCAGCAGCTCCCAGAGGTCTGAATACGGATAAGATTATTCTGAGTTAAATCCGCTTACCACCCACGCGGCCATTTTGTACTGTTTACGCCTCGGCCGAATAAAACTGAAACTAAATATTTACATTACAGCCCGATAGTTTTAAGTTTGCACTGAATAAATGCAAGGGCAAACATTCAGTTAATCTAAATAATCTGTGACGAGACTGGCACAAGCAAACATTTTTTTTTTTTTTTATATTAGGGGACAATCTTACAGAAATTGACCTAGTCCCAAACTAAGCAAAGCTTGTACTATGGGTACTAGACGACGATAAACATACTTATATAGATAAATAAATACTTAAATACATAGAAAACATCCATGACTCAGGAACAAATATTCGTGCTCATCACACAAATAAATGCCCTTACCAGGATTCGAACCCAGGACCTCTTGCTTCGTAGGCAGGGTCACTACCAACTAGGCTAAAGCGGTCGTCCGTAGTAGTAAGTTTTTAAATTATAAATATATCAATTGATTCCTAGAAACGTATGTAAACTTAAGGTGCTCTTTTACTTAGGAGTTGAATGGCGAATTAGTTTACCTTTTGCCTTACATCATGGTAGAACGTAACCAAGTTTTTAATTTGTAATAGGCAAAGACCGAAAAAAAAAGAGATGTGTCCGTTTTGTGCCACACATATTCTTGTCTATAATTTGATCTGCTGCGACCTATCTCGAGATTGTGACAAACTGTTTCTTATCGGAACACGATACCTGTTAAACCCTTGATCGGTTCATACCCCATTTTTGTTACACCCTGTATAGCTCTTATGTCAGCTGATTAAGATTTCAGTACATATTCATTTAATCTTTATTGCACAAAAGAATATGTTATAGTACAAAAGGTGGACTTAATGCTATAAAAGCATTCTCTACCAGTCAACCTTAAGGCAAAGCAGATAAATTTATGAGAGGATTAAATCGATACAACTAAATCTAACATGAGAATTCCATGACCCATTAAGCTTCGTGTTGCCCTTTAATCGAATAACCTTCATACATTAGGACCTTGATTAATGTTTAGAAATATTCTCCAAATATTCTTACAAATCTGTATCTACAAAATCAACTAAATGGTAATATTTTGGTTGCGCCCGATCGTTACCTCGCGTACCAGACCGAGTGTACGTTAGGACTCCCAATATTAATTGAATACCTTCTGTCAGATCTACTCTAACGCAACTAAAGAAGATATCAATACTGCTGAATCAAAAATAACCTCACGGGCATTGAAATCCTAAGGAATATCCGTCCTTTTGAACTTGGTTGTTTAATAAGATGTAGGGTAGCGTACCGTCTCTGCTCGATGTACCGTGTCCCTACCCTTATCTTAGTAGCCTTGCAAAAATATAAATTGAATTTTTGTATACTGTCGTGCAAAAAAAACCAACCGTTGGCCGATTTTTGAGTATGAGTATGTTCACTCTGTGGAGACGTCCCAAGCTTAATTTTGGCGCTGAATCTAAATACACGGTGCTTGGAAGGATTTCAAATAACTGTTAGAAGTAAAAAATGTCGTACGAAGTAAGCTGCGATCGAATCACTTTTTTTAGTAACGTTAAAAAAAAACTTAAAACTTAGACGTCATTACACTCATTATTTGCTTTGTCTACTGTAAGTATATAACTATTATTATCCTAAAATTAGGGGCAAACTGTTTAGTTGTATAACTTGGTAACTGAATTTCATTATAATATTTGTATATAAATATATACCTGTATATACTGCGTGGAACGGAACGATGGACTTTCCCGCAAGAGGGGGATTATTGAGCGCTAGTACTTCACATTTTCCAGATAAACAATTTTTTTTGACGCGATTTTTTTTTACATTTGTATGGAGCTCTTCGCTCCAGTCGGCCAACGCTCAATCGACAATGATTTTATTTTCATACGTGATAAATGTTAGCTTACCAGTAAGTACAGACTTGTATGGTAGGAAGATAACTTGGAACTTAATTGAGCGGACATCAATTTAAGCGCCAACTAAAGCGATGGTTGACAAAATGTTTAAATAATGTCATAGTCCTTGACCAAACCGTGTAGGTTGTAACTTTATTAATACATATTGTATGCTCGAAATGGGTTGCCATTATTACTCATCATCATCATCGTCATCATATCAGTCGAAAGACGTCCACTGCTGGACATAGGCCTCCCCCAAAGAGTGCCAAAGTGACCGGTCCTGCGCCACCCGCATCCAGCGGACTCCAGCAACCTTTACCAGGTCATCAGTCCACCTTGCGGGGGCCTACCCACGCCGCGCCTTCCGGTTCGTGGTCGCCACTCGAGAACCTTTCCGCCCCAACGGCCATCGGTTCTACGTACTATGTGCCCCGCCCACTGCCACTTAAGTTTACCGATTCGGAGGGCTATATCGGTTACCTTGGTTCTGCTGCGGATAGCCTCATTTCTGAAGAGAAACTCCCAACGTAGCCATCTCCATAGCCCTTTGGGTGACTTTGAGCCTTCTTATGAGGCCCATAGTAAGCGACCATTGTTACTCACATACTTATTATTAGGACCTAATTAATCTAATTATACAAGGTTATCAATAAATGCTCTCTTTCTTTCCTTCTTTCTTGTAAATGAATCTTTAGCGTTAAATATTTAAGACGCCTAGTTCTTGTCAATGATTTTTGACCCCATCATGCAGTTAACAAGGAATTACACCAACAAATGCGAAAGCGATCTAACTGTACTCAGAACAAGTATAAGTACTTGAGATATTTGAGTTGGCCGAAAGGCATTAACGTGGTCCATTCAAAAAGCAACTCTACCGTCCTAAGTTGAAGATTTCAATGCCAATGACAGTTTTATAAAAAGTCGGCATAATTTAATAATCTCAAACAAACAAGACCAAAATAAATATAATCGATAGTGTATCCGTTTTCACGGCCGGCTATATACTCGTACACAGTTCGTTACATCAAGGGCATAACGTCAAAGTATTTGTTTGTAATAATCAGAGCGGAAAATTAAAATGAAGCTTTCCTACCTTGTGAGGGAATCGTATTCTTTGTGCACGGCGCGACAGGTTTTGTATTCCGTTTACTTGTTTGATAACAAAAAAAAACTAAATTTAATAAAGAGTGACGGTTCATGAGGAAGGGTAATATTCGTTCTTTATATTTCTTTTTTTATTAATAAATAATAAATCAATATTGGGGAATTCTTACACGAATTTACCTAGTCGCAAACTAAGCGAAGCTTGCACTTTGGGTTTCATAATTTAACGTTTACATTCTTCATTTCACTTTGACATAGGTAATATCAATGAGGGTGACCTAGTTTTGCTTAGGAGAGATCTTAAAATCTATGTAACACTAGCTTCCTCCTGCGATTTCGTCTGCGTGAACCCGGGATAAAACTATCCTTTATTTTAATCCAGGCTTTAAACTATTTTCGTGCACAATGCCTCGAGGGCCTTTTTTAGATTTAACTTAGTTGTATTTTAATTTAGTTATTGTTTGTTATCATCTTGACTTACTTTAGAAAATAAATAATACTTAGTATTAACTTTTATGTACATTTTTATTTAGTCCAATATTGCACCTGAATTAGAGATGGAATTAACAAAAACTACACGCTTATGACTTTCTTGTTTATCATCTAATATTATCTTCGTTTAGTTAACATTTTTAAATACATATAAATATAATGGCCACCAAAAAATGCTTTGATAACCTAAGCTCTATAACCAAAAAAATAAACTGAACACTAAAAAAAAAATCCAGCTGTTTTAGTAACGAATGCACATTCAATTGTATTCAAAGATCAAATTTAGTAAATGATCACCAAATCGTAGCGAGCAAATTAATACAATATTTCTACCTAAATAACCTACTATGATTGCCATAAAATGTATGCATATTAGAAAATATAGTATAATAATGCCACCAAAACCCGAATCAGCGCAATCAAGCCCGCAGAGCCAGAATCTCGCGAAGGAGGTTCTGAGTTGAACGGGGTGAAAACGAAGGGTTGACGAAGCGAGTTTCTGGCGGGAGCCCGGGCGAAGGGCGGGCGACTGAGTTCCAGAAACGAAAGCAGGGCTCCGTCGAATTTAGGAAATGATTTTACTGTTTTTGGGTTAGCAATGATTTATTAGGATAGCATTTTCTTTAATAGGATAGTAAGATGTTATAATTTGGGTTATTATTTCACGTTAAAATGGAGATACAATTTTGGTGATCATTTACTATTTTCGGCAGTAGAAAGTGTTTTTTGGCGTTATATTTTACTATATCTGGTGATCCGTTGAACATATGGCTATAATATAGTAAAAAAATAAAAGTTTTAGCCTAATCAAATTCTCATAACTATTAAATAAGCAATTATATAACCTCTAATCACGGCCAGCCGCTTTATTACCTCGTAAACCTATACTGTGGTGAAAAACCCGGGTTTATCACCCGGGTTATTATTACCCACAATCTTATTACTGGACATAAAACTTTTTCAACTGTTAAAACGCCGGTAAACGATATTTTTAGGAGAATGCGAGAAATTACTGGAGCATCTAATGTTGGTGCCATGCCATGAAGATGATCTGTTGGTCCGAATTTGAAAATTCCGAACACCATTTTCCGCTTAGCGAAAATTTGGATGCAGAAGGTGTAGCAACTGTAGCATAGTTGCTATTTTATCACTTGTCGTTGTGGATAAGCTATCCGCTCACTCCGTCACTCTCGCGATTGCATACTTGTCAGAAAGTGACGGGTGTCTTATCTACAGTGATAAGTGATATAAAGTAAAAACTATGCTGGATGCAGAACGCTTAGCAATCGAAGCGTTCTGCATCCAAATTAGGATTTTTTATATTTCAGAATAATGATGATTACGAACGCTTCATGGATACGAGTAACATAGCTTTATTGGGTAGGTTTATAGGGTAGGTTAGGTAACCTAGCTAACAAGCAGACCAGGTATCAAATATGAAAACACATCTTTGCACAGCTCTAATGGATAATTAGGGCATTTTCAAATAAGTCTGTACCCAATTTTAGTTTTCTATGAAATTTTACTCCATCAAAAAAAAAATACAACTACATTTGACGAATATTAAGTATTCAATTTGTATGAATATTAACTTTTTCTTTTCAATTTATAAATTACATAGGTACATAAACCCGTGACTTGAATGTGAAAGTAGTTAATAGTCATATAATTCTTTTGCTTAAATTATCGCTACGAAATTGACACAGAGGTAATTTTTATTTGACGCCTCACGATAATTGGGTATGCAATTATTTGAAAATGCCCATTCACTCTAAAAAAGTAATAATATTGTCGGTCGTTTGTTTAAAGCAGTAGTGGTTTCAAAAAAA
This sequence comes from Epinotia bilunana, assembly GCA_947049275.1. Classification (NCBI taxonomy): domain Eukaryota; kingdom Metazoa; phylum Arthropoda; class Insecta; order Lepidoptera; family Tortricidae; genus Epinotia; species Epinotia bilunana. The sequence goes on along the minus strand of OX346270.1, from coordinate 3,443,463 downwards.
TTTACTTGTGCGTACATTAATCTTAAGTTCGCATTAACTCTGTCAATGGGATTTTTCTCATAACGGGACACGTGCGTGTACCTCCTACCAAAAAAACTCAGAACAGCCTAGCCTGGTTATAAAAAATTCTAATTTACATTGACACCATTTTCTCTCCTATGATTAGGCAAAAATGTATGCCATTGCAGAACTAGGGCAATAAATAGATTGTATCAGCCCTAATGGATGGCGTTATATTGATTTTACTTGTTTTTGTTTCAACTGTTTATTACAGTGGCGTGAATGGCAGCCATTTAAGTTGAAACTGGTACACCGCAGTTCATAAAAATATGTACATTTGCAGAGGTTTAAAAATTTACTAATATCCTTTGTTCATAACAATAGAGTCGTGTTCTCATAATTTTGATCTCTTTTCCGTGCATATTTACGAAGTCGTTTGGACATTTGAATGTAAAATCGTTAACAGAGAGTTAAACTTATTGAACTTGCATCATTAGTTTGGGCAATGTTAGCAAGACTGCCAACATTACAGAGTCAGCAATGTCTTGGTGTTGGGATGCATGTTAACTATCCTTAATTTGCGGTTGTAGAATGTTTTATTATTGTTATCATCTATTGAAACTCTAATCACTGTTCACCGAAGAACTTCTGCAATTGCTACAATGCATGTATACTAGTGTATACATGGCTCTGTGAGGTATGGACCTTATTTTATCTTCTTATCTTATCTATATGAGGGTCCTTTCGGATGGACTTCGCCCCACGGGATCTTTTGTGCATTTGCCCTCTCCTTTATGCCTACTCCCAAGCTCGCTCCATCATTTCCACAAAGCGGATGATGCAGCTCAGTGGGAGCACCTTGAATTCCTTTGGTTGCGGATAGTCGCTACCAAAGTAATTCATTCTTTATCTAGCAAGGGCATGACATTCACACATATGTCTGCCATGGTCTCATCCTCCTCGCCGCACATTCTACAGTCTAAACTGTCCGACAGTCCCATCTTGGCCAAGAGATCTTTGACTCGCTCGTGAGGTATATACCTCACGAGCGAGTCGTTTTTTATTGCGCCAAACTGGATAGACAAGAAACATACAAAATTTCACGGGAACCGATTGAGAAATGCGACCTGTAGAGGAGAACAGCCGGACAGACGCCGCGGACATACGAAATCTTTCTTGGTCAAGCTGAAACGGAGAACTTCGTTCGCTCCGCTCGCTCATTCAATTACACGGAAATTTAATCAGACACTAGCTTCCGCCCGCGACTTCGTCTGCGTGAACCCGATAAAATCTATAAAAACTATTCTAAACTATCCAGGCTATACCTAGTCTAGCCATAAGTTCTGTTACAAATGAAATGAAACATATTTTTAAAAGGATGTAATTAATTTACCATAAGTAAATGTTTATTTATAGGTAAGTTAATAAGGTTTCTAAACAATATATTTTTTATTCAAAATGCCCGCCTTTAGCTTTAATACACGCCCTCAAACGATCCGGCCACACGTCTATAGATTCACGCACTGTATCCATTGGGAAATTTGCCACTGCTACCTTCAAAGATTTTTTTAGAGAATCGATATTGGCATGGCGTTTAGAGCAGACCATGTCCTCTAACACTGACCACAATTTATAGTCCAGGGGATTTAAGTCGGGACTGGAAGAGGGCCAATCATCTGCCTTGATGAAGTCCGGAACATTCCTTTGCAGCCAAATCTGGGTGGTGCGAGCTTTATGACCCGGGGCTGAGTCCTGCTGAAAGGTCCAGTGTACATTTTTGAACATTGTGTCGTTTAGTGGTTTAACTACTGTTTCTAAAATCGTGTCCTGATACACTTTAGCTGAAATTTTCACTCCTTTTTCGCAAAAATGGATCTCAGACGCCTTGATACGACACACCCCACCAAACCATGACGTAAGCGGGATGATGACCTCGCTGAATCCTTCCAACTATCTCTTTAGCTTCTCGAGAGTTGTGTGCGTACACTTTATCATTTTGTTTGTTGTAGTGCTGCTCGATAGTAAAAATTTTTTCATCCGTGAAAAGAATATTTTTATATTTCCCATGTGCGTATCGAGATAAAAGGCTTTTTGATCTTTCAACTCTCTTGTCCTTTAGTGACTGATTTAACATATGTCCTGTATATCGTCGGTAAGCTGCAAGACTCAAGTCATCTTTGATTATACGCGAAAGTGTCCTAGGTGGTATTTTCATTTCCTTAGAAAGGATCTTCTGTTTTCTTATGGGATTTCGGCGAATTCTGGCCCTTACAGCATTAACGGCTTGTTTTGTTCTAACAGTACGCGGTCGGCCAGATCTTTTACTGTCATCGACAGAGGACGTTTTGGTGTATCTTTGAATGGTACGATACACAAACATTCGACTGATCTCTAACTTTTTTAGTGTCTCAAAAATGTGGGACGGCTCCATTCCTACCTTATGCAGAGCAATCACAGCAATTCTATTTTCTTTGACACCCCACTCCATTATTAATTTACTCATTTTAATATTATATTGTATATAAATGGTGGCAAAAACATCCAAGTACTTACGTCAAAACACAACATTCGAAATTCGAATTATTATTTTTCTTAAAATCATTGTTAACTGCCAGTAACAGAACTTATGGCTAGACTAGGTAAACAAAATAGTGCAAAATTTCATCCAAATCGGTTGAGCCGTTTAACCGCGATTGAGTAACAAACATCTAAACAGCCAAACTTTCTTATTTATAATTTTAGTACACAAGCTTATTTTCCGATGGTTTCGATATTTTTTTAGTAAAAACTTTTTTTCAATCTTTTTTCAATCAATATAAAGCAATCTGAATAAATAAAGGATAGATATCGCTAGATGAATATTTTGACCGTAAAAACCAATGCGAATATTAGTATCGATGTATTTTTAGTAATCGTGCACTTTATATTTGCACCAACTTCGACGATCAATGACGACCGGTTAGCCTAGTGGGTAGTGACGCTGCCTACGAAGCTGAAGGTCCTGGGTTCGAATCCCGGTAAGGACAAATATTTGTGTGATGAGCATGAATATTTGTTTCTTAGTCTTGGATGTTTTCTATGTATTTAAGTATTTATATCTATTAAATATATCGTCGTCTAGTACCCGTAACACAAGCCTTATTGAGCTCACTATGGGGCTAGTGCGATTTGTGTAAGATTGTCCCCTTATATTTATTTAACTTACTATTACAGACCAATCAACGACAAATATGACGCCGGCAGCTGTCATTCCATAGAAACTTGTCAAACATTCCATACATTCCGATTACGAACACCGCTTAGGTACGATAACGGACGGGTTGGTGCAGCCCATAGACTCTTTTGTTAATTGAGCGTTTCTCAAAAAAAATGCCACTATTATTAATTGTACTTCTAGGAATTTTATGTTAACTATTTCCACTCAGAATCAGGAGGTCTTTCGACCCTGGTAGGACAAAAAATGGTCCCAAAGATATTTTTCCTATTGTGTTACCATTTACCATACACTTTGTATGCTGGTAACACAATAGGAAAGTTCAAAAATGTATGAACATTTTGGGACACTTTTTTTCTCCTATTGGGATGGAAAGACATCGTGATTTTGAGTAGAAATAACATAAAAGTTGCAGAAAATCTCCGAAAAAATGTAGTGGCATTTTTTTGAGAAACGCTCAATTCACTCACCTTTTTACAATCAGTAGTCTACGTAGCTGTTTGTAATCATTTACTTACCTCAAATCTCCTGCCGATACCTACACCATCAATAAAAATCCTGCAATTTAGACCTTAACTCTGTGGAATAAGGTAGTATGTACAATCATATAATATTTAAAGGAAATATATGGCAAAACGATCATCATTCTGAAGGCATACGGAATCGTTTAAAAGAGTATAAAAGTTGAGAGTGCTCCAAAATGATTCGCAGTACGCATTAACCTATATTTGGGTCGGAGTATGTAAGTGGGTCGGAGTTAAGTAAGGGTTTTCGACATTTGAAGAGTTATGTATTTTATAGCCAGGATGTAAGGTTTAAAATGATTTAAATTTGTACCCAATTAGCGTGGGGCGTCAAACAAAAATTTACTTAGTGTCCGTTTTGTGACGACAATTTAGTACTTATTCAATTTGTACGAATAAATTATATGCATAAATACGACGACCGCTTTAGCTTAGTTGGTAGTGACCCTGCCTATGAAGCAAGAGGTCCTTGGTTCGAATCCCGGTAAGGGCTTTTATTTGTGTCATCAGCACAAGATTGATTGAGATGTCCTGAGTCGTGGATGTTTTCTATTTATAAAATCCGTTCCGTGTGTAAATCTCCGTTTTGTGACGACAATTAAGTTAACTTATTCAATTGGTACGAATATCAACTTCTCTTCTTGATTTATAAATTATTTGCATAAATACGTTAAGTACCTAATTACGTCATTTTTCACTCAATTTTTTTGCTTCAATTTCGTCACAAAACTGACACAAGTAAATTTTTTGTTTGAGGATTTACGCTTATTGGGTACACAATTATTTGAAAATGCCCTTTATTAATATAAGGTTGTTATAAGCTATTAACAATATTCCTGAGGCATTATGAAACTTAATGCTTATTAGTGGAATTGGTTAGTGCGTGCTTGCTTCCACAACCGCCTCACCTAACTGGCCTGAAAGAGCGCGCGTCGATTACAAAACCTACATTTCAACTACCTACTTCTGAAGAGAAAAACAATTGCAATGAAAAAAAAAGTTTTTACTAAAAAAATATCGAAACCATCGGAAAATAAGCTTGTGTACTAAAATTATAAATAAGAAAGTTTGGCTGTTTAGATGTTTGTTACTCAATCGCGGTTAAACGGCTCAACCGATTTGGATGAAATTTTGCACTATTTTGTTTATAGCCTGGATAGTTTAGAATAGTTTTTATAGATTTTATCGGGTTCACGCAGACGAAGTCGCGGGCAGAAGCTAGTGTCTGATTAAATTTCCGTGTAATTGAATGAGCGAGCGGAGCGAACGAAGTTCTCCGTTTCAGCTTGACCAAGAAAGATTTCGTATGTCCGCGGCGTCTGTCCGGCTGTTCTCCTCTACAGGTCGCATTTCTCAATCGGTTCCCGTGAAATTTTGTATGTTTCTTGTCTATCCAGTTTGGCGCAATAAAAAACGACTCGCTCGTGAGGTATATACCTCACGAGCGAGTCGTTTGAAACGGAGAACTTCGTTCGCTCCGCTCGCTCATTCAATTACACGGAAATTTAATCAGACACTAGCTTCCGCCCGCGACTTCGTCTGCGTGAACCCGATAAAATCTATAAAAACTATTCTAAACTATCCAGGCTATAAACAAAATAGTGCAAAATTTCATCCAAATCGGTTGAGCCGTTTAACCGCGATTGAGTAACAAACATCTAAACAGCCAAACTTTCTTATTTATAATTTTAGTACACAAGCTTATTTTCCGATGGTTTCGATATTTTTTTAGTAAAAACTTTTTTTTTCATTGCAATTGTTTTTCTCTTCAGAAGTAGGTAGTTGAAATGTAGGTTTTGTAATCGACGCGCGCTCTTTCAGGCCAGTTAGGTGAGGCGGTTGTGGAAGCAAGCACGCACTAACCAATTCCACTAATAAGCATTAAGTTTCATAATGCCTCAGGAATATTGTTAATAGCTTATAACAACCTTATATTAATAAAGGGCATTTTCAAATAATTGTGTACCCAATAAGCGTAAATCCTCAAACAAAAAATTTACTTGTGTCAGTTTTGTGACGAAATTGAAGCAAAAAAATTGAGTGAAAAATGACGTAATTAGGTACTTAACGTATTTATGCAAATAATTTATAAATCAAGAAGAGAAGTTGATATTCGTACCAATTGAATAAGTTAACTTAATTGTCGTCACAAAACGGAGATTTACACACGGAACGGATTTTATAAATAGAAAACATCCACGACTCAGGACATCTCAATCAATCTTGTGCTGATGACACAAATAAAAGCCCTTACCGGGATTCGAACCAAGGACCTCTTGCTTCATAGGCAGGGTCACTACCAACTAAGCTAAAGCGGTCGTCGTATTTATGCATGTAATTTATTCGTACAAATTGAATAAGTACTAAATTGTCGTCACAAAACGGACACTAAGTAAATTTTTGTTTGACGCCCCACGCTAATTGGGTACAAATTTAAATCATTTTAAACCTTACATCCTGGCTATAAAATACATAACTCTTCAAATGTCGAAAACCCTTACTTAACTCCGACCCACTTACATACTCCGACCCAAATATAGGTTAATGCGTACTGCGAATCATTTTGGAGCACTCTCAACTTTTATACTCTTTTAAACGATTCCGTATGCCTTCAGAATGATGATCGTTTTGCCATATATTTCCTTTAAATATTATATGATTGTACATACTACCTTATTCCACAGAGTTAAGGTCTAAATTGCAGGATTTTTATTGATGGTGTAGGTATCGGCAGGAGATTTGAGGTAAGTAAATGATTACAAACAGCTACGTAGACTACTGATTGTAAAAAGGTGAGTGAATTGAGCGTTTCTCAAAAAAATGCCACTACATTTTTTCGGAGATTTTCTGCAACTTTTATGTTATTTCTACTCAAAATCACGATGTCTTTCCATCCCAATAGGAGAAAAAAAGTGTCCCAAAATGTTCATACATTTTTGAACTTTCCTATTGTGTTACCAGCATACAAAGTGTATGGTAAATGGTAACACAATAGGAAAAATATCTTTGGGACCATTTTTTGTCCTACCAGGGTCGAAAGACCTCCTGATTCTGAGTGGAAATAGTTAACATAAAATTCCTAGAAGTACAATTAATAATAGTGGCATTTTTTTTGAGAAACGCTCAATTAACAAAAGAGTCTATGGGCTGCACCAACCCGTCCGTTATCGTACCTAAGCGGTGTTCGTAATCGGAATGTATGGAATGTTTGACAAGTTTCTATGGAATGACAGCTGCCGGCGTCATATTTGTCGTTGATTGGTCTGTAATAGTAAGTTAAATAAATATAAGGGGACAATCTTACACAAATCGCACTAGCCCCATAGTGAGCTCAATAAGGCTTGTGTTACGGGTACTAGACGACGATATATTTAATAGATATAAATACTTAAATACATAGAAAACATCCAAGACTAAGAAACAAATATTCATGCTCATCACACAAATATTTGTCCTTACCGGGATTCGAACCCAGGACCTTCAGCTTCGTAGGCAGCGTCACTACCCACTAGGCTAACCGGTCGTCATTGATCGTCGAAGTTGGTGCAAATATAAAGTGCACGATTACTAAAAATACATGGATACTAATATTCGCATTGGTTTTTACGGTCAAAATATTCATCTAGCGATATCTATCCTTTATTTATTCAGATTGCTTTATATTGATTAAAATCTATTGTATTTTTTTTTTAGAAAGATAAGCCATTTATCTCCATAAAGCACACATATAACAGGATTAAAATAAGATAAAACTAGACAAATGCTAACGTAAGGAGGCCCAAAGAGGTGGACCAAGGGCAAAGTTTGATTCTACTCTATAGATAAAAAACTTTATTTACTAAAGTATACATATACAAAATGATATTAAACTAATTATAATAAATTACAATTAGAAAAAAGAAATCTATTGTATGTTTTTATGTTGTAAATATTACCTACTCGTAATAAAAGGAATAATGGGACAGTAAAATTGGCATTTCTGTTTTAAGAAGTATATGAACTTTGTTAGTCTTGTTTGCTTTTCGGCATGGGCGTTTGTTTGTTTTATGTCGATTTGGGATTATTTAAATAGTCCCGGGTAATCTCTAAAAATATTCATCCGTTGTTTGTTGCCCGCGTATTGATGCTTTCAACTGGACACAAAAAATGCTTGGCAAGAGTCGCGTTTCGTCCCACTGAGCGTTTTTTTCGTGAAAAATGTAATTCTTAGTGTGACCTTTTTGGTCGCCTGTACATTTCATGCACTACTGTGTAAGTAGGTATTTAATTACTATTAAATACCTACTCGTTGAGAAAGTTCTAATAAGTCCAACACAATAGATTTAAAATACTACTAATAAATCCAAGATCAAACTTACGTATGTCACTACGGGCGACATGTTTCGAATAGTTCTTCTTCAGGCTGTTTTCACGGGAATGTCGCTTGAAGCGACAAGAAAACGAAAAGCGTCTTGAGTGTTTAAAGCGGCATTGCCGGGAAAAAACTCCAAAAGAGTTAGAAACATGTCACCCGTAGTGAAATTTTATACGTGAGTTTAACCGTGAATTTATGAGTAATATTTTAGACATGTCTTACGAAAGTTTTTAAACTTGCGAATGGGTTTAATTTTTTTTTTGAAGTCATTATGGCCACCCATGTCTCTATCATCAGCTCAGGTCGGTTCCTATTGCCTATTGCGGTTCCTTTGATTTCAGCCAAATTGGACACCGGAAATTTTCTGAAAATGGGTTCCTATATAGTACACGGACAGTTCAAGTAAAATAAAGGCCTATACTAGTGGCTTTGTTAGCTGTAAAATTCACGAACCTGTCTTAAAAAACATGAGAAAAAAAAACCGGCTAACAACATTTTACGACAGTCGGATGAGAAATGCTACCTGCGGGCGTAACACGGTTGCCATTTTATCACTTATCACTGTGGATAAGACATCAGTCAAGTTCCGACAAGTACTTATGCGAGTGCAAGAGTGACGAATGTCTTATCGACAACGATAAGTGATAAAATGGCCACCATGATACGCCCGCTGTAGGGTAGCGTAAAACCCGACACCTGGAAATTCGGACATACGATTTTTTTTTGGTTGAAGCTGAAAAAAATACCTCACAAATCGATACATATTAGAGAAGTCACAGATCTTATATGATTTACATAAATTAGTGACGTAATCCTTTCCCATACCTACCTAACCCTACAAGGTTAAAGTAGAACAAATATAACCTCAAAAGCTATTCAATACTCAACTATTTCATTCCTTATCGTCAACAATCAACCTTCTACAGAACAAGGACTTACACTCAACCAAAACACTTCGTAATAAGGTTGACATTTTAATGGCAAGGATTTGGTCAGAATAGGTACGAATGCTTGATTAATGACATGCCATTTCCAGATGTATTCGGTTAACGTTATTATTTAGTGCTTAGGTAAGTTATTATGGCAGCCTTAGGTAATACTTTAAGGTAATACGTTTTAGGAAAAACAGAAGAATTCCGAAGACTCATTTAATTTTGTCCGGAACCATTTTATTCTTTACAAAATTCCGAACGACATTTGCCGCTAAACGTAAATATGGACGCATATGATTAATTAATGGAATATATAGGTATGGTAGGGTAGGTAAGAACTATATTTAAAAAAAACGAAAATTCAGTCAGCGGAACGTGGTTTTCGGAATTGCGGAATCCGGAAAAAAGTATGCTTTCGGAGAAATGACTTCGGAATTGTGTAGTGTACCCGTAAGTTTTATCTTCGTACCTTTTAGGATTATTTCCATCATCAGTCGCCTATATTAATCCCACACAAGCCTCAAAGGCAAAATCCGAAAAGAGTGCTACGGGCTCGTTTTGATGTTTTTTTTTCTTTTTACTTTCTTGCAACAGACATTAGTATCCAACCCAGATATGGCGAATCCTAATGTGTGTACAAACGTTAATGCCATTATATTTAGCATGTGGTTTTAAAATGATAACCAAACTACGTTTGCATGGAGACTCAAGTGTCCTGGCAGCCCTTAACATATCCACTGCCAAGAATCGCTACGCTCGTAGCCGATCCCGTTGTTTTTCCCGTATGTAGCGGAAAGCGACTACGGCGTAGGCGTCCACTAGGCAGGTTCCTGGAAGTGAAATTGTTATGTTTGTTGTTATTGTCATTTCCTCTTTTACTATGCTAAGACACGGATAATTCTCAGGCACATGTGTAATAATACCCCATTACGTAATGAACGAGTTGAACTTATTGGATGATAGGAGTACGTATCGGCGAATCAATTAGAATTAAGAATAGTTTTATGTCATAGGAGGCAAACGAGCAGACGGATCACCTGATTACCGCCTATGAATGAGCGCGGTTTTGCCCCCCCCCAAAGTACGACGAGGGGCGGCCTCAGCGTCCACGCTTAGGTATAATGTTACCTGGGGGCCTAGACAAGGTTACAATCGACAAGAGCTAACGCCAATAGAAAACTAATAAAATATATGGCAATGACAGATGTTAACGAAAAGTGTTTCGTCGGCATCTGTCATTCCCCTACATTTTTTTTATTGGCGTTAGCGCATGTCGATTGTAACCTTGTTTACGGCCCCTGAGCGTGGAAGCCCAGAGAGGAATTCTCCAGCGCTAGTGCAACTGGTACCCTGGGGTAACCTCTTTAACTGAGTGATCATAATTAGAAAATATTAGAATAGAAATTAATTTCTTGCAAACCATAATATGATAAGATCGTTCTCAATATAAAGATAATGCGCGTTGCCGACCCTTGAGGGTTCACTATGATCGTGACTAAAACATGAATGCGGGTTCCTCACTCGCAACCCGGCACACCTGACCTGGTAAAGGTCGCGGGAGTCCGCTGGATGCGGGTGGCGCAGGACCGGTCATTGTGGCACTCTTTGGGGGAGGCCTATGTCCAGCAGTGGACGTCTTTCGGCTGATATGATGATGATGATGAACCCGGCACATCCTCAGGAGCTGTGGCGTCCATAATCACCTCCAACAACAACGCTACATATCTACAGAGCAATAGGAAAACCACAGCAAATTGCGACGTCACGGTCACGTGTTCATTGTCCCCTAACCAACTTCATTATCAAAGGGTCGGCACCGCGCATGTGACGCCAGCGTTTCAAGCGTCCATAGTCTATGGTGGCCCTTATTCGAAGGCGGCCCGTAACCTTGGATGCCATCTATGTGATATGAAAAAAAAAACACAGCGTTTTTGAAGTTTCATAAAAAGTGAATTATATATCATTTACTGATATAGTACACATTTTGCAAGAAAAAGGAATCATGCCTCGCACTAATTTCACTTAGTATGCTAAGACATCGTTTATCCTGGTTCAGGTATTCATATGTAACGATACCCCCTCACGCAACTGAAAGTTGAACTCACTTAAAGGGCTATGGAACGGTAGGCATTGGCTAATTAATTAGAGTGTGATTCAACTTGGAAGCGGTGGAAATAAATAGAATTCTACGTTTTGATCCAGCAGAATAAAACGTCCGTGCTATCCTACTGGGGTCTAAAACCTACTGCAGTACACTTAAACAGCATAAACTTATACTGAACTGATAAATTATAATATAATTCCTGTACTTTATTATAATTATACGGGTTTTCATTATATTAGAATGCCGGCATTAGGCTCTGGTCCTACCCGGCAAGTATATAGAATACGGATTACAGGCTCAGTATCAGTTGGAGAGACCACGATGCAGTTCCATCTCATTCTGTCGTATAACTGCGTCCCGCAGCTTGGCCGAGTTTTACGTGTAATTATACCGGCATAAGGCACTGGTCCCACCGCCGGCTAGTAAGCTAGAAAAGTTGGGCGAGTAGCATTACATTGCGGATCTGTAAAGGTCGATTGATCACACTGTGCCTGGTCAGCACGCAATGAACCGTTACTCGCCCAACTTTTCTAGCTGACTAACCGGCGGTGGGACCAGTGCCTAAGAGTCGTAGACGCGTACACTATGCTACGATGCCTACGCAGGGTCTACGGCGTAGCACGCATGTCATAGAATTTGTTACAAGTTTGTATATGTAAGTAATAGGTTTGTCAGAAATTTCATTGAAGTATATTTCGTTTTTCTTTTTTTACAAATTTTAGTATGAACAACGTCTCCTAGAACTTTGTAAGAATTATTGTAATAAAACGCTGGAAATAAATATGATGAATGTAACTAAATAATAATTTAGATGAATATCAACGTAAAAACGATTATAAAACTGTTCTCATTATAAATACTCGTAAATGTATTTATTATCTTGATATCAACTTAATTCAATTCAATTCAATTCGTTTATTGCATAGATGTTGTGTTACACTAAGATTATGTATTAAACATGTACCCTGCAATGGCATCGCAATGTAATACTTAATTATAATTATAACTAATTTCACAATGAAATAAGTAATTATAGTGCAACTTTATTATCTACGATCTTTATACACATTAATGTACCGTCTAGGTATTCGTTTAGAGAATAATAGGCTTTATTAATTAAAAAATGCTTCAATTTGTTTATGAATATATTATATTTTGATTCACTCTTTAAGTTATCGGGTAGTTTATTATATACTTTTATTGTCATTTTAAGAGGGCCGGTAGAGTGGATTTTTAACTTGGACGGAGGGGCCATTAGATTATTATTTTTCCTAGATGCATATCTCAATTGTGCATTTTCTCTTTTAGTGTACAATTCAGGGTGTTTTCGTGCGAATTCACAATTTTCTATAATGTATAAACATGCAAGGGTAAGTATTCTGTGTTTGATAAAATACGGTTTGCAGCTATCAGTTTGCTTGATATTTACTAAAATTCGTATAAGTTTTTTCTGTAGTGTGAAGACTGCACTATTATCCCGTACTATTTCCCCACAGGATTATTCCGTAAGTGAGCCATGCATTAATTTGTCATGAGAACACCAAGTAATATGAATTCTAGATTATCTTACTGACGCTTATAATAGAGATTATACAAATTGTTTTGATTTAATTTTAATTAAGCCTTGCCTCTTCAAATCCAATTACAAAATGCACCGACGTTTAATAAATAATCAACTAAATGAACGGTTGACCCAAATACCAAATCCCAAGCGCTTTATCAAATAAAAAAACATGCTTGTAAATTATAAAACCACGCTCTATATTCGAATAGTTGCGTTCAGGAACCGCACGCAAAAAAGCAATTAAAAAACCTACCTGTATAGAGCCTTTGACACACTGGCACGCAAACTCTGCTACCATAAAAAATTCAACACTTTAAAAAATAAACCTCGCACTGAAATAAAACACTATCCTTGAAATATAGATGTCACTGCTCGAATTCGATATTCATATTTGAATATGTTTATAATCGCAAGATGCGTGCGCTCAGCTTGGCGAGCGAAGCGGTACTGAAGACTTCGGTTTTCCACGCATGCGTTGTGATATCTGTGTGTGTCGTGCTTACATCGACGCACACATTGACTGAAAAACTACCTAACTTAAAACCACGCGCCGTTGCGCTTTGCACCTTACATCTTTGGCTTAAAGTTGAATATGGTTTGTAATATTGTAAAGGGTAAGATTCAAGTTTGTAAAACGTTAATGTTTTTCGTCCTTCTTACGCTACAGGTTTACCCGTACGAATTTTAATTGAGCATCATTGCTATTGTAGCAGTGCGCCTTAAGTATATCGACTTTCACTGTCTCACATCTATTTCGTGTGTGCATTTAAAATTAAACCGTAAAGCGACGAGTTAAAATCGCGTTCGGCGTTTATAGAAAAGATAAGATAGGATGTTTTGAAAGTTTATAGGTATCATTTTGTAAAACGTTCGAATATATCATGTTAAGCAAACGGAAACGCGTGAACAGCCAAAAGCTTTAGCACCAATGGGGTTGGTAAGAAATATAATACGAGAAGATTGACATATCCGTATACAAATAATGTGTGGTTTTGTTTTCTTGGTCGTGTATAAGGTTGCTTAGACGACGATTTCCAATAATAAAAGGTCGCTAACACGCAAGCGTCCACAGGTTTAGGTGTCTACTCACCGTCGGGCAGGCCGCATGCTTGTGTTGTGTGCTAACGTCATGGTATTAAGAATAAAAACCATGATTTAGTTTAATTTAATTACACCAGTAGCCAATCTATAGATCCTCGCGACCAGAAAGGAGGCACAAGGACGTTGCCAAACCTTTATTGATGTGAGGACTCGTGGTGACAGCGAGAGACAAAATGCCACCTTACGTACCATCAGGAATACAAGACTACATACCTATAAAGGAAGTAGTGTGGTAAAATATACCTTTCCTCATTTGATTTGACGACCGCTTTAGCCTAGTTGGTAGTGACCCTGCCTACGAAGCAACTGGTCCTGGGTTCGAATCCCGGTAAGGGCATTTATTTGTGTGATGAGCACGAATATTTGTTCCTGAGTCATGGATGTTTTCTATGCATTTAAGTATTTATTTATCTATATAAGTATGTTTATCATCGTCTAGTACCCATAGTACAAGCTTTGCTTAGTTTGGGAACTAGGTCTATTTGTGTAAGATTGTCCGCATATATTTGTTTATTTATTATTCATTTATTTACATGCCTGAACCGGTTGCCTTTCGAAACACACGATCTGAGAACATCAATAGGCGCAATTAGTTTAAGTATCCTTATTACGCACATATTATATAATTACAGTTAAAGAGGCGTTTAATTTCGCCTGCGTAACATTTCGTACGTACCTTAGATATATCTAAATGCCATTTGAATGGGGAAACGACCGTTTGACTGACAATGACACTCTCCTATCGCACAGTTCTACACGTTCGCAAAGTTACGTAATTACGCCTAGAAACTCTTACCTTTGAATCTTCACAATCTTACTACTAGTCGCTTAGTTTTTTTTTCAATGAATGAATGAATCGACAATCAATATTGTAATGATTTAATTACTATACCTGCTCTCTCAATTTCACAAGAATCGGTTGAGAAATGCGACTTGTAGAGGTGAACAATATTTTATTCCGATGGTGAAACTGAGAACTTCGCTTCGCTCGTTTGTTCAATTATTAATGCACAATTTCATCTGTTGTGCTCATATTCTTAGACATACCACGTCTAAGAATACCAACGTGACCCTCGAATCTGCAAATGACCGAAATGATTCAGTAGATTAGCTAAAATAATGATTGATTTGCCTGCAAGCTTTCAAAATGGATACCTAACGTTCAGAAGCCGTGGCGAAATTGCCAAAACAATGCGCGCCATTTACGATGTTTGGCAACAATGCCGCGCTGAAGACAAGTACCAATGTTTATTTTTTGTTTCATACTGGAACTAATTTGGATGCGGTCTGGGTCGATCACGTAACGCATGTACGGGGTATCTTTATGACAATTTTGTATGGGAAAATGAAAGTCCTGTTGTCTTAACGTGCGTTCGAAAAGTTACCCACCAGAAATGTGGGTAGCTGAAATTAACGTGAGACGGTTAATTGAGTTTCATCTAAGACATATATGACCCTTGGACTTTTATCAACTGCCAACTAAAGATAGTTTTTATTTTATATTTAACTAGCTTCCGCCCGCGACTTCGTCCGCGTGGACCCGGGATAAAAACTATCCTGTATTTTAATGCAGGCTATAGACTATCTTCGTGCAAAATTTCATTCAAATCGGTTCAGCCGTTTAAGCGTGGTTGAGTAACAAACATCCAAGCATCTAAACTTTCGCATTTATAATATTAGTAGGATCAGTCACCGCATACTATAATCATTTAAAAGCGTAATGAAAATTCAGCATGGATAGTGTCGGATAAGTATAAGGACAACGTGGAATACAAGATGCACTGATGAAGTAAAGGTCGCGGGAGTCCGCTGGATGCGGGTGGCGCAGGACCGGTCACGTTGGCACTCTTTGGGGGAGGTCTATGTCCAGCAGTGGACGGCTTTCGGCTGATATGATTATGATGATAACGACCATCGCCTCAACTGGTCAAAAGTTATGTATACATACGCTCATCTAAACATGAGATCCATAGAGCAGCCATGATAACGCCACTAGGTACTAAACTTGCTACGGAGGTAAACAGTGGTGTTACGTTGGCTTTCTTGAAGGTGCACTGTGTTGAGAGCGATGGAGGGATTTGCCTGCATTTTTTTGGTACCACGTCGGTGGCAAACAAGCTTACGGCCCACCTGATGGTAAGTGGTTACCATGATGACGCCACTACTAAACTTGCTCTGGAGGTAAACGGTGGTGTTACTTTGGGCTTCTGTTGCTGAGAACGTCAGTTCCTGAGGGTGCATTGTGTTTAGAGCGAGGGAGGGATTTGTCTGAATTTTTGTGGTGGCAAACAGGCTTACGGCCCACCTGATGGTGGTTACCGTAGCCTATGGAGCGCTTGCAACTTCAGGGGTGTTGTCAACATAACGGATCAGTTAATCAATAAAAAGTAGCGCGCTAGCGAGGTACACTACATCATTCCCAAGAGTCATCTGTTCGAATCATCATCCTCCTAGAGTTATTCCCGGTTGTGCCCTAAAGGAGTCCGGGGTCCGCTTTACCAACTAACCCCAAAATTCTGCTTCGACTGCCATCTGACCTTCCAACCCAGAGGGAAAAATAGATTCTTGGGATTAGACCGGTTTGGTCACCATGTTTTCCATTACCGAAAACAAAAATAGTTTTTTCGGATTTCCCAACTCCGAAAAGCATGTTCCGCTGAAGGAATTTTTGATGTTTCACGATACGTGACAGACGTATTTTACGATTTTACGTAGGGCAAAACTTGGCTAATCGGTGATATGCAGTAATTCTGTGATAGATTATTTATACCCTTATTGCGAAGTTACCGTAAAATGGGGTTAGTAGAGTGAAAACTGACATTCAAACCTCGATAACATTTTATTTTTACTTATACAAACTGAATAGTGTATATAATAGGTGTTTCGGACGTTTGTATTTTAGTTTTTATTTTATTTTGGGTAGTTCCATTTTATAACTTTGACGATAAACAGGAAAACCCACCTCACCCCGTAGTCCCTCGTCATTGGGGTGAGATGGGTTTTCATACAAAGGTGATTTTGGAAGATTGTTGGATCGATTTTTTTTATTATGAGTATTACTATAGCTCCATTTTAAATTGGAATACATTATTTTTGTAGCAGTAGCCTTAAAAAACCATCTCACCCCCCTTTCATACCTTCTCTCCCCATTTATAACTCAACTCTCCCCGCGAACCCTACTCACCCCATTTTACGGTACTATATAATCTACATTTGTACAATAAGTATTTACGATAAGTAGCGGTACTATCAAAGTTAATAATGACATAAAGAGTGTAACTGTATATTATAGAGTAACTTTGCAATAAAGAGTATAAATAAACTATCAGATATAAGTAGGTATCACCGATTAGCCAAGTTTTGCCCTAGGTACCTAACCTCACCTATTTATGTATTCCATTAAATCATCTGCGTCAAAATGTTCGTTAAGCGTTCGGAATTTAGAAATTTCGGAATATTGGTGGTGTCGGACAAATGACGCTTCGGTATTCTTTTGTGCTTTGTAGACTTCTTTGGAGTCGCAAGCGTCCAAAGGCTATGATGTCTGCTTATCTTCAAGCAGGCATCATGATTGTTAGGCACCGTATTAGTATCATCATCATATCAGCCGAAAGTGCCACAAGACAATGCCTTAGTATAAAAAGGAAAGAAGAATCAGTCAAGGAAAAACGTACTTCACCGTCGGACTCGCCCCAGTCAATTATCGCACGTACCTATTACCCATTTTACCCAAGGTTTGTATCTAAGTGCGCCGATTAACAAACAAATTAAGCAAACGGTCTTGTTAAAAGGTTTTCTTAACGCATATTTTTGGATTTTATTACGTCGAATCTCCTTTGATGCTGAAATGGTATTGTTATTTGAATGAATATTTCTATCGTTTGCTAATTCAATGATCTTGAATTTCCGTGGGTCTAATTAAGCGTTTATAATTCGGTTTCTAATTGAACGTTTTTAGCACGTTGCGTCATTGGATCGAATCAGCCCGAACAATGAATGTATGGTTAATTACAGTACTTTATATATTTTCCCGCAGTGTAATAAAATAAATAAATATTTGTGGGCAATCTTACACAAATCGATGTAGTCCCAAACTAAGCAAAGTTTGAACTTTGTGTACTAAGACGATGTTAAACATACTTATATATACCTGCTTGTATACATAGAAAACATCCATGACTCAGGAACAAATATTCGTCTCTCATAAATATATTGCTTCTGAATTCTGTGTTTTTATATATAATACGAGTATCCTCTGTTTATGAAATAAATCTGATAGTGTGGGATGAGAAAAAAACCTTGCGTAGGTATATATAATTTTCAATTTATTTATTTTTATAAATCACTCTAATGATATTGGATTATTGTTAAAACACATCCAAATATAGAAAATAGACAATACCAAATTTCTATGCAGGGGGGGCAGGTCTCTCTGCAGCTGACTCTGCATTGAAAATAACATTAAAACTAGATTTAAAATTTAAACTAAAACTAACTTAAAAATAACCTACATACCTAACACAATATTTCTAAATTTGGACCCTTTGTCAGGGTACCCATCACGCAGGCAGCATTCCCGCGTTGAATTGCGATTGCAAGTCTTTGCGAGAGAAAGCTGCCCGCGCGAAGGTCGCATGTTGCGTCCCTCAAGCGTTTGCTGAGCGCCCCGTAAGCCCGGAGCCCCACTGCTGCGCACGGTCGAGCTACGCACGTGGGTACAAAAACGCTTCGTATCAAAATATAGGTAGATACTTCCACAGCAGATATACGACCGCTACGCACGAAATGACGTCACTGACACACGCGTGGCCTGTTCCGAAGTTCGCCCTACGCACACGCTAGCGCGCGTGGCAGGCGAAGCTCCACTGCGACCCACGCGGATGAGTTAACGTGCACAGCGTGCCCGTGGGTTGCAGTGGAATAGTGGCCCCAACTGTGTCGCACAAACAAACCCCGTTTTGTGCGTAGCGTGGGCCGCGTGCGCCGCAGTGGGGAATGTGGATACACGTAGCTGGGGTCAGCTACGTGTATCCACATTCCCCACATTCCCCACGCTAAACACGTCTCCCACGTGGGTACATGGGTATGTACCCACGTGGGAGACGTGTTTAGCGTGTGCGTGCATTGGTTGCTGTGAAAATGTTGACACGCGTATCCAGACCAATGGACCCACGTGGGCGACGTGTATAGCGTGTCCGTGCGTAGCGTGCGCAGCAGTGGGGCTCCGGCTTAAAGCCCACGCGCGCCCTTGCCCCACGAGCCAAGTGTCTCGACACCAAACGGAACCAACTCGTCCTGGGTGCCGAGACAATAGGCATGATGCCTCATGTTCAAATTGATAACGTAGTGATGCTAAATGGAATGGGCCGATAAATTATCGTAATAAAGTATAAATTATAAAATATAATTAAGATCATACTCGTAAAACGATATGAATCATGAAAGTTTAAAAAAAAAAAGCTTTTTTTTATTGTCCAAGAGTAAATTTAAAGCTACCAATAGAATCCTTACGCTTTTATAGAAACACAATTGTATGACAACTATGTACTTAAATGCAGTATTTCGCGACCGAAACAACAATTTGCCTGATTTTACATACAACGATTAGTAGAAATGTCAGTTGTGACGTCATACCTGTGTGTCTATCAGTATGAAGCGTTTTGCGCTGCCGCCAGCGAGGTCAATCTTTGTCTCCATTTTTTGGTTATTTATGCTCTTTAATTGTAGTTGCTCCCATACAACCATTTGTTCCTCTCCAAAAACTGGTTCGAATGACATCATAAAAAAATCTTAGTAATCATCCCTATTGTATTTCACCGCCTTCGTATATTATATGATTGGTGGCGCCACTGTCGCCAACTGACATGTTTAAATTGCTCCGTATTTAAATTATTGAATTATTATATTTTTTGACATCATTTATTACATTAATTGCACTTGCTATACAAAATTAAGAATTGTGATACTGTGACACATATATATTGGACATGCCACCGCCAAAATCAAAAGTTACCACAAAAGAGGAGATGGACAAAAGGTTAGTGGACGTTATTTTAAATCTTGAAGTCGAGTTAAAAGAAATAAAACACAAGCTTCATGGATGCCACGATTTAATTATGAATCAGCAACACGAAATTATCGAAAATAAGAAACAAATGGCTGAGCTTATAAAAATTGTCAGAGCCCTACCTGGCAATATGGAACGATCTGAAATCGAAGTTGCCCGGGATATCCCGTATAAATTACACTCGCATTTCACAAATAACGTCACGCTCGATGAGTCCGGCCCTCAAGGCCTCCAATACATCGGTAAAGCTGCCACTCAGTTCATTCAAACGGCTGAGGTACAAAACACAGAAACCCAGCAAAAGCCGACTAAGCCGTCCTCTACTCCAGTAGCATCACAAGATACAGCTGGGCCTGCCTGCACGTCCCGCCGAGGACGCCCGCGACGCGCCGCGCCTTTGCCTGCAAGTGCCTGTCCTGGTCCTGCGATCTCAAACGCAATTCCAGCCACTGTATTGCCTGTTTCCGCCAGCCCTCCGAGCGCAGATACTGCAAAACCGCCCGCGCCACTCATGTCTGGTAGGGCTGGTGGGTCTTCAGCACCAACGGTACCGTCGACGGGAGGTGCGTCGCGTGGACAGCCGATTCTCCGTGCAGCCGCGCCGCGGTTGGCAAGCCTGCACGTCTTCAACCTGAGCGAGGATACCACCGTGCAAGACGTCCTTCAACACGTGCGCTGCAAGCTGGGCGTGGAAGTTGCAGAGTGCGAGCGCTTAGTAGTTACGCGAGGCCAGTATTCATCATTCAAACTTGACGTGCCCTCGGAGAACATCCACTTGGTGAAAAATGCACAGCACTGGCCAGCAAATGTTTCAATTAGGCGTTTTAACTTTGTTGCTCCAAAAAACTTCTCAAGCCCGGACAGCAAGTTAAAACCGCACTAGCCCATGATACACAATTTAAAATAATACATCAAAACGTACGGTCGATTTGCGGAAAAACAGGGCTCTTGGATTTAGTGTTGCTTTCAGAAAACCCTCATGTTCTTGCGTGTAGCGAAACGTGGTGTAAACAACACGAAATCGACCGAGTGAGGTTATGCGGCTATCGGCTTGCAAATAGCTACTGTCGCAAGCGCATCGCTCACGGCGGCGTGGCACTATACACACGGGCTGATATCGTATACCGACAGCGAAACGACCTGCAGAGCCTTGCTGTCGAGTTTCATTTTGAGTTTACTGCAATCGAAATCTGTGATTCAAATTTTATTGTAATTGTTTTATATCGCACCGGAAATGGTGATTTTGACATGTATTTAAAAAAATTGGAATTATTAATAGATAAGCTTACGAATGAGGATAAGAGGTTCATTTTGGTCGGCGATCAAAATGTTGATTTTATGTCCGATAACATTGCAAGACGGCGCGTGGACGAAATTCTTCAAAGCTACATGTGTAGAAACTGTGTCGAGTTTCCGACTCGTGTGACAGCGCACTGTGCGAGTAGCATCGACTGCGGGCTGGTGGCGCGCGGGTGGCGGGGCGTCGCGGCCGCGCCGCTGGACACCCCCATCAGCGACCACAACGCACAGGTATTCACTTTTCCTGCCACGAAACCGAGACCTAAACACAAGCCTAACACTTTTATTCAAAAAAGACTATACACAGATCAATCATTATTTGCATTTTATATTGACATTGAGAATTATAATTGGAACTTTATATTTGATGACATTATTTCTATTGACGATAAATTTGATAAATTATTTAATGTTTTAAGGTATTATATTGAAATTCATTTCCCGACGAAAAATATATTAGTTAAAAATAAGACACCAGTACCATGGGTAACAGAGAACCTCTCAAAGCTAATAAATGATTATAATGATTTGACTGTAATGAAACGTCAATATCCGGAACATGATGCTCTCGCTCAATGCATTAGTCATCACGCAGATCGCATTAAATCGGAATCATTGACTGCCCGTCGAGAGTACAATGCAAACCGGATTGTCAATAGTAAAAATCCATCTAAAGAGATGTGGCGCGTAGTCAATGACGAAGTATCCAAAAAACCGCTGATGCATACCATCTCACTTAAGGATGAAAGTGGAAAGGTCTTACCCTCTCGCAAGGTTCCGGAACACTTAAACCAACATTTTCTCACAGTAGCTTCAACATACACATTAAACATAAACAAATCGGACTCTGTACAGTACCTCACACATTACTTACACAACACTGACATACCTCAACATGTTCTGCCCATGGTTACACTCACAGACCTAAATCGTACGTTGAGGTCAATGACAAAGACACGCGGGACCCTTGATATTTACGATATATCACTGAACATACTCGAGTGTGTATGGCCGGTCGTCGCTGGATTGCTCGTGAAACTCATAAACACCATGTTCACTTGCGGTGTGTATCCCGACGTACTGAAAAGCACTCGAGTGTGTCCAGTATATAAGGGCAAGGGTGAAAAAAGTTCTGTTGACAATTACAGACCAATCACTATCGTGCCAAATATCTCTAAGATTATTGAATCCATTGTGTCTAACTCCTTAATGCACCATCTTGAAACAAACAACTTACTGACGGACAGACAGTTTGCCTATAGGAAAAATAGATGTACCACAACAGCTGCATATCACATATATGATTGCGTAACAACGGCGTTGGATACGAAACAAAAGGCTGCAGCGGTATTCTGCGACCTGTCGAAAGCGTTCGATGTGATTAATCACGACTTGTTATTAAAAAAGATAGGTCATTACGGAATAAAGGATAACACTCATAGATTACTCACATCGTTCCTAAAAAATAGGCGGCAGACGGTTGAGGTCAAAATCGAAGGCAAAAGCTTAAAATCTGAGGCGGGTGTACTCGAGCATGGAATTCCACAGGGCTCTTCGCTTGGAAATACCCTGTTTTTAATTTTTGTTAACGACCTCCCTTCCTCTGTAGCCGAAGGTACTATGGTGTTGTTTGCCGATGATACCACAGTCGTAGTAACCGATCACACGTACTCACAACTCGAGCAAAAGGTAACAAAGACGTGTACCCAACTTCATGAGTGGTTTTCGGCAAACGGCCTCATACTCAATGTGTCAAAGTCCAACGTGATGTTGTTCACAGCCGGAAACACTACACACATTCCACTAGCACAGGGTTCCATACCCCGCTGTGACTCTTGCAAGTTCCTCGGGTTTACTATTGACGCCAAGCTGAAGTGGAAAGAACACGTAGACAACTTGTGTGAAAGGTTAGGCAGTGCGGTATTTGCACTGCGCAAACTAAAGCCAATTGTCTCCTGTGACGCACTACTTCAGATCTATTATGCATACTTCTTTTCACTAATGACGTACGGTATTATTTTGTACGGGAACTCAACGAACTCTGATAGAGTATTCAAACTACAAAAGCGAGCCCTACGTATATTGGCAGGGGTAAATTCGAGGCACTCGTGTAGAGAACTCTTTACACAGTACAAGATGATGACTCATTATTCACTATACGTATTTGAAGTAATTATGTTCACGCGTCGAAACATCCACTTATTTAAGCGAGCGAATATCCCTGGCAGAATCACCCGTCAGACGGGGCGATTACTACCTGTATCGCGGCGACTCGCGCTGCTCGACAGGAGCCCGCGCGTAATAGGCCCGTCGATGTACGAGCGCCTACCCGCCACAATTAAAAACGAGACCTCTAACAACATATTTGAACGCCGACTAAAGGAACTTTTACTTTCAAAATCGTTGTATTCCGTAAAGGAATACAACGAACGGACATTGTAAATTGTATGTGTATTTGACATGTTTTCGTTTTTAAATGATATTATTATTTTATTATGAATATTGTTTAAAATTACTCATTATTTTTATATCAAATTTTTTGACCATTGACTATTTATATCTAGGATACCCTAGCTTTTATTAATAATTTGACATTTAAACACATTTTACTCCTTTGACATTTGTACCATTTTAATATTATTTCAATTGTTCCTTATTATTATTCTTGTTTTTTCATTTTTGCTATGTACATATTTAGATTTTTGACTTTCATTTATATTATTGTTGTTCTTATACACTCTGACGATCTTTTTGTGAATTCATGCTATTTAATTTTAAAAAAATGACATGTCAATTTTCAAAATGAAATAAATGAATCTAATCTAATCTAATCTATACTAGCTTCCGCCCGCGACTTCGTCCGCGTGGACCCGGGATAAAAACTATCCTATATTTTAATCCAGGCTATAAACTATCTTCGTGCAAAATTTCATTCAAATCGGTTCAGCCGTTAAAGCGTGATTGAGTAACAAACATCCAAACATCTAAACTTTCGCATTTATAATATTAGTAGGATAATATAAAATATTTAAAGCAGGATTTTTTAAATATTTCTAACGATGATAGCAATAACGTTAACAATACAAAAACGCAATTCAGCCAGAACAATAAGATTGAATGTTTGAAAATAAATGACTCGGTATTTGATGGAAGAACGTTTCACGGATCTAATTGCGCCTTTTGTGAAGGTGCCATTAAAAGGGTTTAATTATAAAGGCCCTTTTAGCACTTGATTTTACCTTTGTTGATTTTTCAGGAATTATACAATGGAAATGTTCTGAAGCAATTTGACAGCGGATAGGGAAACTCGTGCGAGGCGAAAATTTATCTGATAATAGCAAGATTGCTAAAATAAAATCAATCAATGGCAATCTCACACACCTAGTACCAAACTAAGCAGAGCTTGGGCACTAGGCGACAATAAACAAATACTTATATACATAGAAAACATCCATGACTCAGGAACAAATATCCGTACGCATCACACAAATAAATGCCCTCACCGGGATTCAAACCCAGGAGCTCTACCTTAGTAGGCCAGTAGGTCGATCACGTAACGCATTGTACGTACATTAGGTAGATCTAAATGTCAAATCTTATATGGAAAAAATGACAGTTAAAGTGTCCTAACGCGCGTTCAAAACGTCACGTGATTACTCCTCAGGTCACTACTAACTAGGCTAAAGTAGTCGTCATTACTCTGTGAGTATGTGGTGTAGTGTTCCTGGTACTCATGTGAGGTTCGCAAAGCTCTGGATGATACGCGGTGTTGATAATGAAGGACCGGCATTTATCTCTAGTTGTTGAGAAAAATCGAATAAATACATAGGACACGCCAGAGCGCCAATAGACTACGATGTCTGATTACCATCAAGCATACTGTATGTTTGTTTGCCACCGTTGTGGCATTTTTTTTATAATGGAGTGAGTTTTACAATAATTAAAAATATTTATTTAATTGAACGTGAGTCGCCGGAGTCCGCTGGATGCGGGTGGCGCAGGACCGGTCATTGTGGCACTCTTTGGGGGAGGCCTATGTCTAGCAGCGGCGTCTTTCGGCTGATATGATGATGATGAAAACAAACATAGTCTCACATCTGAAGTAGCTCTCCCCAATGATTTCAAGTATTCTGTTTAAAACAATGACATGGACGCTACTTTATAGTTTCATGAACATGAGTTTGACTCTTTCGGTTGGGTTTTTGGTATATAAGTGATACGGTTTTTTAGCAACAGAACAAATTAATGCATAAGTATCCACTCCGCCAAGTCAGAAAGAAGCCTGAACGTGTCAAACATTAAGACGTTTAGGAACTTTCTCTGCCAGGAGCCCGTCTGGCAGGCGTTCTATTCGCAGGAACTTCTACTTAGCGGGAAAGCCACCACATCGGCTACAAGCGTAACGTAACGAAATAGTTGGCTGTGAATGAGTTAAGTCAATTTTCCATAACTCACTAAGTCCATCCCATGAATGGACTGCCCCAATTCCGACTTACACTATCAGATTGTGAATCCCTAAAGGCCCAACTCATTTCATAGTTACTCCGAGCTTTGCGAACTTTGAGGGTCAAAGCCCACGTTTGTGCGAGCTTTTACCTCGTTATTTGGATGACGGGAATCTCGGTTGTTTTGTTGGAAAGTTTTTTGATTGGTGGAGTGCATTACGTGATATTTTCTGATATCATTTTGTGGTGATGGTAAGGCACTGGACGGTATCGAGCCTACTACATGTATTTACATTGAAACCCATAACAATCAAAATTGAATTCCTTCTATGCAAAACGTTTACAAAGCAAATCATTTCTTTTTTCGTAACCAGTTACAAAATTAGTTTGGTGGACGAAAGGAATTTTCTTTCGTAATGTAGATAATATTTCGGCCAGCTTCAATTTTGTGTCCTGCAGTTACGTCTAGTAACCCAGATCTTTTAAATGCATTATATGGAGTCGTCGCAATGAAACTGCAGATAATATTTCAAGAGACTGGCCGATTTATGAAATTCAATGGCAATGCAATGCAATTTATCGCAAGCCAATGACTTTTTGTCTGTGCATGTTCATATTTTTTGATTTTAGGTAGTATAAAGGTGGTTTAAAGATGTGATTTTGTGTTTTTTCTAAGCTGTATAGGTTATGTTTGTATGTAACTTTTTTGTAGTGATACTTACCGTATCTTCTCTGGGGTGGATGGACCCAATCATAGACCAACGCTGGCTGTAAAGCCAGCATCATGCTGAGTGTGGTCCTTTTCGTGACGTGTTTTTCTTTGTTATCAATATAACGTGTGACACGCATAAGTTTATGATTCTGATTCTGACCAAAGTCAGATCTACAGATTCATTGAATTCTTATTTGCTATAACAAAATATATTCAAATTCTAATAATTGTATTGGGTTAGTACGAGTAAAGGTACATTTTACAAAAAAGTCAAATTGTTTACATTACATTTAACACTATATTTTTTAATTTTCGCGGCACTAGAATTCAAGGCCGTATGCGCGGTGACGCGTCTTATGTGTCACGAATCCTCTATAACACACTGCGTAAACGAGGCATCAGTGTGATTTATGCTCCAGTGTGGTCGGTCCTTAAAACGGTCCAGCCTGTCTCGAGACAAACTGGGATTAGCGACATTCACCGCAACGCTGATACGACTGCGGTGACCCCCCTCCCCCGAAATTCCTTTCCCCTTCCTTCCCTTCCTTTTCAGCGTGTAAACTAGTCTGATATATTACCACGTTCGCTGCCAAGAACCCGCCTAGCGGGTGCCTACGCCGTAGTCGCTTTCCGCTACATACGAGTAACCACGGGATCAGCTTCGAGTGTAGCGCGTAGCGATTCTTGGCAGTGAATGTGTTAACAGCAATGGACCGTTAATGAAGTAAAGAAAAACTATTTTACAAGGTTAAACAGACACCTGTTTTTTATTTATTTTTCTCTTTATTTAAGGAGCTTGTCACACAGGTGATCATGTCGCTCCGTTATAATCAACATAACATATTTTTCTTAATTTTGAATTATTCTATTGTTAACACATTTTCGAGCTAACTGCAATAGTGTTGTGGTCGCGTCTGACAACAGGGTAGCCAGAGCACTATTGCAGGCCCCGACATCATAGCTGGTGTTAACTGCCAGACATCTCCTGACAGCTTCGTTTCGGACACATTCCATTATAACATGGTATACATCTTCTGGAACACCACATTCATCACAATTCGGAGATCCCACTTTTCCCATCAAATGAAAAAAAATCTAATTATAGCTGGTGTTGTCTGACAGCTGTCAAATATTGGGTGTAAAGGCATTTTGACTATAGTCGTCATTGCTCAAGCGGCTGTGTGCCTGTTAAATGTAGTAAAATTGTAACAGGTAGCTTAGAAAAACAAGCCCATAATTATCTTGATTAAATAGTTATTTTTTTATCCGCTCTGACTATAAGCAAAATGGTTGAAGGCTTCATAGTGATTACAATAATAAATGTGTTTTATAGTGATATGCTTAAGAAGAACATCTACAAGGAAAATCTTTACCAGCCTAACTAGCGTTTGTGTCAGACATAAAGCATTCGTCCCTTACTGGCAAATTAGTAAGTGCGAGAGAGCCGAATGTTTTATGTCTGACATAAACACTATCATGCTAGGCTGAATGTGGCTATCAGGAACAGTAGATAAACTTCGAACAAAGGTACATCGCACGGCTGCACACATGCGCGCGTGTTCGGTACGCACACACACATAGCCTTCGGGAATGATGGAGAATGCTTCAATCGGGGCCGCGCCGTTGCCGTGTTCGCTCGCTCTCATTCGCCACGTCAAAGGAAGCCGCCTCGTAGGTATGAAGACAGCGAGACGCCACTGCCACGATATCAAAAGGAACAGAATAGGCTTGTAACTAAGCACCTACCAACCGAGTGCAGTTTAGCAACTATTATACTTACTAGGAAATATTTAAGCATAGTATAGTGGTATTAAAATATTCGATGAAGTGGGAAACTAAAAACACATACCTAACTATCTATAATATTATTAATTTATGTATACAATATTGTCTATTAAACTGTAACAGAAATAATTTGCATACGTGACACAGCCCTGCGCATCGAGCGAAAGTAGGTAACGAACGCTCCTAAACGGCCTCTGATTACCTACTGTATTGTGCTAACGACGTCCACTGCTGGACATATAGGCCTCCCCCAAAGAGTGCCAAAGTGAGCCCCGGCGTCCTGCGTTAAAATTGCTTATTTGTTGTAAACATCCTGAATTGCGCAATTCCAAATTATTACAAAGTAGGTAATTAATTTTATTATCTGCCCCAGCTTCTCATAATCTGAGTTTTTTAAACATGCTATACAGCAAGTGACATCATAATAAAGGTAAGTAGAGAAATAATAAGTTTCCGTCAAAAATTAAATTTTTGGTACAAGCTTTTATTACCAACTGTAGTTTCTGTATATCGTCATTCGTCATTAACTGGTAGTTAACATATCAGAATCACATTTTTTTTGATCCTATGTTTGTCCGAAAACTTTTCGTATTTTTATTATTTCTCCGTATATACAATTCATTACTTTTTTTATTTACCATTTGTTGTTATCCAAAGGTTTAAGTTCTACGAAAAACTGTTCCCGCTACAGTCATTTGAGCTTTGTCTTGTTACAACTATTGTTCCACAGCCATTTTTTTACTTACCCATCATTACTTTCCACATTCCAATTTAGCCAAATGTGCATTTGAATGAAGTTCAAAGTAGTTTCATAGATACTCTAAGGCAGGTCGGTGTAGGTACGACGACGAGCGAAGCGAGGAGTGTTAGGTAGAACCGCGACCCTACAGCGCGCGAGCCGAGTGAGCGAAGCGACCGTGCCGCGGCAGCGGCTGTCGAAGCGCCACGATCGCAAACTTTTTTACTATATAATACTTACATATGTATTATATGTCTAATTTGCTAAGCGTGATGACTAATTCATATCAATAGAGATGAATAAACAGCATTGGAAGGGTTGTGAATTAGTAACATAATGTTTGCTCCGTATAAACAATAATATGTCAAATACAATAAAGCTGATTTGATGAAACATGAACGGATTATCCACGGAATCGTTACGTCGGAATGATGATATTAAGGGTAAAATAATAATTGGGAATCATTAATTTGTCAAACAATATCAAAAGCGGAACCATAAAAGGACCGGCTGATAACATTCGAAATAAAGTGTCGGACAATCGAAAAAAAAGTGAAACGAAGTTTGTCAAATCCACTCACACGTCCGGCTCCAAAACCAATATCCGGTCTTACGCGCATGGATACTTTATTATCCAAAAAATAATTAGCGTCTTACGCCCATGGATACTTTATTTTCCAATAGTGCGACGTTGGAACCGTTTGAAAAAAATGCCATCTAGCGAAATTACTCGACTTTTTTTGATAAAGTGTTAACACAGAGTCGTAGCTAAGGAAATATTTCACCTAAAAATGTCGAGATGGCGGTTAATGGCAAAGTCATACGAGTAGAAAAAAAATGTTTTATCTGTGCTCGGGCGTTCTCGTGTTTTAGTGAGTGATTTTCATGGGCGCTTCTCAGTTATGTCGTAAGTATTGTGATTATAATTACATAAATTGTAGATTGTTATATGTCAAAATAATGTATAAGATTGCCGCAATTTGCCTGAGTGTATATTTTACAGTGTGATAAAGGTAAACATGTTGTAATCGTGTAATCAATTGGAGTTCACCTAGTTTGCGCAGAGGCTAGGGTATGTTTATTGTGATTTTAGAAATAATCAACGTTTCCTTCAAGCAATATACGTCAATGTTTTAATAGAAATATCACCAATCGAGTGTGTATTTCAATAATATTCAGCGTTTTCCTTGTGTATTTTGCAGTGGACAGATTACTAGCTAACGGACGTTTTCAAAAACATCTAAAATAAGGGTCTGTACAAACGATATATTGCGTGCATATTTTATGTTTTGATTGTAATTCATATCAACAGCACATTTGCACGGCGCCACGGGTAATAGTTAAGTATAACCAGGCGACTATTCCTAACATTTATTTAGGATAAGTTACGTACAATAATTACATTCATTACATTAAATCCATACTAATATTATAAATGCGAAAGTGTGTCTGTCTATCTGTCTGTCTCTCTGTTACCTTTTGGTATGGAGATAGTTTGAATCCCGGGGAAGGACATAGGATAGTTTTTATCCCTGAAATCATCCCCTGAGAGGGTGAAATGGGGGATGAGAGTTGTATCGAGCTACGATATAAACGAGTTCCACGTGGGCGGAGTCGCGGGCAGAAGTTAGTATTGAAATAAAACAAAGTGATTTAAATTTATATATCAAAAGTATTGTTTAAAAGTACCACGAAAATTGTAACAATATGTTTTTAGGCAATTATAAAAATTGTTTGTAGACGCCCTTAGGGGCGGCCATCTTGCTTAAAATTGAGCTCAGGCAGCTAGTTCGGACTTGCGGCATTTTGTGTCAGTGCGTGTTTTGTTTGGAACTATTTAAATACTAAACATTTGTTATAGTGAGTTATAGGTACCAATAGAAAGCAGATATAGTGTATTTTTAGTGAAATATAGAATAATAAGCATTATGTTCAATAATCGGTGTTAAAAAAAATAACAAAAAAATATTACATCGCCTTTACTTTGTTATTTCAAGTTTGACATTGATTTTCGGGGTCCTAAACTAAACATTTTAGATTTAATTAAATACCATTGTAATCTGTATACTTTCGTCTACACGGAAGTATTTTTATCTTAGCTGCAGTGTATGTGGTTGAGCAGCAATCATCATATTTATCAAGAAAACGGCGCGCGAGCGCTGCGCGGCGCGCTGCTGCTCTGGGCTGGACGTGTCAGGGCATATTGGGTTAACGGGCCGGACGTGTGAGTGTTTTTTTTTTGTTGGATACTATAGCTTCCGTGGACGTCTGAGTGGATAATTAATGCCGAAATGAAAAAAGGACAAAAAAAATTAGTGTTTCAGATAGGTAACCTCATCAACTACTCATTGAGACGATTCTAACGAGCCCAAGCTCAACGGGGCTACGTCGGTTAAGTACTGAATTCCCATGGCCACCTTCTGTCTCCATCATCAGATCAGCTCGATGGTACCATATCATTTAATGGTCATTCAAACTGCCTAGGGGAAGAGGGGGGGCAGTGGATCACGGGGAACAGTGAACAAAACTATCTAGCGCCATCGTTTACGCTACCTTACCGTTTTTACGTTACCTAAAATTTCAGCTCAATCGTATAACGGCAATTGACTGAAAAATGGATTGCAAATTATGCCGAACAACTTAATATAAAAACCTTATTCTGCTTTGTAAACATAACCCGTGTGGTGTCGGGTTAGAATATCACCACCCCCTTTCTTCCCGTGGGTGTCGTAAAAGTCGACTAAGGGACCAGGGTTGAAGATATGTTGTGGGCGATGGGCTAGCAACCTATCACTGCAATATCACATTTTGTCGATCATACCCACATTTATGCTAAAAGTGGCGCTGGAACATACGTTTCATGTGCTCTGCTTACCCCTTTTGGGAATAAATAAGTGAATCTATGTATGTAAACATAACAGAAATTATTACTTTACTTAGTACTTCTGCCTTTCTCACGGTCTTGTACTAAGTCGGTACCCTGGGGGCCGGTTTATTTCCAAGCAAACGTTGTACCTGAGTTTACATTTTATTCTGTAACCTCACAGGAACTAAACAACAATGTATTTTATTTTCTGCTCCCATTTAAACGTCGACGTGACTTGTCCGCAAAAACAAATAGAGAGTAAACGAGAGGAATATACTTTGTCGTTGCATTGTTTCAAGTTTCTCCTACTGTGTGATGTTTTTTTTGAAATCGTTTTAATTGTAACTAAAATCCATTTCATAATAAAAAAGATACTAGCTGCGAAGTCTTTTCCATATTCCATACGAAAATAATAATAATAATAATAATAATGCTGAGCATATTAGATGTCGTTTGAAATGTGTAATTTTGGTGCTTGAAATATTATTTATTACGTAGAAATAAAAAAGATTGGTATGACACATTCAATTGGTTCTAAATGATGAAAACGAAATATAATTATCGCCCTTTAAATATTTAGACACCCTTGCCGGAACAAAATTATGAATATAAACTAAATTACCATCGGAAATTGTATTAAGGAGTAAGAGTGATCATTTTATAAGATCCCGAGCGAAAATAAATCATCGTTATCAAGTCCTATTTACGACGAAAATTCATTTATTTTCTAAAGTACAAGATGATAACTAACATTAACTAAATTAAATGAAAACTAAGTTAAATCTTAAAAATCCGGCCAAGTGCGTTTCGGGCCGCGCAGTGTAGCGCTCCGTAGTTGCCTGTCTGTCTTAGTTACATCGACGCGGTACGGTTGCGTTGGCCGAATTTGTACGAAAATTGGCCTTTCCAAGTACACATTAAGTTGGTCGACTATTACTCGGTAACTACTTACGCCTACTTGTTCGTGATAGTTTTCCTTTTAAATTAATTATATGTACTACTACCACGAATTTTTTCACATCCCCAGTAGTTGCCATTTAGCCGGCATGAGGGGGGGGGGGGGGACAGACAGTCATGGACGAACAAAAATTAGATATATTGGGCTTTAAAGCCCAATATACCGCAAACGAATACTGATTTGAAACATGGTTTTAGGAAACCCATAATATTTTGAACGATTGGATAGCTCGTTCAAAATATGGGTTACCATACGCCACACTTCGATACCCCACACTATGGGTTTAACGAGAAAAAAAATACATCCCCGCTTTAGGTGTAGGGGAGGTACCCTAAAAAAAGGTTTTATTGTACCGTTTTGTCGGCGTGATTGATTTATATACCCATGCCAAATCACAGTTTTCTAGTAGTAATGGTTACTGAGCTAAGCCGAAGACGGACGGACAGACAGACATACGGATATGGCGAAACTATAAGGGTTCCTTATGACTACGGAACCCTAAAAAGGCCTTCGAGGAGTTGTACCGAGGATGCTGGCGGCATTTCCTCGCTGAATTGCAATACGCGTGAAAGCCGCCAGCTCTTCGGTCTCCAAAGAAATCCACGGAAGAAAATAAATCCGGATTTAAAGGTCTGTAAATCATTTAATTAAGCAATGAAAGGACTACATGAATTCAATTCGACCATTAAATTGATAAAAACGAATCACAAAATATTCATAAAGTGCTCAGAATTTATAAGAAGTTTTAGTAGGCCGTGTCGCACGCACAGAGGCCCTGCCGCGAGGGGGAAACGAATTTCGTTTGTGTATCTCCCTCTCTGTTGCACTTGCTAGTTCGAGCGACAGAGAGGGAGATATTCGAGCGGAGTTCGTTTTCACTTCGCGGTATCCCCTCAGCAGAGAACGCAATACCTACCTACTTAAAATGGTCTCGCCGGAAGACCAGCGCTGGCTCGATTATGCTGAGGCGGGACCATTTCTATGCAAATAAATAGTTTTAAGTGCCTAATTAAATCTACTAAGTGCCTAATTAGGTTACTCCCGCCAGGGCACCCGCGCCAGAGGAGGGGAAGGTCAGAGACGCTTGACTTTCCCCCTAGACGTGTAGGGCCATGTGCAATGTGGGTCCCCAACCCACTGGCCCTACTGGGGGAAGACGCGGCCCGCGGCAGCAAACCGCGCGCGCCTTCGACCCCTCCGTCTGCGCCGGAGCGGGAGCGCATCCGCACTGTCTTCGCGCTCCCGCTCCGCAGCCTCCTTTTGCGATATGACGACTTCGCAGAAGGAGGCCACCGCCTCCCAAGATCTCTCGCTGCCCAACATGGCCGCCACTATGCTGTGCAGCGAGAGATCATCCACGCCTAGGGCCAACACCATCGTGCGGCGCTCTTCGGCCCAGCGAGTGCACCACTCCAAGGTGTGCTGGGCCGTGTCGTCCTCCGCGCCGCGCTCATGGCAGGTGGGGCTAACTTCTCTTCCTATCCTGCACAGGTAATGACCGAAACAGCCATGTCCGGTCATCACCTGCGCAAGCCTGTACCCCACCTTGCCCCATGGCAAGGTGGGGTACAGATTGGTTAGAGTTGGTTGGAGAGGGCCCATGCCCTCTCCAACCTCCCTCCCCCTCCCTCATCCTCCTCTGGGTCTGTCTCCTCGCCTCTCTCACCTCACCGGGAAAGCCGCGCCCACTATTCGGGGAGCAAGTTGGCGGAAATGCTCCCCGAAATTCCACCGCTTGTCAAGGATGAGGCCCAGATATTTAATGTGGGGCCTCACCTGGACCATCTCTCCGCTCACTCGCAGTGCGGCACCCGCAGGCGGCTGCCACCCCCTCCCCTTGAAGATTATTGCGTCTGTCTTGGGGAGGGAGACCTCCAATCCCAGCAGCCGTATGCGGGTGACAGCTAGCTCCGCGGCCACTTCCGCCTGCCGCAGAGTCTCCCTCATCTTCGCCCCCCCCCCCCCCCCCCCCCAAGCCACCATCGTGCCTGCCATCCGGGGAAGGAGATCACCCCTGATGGCCCAGTCGTACCCCAGGTTCCATAGAAGGGGTCCGAGAACAGACCCCTGGGGCACGCCGCAGGCCATAGCCAAACGCGCGCTCTCCCCTCCGCCTCCTCGTTAAATGCTCTGAGGGTACTCAGCGCGTCTATACAGGACCGCCCCGCTCGGAACCCGAATTGGCGGTGCGATATGTCGGGACCCGTATTGTCCAAATGCTTGACGATCCGGGAAGCAAGAATTCTTTCCAGCATCTTCCCGGTCTCGTCAAGCAGGTCGATCGGCCTCCACCCGGATGGGGAGTCTGCCGGCCGACTCTCCTTTCGGAGGAGGCAGAGTTTGCTCTCCTTCCAGCATTGTGGGAACCGCCCCGTCTCCAGACAATCGTCGTAAAGTTCTTTGAGGCGGCTCCCTAGGTGCTCCATCACCAGTGGCAGGACCCTGCCGTGCACTCCGTCTGGCCCCGGGGCCTTTTAGCAGGCCCTCAAGCGGTGCACTGCCCACGCCAGTTCACCCTCAGAGATGGGTACCACCTCTGCGGCGGCGCCATTGCCGGCGGGGCGAAGTCGAGGGCGGGTGGGAATAAGCCCGCCACCACCCGTGCGAGGAGCTCCGGCTCTAGGGAATCCATGGAGGGGCCATTTCGCATTTTATCATGACAAATACCTGGGTCAAGTTAGTGAAAGTGTTTTATACAAATATTGAGTTTTACTCACCACTTTGCCTCAGCTTGTTCTTCATTTGTTTTCTTACTTCAAAACTGCCGTGTCCATCTAAATTGAAAATGAGTTATGCACCGTTGAAACTCTAACGACGAGTAAGGGGGTTACGTAAACACATTTGTTTATTCTATAGTTCACAGTAATACATTAAAATGCAAACTTGTTCTTACGTTTTATATGAGATTTAAGCTGGAATAAAACAGTTGAGGATGCACCACACAAAGCCCTACATAAAGTTAAACACCTTAAATGGAAATGGGCAGGACATATAATAAGAGGACCTGAGAAATGGAGTAAAATCGTAACAACATGGTACCCAAGAGGATGTAAACGGAAGAGAGGCAGACAATTTAAAAGATGGGAGGACGAAATTATACAAATAGCCGGCAAGACATGGACCAGAGTGGTCACAGACAGGGAGAAGTGGAGAAGACTGGGGGAGGCCTTTGCCAGTAGGCACACAGAAATGTAAAATTTTACGGTTACTGTAGTTATATGTATTTTTGTTGTAAATTTTCTGATAAGAGGCTATAAATAAATAAATAAATATATAAAAACAGTGAGTTAGAGCCTTCCTTTGGTTTTCAACTTTCTGTAGTTCCATTTTGATTTTGCATATATATATACAAACGCATTAAATATAGAGGCCTCGGCAAAGACTACAACTTTATACCATTTGGCGTCGAGACCCTCGCCGGTTTTTATGTACTAAATCGTTTAACTTTAACTTGGTAATGTAGGTATACATAATTAACTGTTACAAAATATCCTACTAACGTCGATTTAAAGTAAAATTATAATATAAAATTTATGAATACACTTATAGACATAATAATACATTATACAAATATTTTAGACCTAAAACAAGAAAATAAAACTAAACTAAATAATAACGGAGTAAAAATGCATATTATCCTACTAACACAAATCGAACTAGCCCTGTAGAAAGCTCAAAAAGGCTTGTATTATGGGAACCAGGCGAAAATATTATAATTTTATAGATAAATAAACAGAAAAAGCACTTAATTCCATCGCAGTCAATTGCGATTCTCACACTAAATTCTACAAAGCCATCGTGAAACTAACAAAATTACTTAACGTACTTTTTAAAATCTCTCTTTTCAAGTTAATTGGGAAACGTTTTCCTTTTCTACCGGGCTGGTAATTAGCAGCGAGTAATGAGGTTCGATTGCTTTTTGTTTTTATTTTCTCTCCGTGATTCGATTCATTTGTTTTCAATAAGGAATAATAGCATTATGGACTCCGTCTTTGTCCAATTAAAACTTGCAGGTTTTGCTTTCAATTCATGTCCTTAAACAGATAGTTACAATTAAGCCCCTCACCCGAACTGGGCCAGGGGGTACTATGGCTCTTTCTCCCTCATTCTTAAAGAAGAAGCCTATGCCCAGGGGTAGGAGGGTATGACAGTGGTATAGAACAACAAGAGATACGTTCTTAAATTATAATGGCGCACGAAATGAGGATTTGGATGCTTCTTTGTGAATAGTCTAATGTTTCTTAAGGGCCTAAATAAGGAACGTGTTTTTGAATTGCCTAATAATATTTGAAAAGACACGGACTAAAAAATTACGAGATTTCTCAAAGCCCTGAACTAGCAGTTTCAATTTATAATTTTTTGGAATTTTGTATCTTGATTAAATGTTTTGGTTTTTGCCGGTTGTTCATCAGCCGCCATCAGACTTCTTTAACTGGAAGGGATTCTCTTTGCGTATAATTTATTTAATCGTATGGCATACATTATTTTGGCCTTTAAAGTTTGTCACTCTTTAGTACCACCCAGGGAACTGGAAGGGGTTGTGGAAGATAGCTCCTGCGGACGCGAGTAACAGTTGTCCCCCCCTTGTCAAGTGAGTGTGGGCAACTCGACTGTTAGAAGTTCTTAAGCCGCCCGAAGGCCTCTAACTCGGCTTAACGACTACTGTCACAGACAGTAGCCGGGACTGCTTAGCGTGCCTTCCAAAGCACGGAATACGGAAGCGCTCATTTATATTACCCACTAAAACATCAGGCGGTCACCCATCCAAATAAATAATAATATAATAAATAAATAAATATTAGGGGACTATCTTACACAATTCGACCTAGTCCCAAACTAAGCAAAGCTTGTACTATGGGTACTAGACGACGATAAACATACTTATATAGATAAATAAATACTTAAATACATAGAAAACATCCATGACTCAGGAACAAATATTCGTGCTCATCACACAAATAAATGCCCTTACCGGGATTCGAACCCAGGACCTCTTGCTTCGTAGGCAGGCTCACTACCAACTAGGCTAAAGCGGTCGTCCAAAGACTGACCGCTGCCGTCTTTGCTTAACCTGCGTTATCGTTTCCGAATCGCAGGCGCCGCTAGGCTATGAGCGCTTCATTTGCGTACAATGAAAAGGAGTAGGGCGCGTCTTTGTGCATCGTCGAACAATCTCTAAGTTATACATGAACCCTTTTGATATTGAAGTTACTTTAACATCTTGTATAAAATGTGTAAAACAGTTGCCTCGAGGCAATGCATGGCAAAGTTTATAAAGGCGTATACACTAGTGAATTTTAAAGAGGAATAAGTATAAAAGTATGAACCTATTTTTAAGATATGATAAGATTGATAAGGTATGGCCAATTCCCTTGTTACCACGTACATAACTAAGATACGATCCCTTTCGCCATTTCATTCGTTGGTCAAATGATTCGACGGAGCCCCGCACCGCGGGGCCTCTTTTTCTGCCCAGTTTAGTTTGCTCTGTTTGTTTAGTTTGCTCGTCGGTCATCTGAAGTCACCTAACAAACTTAATTTACTTAGTGTTTCGCGAATTTGCCAGTGCTGATTATGTCCTCACATTACCAGGTTCGAATCCCGGTAGTGTGATGAGCACGAATATTTTTTCCTGATTCATGGATGTTATCTATGTAATTAAGTATTTTTTTATCTATATAAGTATGTTAATCGTCGTCTAGTATCCATAGTATAAGCTTTGCTTAGTTTGGGACTAAGTCGGTTTGTGTAAGATTGTCCATTTATTTATTATGAACGGTGAATAAAGTGGGAAATTGGCTATAAGCACGAAATTTAGTGGTCACCTATAAGTGGCTAAGCATCTTAAGTACTTAGAATTTTTATATTTAAGCCAATTGTATTGTTCAGATGTGTATTCATCCGTTGGTGGTCCTTAAATAAATAAATAAATAGAAACTTACCGAAGCTTATTTATTTATACCCTAAGGTATTTATTTTTACCTTAAGGTATTATTTATTCGGCCAGTTTAAGTACCTAAGCTACATTACTGTGCATTGTATATTCACCCAATGCTCCAACTTTTTTTTTAAAATTTAACTTAAATATGTTACATTCACAAATCTTTGCCAAACTGAATGGTAGTTTGTTGGCGAATCCACTCTTTACATTCCCTTCACTTCTAACCGTAGGTATGTGTTTACATATCCAAGTCTTTATTTGAATAAAAATGCTGTACCGTGACTGCATCCTAACCTCTCGGACGCTCGAATGTAACTACTAATGAGTTCTCTAAGAGCCACTCGCTAAGCTCCGTTCCCATTTAATTCCAGAGAAGATTTTAGTTTTGCTTGCAAATTAACACGACCGCTCTCCGGTGGTATATAAATCCTTGCGCAAAATAAATATGTACTCATCTCATGCTGTAGTCACAGTGATCTATCCTACTTTCTGTATTGATTTGGATTCAATTTGATATTTGTCGTACTCATTTTGACAAGTTAAGCCATTTTTACGATCCATCGGGGCAATGCACGGCGCGGGACGCGAAGGCGAAAGTGGTTTTCGCAAGGAAATATAGCATAGAGTTCTTCAAAAAAGGAGTGTAGTTTACCGGTTTTTAAATGTCTGCAACGCACATACAAGTCCTTTTTAGTTGGAGGCGTTTATAGGCTTCTGTAACCACTTATCAGAAAACGAGTCGTACGCTTTATTACCAATTTATTTAAAAAAGTAACCCTGACGCATACCTTTTTATGTAAATATCATATGACTTTGACGCATGGTAGAATACCAAAAGTACCATAAAGCAGCCGGATGCCATGTCGCTCATATTTGGATCAGCCCAACTGGGGACGTATCTCCACTGAACAGAAGATCGCTACCATAATAAATATGAATATATATTTGGGGACATTCTTACACAAATTGACCTAGGCCCAAACTAAGCAAAGCTTGTATTATGGGTACTAGACGACGATATACATACTTATATAGATAAATAAACTCTTAATACATAGAAAATATCCATGACTCAGGAACAAATATTCATGCTCATCACACAAATAAATGCCCTCACCGGGATTCGAACCCGGGACCTCCGGCTTCGTAGGAAGAGTCACTACCAACTATTAAGGTCCCGCCGGAAGATCAGCGCCGGCTCTTGAGTCTGTGAGAGTTTTAGATTTAGTTTATTTTTTTAATTTTCATCATATTTCATCTCTTTCTTTCTATTCGGCTATAGAAGTATATCAGTGATACTTGCTGTATCTTAGGCATGTAGTGTTTTATTTCTGGTGATGAGTAAAATCGTTCCCGATGGAGCGCTGTGAGGGTGAAAGGACCGCATTCGTTACGGCCGTATTCATAAACGTACTTCAAGCCTATTTTAACTAAAATGCCGTTAAAGTTCGTTTGTCCTTATCTGTCACATTGACATTTGTGTTCGTAAGAAAGGGACAAAGCACATTTTATTTAGCAGAGGCGTTTTAAGTTTTATGAATAAGGGGGTTAGTAGCTACATTGTTTTTATTTGCCTTCGTCGTCGTATACTCGTGAATAATCGAACGGTGTTAATTGCTCTCTACCTTACGGTATAGGGGTAACCCGATATTGATTGGGCCGATATGCGAACATTCCACGATTAGAATTTAATATCCTGTGCCCTAAATATGTATTACTACTTATTAAATTGGTAAAAACCGGAAGCGTAAATCAGATGAAAGAGTCATGGTTTTCATTAAGACATAGTGGAAACTTTAATATACAGCGTGTATATCCAATACGAGCAAAGAATTAAACCAGAGGCAGAGTTTAGTAGCGTAATCATTAATTAAATGAACTTTTTAAGTTAAACTTAATTGAAAGCCTGTAATTTTTTTTTGAAAAATTACCGAGCAGCAATGTAACGTAAACATGTAATTCACGTAGCTGTCCAAAAATAAATCTTGGTGTGTAGTGATATTAATTATTTAGATACTGTTAGCTAACTGCTTTGTTGATAAAGACTGATATGCACCAGTGTGGGGGTGGTGGGAGACTGGTCAAGACCGGGATACATTGAAACGTAAGGAGACCTTTGCCCAGCAGTGGTGTCCCACTGACCCTTAAATAAGAAAATCAATACTTAACTGCACAAAAAAATATGGTTCATAACGTTGTGCGGTTATTTTTAGTAGACTACACCACTAGATATGTAAGTTATTGAATTATTAAATACTTAAGTATTTGTTTATCAACAACCAATTGACATTATCTTGTGCCATTTTAATCAGTCACGATCAGTCACGATAAAAATTAGTTGACAGCGTCGTTGATATTAAAATAAAATTACCACGACGCGCAATGACACCTTTTTTTAGAAAATCATTCTATTTAATTTAAATAGGTAACTAAGTAATCTTCTTTGTAAATTATTTACCAACAAGATTGCACTCATAATAGTTATATAATTTGATAACTGAATTTAAATTCGATTTACAATTATTAACTGAACTCTACAAAGTTTGATAGTTACCTACATACAAGGTTGTAAATTGTACCGAACTGTTTGGTAAGTTTTCGCGTATTTTATTTCAACTATGATTTGACAATGTCAGTCACAATTCAGTCATTAAATTAAAATGCCCCGTCAAACCAATTTTAGTGCTCCGGAATTAATGGACATGATTTTAATGTATGGTGAAGCACATCAAAATGGCAGAAGAGCATTAGAAATATACAGATAGCGATTTCCAAATCGTAGAGTGCCAAGTAGCGCTCGAGTGATCGTCAACGCGTTACAGCGAGCTCGTGAAGGTTTGCCAGTGACAGGGAGGGTGGAGGGAGCAGCTGTTAACTATGAGCTTCCAGTCTCATTAGAAGGCCGGATCCTTCGCCATTTTTCAGCTGACCCAGAGAGTAAGTAGTACGAGAATAGCTGGAAGACGGTTTAATATGAGTCATATGACGGTACACAAAATACTCAAACGTGACAAGCAACATCCTTATAAATTTTTAAAGGTACATGCTTTGCTGCCGAGAGACTTAATACCACGTTTAATGTTTTCGGAGTGGTTACTCAGTCGTCATCAAGAAAACGGTGATTTCATGTCTAAAATTATCTGGACAGATGAAAGCACATTCACCAGGACTGCCCTCCTAACGTAAAGTGCAATAACTTTCAATCGAAATGTAATTCAAATGTGTGCATAAATGTAATATAATAAAGTAAATATTTAATTAATATTTCGAATGAAGTTATTGCACTTATCACAAGCACGGCAGTGGAATGGGGTTTGGAATCAACGTAATTGCCATTACTGGTCACGCGTAAATCACCATGACATGAGAGAGACCGGACACCAGTATCGTTAGGCCGTAAACGTATGGGCCGCAATACACGGCAACCGGATCATAGGACCCATTTTCATCGACGGTAACCTGAATGCGGACAAATTCATCCAGCTTATCAAAGGGCCATTAGCAGAATACATGAACATGCTGCCTGAAGAAGATCGCCGGGAAACATGGTTGCAGTTGGATGGTGCCCCGGCTCACGCGGCGGTTCGTGTCCGAAACGTGCTAAACGACATGTTCGAGAACAGATGGATCGGGCGATTTGGTCCACGTCGTTGGCCTGCTCGCTCTCCTGATTTAACACCGCTCGATTTTTTTCTGTGGGGGGCAGTAAAAAACGAGGTGTACTCACAACCTAGGACATCCGTGGAACAACTGAAAAACAAGATAACCGAAGTTTTTCAAAAACTCAGGGACAATACTGATCTTTACCACGTTAGGGAATTAAACGACGCTGCGAAACGCGTTCGATTGCACGGGAGCCACGTGGAGAATCGATACCTGAGGCGGAGACACAGGCGTGTTTAAAACTTTTAACTGTGTTTCTGACCGGTATGTAAATAAATAGTTACTTGTAGCCTATTTTTTGTTTTACTTGATGAACATCTACAGTTCTACACCATAAGGTAGTTTGAAAAAACACTCATCTCATAACAACTTTGGCTATAAGTTTATACCTAACTCAATTGCCAAGGACATTACCGAGATACGACATAGCTTTATTAACTTTTGGTTTTAGACATTTCGGAAGTGGATACTTAGACAGCTGACAACTGTCAAACGAGCCTTAACTTGAACATGTTGCGTTACATTGCGGGCTGAATTATTTTGTATGGTTAATTTTTTCGTTGTAATTTTAGACAAAAGTTATCTTAATACACTTATTAGGTCCTGTACTAACCACCATTTAAAGATTTGCTCGTATTGGATATACACGCTGTATTTCCATGCAGGAAACTTATTTGAATACGAGGCACACTGAATATATTTAAATACTGTGCTAAAAATACTGGTGGTTTAATGCAATCACTATTTGGGAAACAATTGTGCATGGCCATGAATATTTGTTTCTGAGTCTTGGATGTTATATGTATTTAAGTGTTTACATCTATTTAATACCATCGTAGTCTATTTACCATTGACCTGTCTTAGGTCTAGTTCGATTTGTGTAAGATTTCATTGCCCCTAAAAAAAAAAACTTGATAAATAACACATTCTCTTTTGTCTTGATTCATAATGACAATATCCAAGTCCTTCTCAATTGACTTTTTCGGTCAGATTTCAATAACCGTGACCCGTGCGCTCAGCTGTGTTTATGACGCTTTAAGAGTCCGCAGTAAGCTCGGCCGAATTTCACCTTCCCATACAAACGTAGTTTCTCTCTAATTTTAAAACTACGTGTTGGATTGTGACGTTTTGCATATACAATGACATGAGTAATATCTATGTCTGTAATTAGTTTATATGGTTCCAGTTTATAAAACAAACGAAATACAGCAAAAACAAGTTTTGTATGAAAAACTTAAATTCGCTGTATTTTTTTTTACTATGGTATCGTAAGCTACATAATCTAATTACAGACATAGATATACCTCATTTCATTGTATATGCAAAGTTTTGTTACAACCCAACACGTAGTTTTAAAATGCGAGCGTAACTACGTTTGTATGGAGAATCGAGCTTACTGCGGACTCTTAACTACTTCTCAATCTACACAAAAATTGTCATTCAAAACTAAAAAAAAACAACTAAAATAATTGTCCCATTTACTTCTCGGTGACATTTTTTACATGCTATTTTAATGTATTTGTTGGTTTTGTCTTACTTGTCTTGTTTTTATAATTCTGTTGTATTTTATTTATCCAATCTATTGACGACCACAATAGGGCTTATTTTCAATGGACATCAATTTAATTTATAATGAAGTCTGTATTGTGTTGTAAACAAATCAAAATCCTATCACTAAATCACAGAACAGTTAACCGGAAGACATGCCTCAGTTATCCCTTTGCCATCTATATTTAGTCGACACCGCTTCACCCAAATAAGTAAGCATGAACCATTAATTAAAACGGCCGGAACGAGCTTAGTCCGTAAGCCTCAGGCCTCAAAGGGTCTGATAATTAAATTTCGAGCTCTATCGGCCCGTGAGCCAAATATTTACAGGCCTGATGGCGTGTTAACACGACAGGCACTAAGGCGGTTACAACGCTGATCGAAGTAGTGAGATCTATACTTCTATAATAATCTATATTTTTGTACACTAATCCTACTAATATTATAAATGCGAAAGTTTAGATGTTTGGATGTTTGTTACTCAATCACGCTTAAACGGCTGAACCGATTTGAATGAAATTTTGCATGAAGATAGTTTATAGCCTGGATTAAAATATAAGATAGTTTTTATCCCGGATCCACGCGGACGAAGTCGCGAGCGAAAGCTAGTATTATAATAAACATGAAAACATTTATTTACTTAATCTTGACACATTCTGTAACAAGTTTACATAAAGACATAATTCTAGTTAAATCATACACGTACAGAATCTTCAAGATTTGGTATGTGCCGTTCATTCACAAGGGTTTGCCTGGTTCCTACACTAGGCAAGGCCTGTCCCGCAGAAAACCAGATTACAGCCAAATTACCAAAATTTACCAAATTGACGCGAATTATCCAGATAGTTATTAAATTATCAAATTAAAATATTACTTAGTATCTATAATAAAGAAGAAAAATCTGTGAGATTGGTACTTTATGAATTTGTATGTGTATGTGGTAATGTCCGGAACTTCTTACCGATTTTAAGAATTCTTTCTCCCACCGATCCGTAGTCACAATGACTTGATTTGGGCTAAAATTGTATTCAGCGGTTTTGCCTTCTTTGAAATG
This sequence comes from Epinotia bilunana, assembly GCA_947049275.1. Lineage (NCBI taxonomy): Eukaryota > Metazoa > Arthropoda > Insecta > Lepidoptera > Tortricidae > Epinotia > Epinotia bilunana. The sequence goes on along the minus strand of OX346270.1, from coordinate 3,398,593 downwards.
CGCAGGTGAAGCCACGTGGGCAGCTCGTCTATACTAATATACATACATACATACATTCACGCCTTTATCCCCAAAAGGGGTAGGCAGAGCACATGAAACTTGTTCCTCTATACTAATATTATTGTTATAAAGTAGAAAAGATAATGAGATTGGAATTTTGTGAATTTGCATGTATGGGGAACCACTAGACCGATTTGAAAAATTCGTTCAAAAGTGTGTAGAATGGACTTTCTGAAATGCCTTCTGGCTAGACTTTATTCCGGAGTCCGCTGGCTGCGGGTGGCGCAGGACCGGTCATTGTGGCACTCTTTGGGAGAGGCCTATGTCCTGAAGTGGATGTCCTTCGGCTGAAATGATGATGATATTCTATTCAGCGAGTCTGCCTTCTTTGAAATACGCGGGTGAAGCCACATGGGCAGCTTGTCTATACTAATATTATTTATAAAGTCCATGAGATTGGAATTTTGTGAATTTCTATGTAATGGGTATTCTCCGGAACGAATGATCCGTTTTCAAAAAATATTTCACCGGCCTATAGAATGAACTATCCGAACTATTCTACTAATATTATAAATGCGAAAGTTTGGATTGTTGGATTGTTTGGATATTTAGATAAACCGTTTGGATGTTTAGATGTTTGTTACTCAATCGCGCTTAAATGACTCAACCAATTTGAATTAAATTTGCATGAAGATGTTTATAGCCTGGATTAAAATATAGGATGCTTTTTATCCTGGGTCAACGCAGTCGAAGTCGTGGGCGGAAGTTAGTTGGCTATATTTTATCCCGCAGTTTGCCTGCATTCCTTGTGCGAGCGAAGCTGCTCGGGCAACTAGTAATAATATAAAGAGGAAAAGTCTGTGAATAAATGACGCGAGCGGAGGATAAAGGTTCTAAGAGATGAATAAAATACAAGAATAATATTGTTGGTACTGGTTTATTCAAACATTTTCATACTAAATAAAAACGTGGTCAATCTTTAATGGGGGATTCTGATAAAAATAGTTACGTCAGATTGAATTTAACTACCAATAATGAAAAGACTTAGAACAGTAAAAATATAAACTGGTAACATAATCATTGTAAATGTTAATTTCACTTAGGTAATTACTTTTTATTAGTCTTGATACATTGTCGGTTAAATTCCGCAATGGAATTTTTAACCGTGAATACCATCATCAAATTCAATCTGAAAAAAAAACAATAAAAATGGTAACATTAGAAAAATATACTAGATCCCATGAAAAATAAAATTGTTAGTAAACACCAAATTACTAACATGGTTGGAACATCCACGTATAATTAGTAATTCTATATTTTAGTAATATTCAAGATAAAGGCTGGTTTAAGCGGGAGCTATATTATTACACACATGATGCGTTTTTTCTTGCTGGGCAAGAGCACTCGTCCAAGACTTCCAGTTATTTTACCTACGGTCATATTATTCATATAGGGTTGCTTCTTTTATCTAGGATACGAGATTTATACTCATCAGAAACTGCTGTCATAGACAAAGAATTCACTATTTTTAAACAGATCACTTTAAAAGTAAAAGCACGCTTTGATTTTAACGGCAAAAGTGACAGGATATGTCATTGTTTAGAATAGTCCATTTTTGCTTGTTTTTTTTCTCAATTTGAAGGAATTGTCGCTCTATCATTTATCGACACTGGGCTGCCAAATTTGATTTGACGATTAATACACTTTGCTTGGCTCTGTATATCATCAAACTAAATTTAAACAAGGGGTCTAGGGGTCCAATTGAAAAATCAAATAGTAACACGCGTGCGGTTTTGACAGTGATATCCCATTCATATCTCTGACCGAAAAACCGAAACAAAAGCATAGACGGGTGGAATCGCAGCCCTATAGTCATGTCCTTGCCACATTATAGCTCACGCCCAAACGCAGCTAGTGAACAGCCATTTCCAGGGTCCTGGGACCCTCTACCCTAACCTTACTTATATAAATACATCGCTTTGGCACATTCGTGTGAAACTTACAGTTACCCCTCCAACTTAAGAAGTAACGCAGACGGTCGATTTTAATTCGGCTGTAGGTGGAGGTTACACTCAGCAGTTGTCCGAATTTCATGAAGAGTCCGCAGTAAGCTCGATTCTCCATACAAACGTAGTTACGCTCTCATTTTAAAACTACGTGTTGGATTGTAATTAAACAAGCACCAGTTTCAAATGGGTATGAAGCAGGACGCAACTTGCAGGTTCTGCCAGGAGAGAAAACAGCAATGCATATTCTCTGCTCCTGCGGAACACTCATGCACAAAAGAAGTATCTACCTAGGGCGGCACATAGTGCACCCAGAAGAGGTACAATACATCACCACCCAAAGAATCTGGAACTTCCTAGAGGCAACCGGGTCTTAACGGTGAAATATAAACAAAGGGCTGCCACAATAGATCACCTGCTGGTCGAAGCGGCATATAAGCCCACAATAACACACAATAAAAAAAAAGGTGGATTGTAACGAAACTGCATGGTATGGAGGTATATCCAGATCTGTAATTAGTTTATGTACCTTCAGATATAATAGGCAAAAAATACAGCGAAATTAAGATTTTCATACAAAACTTGTTTTTGCTGTATTTCGTTTGTTTTATAAAACTGGAACCATTTAAACAAATTACAGACATATGCAAAGTTTTGTCACAATCCAACACGTAGTTTTAAAATGAGAACGAAACTCCGTTTGTATCGGAAGGTGAAATTCGGCCGAGCTTACTGCGGACTTTTAAAGTACCTAGTTCATTCAAAAAGAAACTGTACAGCCCAAGGTAAAAGATTCAAATTCCAATGACAGTTATATAAATAGTAGGCCACATTAAATAATTTCAACCAACCAACACCACGCTACTTTAAATAGAAAAAGGAAGGTAAGGAAGAGGCAGACAGAAAAAGTATGTTTACTTATGTTTTAAAGAAGATATACCTACTGCATTTTCGGCGAAAGCGAAAATGCAGTAGGCCATTGAAGCGCCAGAACCGAACACTTTTTTACCTGATACTTACATAATCATATAGTATTCAATATGTTGCTAAAATTATGGTATGACAATCAAAACATTTGACGAATACATAAACACAGACATCTTAAAAAAAGCCCAGGTTGGGAAATGATATAAGTGCGCAACGTTGAGTTGGGAAATAAAACTTCGCCCAAATAAAAATATGGGATAAATAGTTTGGGAGTTAAAAATTTGCTAAATAGTTTTCGCTGAAACATTAGTGAACCTTTAAGGCAGTAAAATGAAGGAGATTGTGATTTTGTAAGTTGGTAGGTATGTAAGAATCTCTGGAGCTAACAAATTCTATTTGAAATTTATTTCATTAGACGGTACGTCATACCTTCGGGGTTAGACCTTGCTTTGAAATACGCGCACAGTGCGGTGGGAGAAACTAGTATAATAATTATGACATATTTATCTTGTCTTGTGTCATAAAGTTTAACTGTAGGTATTATAATAAAATAATAATAAATCAGCCAATATACATTCCACTGCTGGGTACAGGCCTCCCCTCATGGATTAGAGGGAACGGGCAGTAGTCTCCACGCTGGCCCAGTGTGGGTTGGGTACTTCAGATACACCTTTGAATGCAGGTTTCCTCACGATGTTTTTCCTTCACCGAAAAGCCAACGTATAATGTTAACATAATAAATAGAAAAGATACAGAAGAACTTAATGTTTTTAAAGAATAGTTATACCTATAGAAGAGGAGACGCCGTTTAAGCGGATTAAGTCCAAACAAAAATGAGGCTTCGTAGCCCTTAACTTTGATAATGTCAACAGGAAAGACGCGAACCTAAATCTGCCTATGACTCATTTGCTCATTGTCCAAAAAACGTGCCTGTTAAGGAAAGTTGATTTGACTGTTATAATTCAAATATTGTTAAATTGTATGTGTACATATCGATTTTTGGGTAAAAACGATAGTCTTCGTTATTCCTTAGAAACAACACCATAATTGTATTTAGATTGAATGATTATTAACAATTTGTACAATCTCTGAGTGGAGCTTACGAATTATTATTGTAAGAATTTTTGGCACAAAATGACGCAAGGGAATCAGTTGGCCATGATCTTTTAGCAGACCTTTATACAATAGTTAAATATTATATTTATTTATACAAATAATCCGTAAGCCACACTATTCAGTTATTAGCTTAAAAAAAATAGTGATAGGAAACTTCTTTTTTCTTGACCACAGCTATTTGCACAATCAAAGAAAATGGGTGTAAATATTTAACATGTTCTTAACAACGACTAATGTTAAAACAAATATTTTATTAATACAGGCAAAAAGATTGCCTTAACTTACCCATCAAGTTAATAGTAAGTATACAATTTCTAGAGATCTTTGTATCCATTATACCTAAGCTTTTTATTTAAAAAGTTAGTGTACCTAATGACCTGGTCATTAGACTAACTTTTTAACGAAACGCTGCAATCTCTATCTTATATATAACAATAAAAAAGGTTTGGCAAGCGACGAAGTCAATACTTCGGTTAGAATACAAATAATCACTGTATCGTCTTTCGTTTAAGTACAAAATATACAATGTGTCGGTACTATATTCGAGTATATTGTGTCATCTAACACACATTATATATGTGATAGTGGCTATTATCCAAGGCTCAAAGTACACCGTCTGTTACTGAACCAGGTTCCCTGACACGGCTTGGGAGCTAAAGACGCTTGTAGCGTTTATTGCCGAATTTGATCTTGCTAAAACCAATGACAGCGCTCAAATACGACAATATCCGCTACGCGTGCCACAATCCTGAAACCAGGCCGTAAAATCTGCTTAGGGATCCTGATGTGTGCATCGGGCCTTATAGACCCGAACGTCAAAGTGAATTTCATAATAATAGTTTAGGAATAAGAATGTGATGATGCCACTGGTAACAAATTTGCACAAACAGTTAACGCTCCTGCAAAAGGAAATTGCGCTCATGACGTATTTATATTTTTAATCCATACATTTTTGTCATCATTCTACAACTGGTACGTATTTTAAACTGATCTCTACGTCTGCAAATGAGCCTTGGTAATACAATTACAAACTATACACCAACACTTAGATTAGGTTTGGTCTTGAAGATTTGACGTTTGATTTCCAATTTTAACTTTACAATTTTAATAAGTGATTTAAATCTGAAAAACCTACAATAATTCTAATGGGAGACTTTAAAGAGCATTGGGGTTTGATATTTATTATAATTACAATACATATTTATCTAAAACTAGAAATGGTTTAATAAGAATTGTTATTAGGACTATCATCATTAAAACTGCTCACTACACTAGTTTCATTAGCTTTGGCATCAATTAAATTTGAATTAATCTCATCTTTGCTGTAACAATTGTCCGTAACATCACTAACATCGTCATCTATATTATGATTTTCACATTCTACGTTACTTACACTATACTGGATACTATCTAAATTTATACATTCAACGATATCTCTAGAGGAACTATCAGGGGTAGACTCTTTAGTTTCTCCTCTGTCTGGTAGAACAGGTGGTCGTACGGTGGACAGTGTACTCGTGAGAAATGATGATTGGAGGTTGTACCCTGGTAGCAGTTTTGGTTGCAATGGTAGCATGAGGTCTAGGGTTCCGGTGGTGGCAGGTCTCGGTTGCAAGGGTGGGGCCGTCATCAGGGGTGGTTGCAGTGATGCGAGGGAAATGGCACCAGCTTGAGTGTTCACGATTGGGCTCTCAACTGCAAGAGAAACTTAACTGAGCATGGTACTTTTACTCTGCTATACCTCATTCCACATAACATTAGAATTTTAACGGCCAAATTCGTCTACGTCTCTTCTTTTATCTAGGGAATAAAGGGAAATATTGGACTGTTATGTATAAGAATACTAATGCTTCTTGCGTTTCAAAATGGTTATCCTGGAAATACATGGCGATTAACGCACGACCTTTCTAATATTATCTGGAATAAGGTATAAATCATTATAATTGTAAAGTTTTCAAATAGTTTTTTAATTTAAAAACATACATTATACCTGTGATGACTGATGACATAGTTAAAAAAAGGTGATCAATTTGATGAAAGCAAGTTCTATCTCAAGAACTAAATGATAGATAGAGAGTGCCAGGAGCATAATCCTAAGGATAGATGATATGAAAGTAGTCTTGGATTTTCATTACCGGAATGGAAAACTAATGCAGTTTTATTAACACATGCGAATGATATAGGCACACCATGCATTTTTTTCTCTTCCATTATTCGGCAAATTGCCGTGTACACCCACAGAAACAAAATAGCTCAGCTTGATAAAAAAAGCACACAAAAAATCGCGAGACTGATAGCAAAAACAGAAGAATACTACACGTGCTTAAAACTAAGAAGTAATTGACAAAGACGAAAAACTTTTTTTTTATCGATACTACTCATAAATGTCATAATCAATATGTCAAATTGATCAGTGTTCTAAAGGAGCATGATAGTCGGTCGGTTTTGCCTCGAATCAGGCGTATGGGGAGGCTCAATGATTAGGACGGATGTTTTACCGATCGGCGCTCTCGCTTGCAACGGCTGCATGGAAGCAGTAGACGGACGTGTTAGGATGTTCGGAGGACCCTGCAGTGCGAGGCTTATCATGTTCATCCCGTTGACACCTGCAAAATAATACCTAGGTATATATTCTTGTTTTAAAATCCTGAAAAATAACTTAGTGAGATAGGGCACAGCGAAATGTCACCCCGCTCGAATGTGAAGCAGCCCAACTTGGGAAGTACCTCCGCCTTGCAGAAGACCAAAGCCATAATAACACTACTACTTGCTCTGTAGTAGTGTAACATTGTGTTCCTGGAGGTGAGCAAGGTCGCCAGAGCTCCCGAGGATGCGTTGTGTTGAGAGCGAGGGAATTTGTTCCTTCAGCTGTCAACACGGCGAATCCTCAAACATAGGGTCGGCAACGCCCATGTTACTCCTTTGGAGTTGCACGCGTCTATAGGCTGCGGTGTCCGCTTACCATCAGGCGGGCCGTACGCTTGTTTGCCACCGTTGTTGTATAAAAAATAAAAATAACAAACTTATAATTAAGTGAAACGATCTGTAAGTTTATTCTTTAACTACTTAAGCATGGTATTTAATGTTTATAGCCAAGTACACAATAAGTTAGTCGACTATTACTACTTATGCCTACTTAGTCGTGATAGTTTTCCTTTAAATTTCATTATATGTACTACTGCTATGATTTTTTTCACATCTCAGTAGTATCCTTAGCCGGCAGGGGAGGGGACACATGACTCGAACAAAAATTAAGGCTGTAAAGGTAATACGAGTATCTCGCAAATCTCGCAAAAAAACTCAGTGATTCGAGATGAAAAACTTTTTAACAAAAAAATTGAACCGCCGAAAAAAAACTGAAAAGCAAAAAATAATAAACCTTTTTTATAGTATACCTAAGTATATATTTTTATAATTATTTTGAGTTTTTAATTAACTAACCTTAATAACTAAGTTCTCAAATTAATGTAAGTGTATAGTCACGGAATTTGATTGTTGAGCCATTTAGGGGTCACTTTATATTGGACAATTCATATCATATTTATTGGTAAACCATATAACCTTCATCCCTAAATGGCTTAACAATCAAATTCCGTGACTGTACCTAAGTAATTTTGAGTCGGCGCCAAACAATCAATGAACAAAGATTTGATTTGGTGTAACTTGTACTTGTTTGGAGAGATAATTACAAAAATATTTACTTAGGTATACCTACTTACAATAGTTTAAGAACTTAGTTATTAAACTAAATAAAAAAGGTTTATTATTTTATGCTTTTCAGTTTTTTTTCGGCGGTTTAATTTTTTTGTTAAAAGTTTTTATTTTTCAATTTTCTGTGGCCTACTTTAGTTAATTACTAACTTAATTAAGTTAAACATTTTGCATGTTACTAGTAATAACTAGTTACATGCAAATAAGGTATAACACAAACCTCACGATGAACAAGCTTTAGCAGAAATGCAGAGACTGAGAAGTCTACACACAAGAGACTGACAGGTCTAAAGCTCATTCATCGTGAGGTTTTCACACAACACAACACAACACACACACACACACACACACACACACACACACACACACACGTGCGCACACACGCACGCGCGCGCACATACACACACACACACACACACAAACACAAACACAAACACACACGTATGTGTATACACACACACACACACACATGCGTGGTCATACATTTCAATCAGTAAGTGAAAAATCAATCATCCCCTGTTTTCCTACCCTTAGGGTTGAAATTTTTATTTAAAATTTATATGGGACCAACTTCGAGGTATACCCTTTCTAATAAAAAAAGTATTATCAAAATCCGACTACTCTGTAAAAAGAAATAAGTGGTCATGCATAAAAAAAATATATACGCGTTGACTTGAGAGCCTCCTTCGTTTTTTTCCTCGGTTAAAAATGGTTTTTAAATACCCATTATATATTTGAACAAGCTATTTAACGATGCATTGTGCGGTGTACCGCAGTACGGGCTTAACAAGAAAAATAAATTACATCCCCACTTTAGGTGTATAGGAGGTACCCTAAAAAATGGCAACATTTCAATACACATAACTGCCTGTTGTGTTTAGCAGGCAGGACGTATTTTAGCAATTCAGTAAGCCTACGAATTTTGCCAAGTGTTTTTGTAAATTGCACCATTATTTTATGAAGAAGTTGTACATTATAATTTAGCCTTTTTGAGCATTAGTGCCTCAGCTGCTAGGAGTAAGTCTTATGTGCAAGTCACTAAAACGAATTAATTCAAAATTAACAGCGGAGCTAGAAGGTACCAAAACAAGTAGGAAGGAAGCACTGCAACTCCAACCTAGATTCAAGTTAAACCTACCTCTAGACACAAAATTCGACTGAGCTGAAGTTCATTTATTTGTAACTTAGGTACATGCGACAACGACTATTTAATTACATTCATACATATCAGTAAGTGGCTGGGGCATATTTTACCATGGTGACAAGAAAGCGTACTGTCCACCAGATGGTAAGCTTTTAGAATGGAACCTTGCAAGTCCTAGGGCCTCATTTACTTATTGCCGATCCGTAAAATCGGTTCGTCCCCTTTTTGGAGATCTACTTTTACTTTAAAAAAACTACTTTAATGCCTTTTAAAAAAATGTGGAAGTGCGCATTCTGAAGTTGAACCGTACCTAGAAAGAGCTGAAGATGTACCGTGCTCGGACATTTGCACTAATAAGGTAAATTATAAAGCAAGAAAAAAGTTACTATTTAAAATATTTTTTTACTTCATACTGCGCGAACAAGTCTATAAATGCTGATAAACTTCGAAATTGTGTAACATTGTAGTTACCTAGATGTAGGTATTCAAAAACTAGTATCGTTCTTTAAATAAAACGGTTATACTCATGTATCTCACTTAGTGCCTGCCTATAACAAAAACTTAGTCACGAACGCTTTGTTCGCCGCCGTGAAAACCCACATTACGCAATTTCAGTTACCTACATCTTTCCAGCAATAAAAGAAAAAAAAGCGATCGCTGCTTACAAATTATACGGCCTGTGAGCACCGAATTCATGAATAATGCTTTCAGTTGATTACCCCTCCGCTAGAGCCCTCCATATCCCAATGTACGTAAACTCAATACACAATATCACGCCATCTATTGAAAGACTTAAATAACTAGTTACTAACTCTACACTCAACGCCATCTGTTGCTAACAGCGTGCAACTCACCGAACTTATTCCCGCCAGGAGACAAGTCTTTCAACACGACGGGGTGTTTGACTGCGTTGACTCGCCGGTTAGAGGCGGTGACGTCGCGTTTCCTCCGCGGCTGCTCCACTGGTAGCACGCGACGGCGTTTCTTGGGTAGTTTTGACCGCGCCTGTGGAGAGATGGCGCTATTGTCAATCTGAAGTTTTATAGTTAGAGGATTATTTTGCGGATGCGGATTCAGGGACGTCTTTTTCATTTAGTGAGGCAGATAAAAGCTTCGTCTTAAAAGAAGAGAGGATCGTCAATTCATAATGAAATTTCTATTTGAAATTAGGAACAATTCATTCTACCTTTGTGTGTAACGTATAATTAAACATACGTATTTAAACGTAATAACACTAAGATAGATTATGTACAATGGGTCCAGTATTGGTACTTTTGTCTAAGTCACATTAATCTCCACAAATAAATCTCTCACTTTATAACAGTAACACTCAAGTTGTAGGCAGCATTTAAAACCTAAGGCCGTTTAAAGACAAGCAGAGGGTCGAAGGCGCGGTATCTTTTCAGAACTCGCCTAAACACAAACAAGATAGCGTTGCAAAAGTGTTAATGTGCAGACGTGAGTGAGTGTTCCCACAATAACCCACCATACGCGTCGCCTGTCCACAAATACAGAGTTAAATTGACATAAAACCTTAAATCCATTGTCCATTCCCTAATTATGAGCGACACGACCAATTTTCCCGCAAATCCATTTCCATTTCGGTCCGCGGTCCTAAAATAACAGTTATTTTTATCGCTACATTCAGTTAAATACCACGTACGAGTAATCAAGCGTTATGGAATCAAAAACTCTCGGTAAAAAACGGTTACCAACTTTTTTTGTCTAAAAACCGTTTTGAGTTTTATTTGATAGCTGAAAACTGCGGAATTTCCGTGAATCTCTTTTTACCTAAAAATTCCGGTGCACACGGTTTGCCCGTGCAATGTTCGTGTCTACACCGACTAATGAGGTGTTTTTACTGCGCAGTAACATTTAAAAAAAAAATTTGACTGCTCTTCAATGTAGTTCGTTTAGTGGGACTTTTATGGAACTAAATTCAGTACCCACAAAGGGAGACTTGTTATTAGGTATTACTTGATATATGAACAACAACAATTAGGTATGCACCGTTTCTAATCAAAATTACCCGCTTTAATGGTATACATAAGAACGATTTTGAATTGCATCGTTATGGAAGTGACACCTTATTGACACCGCAAAAACCCAACCTTTTGCTTGGGAATTATTCATATAGTGCAGGTAGGTCAGTAGGTAGCTCGTAAAACTAAATGTTAATAATGATTGACTATTTAGTACAACCAGATATTTATTTTTTTATTTATTGATACATGGAAAACCAACAGCGCAACATATTTATATGTACCTACATCCCATCTTCTTAATGAGTACCAAACCAAATTGAATTTGGTATACAATCTACGTCTTCCTAGCGTTTTTCTCGGTAATCTTTTATAATATTTTTTTGTGAATCATCCATTATCTATAGGATTAATAATCTGAATTCAAACAATTTTTTCATGCTTATTAACAGGAATATTAATGAACACTTATTGATTTTCATATATTTTAGTCTTAACCTTTTTAGGAGGATTATTAGTTTTATTTATTTATGTTTCAAGAAACACATTAAAAAAAATATATATGAATTTTTATCTAGGTTTTACTTTATTTTTTTTATCAGAATATTTTTATCTTCAAATTAAACTGAATATTGCATTAAAGAAGATATTATATATAGAACTCTATATATATGATATCTTCTTTAATCCAATATACTGTAGGTACTGAAACAGTGGACATGCTCGCTAGCGGATTCCTGAATACTTATTATACAAATATTGATACATAGAGAGAGAGAGAAAAGACACGACTGTTGTTTCATACCCAAAGTTGGAAAATTGACGTAATGAATAAAGGAGCAAGGAAATAAAAATAACTAGCATTCAATAGTGTTATTAGTCAAGTATCGGAAACTTATTTCATTCATGAATATTGTATGAATCATTTAAAATATGGAAATAATGATAATAATACCCAAATAATGTTTATACTCTGGCAGTCCGTCATGGCTAGAAGCGTAGGGCGACACACGAATTCCAATCTTAATCGTTATAGCATTAGAAGCTATATGAAAAGGAACAATATACCATCATCTGTCGTAAGGCAAATGACATAACGTGTTTACGCTAGCGCGCTAATACTACAATCAAATTTAAACCTTATTGTTAAAGAGTTAGTGGATTGAAGATTGAAAATACTACCACTGACCCTCTTGACCCTCATGACCCTCGTGACCCTCGTACCACTGACCCTCGTGACCCTCATGACCCTCGTACCACTGACCCCCTTGACCCTCGTGACCCCCGTGCTATTGACCCTCATGACCCTCGTACCACTGACCCTCTTGACCCTCGTGACCCTCGTACCACTGACCCCCGTGACCCTCGTACCACTGACCCTCTTGACCCTCGTGACCCTCGTACTACTGACCCTTTTGACCCCCGTGACCCCCGTGCTACTGACCCTCTTGACCCTCGTACCACTGACCCTCTTGACCCTCGTGACCCCGTGCTATTGACCCTCGTGACCCTCATGACCCCCGTACCACTGACCCTCTTGACCCTCGTACCACTGACCCTCTTGACCCCCGTGACCCCCGTGCTATTGACCCTCGTGACCCTCGTACCACTGACCCTCTTGACCCTCGTGACTCTCGTACCACTGACCCTCTTGACCCTCGTGACCCCCGTGCTATTGACCCTCGTGACCCTCATGACCCTCGTACCACTGACCCTCGTGACCCTCGTACCACTGACCCTCGTGACCCCCGTGCTATTGACCCTCGTGACCCTCATGACCCTCGTACCACTGACCCTCTTGACCCTCGTACCACTGACCCTCTAGACCCCCGTGACCCCCGTGCTATTGACCCTCGTGACCCTCGTACCACTGACCCTCGTGACCCTCATGACCCTCGTACCACTGACCCTCTTGACCCTCGTGACCCTCGTACTACTGACCCTCGTGACCCTCGTGACCCTCATCTACTGACCCTCGTCCACTGACCCTCGTGACCCTCACCTACTGACCCTCGTGACCCTCGTACTACTGACCCTCGTGACCCTCGTACTACTGACCCTCGTGACCCTCGTCTACTGACCCTCGTGACCCTCATCTACTGACCCTCGTGACCCTCATCTACTGACCCTCGTGACCCTCGTGACCCTCATGATGCTGACCCTCGCGCCCTGACCCTCGTAACCCTCGTGCAGAGTATAAAAGGGCATGTCGGCGTAGTATTCGGGATCATTCAATTCTCATCGTTCGGACTGGCAGTGTCTCTGGTTGTAGGCTAGGAAATTATCGGTGGGTGTTTATTTTGTTCTGTGGTGAATGATTTGTCGTTGTGAGGAAATTCTCTTCATAATTATGAGTCATTTACGGTTCTTAAATTTATAGTTAATTGTAAATTCATAAGTGGTATTAGGGCCTAAGTTATATCTACTTTATCGGAAATACTCTGAAGGGTTTATATGACTAAATCAAACATGTCTTATTCGCCAGAGCTACTCTCTGGAATTGGGCATGTTTGACAAGTGGTTTCGGAACGCAGTCAAAGCTGTATTTACCGTAACGGAGTACTTCCGGAGGTTCATATGGTTAGTCAAATATAGCTAATATGCCAGGGTACTCCCTGGGATTGGGTATGTTTGATGATTGTTCTAGAAACTTAGTGGGGGGTTAAATTGCCTAATCAGCCGGAACACTGTCAAGAATCAGTATATCTGCGGAGTCATTCCTACCTAACGGTGTCAAACGGGGGTGAATCCGTGTCCATAGTTACCAGATTTGAGGTGTGGTCTGGCGTCTACCTTTTTACCGACATAGGAGACGAAACCCCTTAATCGGGGCCCTCACGTCTCTCAGAACGGCTGGCGATCTAGACGTGGCTCGGTCATTCATGTGATGAGCACAGGAGGATACTCCGCTCGTCGAAATCGTCCAGTTGCCTGAGAGGTCGTTCAGCATTATATATATGTAAATATACTGGTCATATTCCCAGACAGGACGCTTTACTCGCCGTTTCCTAGCTTTCGAGCACGGCGGGGGGAAGCAAATACACAGGCTGTTAGGGTTGCTATCTCAGTTTCGCCGACTGAACTACTTACAGATTAGCTAGGGATACATTCTTGTTTCTGAACTAAGGTATGGTTCTAGAAGTAAGCAGAATAGGGACCGGGGTAGATGTAGGGCTAAATTCACGCGTTATGGGGTGATAGGCTTATAACTATGTCTTCTGCAACAAAAGATATTTCTAAGGTATTGGTTGTTTAGCTAAAATTAGTTACTATTCCAAAAGGATTTCATGAAAGTTATATAGTGTGGATATCTGAACTTACGTTAATAGTAGTAAATGGTTAAAAGGGGTGTCGGGTTTCCGTGGGTTACATGTGAAATATTGTAAAGGTGTGACAATTAGTAATTATCATCAAAAGGTTTCAGTTCTATTCATGGCATTAGGATATCAGGATTGTTTCAGAAAGATGAAATAATTCTGGGATTGATGACAGGCTGAGCAGTTCATCAAATCCATTTAAAGTATCTTATTATCATGAATAGATACTCTTCATTCACGGTATTTATTATCACGAGTGGATACTCTTAATCTGAGGTACGATTTAGGTAGAATGTTTCACATGTTACGAACGGATTAACTTGGCATTACTCACTATGGTTATCGGTATAGGGTGGTCTTAGGTTATTAGCTGTATAAGCTAAGGTTATAAACATAAACGCCTAATAATACAAAAAGATGTCAGTCGAGTTTGTCTCGGTGTATCTTCTCGAAACTGACCGCTAGGTTTGAGACACTGGTAGATTCATTCTCAGGATCATAAATCCATAGGATAGCTAGGTAAGTAACGTGTATAGGATGTCCAGACTCCATTCCAAACAAGAGAGTAGCAAGTGTGAGTAAAAGATTACCGCACGACCCGTCGTTTAGAACTTTGTTCCAAAATACAAGTATTTAGGGCAGTCTTTTAACTCATTATAGGTCTAAATAAATAACCTTGATTTTATGAATTATATAAGCTACTCCTTGTTCAACCGGACATGTAATAGGGGGTAGGAGATCTTCTACCAAAAACAAAATATATTTAAAATCATAAACTAATAACTTATAGTGAATAAATTATTAATCTAAGTTTTAGGACCTTGTTATACATAGAAATAGAAAAATGGCAGTGGAAAGTAGCGCTTAAATAGGTTCATTTCATACAGATAGACTAGCTTTAATTATATTAGGAATGGGGAGTCCAAAACCTGTCAAGCTTTCATAAAAGGACCTAGGGTTATTACGGATCACAACACTTCGGGGTTCTACCACTAACGATCACATTTTGGCCATATCTTCAGGTATTCGTAATGAAAGCACACAACAAAAGTAGGTTTAATAAGTAGGTAAATAAAGCGTGCAAATTACAGTAAAGCTAGGGTTTTACATTATGTTAGAATTTACAAATATTCAGCGTTCTCGAGCTCTTCAGCGTGGAGACTCGGTAGCGTTTTGAGGTTGACGCGGGGAGAAGTAGGTAGAGGGGGGGGGGGAAACTGTTACAGTTTGTTGCGCGTTGACCAGGTATCTTCAGTAGCCCGCCAGGGTTACAGTTTGTTGCCTGAAATTGGAGGTGAGCTTGATGGGGATTGGACTCTTCATTTATTTTTCTAAACCTTCGGCTAAGGGACTCCGCTAGGTTAGTCGCTAAAATTAGATCTCCATCTGAAAATAAAAATAAATAAATATTATTACTATATTACGGGTATGTCATATATTTTCAGTATAATCTTTAAGATATAAAAACATGGAATCAGCGGGGCGATAATGTATAAGAAGGGAAAAAATGGTACTACGGGAATCAGTAGGTGGATTTAAACTTTAAGACAGTATCAATATATAGAAAAAATTGTGATCAATTACCTTGATAAAAGAGGCCGCGAAAGGGTGGACCACGAAGACGTGAGCAGAAAGTAATCACCTAACCACGACCGGGGAGGAGAACATCATTCCGTCCAAGGTTTCATTGTTGATACGGGTTTTGTCGCCAACTGTACTTTGCTTGTGTATCGTCATCAACTGCGCAATATTCAGAGCAAGCCCAAAATTGGATGGGGATGCGTCGGTGGGATGCGTATTCTCGTGGCTATTTCCTGTCTCCGTCGTCGGATCGGCTGGAAAATGCCATCGTGTCAAGTTGCAATTCAAACCATATCTTTCATCAAACAAGAATTTCAACCCAGTTGAATAATGGCAGGACTTCCGAATGGATGGCGGGTGTTGATGCCCAAAGTACTTACATACATACTTACGAACGGCGCAGGTTAAATAAAAAGTTGTCACAAGGGAAACAGGAAGCATTGCGAGAGTAATAGCGATCAAGTATGCCAATAATAATAAGACGAGATAAAAATAAATAGGCATATGAACAAAGAAAGAAAGAAAAAATTACTCCATCGGAAATTATAGAATGCATAGAATAGCTGTAGGGGAACAGATATGAATATAACTACAACTTAGAAAAGAAAAGAAAAGAAGAAGTTTTCGTTTCAAAGTCCAATCTCTCAAGGACGGCTGAACAGATTTTCATGAAACGTGGCTAAGAACACTCAGGATAATATTGTCTAGGACAAAAAAAAAAAAAAGCGGAACGAGAGTTGGTTCATCGGTTTGGGAGCTGCGATGCCACAGACAGATACACGGACAGACGCGTTAAATTTATAACACCTACTCTTTACTTCGGGGTTTAAAAATGCAGAGGAATGTACTCAGGATTCAAGAAAAAAAAGGGAAGTCAAATATACTCACGTTTAAGCAAAAGTAGAACACAAGATCGTGAAGCATTCCACATTTTTATCTGAAAACAATAAAATATTATTATTTTATTTGAACATTGCACATGGAACCGATGGCCGTTGGGGCGGAGAGATTCTTGGAAGGGGGGGCGCGACATGGGCTCTGCAGGTTGGATTGGATGCGGGTGCCGCTGCAGTAGTTGGTCGTTGTGACACTCTTTGGGAGAGGCCTGTGTCCAGCGGTGGGTGTTTTTCGACTGATGAGATAATGATTATGATGATTATTTGTATATATCACATGATATCAGTATTTTTCGTAGATATAAAAATTCATTGACTGGGGGCGTCAAGGTATAAATAATTTAAATTATAGATATGTGGGGGCGTATACAGTGTTTCTAAAAGCAAAAATAATAGTTGTAGTGTGATGTAGTTCATAAGACTAGAAATTAAGTCTTTTAAATATAAAACCTAGGTCTTGTGCAGGGGTTATTTCTTAATATGTTGAGGAGAAAGGAGCAGTGTTTAATACAACTGAGAGGAATTGCAATTTACAATAATTAGGCATTGTAGTAGGAACTCCGACAATAATTATGATTTTTTATTATTTGGGGGCGAGCCTTCATCATTAGTAGAAACAAAACCTAGTTATTCATAAATTGGGAGCGCTTTATGCTTTAATGTGGCTAATATATTAAATTCATTTCGAAGTGTACCTTTTGATGTCAGTGTAACAAGTGAAGGCTCTGGTGATATCATATCCGCAGTGATGTACGGGGAATAAAATTCTTCTAATTGTTGAGAATTTTCAATGACAGAACAACCTCCTCGAAACAATCCTTTGTTTTTGAAATGGTAGCCACAGATGATTATTTCTTAGTACTTCTTGTGGTACGGTACTTGCCTGAAACGAAAATCATTATGTTTAAAGATACTAGGTAGTATTTTTTTTAACGCACACTGGCTGCCCGGCCCGGCTTCGAACGATTAGTAACGCACGGATCATTCTTACTACCCGTTGTCCTATTGCCCGTTTTCCCATGGGAATGAAGCGTTTTCCGTGGTGGAAAGTAGCCTACGTTCGTCGGGGATAGTAGGTATCAGCTTCTAATGGTGGAAAAGTTTTTCGAATCGGTCCGGTAGTTTCGGAGCCTGTTCACTGCAAAGGAACAATCAATCGAATCTTTCTTTCTATAATGTTAGTGTAGATAAAAACAAAAGTTTTACTTACCAGATTTGTCAATCCGGGGCCGGCAAGTGTAGAAAATGGCGCATACGCATACAATACAAATACTTAAGAATGCATGTACGTCAAAAAGGCCACGAAAGATAACTCGCGACGTCCGCTCACTGTATTTTCAAGTTAAAGAATTTAGGAGAAAAGTCAATGGTGACTAATATCCAAATTACAGAAAAGCTGTAACACGACACGAGGCATTAAGAGAATATAACCAAACAAAACAGGACAGGTGCCGGTTAATGTACAGCCATGTGAGCCATGCTAGCGCACGGTCAAGGTAGTGTACGGCCCGATAAGCCGCGCCCATACTGCATACGGGTTGTTTGACTGTGCGGCGTTTTTTGGGCCTTGCCCAAAGAGTATAATACTAACTTTGTTGGCTTCCACCAAACACGGGGTGTTATTGCATTTAAAAACTCGTTATTTTTCTCCAAAGAAAAGATCTGCGGAAATAATATCTTATAACGATTATTTATTTTGCGCAACGCAAAGTTATCTCTAGCATTATTTTATGGTTTTAGTCTAAAAAGACGTAGTTTTAAAATCACTTTAGTATGATAAAATATACGAGAATACAAAGACAAAACGCTTAGCATAGCACCAGATCCAGACATATAGGCAATTAATTAATCACGTCAATTTGTTGCCAATCCAAAAAGGTTAAGTGTAGAAGACTTTTAAGAGCAAGGAACCGCCGCAGACATAAAACGATCTTACACGTCTGACAACTTGCTGCAGCGATGTGTTGTAATTAAACATGAGAAATCAAAATATACTTCTCTTTCTGGTATGACAAGTTGATAGGGCGGACGGATCGCTTGCATTACGGGTTGTTTGACTGTGCGAACACTATTTAGTAATAGCCGCGCTACCACGAGAATCGAGACTCGAATACATGCATCCCTGTCACTCGAGTATCGAGAGCGATAGAGATAGGAATACCCGGGCTTCGGCTTTCGAAGTTCGTTGTGGTATTTCAGGACTAAAATAGTACGTGGAAGTAGTAGATTGTAAATAAATTGAAATTAGTTTATTGAATTAACGTAAGGGAATTATTTAACTTATATGGTCGTAGCGACATCTATGGTAACACACTAGGAACTTATTGAATCGCGAATCTGATTAGATATTTATTCTGGTTGGTTCTTGAAGATTCTCTCATACTTACAAAGCTGCGACATAGTTTTATGGCTCAAGTCGTATCTATGATGCCGTTATTCCATTATGTTATAAGAACGTACGACAGGTAGAAAGGGATAGTTAGCCAGGGAGGCTTTTGTTTAAGTCAGGAAAGGATGTGAGGAGGGAAATAATGAATAGGCTTGCCTATGAGAACCACTATGTGTGCTGGTTCAAACCCGGACAAAGACAAGACCGAACGAAGACAGTTACGAGAAATATGGGAAGTCAAGGACCTCAGTATATTATATTATCAATATTATCATACAAAAATCACACGACGTGCAAAGTATAGACATTCATTTACTGGTTCATGTTTTATGAAAAAAAAAAAGAAGAAAAAAACGCAGCAAGCCAACATACATTACATAGGAAAAAGTTTATTAAGAGTTCACAATGTATCCATTATCTTAGACAACTAGGGAAGCTTGTTTGAAATATCATTACATAGTATAAAGCAGGGTGACGTCCCACTGTCTGCCCTATGTATGCTTAGACCTTTAAAAATGCAACGGGTTTTAATGCGGTTCCTTTCGGTGGATGCAGTGATTCGGGAGGAAGGTTTGTGTGCGTAGTGTGGTGCCCATGCGAGGCCGGGGCGGGTCGCTAACCTTAGTATGAAATTAACTGAATAATGGATACTGGTACCATATATATCTTAATAGCAGTACGAATGACCGCCCATTTTGATTTATAGGTATTCAAGAAATATATTATAGGGAAGGTATCGTTAGCACACGCAAACGCGATACAATATGATGTGAAAAAGCTAAGATCACAACAAGTGGAAAAGGAAAAGTTATTTATTTATGCTGTTTAGCAAGTTAGTTTTCCCAGATTTCAGTTCAGTGTTCCATGAGATCGGATGTTCTGATAATAGGGGTTTAACACGTTCGCAACCAAGAGCCGCCTGGTAGGCACTCCTAATGTCTGCTTGGATGCCAGCTCAGCCGCAAGGAGGGCAGTAGCATAAATCTACGCGCCTGGCGAGTACTTTCAGTTACTGGAGTATTGTTCCATTTTTAACCCAGTTGCGAAGGTGTTAACAAAGTAAGAAATACAAGTCACACAGAAATTACAAATCAAGCATTGCTTTCACAAAAAGGAAAATAAAACATGCGCCAGAGTAGTTTTCTTGAAGGAACTCCTGGAAATGGATCACGATCATCTTGTTAGGTAGTTTTCACATGCAGTTTCAGGGGGATCGCGAGCGTGGGATTGTGGTTCGTCACAGCATCTTGTAAGTGTTCCTGGAAATATAAAAATGAATATCACTCTTCGTATAATAGAATAAGCTTGCCGCTTTAAGCATTGATATGAAATGGAAGAGAGTTGTAGCAGTACAACTGGGGTCATTCTAAGTTGTTAATTATATTCCTTAAATATTAAGTATACATTAAGGAGAATAACTTGGTGCGGGGTGTGGATGAGTGTCTAACTTGATTTGGGGTTAAATTGCGGAGTTTGTAGAACTATTGACATTTAATAATAAAAATATAATTTTTCCAAGCTTTGATTCACTTACAGAACGATGATATCTTGGTTTGATAAACATACGAGGAGAATGAGGATGGATTTACAAATTTCCTGGTCGGCACATACAGAAGTTTATTAATACTAAGTACAGTATGCCGAGCAGATGCAGGTTCTTGCTCATATTACTAAGCACGCAGAATTATTAAAATACATGAAGAAATAATGGATATAATTACCTTCTTATATTACATCATGCTAGGAGAACAGCAATGTGGGATGAACAAGTCCGGCGACTTGTTGTGATGGGTGGAGACGTTTCATTTGTTTTCAAACCGCTGTAAAGTTAAATAGAAGGGTTATGTTAAGTGGGAACGTCGCCGATATTCATGTATACATTTATGAAAGTTGATACAAGATATAAATTATGGAAAAAAAGGGAGGAATGGAGATACTTTTGATAATGAACACCCTGAAATCGAGATGAAATTATACAATAGTTTAAGAGGTGTATATATACATTCGTGGATTTACTATATTTTACATACTTACATTTGGAATCGCTCCTATATTTTAATAGGACGGGAAGATATCAGTTTTCACTGGGACCGCTTGTGTCGTGGTTGACTCCTTCTTTGGCATTTTGATTGATATCACTTGCTGCATAGTCAAGCCATCGGTTGAAAGGATGAGAGCACTCTTATACTCCTGGAAACGCCATGACAAGATATTATGAGATTAACAACATGGCAGAGAATTGGACATTTAGTTACTTTGAAGAGCAGATTGAGTCGGGAGGAATAACCATTTAAGAAGAGATTGTCAAGTGGAAAATAACCGAATTAGGCTAAAATATAATAGTAAGAAGATAGGAAATAGCCAGAACCAGTTCGGCCATTTGCAAATGAATGCTATTAACACTGATGTGTTACTGTTTGCCGAAATGCTGCCGAGTATTACGGGTCCCATGACACTTTGTTGCAATTATAACGTTGAAATACTGATTGTGAGTCGCTTCAAACAGAGACAGTTAGTCCAGGCGTGATGGAAAATATGACGATAAAGCGAAATGAAAGAACATTTAGAGATAGTACATACCTTGAGGAAAACATCCGTGTATTTAGCATGTGGCAGTTTCCGGTTGCAGTAGTAAGAATGTTGCATTGTATCCTCCGTTTTATCTTGATGAATTTCATA
Organism: Epinotia bilunana; assembly: GCA_947049275.1. Classification (NCBI taxonomy): domain Eukaryota; kingdom Metazoa; phylum Arthropoda; class Insecta; order Lepidoptera; family Tortricidae; genus Epinotia; species Epinotia bilunana. The sequence goes on along the minus strand of OX346270.1, from coordinate 3,376,845 downwards.
AAGGATAGAGTGGAAATCAAAAACGAGACCACGACATGCAACTTTGACAGTTGACAGTAACGCCACGCTACGATACGATGTGTCAGAAAAAAATATTGAAGACCGATCATAGACGATATTCGCATACCTCGAGTAAATTAACTTTTGCAGAATTATGCTTTTACGTTACTCAGAGATTAAAAATTATATTTTTCATTAGCTACACAGAATATTAACAAATAATAAGTGGTTGTGAAATCGTAACAAAAATGTCTATTCGGATGCAGATGACGACATCTATGTTCGTTGTTTGGTAATAATGACGCGTCGTCTAAGTTTAAGGTTGTTAGTCTATGGTAATAGTGCTAACTTATAACATAATAATATAGCCCAGAGTATATGAAGATATTCTTTGAAATATTTTATTGCAACTAAAAATTTTTTGGGATCGTATACGTCAAGATCGACTTATATTCTTATCCACCTAGCGGCAAATGGGGATATTAGAAGACTAGACGTCAATCTTCAACGGTATTATCCTCACTACTCCACGGTAGATGACGTCGTGGGTACCGAATGAGATACATTTTAGCGATGGATGGGTTCCTTTTACTATGGATCGTTTTACATAAATCGTGTATCTAATTAAAATAATCACTGATAAAAGACATAATTATTAGCCTTGGACATCATGAAGTTTGTTATTACAAAAAAGGGTTAATTATGATCGTATGTCATTATGGAGGCCACCTAGCGGCAGATGGGAATATTAGAAGACTAACGTCACTCCTCTATTCATCGGTGGTAGGCGACACAACATATGAGGAAACTCAAAATATCGACAATCTATGGTCAGAAATGCTCTACTCGACAATAGATGGCGCAAGAAGTTACAGACGGGCAAAAATTTGTGTCCATAATTCAATGGGATAGTTAGTCTATCTGACGATGGATGGCGGGAAGATGCAGTTTTGTATTATAATACAAATCATACCACAATGCCGGGCTTATTTTTATAACAACGGAAGAGTAGAAAAATATTTTTTTTCCTCAAATAGATGATTACTGCTCGTATTTGTGAATCGATAATACAATTAGGCCGGTCGGATACAATTTAATAGATTTGCTGCAGTTAGGAAACGCTAATGAATTTCCGAACGAGATTTTACGTCAAGATTGTCATTGTCATAATAAAAGATGAGAAAATTTGTCGGTTGGAAGGAATTTCAGATTTGTTTGGCCAAGTAAGTTCTATTTTCGGGACAAAATTAGTGAATAACCAAATGCTGTGATACCTTTCGAATAAAGTATCATTCAGGGACGATAAATGATATTATGGCCAAAGGACCAGTGCGAGTGCGATTACGGCCAAAGTTTATTCGTGGGATCAGTGTGTGAAAAGTTTCCAATAGCTGTTTTATAGAAAATAATAGTGAATATGTTATATCATGTGTGATTACAATTAAGGAACAGGGTAAGCGTAAATGAATTAGAATACCAGTCGATTCTAGGTTAATCCACGCAACAGCTGGCCGGCTGGTTGGAGGTTCAAAAAAAAAATGCTCTTAATACCTTATTAATCGCCTGCTATGGGGTGTGGTTAATTAAATCGGGATGTCACTCATTAAAATTCAATTCTATTTATCTAGTGCTCATTTGACATCCTAGAGGTAGTGGGCTATTTCGACCATTACTTGCATCAACACAGTGGCGCAGATGGAGAGCGTCGGCTTACTGGGTTGCTGACCTGGGTTCGATTCCCGGCAGCGAATCTATGGGTTTTTTTTTTGTGTACATGTTAATTTAGATTTGTGTTTTTTTGAAATAGGGTTATAAGTATGTTTTTCTTTTCTTGCAAAATTACTCTATGCTTATTATAAAACTTGGCGTTACTGGCTGATTGACGGACCACATGCAGCTTAAAAACATTAGAATATACAAATATGAAAAATCGGTGGCAGAATTTTTAAGGTGAAACATTTTTACTTAGGCCTGGGTAACTTTAGAACCAAATACTTAGCTGTGGGGTTGTCTATTAAGGTACATTCGAAATTTATGGATTGACTAAAAGTAGGAATTGTTATATTTTTGAGTTTTCGGGAAATATTGGTTTTCACCTTTTTGTTTCATCTTTTCAGTCCGTGCATATTCATTAAAATGGACTGCAATGGTTTTGGGATCAATTTTAAATTCAAGAAGGCGTATCTGACTTTTTGGAAAGTCGTCATGTATATCAAATTCAGCTAACTTGCAGATGCTAGTTTCGAATTTTGGGCATATTTTCGGATTCAAGATGGCGGATCTGGCTATTTTTGAAAAAAAAAAAGATTATGGGTATCAAATTCAATTATTTTTGTTGTTGCATGTTTCTAATTTAGGTTTATATTGAAATTAATAATTATACTATGCCTATTCATGGGTATGAATTTAAAAACGAAGCAATATACTTCATTTTGCACTTATTATTGTAGATATAACGCTGGCGAGTATGATCATTTCTATTACATGGGTATAATAATATATTGTACAAATTAAGGTTCAATAAGTCTTTAATCTGTTTTGAAACGATTACACGTCATATGCTTTGGCTAGCTGTAGCAATTGAGCGAACTAGCGAATGAGGAAGGGTGCATATATACTGAATGATATACCACAAAGAGATGAATGGTAGATGAGGTGTGAATTGTGTGTGAAGATTTGAAGGAAGTTTTTGTATAAAAATGGATTGTTACGGTTTGACAATGGCTAGAGTGTAATCAAATAACCTAGATTTGTTGGTTTTGAAGGGGAACAAAAAAAAACAACAATAAGGCCCTAAATATTTATCAATAGGTTAAAATCGTGACAACGATTCGACTCTTAGCATAGAGTAGTATTTGGGGACTTATACTATACACGCATTTTTGCGCAAGGGTATACACATCTCATGTCTATTAAAATAAGTCAAATTAAAGGTCAATCATGTTTCGAATCAGTGAAACTGGGCAGATTATTATAGGCCTTAATAAAACATGGCAAATTAGTCACTGTTCTACCCGATGGGGTGAGCAAATGTGATAATTAGGGTTGCAAACAACCACTTGTTATGGTTGTATTTTCTTTCCTACTTTTCTTAAGATATTTAGACAAGTCAAAATTGGAATTGACTTATTTTATAAGACTTGATACAAGCGCCAAGAAAACTGTTTATGAATGATGGACTCTGAGGGCACGGTTCGAGCTTATGCATTGGAGAGTGAACAGCTCGGTACTTCCACCAAATAGTTTCTGTTTTATGTGGGGAAATTTCGCGTGCTTTATTCATGGAAAGGGCAATGTTTTCCAGGATCACCGATTGAGCAATGTAATCAACGATCCGGGATAAATCATCGGAGATTGGACCACAGGGTCTGATAGGATTCACAACCTGTCATCCCAGAATGAGACAGAAATCTTGAGGAAAAGCTAGTCATTACTCATTGTTATAGCTCAAGGGGGCCGTGTCAACTGACGAAGTCATTGATGATCATTTAGTACTGGTTAAATACACATCACGAGTTTAAACAAGGGGGGATTGTCACTGACAAATCTAGGATCTAGGGATGAAGATTCTACATGCATGACCTAGGTCATGCATTGCGAAATATTCATCGGGGCGTGTTGAAACAGTGGACATGCTCGCTAGCGGATTCCTGAATACTTATTATACAAATATTGATACATAGAGAGAGAGAGAAAAGACACGACTGTTGTTTCATACCCAAAGTTGGAAAATTGACGTAATGAATAAAGGAGCAAGGAAATAAAAATAACTAGCATTCAATAGTGTTATTAGTCAAGTATCGGAAACTTATTTCATTCATGAATATTGTATGAATCATTTAAAATATGGAAATAATGATAATAATACCCAAATAATGTTTATACTCTGGCAGTCCGTCATGGCTAGAAGCGTAGGGCGACACACGAATTCCAATCTTAATCGTTATAGCATTAGAAGCTATATGAAAAGGAACAATATACCATCATCTGTCGTAAGGCAAATGACATAACGTGTTTACGCTAGCGCGCTAATACTACAATCAAATTTAAACCTTATTGTTAAAGAGTTAGTGGATTGAAGATTGAAAATACTACCACTGACCCTCTTGACCCTCATGACCCTCGTGACCCTCGTACCACTGACCCTCGTGACCCTCATGACCCTCGTACCACTGACCCCCTTGACCCTCGTGACCCCCGTGCTATTGACCCTCATGACCCTCGTACCACTGACCCTCTTGACCCTCGTGACCCTCGTACCACTGACCCCCGTGACCCTCGTACCACTGACCCTCTTGACCCTCGTGACCCTCGTACTACTGACCCTTTTGACCCCCGTGACCCCCGTGCTACTGACCCTCTTGACCCTCGTACCACTGACCCTCTTGACCCTCGTGACCCCGTGCTATTGACCCTCGTGACCCTCATGACCCCCGTACCACTGACCCTCTTGACCCTCGTACCACTGACCCTCTTGACCCCCGTGACCCCCGTGCTATTGACCCTCGTGACCCTCGTACCACTGACCCTCTTGACCCTCGTGACTCTCGTACCACTGACCCTCTTGACCCTCGTGACCCCCGTGCTATTGACCCTCGTGACCCTCATGACCCTCGTACCACTGACCCTCGTGACCCTCGTACCACTGACCCTCGTGACCCCCGTGCTATTGACCCTCGTGACCCTCATGACCCTCGTACCACTGACCCTCTTGACCCTCGTACCACTGACCCTCTTGACCCCCGTGACCCCCGTGCTATTGACCCTCGTGACCCTCGTACCACTGACCCTCGTGACCCTCATGACCCTCGTACCACTGACCCTCTTGACCCTCGTGACCCTCGTACTACTGACCCTCGTGACCCTCGTGACCCTCATCTACTGACCCTCGTCCACTGACCCTCGTGACCCTCACCTACTGACCCTCGTGACCCTCGTACTACTGACCCTCGTGACCCTCGTACTACTGACCCTCGTGACCCTCGTCTACTGACCCTCGTGACCCTCATCTACTGACCCTCGTGACCCTCATCTACTGACCCTCGTGACCCTCGTGACCCTCATGATGCTGACCCTCGCGCCCTGACCCTCGTAACCCTCGTGCAGAGTATAAAAGGGCATGTCGGCGTAGTATTCGGGATCATTCAATTCTCATCGTTCGGACTGGCAGTGTCTCTGGTTGTAGGCTAGGAAATTATCGGTGGGTGTTTATTTTGTTCTGTGGTGAATGATTTGTCGTTGTGAGGAAATTCTCTTCATAATTATGAGTCATTTACGGTTCTTAAATTTATAGTTAATTGTAAATTCATAAGTGGTATTAGGGCCTAAGTTATATCTACTTTATCGGAAATACTCTGAAGGGTTTATATGACTAAATCAAACATGTCTTATTCGCCAGAGCTACTCTCTGGAATTGGGCATGTTTGACAAGTGGTTTCGGAACGCAGTCAAAGCTGTATTTACCGTAACGGAGTACTTCCGGAGGTTCATATGGTTAGTCAAATATAGCTAATATGCCAGGGTACTCCCTGGGATTGGGTATGTTTGATGATTGTTCTAGAAACTTAGTGGGGGGTTAAATTGCCTAATCAGCCGGAACACTGTCAAGAATCAGTATATCTGCGGAGTCATTCCTACCTAACGGTGTCAAACGGGGGTGAATCCGTGTCCATAGTTACCAGATTTGAGGTGTGGTCTGGCGTCTACCTTTTTACCGACATAGGAGACGAAACCCCTTAATCGGGGCCCTCACGTCTCTCAGAACGGCTGGCGATCTAGACGTGGCTCGGTCATTCATGTGATGAGCACAGGAGGATACTCCGCTCGTCGAAATCGTCCAGTTGCCTGAGAGGTCGTTCAGCATTATATATATGTAAATATACTGGTCATATTCCCAGACAGGACGCTTTACTCGCCGTTTCCTAGCTTTCGAGCACGGCGGGGGGAAGCAAATACACAGGCTGTTAGGGTTGCTATCTCAGTTTCGCCGACTGAACTACTTACAGATTAGCTAGGGATACATTCTTGTTTCTGAACTAAGGTATGGTTCTAGAAGTAAGCAGAATAGGGACCGGGGTAGATGTAGGGCTAAATTCACGCGTTATGGGGTGATAGGCTTATAACTATGTCTTCTGCAACAAAAGATATTTCTAAGGTATTGGTTGTTTAGCTAAAATTAGTTACTATTCCAAAAGGATTTCATGAAAGTTATATAGTGTGGATATCTGAACTTACGTTAATAGTAGTAAATGGTTAAAAGGGGTGTCGGGTTTCCGTGGGTTACATGTGAAATATTGTAAAGGTGTGACAATTAGTAATTATCATCAAAAGGTTTCAGTTCTATTCATGGCATTAGGATATCAGGATTGTTTCAGAAAGATGAAATAATTCTGGGATTGATGACAGGCTGAGCAGTTCATCAAATCCATTTAAAGTATCTTATTATCATGAATAGATACTCTTCATTCACGGTATTTATTATCACGAGTGGATACTCTTAATCTGAGGTACGATTTAGGTAGAATGTTTCACATGTTACGAACGGATTAACTTGGCATTACTCACTATGGTTATCGGTATAGGGTGGTCTTAGGTTATTAGCTGTATAAGCTAAGGTTATAAACATAAACGCCTAATAATACAAAAAGATGTCAGTCGAGTTTGTCTCGGTGTATCTTCTCGAAACTGACCGCTAGGTTTGAGACACTGGTAGATTCATTCTCAGGATCATAAATCCATAGGATAGCTAGGTAAGTAACGTGTATAGGATGTCCAGACTCCATTCCAAACAAGAGAGTAGCAAGTGTGAGTAAAAGATTACCGCACGACCCGTCGTTTAGAACTTTGTTCCAAAATACAAGTATTTAGGGCAGTCTTTTAACTCATTATAGGTCTAAATAAATAACCTTGATTTTATGAATTATATAAGCTACTCCTTGTTCAACCGGACATGTAATAGGGGGTAGGAGATCTTCTACCAAAAACAAAATATATTTAAAATCATAAACTAATAACTTATAGTGAATAAATTATTAATCTAAGTTTTAGGACCTTGTTATACATAGAAATAGAAAAATGGCAGTGGAAAGTAGCGCTTAAATAGGTTCATTTCATACAGATAGACTAGCTTTAATTATATTAGGAATGGGGAGTCCAAAACCTGTCAAGCTTTCATAAAAGGACCTAGGGTTATTACGGATCACAACACTTCGGGGTTCTACCACTAACGATCACATTTTGGCCATATCTTCAGGTATTCGTAATGAAAGCACACAACAAAAGTAGGTTTAATAAGTAGGTAAATAAAGCGTGCAAATTACAGTAAAGCTAGGGTTTTACATTATGTTAGAATTTACAAATATTCAGCGTTCTCGAGCTCTTCAGCGTGGAGACTCGGTAGCGTTTTGAGGTTGACGCGGGGAGAAGTAGGTAGAGGGGGGGGGGGAAACTGTTACAGTACTATAGTATATTTCACTTTTTGATATAGGCATTATAATATAAGATGGTCTTGTCTGAGCAATTATAATGATATTTACTTATAAGTGGAGTGTTTTAGCTTTTGTATTGTATAACTTTAAATATTCATGTGTGCTACTTTTAGCTGTTAGTTTCCCCATTTTCAATAAATAAATAAATAAATAGTGTTCTAGACGGTAGTGCTTTAGCGTAGATACCCGTATTTTTTTATATTCCATCATATTCGATTACTATTCTCTTTATACCTGTTTATTCTTAGGCTAGGTTTTTACAATAATATATTATGTAAAATAATTACATAAAATATAAAACATTTGAAAAAATAAAATAAGCCTATACTGTCATAAATTGTAAGGAGGCCGGTGACCGGCAGTGTGACGTATACGTATATATGCTGATTTATTTATTTATAAACTGTTATTTCATTAAAATATGTGTAAAAAATTCAAAAAATACCTAAATATGCCTTACTACAGGATTGAACTATAAATACTTGCAAAAAAACCTTGTGTATTTAATACTCCATAAACTGCCCCCATTAAAAGCAAAACAACATTTGAATAGGCGCATCTCAAATGCTTTTTAAGAGCGCACTTAAAAAGCATTGTGGTTTAAAACGACGCAACTGGGCCGTTGGATAGATATTTAAATATTTATGCAATTACATAGAATATTGAGTTTTTATTCACAGCATTTTTTTTTGAAATACGAAAATTAGGTGCCAAAGCGGATCCTAGGCTTATTTGGGGCACTGGAAGGAGGATGATGCTAATAGGACAGTCACAGATATTTTTTTGATGTTTTTTAATAAGGTACGAGTTGCTTGTTAAATCGTGATTTAGTTTAGCACCGTAATAAGTAAATAAAAATAAGTCTCTAAATTTAATTCAACACTCACGCAGCACGTTGTCACGCCGAACCAATGCCTGGTAAAACAACATGGCGGCCAAGACCGCGCGTGCAGTTCGTAGGCACTTGGCACTTATGGGTCGCGAGGACGCTCGACTCAAACAACAGTACAAACGTAGTTTGGTTCTAATTTTATAACGACATGCTAGAATAACATGAAACTTTGTATACACAATGGCATCCGCCATATCATGGTCGAAAACTAGTGTTTGAAGCTAGAAATTAAAGTAGAAAAAAATATAGAGCGAGTAGAACGTTTTATAAACAAAGTCTCTAATCGCTTAATATTTTTGTTATATATCTTTAGCAACTGGAACTAGTTCCGCGCTTCCATTACGTATAAAAAAGTTGTATGTTATTCCAGTATGCAATTTAAAATAGGAACCAAACTACTGTGCTGGGTACGTATAGGTACAACATTTTTCGGGTATGTAGTTCTTTCGCTAGGTCTTACAAGTTTCCATGCCAAAAAAGTTATTTCATCCGAACCTGACTGGTTCTACAAGCTCACGAACTGGTCATTGGTTAGGAATCATCCTCTTTAAAAACAAAATAAGCATATTCAGTGCGGTAGGTGCGAATCCGGTTGTCGACGGTGGATTTATAGTTTCCACCATTTAGAAGAGCTGAATAAAACAATAGCAACAATTCTCCACGGTCCCACGTTTCGAATCCTGATGATTGGGATTTCGCTGCCTACTGGTTTAACTCTTTTATATATTTTATTTTTGTTGAATAACTTTGGGAAAAAATTGCCTTAGAGTGGGTGCCACACGATGGGCGGCGGCGTCGTGGCAGGCCGAGACGGAGATGGCGGGACGACCTGGACGCATTTTGTAACGATTGGCCAGAGATTGCTCAAATCCGGGACGAGTGGAAGTCGAGAGGGGAGGCCTTTACCCAGCAGTGGGACACTCTATAGACTTAAAAAAAGAAAGTTTAACTGAGAGAGATGCCTCACTGGAATAAGCATTAGTGTGCTTTTTGTAAAATGTTGCATTTATTGAACGAGGGAGCGAAACGAACGAGGTTCTCTGCTTCGGTTGGGGGCCAATATTCGATGTTCTTTTCTCCTGCTGTTCTCCTCTACAGGCCGCATTTCTAAACCGATTCTCGTGAAATTTTGTGAACAGGTTCAATCATTTGTTGTAAATTAATTTTGTTTAATAAAAACAAAATGTAAGTCTTCTTTTGCTCGCGAGTTCTAGTATAGCTCAGAGCTACTAGTTTCTAGACGATAGCACGGATTCAAATCAATAAAGGGCTACGAACGGGCTACGATTTCTGCCTGTTGCCCAGGTAAATACAGAATAATAAAATAATACAAAGATATTTTATTATTGGTAAGTTTGGCAATTCTACGTGTAATATCGGTCGCCTTGGTTCTTCTACGCATCAAGACATTCCGAATCCTTCATGTGACTTTTCTCTTTAATTTCAGAGACAGTCAGTCAGTTTCAGTGACGAGGAAGAAACTATCTAGTCTAGTTAGTATTGAGCTATATGCCAACAGATAATTAACACGTTCATTCTCATTTTCCCGTAATTGGGTCACTGGTTAGGCCTATTACATCACAAATATTATACACAATCAATTTTGAACGGTGAACGTGTTACGATTGTTCAATAAGCAGGGCTTGGATTTTTACGAAAAAAAATTACAAAATTAGACAATAATAATTTAATTACTGTAATAAATTAATGGTGCTCAAACCCGAACACCGGACCGGACACATTCTACACCAGACTTGACGACGCAACGGAGCCACGCTGTTTCGTCGCCTAAATAATTAGTTTTTAAAATTAAATAATTGTATGTACGCGTATCTAATAGTCTATATTGTATTTGTTACTTTACTTGCGCTAGACGCCCGAAATAAATGGTATATTATTATATTATAAAAACATTGAAACAAGTAAATACATACAAACAAAAACAATATCGCTCTCATTTGAATGAACCTCCAAAACATAAATATCGGTTAGTCATAAACACGATACACTTATTCAAATAACTCATCAAGACTATGTGTTTTCCCCGAAACGTGGTAAATAGCGCGAGACAAACACTTTTATTGGGTGACAAAACGGATCTTGCGAATGACAAAGTGCTAAGATAAATATTTAATAGGAATGCCTTTGCACGTGGGCCGACTTGGGGAAAATAAAACAGTTATTCTTTATAGGGCGACTGTTTCGTTAACACTGAAGTTACAGTATTTATATCATAGGAATAATAAATAAATAAATATTATCTAGGAGACTCACACATAAAAATTAGTCACATAGTAAGCTCAAGAAATTTTGTGTTTTAGAAAGGTACTAGACGATATTTAAAAGATATAAATACCTAAAAAAAAACACCGAAGACTCAGACGCGCTTCACTAGCTCGCGAGACAAACGAACTTTTCCGTTTGAGTTTGGGAATAATTCGTATGTGTCCGGATGGCCTGCTGTTCTTCTCCACAGCTGGCATTTTAAACAGATTCTCGTAAAATTTTGTGAGCGCGTTCCATAATATTTTTTCGCTACATCAATTTTTCGATATTAAACATTTTTTTAAATGACAGGTTTACGATGTCGACAGCTCACAGTGTCACTAGTACTTATTGCACAAATATAGTAATATAATATAGTATAGTAAATATAGTAGATATTTTTACATGTGATGTAACCCTGGCCCTAAAGTAGCATTTTTTGATGCTTTAATCTAGCAATTACAGAACCAAGAAAATGAATTACGACTAAATATTTTCTAAAAAAAACATTGAGCACGGAAGGATGGAATCCGCTGATATATTTAAACATTTCCATGGCTTTTTTATACATACTTCTTGAGTTATAACAAAATATTGTGCATGTGAATAAAAACGTAACAAATGTATTATATACCATTATTTATCACAATTCATTACAAATATGCATGCGTTAAACGCGGAATATTTCCGTCGGGTAATAAAAAGCGCCATGAAATGTATGTATTTTTTAATTTGTCAGCCCTAGAGGCATAAAGGCGTGTCAACATGCGCGCACAGCGTACGCAGTGGTATGAGATTTGCATATATTTGTAGTCTCGGAAAAACGGGGGAAATCGCATTAACTGTCCCAAAGTGTTGGCACCTGAAATACACAATACGTTTAATTCCGTAAAGTATACTGGCACCTGAAATATACAATAGTTTTGATTCCGTATAGTATTCACTGTATTTAAACGTGATAAATATAATTATTAAAAGTAAAAATAACATAAGAAAAACTCACAAAAATACTTGGAAAAATATCGCCGCCTTTTTTACTATTTGAAAGATTTGTATAAATACACACAGTAAAAATATGACCACTGATAGGCGATATACTCGTGAAGTTGTGATTGTGACATCATTTGTTTTTATTTTTCTGCAAACTTTATACCAAATTAGCGTTTTGGACATTTCATACAAAGTTGCTGACTATAGACTTACTAGCAGTCAACTGATTTTAATATTATCATTTAAAGCTTAATTCAGGTAATTTATGATATTTTCTGCTAGCATGTGGTTTAGACATGGACTAATCTCTGTTTTATCAGAAATCGAGCAAAGGCTGCCCGGGACGTACAGCCAGCAACATTAAATATATCTGCACGAAGCCAAAACCAAAGATAATTGTCTATAAAGAATTCTAATATCAATAATATAAAGGTTAGTATTTTTATTTATGTCTTTAATTCTGTAGTCGACTGTACATATATGAATCTTAGTTGAGAGTAGGTATACTTTTCTTCTATCTACGTAATTTAGGGATTATATGTATATATTCCAAAAATCATGTCCATTAAAGCCAATTTCACGCTAAGCTGTCTACCATTTGTTAATTTTCTCAAAACTAATAACTACACAACATCACCAGAATATCAGACCACCTCTCATCATCCTCCAAGCGTTGTTCCCGGTTGTACCCCTAAAGGCGCCCGGGGTCCGCTATGACACCCAACCCCAAGATTTGGCTAAGACACTAGTTTTACGAAAGCGACTGCCATCTGATCTTCCAACCCAGAGGGAAAACTAGACCTTATTGGGATTAGACCGGTTTCCTCACGATGTTTTCCTTCACCGAAAAGCTAACGGTAAATAGGTATATTCGGTACATAAGTTCCGAAAAACTCATTAGTACGAGCCGGGATTCAAACCTACAACCGCTGCTTGACAGCCGCATGCTTGAAACACTAGGCTACCGTAGCTCCAAACCACAAGGCTCCACCTCTAAAAGGATAAATTACAATAAGGCTAATTTAATTAAACTTAAGTTACCGGAATAATATTCCAATTTCATCATGTTACCGTCAGCATCTGACGGGCCGGGTTCCCTTTTTACAGAAAAAGGTCGGGTCTTAGTCAAATTAACTGTCGCTTACGGCATTTACGCACTGTTATATCTTTCAACAGTATTAACTTGCGAAGTTAAAAAGTCGTAACTTCGTGGGAGTCTCATAGTATTTTAGGGATTTTGGATTTAAAATAGTATTATACAATAATTGCCCTCATAGCAATGCTTCAGTTTAATTAAAGCTTGATCCGCTATTCAATGTTTGTCCGACGGGTAAATTAATTAACATTTTCCAGGCACGTAGAGTAATATTTATTTATGCTTAAGCAGTAAGATATGTCATGTACGGACATTTTATTGGATATTTATTCTAAATGCGCTCGATAACCTTTTTGACATTTTCTAGGATTATGATTTTATAATAATGTAGTTTCGAAAGCATATACGACCATACAAAATAATCTAATACGTTTGTAGGTAACACGGCATACTAAACTATTGGATGGAGGTTTTACAACCTACATGGATTGCTTCTGGCGAGACGTGATAAAAAGGGACTTGACGGATAAATGTCAAGTCAGTGAGAAAATCGTTTACGACAATTACTATTTAATTAATGTTTCTTGTTTATAGCACATGCTAAGTTAATGTGATACTAAATATAATTAATTGATTTAATAACCCGAGTTTACTTGGATACTCGCTACATTGGTGACCTCCGACAATGGACATAAGCGCAACCTCAGAGTTGACTGACGCCCAACTCCCAGCAAGCCAGACTCTCTCTCTCTTCCCTCTCTCTCTCTCTATCCGACTCGCTCGCCACGCTGGCTCTGAGCAACTGGCAAGCTGCACTCTTCATACATCGTCGCTGACCCCTCTGTCTCGAAGGGGGCTGATGTGGCGTCTTCTATTGAGGAGGTCTCTTTATGCCTTTTGATTGTAGTGTCAACTAGATTGCGTTTAATTCCAAGAGGATTAAACGCCTTAAAAATAGCACCTGGGCTGTCCCCATTGCAAAAATTTCTAATAATCGTTTCACGCAACAGTTTCATCAATTTCATCATGGACACAAAACAAGCTACAAATCCTTGACGTTTGAAGTGATTGTATTTTGTTGACGTCACCATAAATACTTTTTTATTTAAAATAAGAATTTGATAGCCTAGAATCCGTATGCTTTTAGAGCCAAGGTAAAAAGAGGTGTAATCAGTCTTATTGGCCACGGTGTAAATCGATATTGTTGTATACTGAAAAATAACAGAAATACATTCCGAAATGAAACATAACATTTATTTAACTTGTTTAAAATGACTAGAGTAGTGAAGGTACATTGAAAAAATTAAATAAAAATACAATTAAACCAACACTAATTAATTGATGACTCCCAGATCAGGCCCCTGTAGCAGGGTCCAAATGTGTTCCTGTCTAGTAGTGTCAAAAGGGAGGAAGGCACTGCATCTAACCAAGACCCAGACTCTTTCTCCGATACGGCTCGTAGGGGAGCTTTTTCTTGACTCGAGAAGCAAGACTCTAGCAGGTGGTATGCACTTGTTTGCAGATTGGATTGTCCCTGATTCTCTGCAAGGATTTGTTAACCGGGATGTTTTCGCTCGGGCAGACCGTTTTTCAAGCGATTTCTGCCTCCGACAGGTACGCTACCTCGAACTCACGTAGTGATGGCGCTAGGATTTTGCCGATGAGGGGAAGTGTACTACGTGCCGAGAACAGGAAAGCTGGTAGGGCAACACTAGAAATTTGACGGATGCCGAGTCCTCCGAATCTAATGGGAAGGGTGGCGTGTAAAAATTGCCGATTTATATATATATATTTGTGAATTTCCATAATGGGCTGCAGCGCATTAAGTAAGTAAATTTAGGGACCAGGAAGCAGAATTTTAGGATATGTGTAGCCATGTGAAAGTTGATTTCAAGACGGTTCGAGTATTCAGAAAAACGGTAAATTTTGGATTGTACGAATTCCGGGATCGAATCTTCTAAGACTGGTTTCGAAATTAAGTAACTGTAAAATTATCCGTTGGTGTATCAACTGGTTTGCGAGTGAATATAAAGAGTGACACTAGGCGGTGTGAAAGATTTATTCTGGAATTGAAAAAAATGAGCTAATATTTAAAAAAATAACAAATTCCCCAAATTGTACCTTGAATTAATCACTGCAACTGCCAAGATAAAAGTAACATAATTCTGTTTTCAAATATAATATAAAACAAGACGGCAATTTAAGTTGATATTATACATTGTAAAACGGATAAAATCCATTTACGGTTCATATGATTGCTTCGAAATTGAAATACAAAGCCCTTAGAAGAACGTATCGTTCAAAGAAATTCAATTGCCACGCGTAAATACCAAATACGATAACTTTTTGCCAATGTTCAATCTTGCTAGGTAATGTAAATATTTTGATGAAAAAGTTAAGCGATTCTATATATTTATTATATATGTACGTATTATTCAAAAATAAAAATACCTACTCAAAATAAATCTCACTAAAAGTCCCTATACCAGCAGTAATTTATAAAAGCGTGAGTTGCTCCAGAAATTTTAACCACTATTAAATGGTATAAAATGAATAGGTTTTTCCGAATAGGTCCTTAACACATCCAAACCCGAGAAACGCTACAACACAACGTAGCCTGTAGCAGCATTCTTCCACTTTGTAGCGAAAATCGCTGATAGCGGCATGACTCATAATATGAGTCATTGACCTTGAAGTTAATTCTCTTTACGTCACACCTGGCCATAATGCGAGTTTTACTGCACGCTGCGCGTACGGTAAAACTCGCATTGTGGCCAGGTGTAGACGTAAACTTGTGTACTTACCACGGGCGGTAATTCGTAAAGCCCCAGATCGCATTTATGGCACAAACACCTGCGATCTGGGCCATTCACGAATTCACCGCCCTAGGTACGTAATGTACTATTACATCCTTAATGGAGTGCGATAAGTATATCATGCGAATGCGAGGAATGATATGTATATCACCGTACAATTCTAGGAACCTTTCGCTTATAATGTATGCAGTAAGACAGTAAGCTGTTAGATTTGTTTATGATCTTAGGCGTCAGATCAACATTCACAATTGTATTATTATTATTAATACGCAACTTGAAGTATGTTTAGTACGTTGCCATAAATAAAAAAAACTTGTTCGTAAATTGACAAAGAAAATGAACACATTGAGCTGAACACGATCCCAAAAAGACGATCACTTCGTCAAAACTTGTTTGTGTTAAAAGAACTTCCCAGTCACAACAAATTTGATTCCAGTAAACAACTTTAAAATTCCACAAAAATATCACCCCATTTTCCATATTTTCCGAGCTAGGTAACAAACGTGTTTTTCCGAACATCGTCCGGAATTCAGCGAATTTCGGGCAGGCTCGTTACGTCGAAAATATGTAAGAAGTTACTTATCCGGTCTTACCCCGTCGAGCCTGTTAACGACGAAAATATGGCGGTTTTACGCTGTGAATTTGTAAAATGGCTGTAAAATAATTTTATGGGAATCTGGAGACATTTGAGAACAAACTTGGGCTCGGAGGGATCGGTTTTGCTTGAGACTTTATTGACAAAATGTCAAGATGCAAATTAAAGTGGACCACACTTCAAGTTATTGCTTTTCATTATTAATTGTTCAATTTCAAATGGATAGCAAGTCATTTGGTTTGTAATGAATAAAATGTGATTTATATACTAAAATTCATTCCGCAATGCAGGGACTGAAAATTCAGCAATTATTTTGAAACAACAAAATGTGTTGATTTATTTCAGCAGTACGAGGGGTGATCCAAAAGTTTTGATAATCGGTATTAAAAACAGAAGTTCTCCGTATCATATCATTTTTAATTATTAAATACACTTTTTATTAATTTACTTACCTATATAATGTATTAAAAATGTTTTAATTTTGCTACATATAAAAAAACTTTGGATAGACGAAATGAAGCTTAGTTTTTACATCGACGCAATTGCACCGATTTTATTGAGGAGTTTTCCATATCTGAGAATAAGAAGTAATAGTAAAAGCGTTGGTCTAGATTACAAGGTAGGTAACTAGATTTATAGAATTCACAATCGGCAAGCCCAGCCAAAAAAAAATCATAGAATTGTTTTTTTCTGAGACGGCCTCGCTTAATTGCGATAGAATTGTGATGTATCACTCTCCCTTCGTATTTATATTCATACTTTTATCACCTACTACGTCCACTCTATTTAAATAAATTAAAAACTATGTATTGATGGCCAGAAAAACCTACCTTGAACTTTGTTACGTGAGCCGTGCCTTGAAAAAAATTATAACATGAGTTTGATTTATTAATTTCGTGGCATCCAAATGAATACACTTTTAATTTTATTATAAACTTTTTTATAACCGCACCAGAATTTTGCCAACACCGCCCCTAACATGTAACAAAATATCCTCCCATTTTACAGACGTCAGAATATCTTCTATACCATCATATCTATTTAGTTATTAAAGAAAAACAAATGAATGAATTTTATGTTTAAGTTTTTAGGTTATTATTGAATAGTGGCACAGTAGGGATGACTCACAAATTATTCATCACGAGACCAAATCATACTGATTATCAAAACTTTTGGATCATCCATCGTACTTTGAAATAAGAGCTTTAATAAATAACTGCATTTCACACACAACACATTTATAATCACACCCTATTTTATTTCATGCATTTGTATGTGCACCATTGGTCAGCAAGATTAATGGGTGAATTTCATGGACACAAATATATTTAGTATTTTAATAGCGTAAATTCAAAAAAGTATTGGATAAAAAACTTTGTTATCTAATATGCTGATTTCATATATAATATGTTAAGGTTAGTTTGATACTTAAATAATATGTTGATACTGCCTAGTTGGGATGGACCCTACACCATGGACCAATAGATTTGAACATCCGGAAAAAATCATGGTTGCATTGAATAATATGACTATCGAATACGATATTAAGAGTCCCCAGAACGCTCGACTCAAGTAGACACTCCATACAAACGTAGTAGGTTCGGTTCACATTTTAAATCCGCATATTGGATTTACATAAAACTTCTTATACACAATGGGATCTACATAGGGCGGAACAGAACATAATTTCGTTTAGTTAAACAAATATTTAAATATCTACCCAATGGCCGACAGTTGCGTCATTTTACACAACAATGCTTTATAAGTGCGCTCCTAAAAAAGCATTCGAGATGTATTCAAATGTTGTTTTGCTTTTAATGGGGGCAGTTTATAAAGTACTAAATTCACGAGGTTTTTTTCAAGTATTTATTTCAGTCCTGAGGGGGGCAATCACGTAAGTTTTGGCATGGGGAATCGAGCGCCCCAAAAATCTCAAAAAAAAAAGCTCAGGTTGATCACACCTCCACTAAAATTGTCAAACAAATTGTGTTGAGCATAAATTATGTCCAAGGTTATCTTATTGGGTCTACTTAGGAGACAAATTTGCTAGTCACATGTAATGTTCCATCTAGTTTGACTATTACTCGCGCGGTGCTTTGACTAATCGGGCTAGGCGCATAGAAACGAGCGCAAGTAATTTATATTAAACTAACTCCTGTTTAATATTTCACTCATCAAATTTCTAATATTTTTTCTGCATGTAAGCCTGGGGCGGCTTTACATGTCGGAGCTTACAAACACGGCTACAAAAGTATTATATTAACCTGAATACATAGCACCAAATGAAACAACATACAAATACATGGTACTGGTTATCTACCCCAAACCTCCACCATTTATTATTATTTGTGTTTAATACAAAAAAGTACAATTGGCAGACTTTATGCCTTCGGGCACTCTCTACCAGTTCCTAGTTCATTTATTCAAGAACAATGAATAAAATTGTGTTTTAATTTGTCACATTTATAATTCAATGAATTACATTGAATTATTTACAATATTTAGGTACATTTAATACTACATTAAAAATTAAAAACAAAAGAAGAGAAAAAAGAACTTGGAGAACTGTACAAACGTATTAATAAACTTATAAAAAAAGACTATGATACCTACCGAATGCAAGTATTAGAAAACCATCTAATGACAACTGGGAGCCAAAAAAGAGCCTTTAAACACCTGAACATAGAGAAAAAATGGATACAGACTTTAAATTCGTATAAAATATCAAAGGGACCACAAACACGAGAGGACTTAGTAAATATTGCGTCGGAATTTTACAAGAAACCATATTATGATGATGAAGAACACATGGGCAGACAAAAAGAAGATATCAATCTGGAGCAAACCAATAGCAATTATATATCAATTTTACCTTTTAACGCCAGGGAAATAATGAAAAACATAAACAAACTGAAAAACGAAAAGAGCCCCGGGCTAGATAATATACCAAATGAAGCCTTAAAAATCGGGAAAAACGTACTTATCGGACCCCTCACAACATTGTTTAATAAAATCCTGGAGATACAAAAAATCCCCATAAACTGGGCAGAATCCAGAATAATTCTGTTATATAAAAAAGGAGACCCATCAGATATCAACAATTATCGCCCAATCAGCCTTCTCCCAACAATATATAAACTTTTCGCCGGTATCCTGCTGTTTCGGCAAAATATTTTTCGCCAAATTTCACTTCGCACAAAACTTATGGCAGTAGTTTCATTTCCCAAACGAACAAATAGCACATTTTTGTTTCGCATTTTGTTCATTTGGTCAAAATATCATCTGGCATCATTTTGCTTTGTCAAGTGTTATTAAGACAAAAGTTTATTAAGCAAACACTTTGTTTGGGCTAATATTGTTTTCCAAACAAAACATTTGTTCGAATTTTCATTTCGCACACTTCACATAGCATAACTGGCAAATATTTGAATAATTATTGTTTCATGTAATTTTATTTCATGACCAGATCATTCCAATTTCTATTATTTCAAAGAATTAACTGTTCAGGGAATATTATTTGGCAATTCATTCATTTTGTATGAATTTTAAATGGCAGAATAACAAAACAACGAATTTCATTTGTTCCAAATTTTATTACATTACAAAAATAAACAAAAACTGATTACAGGGGTTTAACTAGATAAGGGTAGCCAAAAAGCGGGGGCTCGGGGGGCAAGGCCGCCCGCAGTAAAAAAACAAAGAACCGTAACAATTGTATTATAAGTAGGTTAGGTTAGGGTTCACTTGTGTCCCTCAGAGTGGAAATAGGCACCCCACGAAGCGGGGTGACGTCGACATGCTGGCGGTTAGGTTAGGTTTAGGTTAGGTTCCCCCCCATGGTGTTGCCACCTTGTTGTGGTGGGGGGGCTTGCGTGTCCCAACGATCTCCAGGGCTATGCCGGCAGGGCCACCCATACCGTGCAGGCCTGGAGGGAGGGACCAGACGAAGAGCAACACACGCCAGCGGGGCCCGCGAGGGCCTGCCAGGCGGGGCGAGCGCGATCCCTATGTAAGCCGCGCTCAAGGGACCTCGGTCCGAAGAGGGGCCGCTCTACGTGATCCTCTGCTCGTTCGAGGACACTGTAGATGTAGCCGAGGGTCGTTTGTCGACCCCTGAGGAGGGAATTCCCGAAAGGGAATTGATAGGGGAGCTTTCCGCTACCTCCCCTTGAATCCCGGAGCCTGCCGTGTTGTCCCAACGACCCCCAGTTACAGCGGTAATGGGGTACGGGGCGGCATGTGCGGACCGGAGGGCTTGCTTTCATTGGCCGGCCCGTGACAGACAAGTCTATAAAATCCGACAGCGAAGTCGTAAAAACCTGTAGACACCAGGCGACCTCTACAGTATGTAGCCACACCCGCGGAATGGGCGTCACCCGGGGGTGTAGTTTAAGTTCGGCCCTACTCGTGGGATTTAAAATGGCAAATTTAATTAAAAATATAGAAAACGGACTGGAATTAAGCGACGACAATGGCAACGATATGGACTTGGAAAATGCAAATGGACAAGTGGTGGTGGTGGTGGTGGAGGTGGACGCCCCGCTGGCGTGCACCGACACCTTAACGGTCAGGCAAAATGAGGATGGGGATGAAGAGCTGAGGGGCTACATTGGAGGGGGGGCGACGGCCCTAGAACATACGGAACCGCCAGACTCTGAAGGACCGGGACATGTGGCGGAAGAAAGGATGGCGGTGCAGGAGGCCTCCATCAAAAGGGGGAGAGTGGCGCGGGGCAGCGACGAGGAGATAGCGCCCGAGCGAAAGAGAACCTCCTCGCAGAGACGGCACCGGCAATCCCGACCGTCGGAGTTTGAGGGAGAGGCGGACACTGAGGCCTTCCGCCGAGCGGCTCCAACAAGGCAACGTCGGTTAGAGCGACCTACTGTGCACTCTGATGGCGAGGAGGCGGCTGAACCCCAGAGCTCCGCAGAGGCGGTGAAGCGATGCGCCAACGCAATACTGGCAGAGATTGCCAAAAGCAGCAATCTCAAGGGTGATGTGCGGGGGCGCATGAACGCCAACTGCAAAGAGCTGCTGGGTTTCGCGGATTCTGTGAGTGAGCCGGAGGTCGTCCGGTCTTTAAGGGCCGACAATTATAGAATGCGCGAGCAGCTCAAGCTCCTACAGGCGGAGACGAAGGCCTTGAGAAGGGCCTTCTCGGAGAGAGGCCGTCCTGCGGAGACAGCAGGCGCTACGGAGGCGTCGTTGAGGGAGTCCCTTATAGAGCTGAAAGAGGAGCTCAAGAGAGACCTCATCATCTCTGTAGGCGACATTATTAACGTCCGCCTAGAGGACATACAAAGGCGCCTCCCGGCGGAGCCAATCCTTCGCCCCCCACTAGCGGCGGACCGCAGAAGGCAACAAGCGGAGGAACAGCCAACGGGCACCCCCCAGCCACCTGGGACGGAATCGGTAGCTAACCAGGCCCTCGCATCTTCCCCAGTCGTCAGTGTCACCGGCACTGGCAAAAAGGGCAAGAAGAAGCCGAAGAGAAGGCAAGCGCCTCCTCCGCCAGTGGCACTGGCCCCCCCGGTGGCTCCAGCGAGGGTGGAGCCAACGGCCTCGGCTTTGACGTCCGCACCGAACGAGACTTGGAGGGATGTGGCCAGCAGGGGGGGGAAGGCCAAAAAGGCCGCAAAGGCCCCCCATGTCGCCCCAGTCCCAGCAAAAAGGGCTTTGGGGCCCAAATTAGTAGCGCCCACATCGGCGGCGGTGGTGGTCACCCTGAAGCCGGAGGCCGATACGGACTACCTGACAGTCATGGGGAGGGCCACCATCCTAAAACTTGAAGCGTTCGGTATAAGCCACGTTAAAGTGAGGAAGACGGCAACCGGGGCCCGCATCATCGAGGTCCCCGGGACCCAGAGCGGGCCGGTCGCCGACAACCTGGCCGACAAGCTGAGGGAGTTGATCGGAGACGTTGCGGAGGTCACCAGACCCGTGAAGAAGGCGGAGGTCCGCATAAGCGGCTTCGACGAGTCCGTGACCTCCGACCAAGTCAAGGGCGAGGTGGCCTCTAAGGGCAGGTGCCCGGAAGCCCAAATTGAGGTGGGGAAGGTGCGATGGTTGAATGGGTCCGGCGCTGTGATAGCCCGTTGCCCTATCACAGTGGCCAAGGCATTAGCCGAGGCGGGTCGTCTAATGTTAGGCTGGTCGGCGGCGCGGGTGGAGGCGATGGAGCCTCTGCCAATGAGATGTTATCGCTGCATGGGAGCGGGCCACACCAGGGCCATGTGCCCGTCGCCGGTGGACCGCAGTGCCTGCTGCTTTAGATGTAGCAAGCCGGGGCACGGGGCCAAGGAGTGCAGCGCCCCCACACCTTGGTGTGCGGTCTGTCACCAGGCCAAAATGCCAGCAGGCCATGTTATGCGGGGGCCATCGTGTGCCCCCCCTAACGTCAGGGGAAAGGAGCTCTCCGCCCGGGCAACGGGGACCTCCAGAAACACCGCGGAGGAAGAAATGCAACACTAATGCCAGGACAACCATTGCATCAAAAATTGGAAGTCCTGCAATGTAACGCCAACCACTGCGCCCGCGCACATGATTTGATGATCCAGAACATGGCGGAGTGGGGCATTAGTGTTGCAGTGGTGGCGGAGCCATATTTTGTGTCCCCTCAGCCCAACTGGGTGGGGGACACTTGTGGCCTGGTGGCAGTGGTTGTCCCGCCCATGGGCAGCCACCCACCAATAACTAAAATAAGGTGCGGGTCAGGGTACGTAGCGGTCAAGTGGGGGGAAACCGTGCTGATAGGCGTGTACTTCTCCCCCAACCGACCGCTCTTCGCCTTCGAGCAATTTCTCGAGGAGCTCGGGAGGGTAGTGGGCGGCGCAGCCCCGGCACCGGTATTGCTCCTGGGGGACCTTAATGCCAAGAGCACGGCATGGGGTTCCCCTAGGACGGACCCGAGGGGAGAGGTCCTGGAGGACTGGGCAGTGGGGCTAGGGCTGGAGGTGCTTAACCAGGGCACGGAAAATACGTGCGTGCGTCGGCAGGGGGGGTCCATCGTAGACGTAACGTTCGCGGCCCCTGCCGTTGCCGCACGCGTAATAGACTGGCGTGTCTTGGGAGACGTGGAGACCCTCTCCGATCATATGTATATCAGGTTCTGGTTGAGGGTCTCCGAAGCGGGGCGGGTGCAGCCGCCCGGTGCCGGAAGGAGGGGAGCCTTCCCAAAGTGGGCTTTGGGCAGCCTGGACCGGGAGGCGGCCAAGGAGGCTGCCCTGATCGAGGCAAGGTGGGGGCGGGCACCAGACCGGGCTACAGGGGTGGAGGAGAGGGCGCTCCAGTTCCGCGGGTCGCTGGCGACAGTCTGCGACGCGAGCATGAGGAGGGCAGGGAAACCGACAGCCAAAAAGCAAGTTTATTGGTGGTCGAAGGAGGTGGCTGCCCTCCGATATGCTCGCAACAGAGCGCGTCGCCATTACGGCCACTGCCGACGACGGAGGCACACCCCGGAGGAGGAAGAGCTCCTGCACAGGGCCCTAAAAGAGGCAAAGGAGGCCCTGTGCACTGCGATAGCGAAGGCCAAGGACGCGGCTCACGATGCGTTCTTGGCCACATTGGACAGGGATCCATGGGGGCGGCCATACAAGGTGGTACGCGGCAAAATGAAGAACGGTCCCTCCATGGATTCCCTGGAACCGGAGCTCCTCTCGAGGGTGGTGGAAGGCCTGTTCCCGCCCGCCCCCGACTTCACCCCGCCTGTAATGGCGCTGCCCCAAGTGGAAGAGGGACCCGTAGTGGTGGTGCCAATCGCCGAGGAGGAGTTGGCCTGGGCAGTGCACCGCCTAAGAGCCTGTAAAAAGGCCCCAGGGCCCGACGGGGTGCACGGGAGGGTTTTGCCGCTGGCAATGGCTGAACTGGGGGACCGCCTCAGAGAACTCTTTGACGATTGTCTTGAGGTGGGGCGGTTTCCAAAATGTTGGAAAGAGGGGCGACTCTGCCTCCTCAGAAAAGAGAGCCGGCCAGCGGACTCCCCCTCTGGGTGGAGGCCAATCGTCTTGCTTGACGAGACCGGGAAGATGTTGGAACGAATCCTCTCTTCCCGGATCGTCAAGCACCTCGACAATACGGGCCCCAACATGTCGGACCGCCAATTTGGGTTCAGGGCGGGGCGGTCCTGCATGGACGCGCTGTGGACCCTAAGGGGATTTCACGAGGAGGCGGCAGGGAGGGGGCAGGGAGTGGTGGCGGTGTCGCTCGACATCGCCAACGCGTTTGGCTCTCTCCCGTACACGGTTATAGGGGAGGCACTCCGGTATCACGGGGTGCCTCTCTATCTGCGGCGCATCGTGGAGCACTACCTCACGCAGCGGGTAGTGCTCTACGAAGAACGAGGAGGGCAGAGGAGGGAGAGGCCCATGGCCTGTGGCGTGCCCCAGGGGTCCGTTCTTGGACCCCTTCTATGGAACCTGGGGTATGACTGGGCCATAAGGGGCGCTCTCCTCCCCCGGACAGCAGTGATCTGCTATGCGGATGATACGATGGTAGCTGTCCGGGGGGCAGAAATGAGGGAGGCTCTGCGGCGGGCGGAGGTGGCCGCGGAGTTAATGGTGACCCGCATCCGGTTGCTGGGGTTGCGGGTCTCCCTCCCCAAAACGGAGGCCATAATCTTTGGGGGGAGGGGGTGGCGGCCGCCTGCGGGTGCAGCCCTAAGAGTGAGCGGGGAGATGGTCCAGGTGTGCGGCCAAATGAAGCTTAGTTTTTACATCGACGCAATTGCACCGATTTTATTGAGGAGTTTTCCATATCTGAGAATAAGAAGTAATAGTAAAAGCGTTGGTCTAGATTACAAGGTAGGTAACTAGATTTATAGAATTCACAATCGGCAAGCCCAGCCAAAAAAAAATCATAGAATTGTTTTTTTCTGAGACGGCCTCGCTTAATTGCGATAGAATTGTGATGTATCACTCTCCCTTCGTATTTATATTCATACTTTTATCACCTACTACGTCCACTCTATTTAAATAAATTAAAAACTATGTATTGATGGCCAGAAAAACCTACCTTGAACTTTGTTACGTGAGCCGTGCCTTGAAAAAAATTATAACATGAGTTTGATTTATTAATTTCGTGGCATCCAAATGAATACACTTTTAATTTTATTATAAACTTTTTTATAACCGCACCAGAATTTTGCCAACACCGCCCCTAACATGTAACAAAATATCCTCCCATTTTACAGACGTCAGAATATCTTCTATACCATCATATCTATTTAGTTATTAAAGAAAAACAAATGAATGAATTTTATGTTTAAGTTTTTAGGTTATTATTGAATAGTGGCACAGTAGGGATGACTCACAAATTATTCATCACGAGACCAAATCATACTGATTATCAAAACTTTTGGATCATCCATCGTACTTTGAAATAAGAGCTTTAATAAATAACTGCATTTCACACACAACACATTTATAATCACACCCTATTTTATTTCATGCATTTGTATGTGCACCATTGGTCAGCAAGATTAATGGGTGAATTTCATGGACACAAATATATTTAGTATTTTAATAGCGTAAATTCAAAAAAGTATTGGATAAAAAACTTTGTTATCTAATATGCTGATTTCATATATAATATGTTAAGGTTAGTTTGATACTTAAATAATATGTTGATACTGCCTAGTTGGGATGGACCCTACACCATGGACCAATAGATTTGAACATCCGGAAAAAATCATGGTTGCATTGAATAATATGACTATCGAATACGATATTAAGAGTCCCCAGAACGCTCGACTCAAGTAGACACTCCATACAAACGTAGTAGGTTCGGTTCACATTTTAAATCCGCATATTGGATTTACATAAAACTTCTTATACACAATGGGATCTACATAGGGCGGAACAGAACATAATTTCGTTTAGTTAAACAAATATTTAAATATCTACCCAATGGCCGACAGTTGCGTCATTTTACACAACAATGCTTTATAAGTGCGCTCCTAAAAAAGCATTCGAGATGTATTCAAATGTTGTTTTGCTTTTAATGGGGGCAGTTTATAAAGTACTAAATTCACGAGGTTTTTTTCAAGTATTTATTTCAGTCCTGAGGGGGGCAATCACGTAAGTTTTGGCATGGGGAATCGAGCGCCCCAAAAATCTCAAAAAAAAAAGCTCAGGTTGATCACACCTCCACTAAAATTGTCAAACAAATTGTGTTGAGCATAAATTATGTCCAAGGTTATCTTATTGGGTCTACTTAGGAGACAAATTTGCTAGTCACATGTAATGTTCCATCTAGTTTGACTATTACTCGCGCGGTGCTTTGACTAATCGGGCTAGGCGCATAGAAACGAGCGCAAGTAATTTATATTAAACTAACTCCTGTTTAATATTTCACTCATCAAATTTCTAATATTTTTTCTGCATGTAAGCCTGGGGCGGCTTTACATGTCGGAGCTTACAAACACGGCTACAAAAGTATTATATTAACCTGAATACATAGCACCAAATGAAACAACATACAAATACATGGTACTGGTTATCTACCCCAAACCTCCACCATTTATTATTATTTGTGTTTAATACAAAAAAGTACAATTGGCAGACTTTATGCCTTCGGGCACTCTCTACCAGTTCCTAGTTCATTTATTCAAGAACAATGAATAAAATTGTGTTTTAATTTGTCACATTTATAATTCAATGAATTACATTGAATTATTTACAATATTTAGGTACATTTAATACTACATTAAAAATTAAAAACAAAAGAAGAGAAAAAAGAACTTGGAGAACTGTACAAACGTATTAATAAACTTATAAAAAAAGACTATGATACCTACCGAATGCAAGTATTAGAAAACCATCTAATGACAACTGGGAGCCAAAAAAGAGCCTTTAAACACCTGAACATAGAGAAAAAATGGATACAGACTTTAAATTCGTATAAAATATCAAAGGGACCACAAACACGAGAGGACTTAGTAAATATTGCGTCGGAATTTTACAAGAAACCATATTATGATGATGAAGAACACATGGGCAGACAAAAAGAAGATATCAATCTGGAGCAAACCAATAGCAATTATATATCAATTTTACCTTTTAACGCCAGGGAAATAATGAAAAACATAAACAAACTGAAAAACGAAAAGAGCCCCGGGCTAGATAATATACCAAATGAAGCCTTAAAAATCGGGAAAAACGTACTTATCGGACCCCTCACAACATTGTTTAATAAAATCCTGGAGATACAAAAAATCCCCATAAACTGGGCAGAATCCAGAATAATTCTGTTATATAAAAAAGGAGACCCATCAGATATCAACAATTATCGCCCAATCAGCCTTCTCCCAACAATATATAAACTTTTCGCCGGTATCCTGCTGTTTCGGCAAAATATTTTTCGCCAAATTTCACTTCGCACAAAACTTATGGCAGTAGTTTCATTTCCCAAACGAACAAATAGCACATTTTTGTTTCGCATTTTGTTCATTTGGTCAAAATATCATCTGGCATCATTTTGCTTTGTCAAGTGTTATTAAGACAAAAGTTTATTAAGCAAACACTTTGTTTGGGCTAATATTGTTTTCCAAACAAAACATTTGTTCGAATTTTCATTTCGCACACTTCACATAGCATAACTGGCAAATATTTGAATAATTATTGTTTCATGTAATTTTATTTCATGACCAGATCATTCCAATTTCTATTATTTCAAAGAATTAACTGTTCAGGGAATATTATTTGGCAATTCATTCATTTTGTATGAATTTTAAATGGCAGAATAACAAAACAACGAATTTCATTTGTTCCAAATTTTATTACATTACAAAAATAAACAAAAACTGATTACAGGGGTTTAACTAGATAAGGGTAGCCAAAAAGCGGGGGCTCGGGGGGCAAGGCCGCCCGCAGTAAAAAAACAAAGAACCGTAACAATTGTATTATAAGTAGGTTAGGTTAGGGTTCACTTGTGTCCCTCAGAGTGGAAATAGGCACCCCACGAAGCGGGGTGACGTCGACATGCTGGCGGTTAGGTTAGGTTTAGGTTAGGTTCCCCCCCATGGTGTTGCCACCTTGTTGTGGTGGGGGGGCTTGCGTGTCCCAACGATCTCCAGGGCTATGCCGGCAGGGCCACCCATACCGTGCAGGCCTGGAGGGAGGGACCAGACGAAGAGCAACACACGCCAGCGGGGCCCGCGAGGGCCTGCCAGGCGGGGCGAGCGCGATCCCTATGTAAGCCGCGCTCAAGGGACCTCGGTCCGAAGAGGGGCCGCTCTACGTGATCCTCTGCTCGTTCGAGGACACTGTAGATGTAGCCGAGGGTCGTTTGTCGACCCCTGAGGAGGGAATTCCCGAAAGGGAATTGATAGGGGAGCTTTCCGCTACCTCCCCTTGAATCCCGGAGCCTGCCGTGTTGTCCCAACGACCCCCAGTTACAGCGGTAATGGGGTACGGGGCGGCATGTGCGGACCGGAGGGCTTGCTTTCATTGGCCGGCCCGTGACAGACAAGTCTATAAAATCCGACAGCGAAGTCGTAAAAACCTGTAGACACCAGGCGACCTCTACAGTATGTAGCCACACCCGCGGAATGGGCGTCACCCGGGGGTGTAGTTTAAGTTCGGCCCTACTCGTGGGATTTAAAATGGCAAATTTAATTAAAAATATAGAAAACGGACTGGAATTAAGCGACGACAATGGCAACGATATGGACTTGGAAAATGCAAATGGACAAGTGGTGGTGGTGGTGGTGGAGGTGGACGCCCCGCTGGCGTGCACCGACACCTTAACGGTCAGGCAAAATGAGGATGGGGATGAAGAGCTGAGGGGCTACATTGGAGGGGGGGCGACGGCCCTAGAACATACGGAACCGCCAGACTCTGAAGGACCGGGACATGTGGCGGAAGAAAGGATGGCGGTGCAGGAGGCCTCCATCAAAAGGGGGAGAGTGGCGCGGGGCAGCGACGAGGAGATAGCGCCCGAGCGAAAGAGAACCTCCTCGCAGAGACGGCACCGGCAATCCCGACCGTCGGAGTTTGAGGGAGAGGCGGACACTGAGGCCTTCCGCCGAGCGGCTCCAACAAGGCAACGTCGGTTAGAGCGACCTACTGTGCACTCTGATGGCGAGGAGGCGGCTGAACCCCAGAGCTCCGCAGAGGCGGTGAAGCGATGCGCCAACGCAATACTGGCAGAGATTGCCAAAAGCAGCAATCTCAAGGGTGATGTGCGGGGGCGCATGAACGCCAACTGCAAAGAGCTGCTGGGTTTCGCGGATTCTGTGAGTGAGCCGGAGGTCGTCCGGTCTTTAAGGGCCGACAATTATAGAATGCGCGAGCAGCTCAAGCTCCTACAGGCGGAGACGAAGGCCTTGAGAAGGGCCTTCTCGGAGAGAGGCCGTCCTGCGGAGACAGCAGGCGCTACGGAGGCGTCGTTGAGGGAGTCCCTTATAGAGCTGAAAGAGGAGCTCAAGAGAGACCTCATCATCTCTGTAGGCGACATTATTAACGTCCGCCTAGAGGACATACAAAGGCGCCTCCCGGCGGAGCCAATCCTTCGCCCCCCACTAGCGGCGGACCGCAGAAGGCAACAAGCGGAGGAACAGCCAACGGGCACCCCCCAGCCACCTGGGACGGAATCGGTAGCTAACCAGGCCCTCGCATCTTCCCCAGTCGTCAGTGTCACCGGCACTGGCAAAAAGGGCAAGAAGAAGCCGAAGAGAAGGCAAGCGCCTCCTCCGCCAGTGGCACTGGCCCCCCCGGTGGCTCCAGCGAGGGTGGAGCCAACGGCCTCGGCTTTGACGTCCGCACCGAACGAGACTTGGAGGGATGTGGCCAGCAGGGGGGGGAAGGCCAAAAAGGCCGCAAAGGCCCCCCATGTCGCCCCAGTCCCAGCAAAAAGGGCTTTGGGGCCCAAATTAGTAGCGCCCACATCGGCGGCGGTGGTGGTCACCCTGAAGCCGGAGGCCGATACGGACTACCTGACAGTCATGGGGAGGGCCACCATCCTAAAACTTGAAGCGTTCGGTATAAGCCACGTTAAAGTGAGGAAGACGGCAACCGGGGCCCGCATCATCGAGGTCCCCGGGACCCAGAGCGGGCCGGTCGCCGACAACCTGGCCGACAAGCTGAGGGAGTTGATCGGAGACGTTGCGGAGGTCACCAGACCCGTGAAGAAGGCGGAGGTCCGCATAAGCGGCTTCGACGAGTCCGTGACCTCCGACCAAGTCAAGGGCGAGGTGGCCTCTAAGGGCAGGTGCCCGGAAGCCCAAATTGAGGTGGGGAAGGTGCGATGGTTGAATGGGTCCGGCGCTGTGATAGCCCGTTGCCCTATCACAGTGGCCAAGGCATTAGCCGAGGCGGGTCGTCTAATGTTAGGCTGGTCGGCGGCGCGGGTGGAGGCGATGGAGCCTCTGCCAATGAGATGTTATCGCTGCATGGGAGCGGGCCACACCAGGGCCATGTGCCCGTCGCCGGTGGACCGCAGTGCCTGCTGCTTTAGATGTAGCAAGCCGGGGCACGGGGCCAAGGAGTGCAGCGCCCCCACACCTTGGTGTGCGGTCTGTCACCAGGCCAAAATGCCAGCAGGCCATGTTATGCGGGGGCCATCGTGTGCCCCCCCTAACGTCAGGGGAAAGGAGCTCTCCGCCCGGGCAACGGGGACCTCCAGAAACACCGCGGAGGAAGAAATGCAACACTAATGCCAGGACAACCATTGCATCAAAAATTGGAAGTCCTGCAATGTAACGCCAACCACTGCGCCCGCGCACATGATTTGATGATCCAGAACATGGCGGAGTGGGGCATTAGTGTTGCAGTGGTGGCGGAGCCATATTTTGTGTCCCCTCAGCCCAACTGGGTGGGGGACACTTGTGGCCTGGTGGCAGTGGTTGTCCCGCCCATGGGCAGCCACCCACCAATAACTAAAATAAGGTGCGGGTCAGGGTACGTAGCGGTCAAGTGGGGGGAAACCGTGCTGATAGGCGTGTACTTCTCCCCCAACCGACCGCTCTTCGCCTTCGAGCAATTTCTCGAGGAGCTCGGGAGGGTAGTGGGCGGCGCAGCCCCGGCACCGGTATTGCTCCTGGGGGACCTTAATGCCAAGAGCACGGCATGGGGTTCCCCTAGGACGGACCCGAGGGGAGAGGTCCTGGAGGACTGGGCAGTGGGGCTAGGGCTGGAGGTGCTTAACCAGGGCACGGAAAATACGTGCGTGCGTCGGCAGGGGGGGTCCATCGTAGACGTAACGTTCGCGGCCCCTGCCGTTGCCGCACGCGTAATAGACTGGCGTGTCTTGGGAGACGTGGAGACCCTCTCCGATCATATGTATATCAGGTTCTGGTTGAGGGTCTCCGAAGCGGGGCGGGTGCAGCCGCCCGGTGCCGGAAGGAGGGGAGCCTTCCCAAAGTGGGCTTTGGGCAGCCTGGACCGGGAGGCGGCCAAGGAGGCTGCCCTGATCGAGGCAAGGTGGGGGCGGGCACCAGACCGGGCTACAGGGGTGGAGGAGAGGGCGCTCCAGTTCCGCGGGTCGCTGGCGACAGTCTGCGACGCGAGCATGAGGAGGGCAGGGAAACCGACAGCCAAAAAGCAAGTTTATTGGTGGTCGAAGGAGGTGGCTGCCCTCCGATATGCTCGCAACAGAGCGCGTCGCCATTACGGCCACTGCCGACGACGGAGGCACACCCCGGAGGAGGAAGAGCTCCTGCACAGGGCCCTAAAAGAGGCAAAGGAGGCCCTGTGCACTGCGATAGCGAAGGCCAAGGACGCGGCTCACGATGCGTTCTTGGCCACATTGGACAGGGATCCATGGGGGCGGCCATACAAGGTGGTACGCGGCAAAATGAAGAACGGTCCCTCCATGGATTCCCTGGAACCGGAGCTCCTCTCGAGGGTGGTGGAAGGCCTGTTCCCGCCCGCCCCCGACTTCACCCCGCCTGTAATGGCGCTGCCCCAAGTGGAAGAGGGACCCGTAGTGGTGGTGCCAATCGCCGAGGAGGAGTTGGCCTGGGCAGTGCACCGCCTAAGAGCCTGTAAAAAGGCCCCAGGGCCCGACGGGGTGCACGGGAGGGTTTTGCCGCTGGCAATGGCTGAACTGGGGGACCGCCTCAGAGAACTCTTTGACGATTGTCTTGAGGTGGGGCGGTTTCCAAAATGTTGGAAAGAGGGGCGACTCTGCCTCCTCAGAAAAGAGAGCCGGCCAGCGGACTCCCCCTCTGGGTGGAGGCCAATCGTCTTGCTTGACGAGACCGGGAAGATGTTGGAACGAATCCTCTCTTCCCGGATCGTCAAGCACCTCGACAATACGGGCCCCAACATGTCGGACCGCCAATTTGGGTTCAGGGCGGGGCGGTCCTGCATGGACGCGCTGTGGACCCTAAGGGGATTTCACGAGGAGGCGGCAGGGAGGGGGCAGGGAGTGGTGGCGGTGTCGCTCGACATCGCCAACGCGTTTGGCTCTCTCCCGTACACGGTTATAGGGGAGGCACTCCGGTATCACGGGGTGCCTCTCTATCTGCGGCGCATCGTGGAGCACTACCTCACGCAGCGGGTAGTGCTCTACGAAGAACGAGGAGGGCAGAGGAGGGAGAGGCCCATGGCCTGTGGCGTGCCCCAGGGGTCCGTTCTTGGACCCCTTCTATGGAACCTGGGGTATGACTGGGCCATAAGGGGCGCTCTCCTCCCCCGGACAGCAGTGATCTGCTATGCGGATGATACGATGGTAGCTGTCCGGGGGGCAGAAATGAGGGAGGCTCTGCGGCGGGCGGAGGTGGCCGCGGAGTTAATGGTGACCCGCATCCGGTTGCTGGGGTTGCGGGTCTCCCTCCCCAAAACGGAGGCCATAATCTTTGGGGGGAGGGGGTGGCGGCCGCCTGCGGGTGCAGCCCTAAGAGTGAGCGGGGAGATGGTCCAGGTGAGGCCCCACATCAAGTATCTGGGCCTCATCCTGGACCGGAGGTGGAATTTCGGGGAGCATTTCCGCCAACTTGCTCCCCGCATAGTGGGCGCGGCTTCGGCACTGGGGCGGCTGCTGCCCAACGTAGGGGGGCCATCTGTCACGTGCCGCCGCCTCTATGCCGGTGTTGCCCGAAGCATGGCCCTGTACGGGGCCCCGATTTGGGCGGATCGGCTCAGCGCGGCAAACAGGGCCCTGCTTCGTAGGCCACAGAGGGTGGTGGCCATACGAATCTGCAGGGCCTACGTGACGGTGGCATGGGCGGCGGCGTGTGCCTTGGCTGGCACACCTCCGTGGGAGCTAGATGCGGAGGCGCTGGCTGAGGCGCACAGGGAGCGGGTGCGATGGAGAGTCACCGGGGAGTATCCCGCTCCCGAGGAGGTGAGGGAGGCCAGGAGGCAGACGCAGAGGAGGCTGAGGGAGAGATGGAAAGGCGACCTCGAGGACTCCCCCTATGGAGTCCGCACCATAGGGGCACTCCTCGGGTCGATGGACAGTTGGTTGGATAGGGCCCATGGCAAGGTGGGTTTCAGGCTTGCACAGGTGATGACCGGACATGGCTGTTTCGGTCATTACCTGTGCAGGATTAGAAGAGAGGATAGCCCCGCCTGCCATGAGTGCGGCGCGGAGGACGACACGGCCCAGCACACCTTGGAGTGGTGCACTCGCTGGGCCGAAGAGCGCCGCACGATGGTGTTGGCCCTCGGAGTGGATGACCTCTCGCTGCACAACGTGGTGGCGGCCATGTTGGGCAGCGAGAGATCTTGGGAGGCGGTGGCCTCCTTTTGCGAAGTCGTCATATCGCAGAAGGAGGCCGCGGAGCGGGAGCGCGAAGACAGCGCGGACGCGCTCCCGCTCCGGCGCAGACGGAGGGGTCGAAGACGCGCGCGGTATGCAGCCGCGGGCCGCGTCTTCCCGCAGTAGGGCCAGTGGGTTGGGGACCCACATTGCACATGGCCCTACAAGTCTGGGGGAAAGGTCAAGCGTCTCTGACCTTCCCCTCCCTTGGCGCGGGTGCCCTGGCTTGGCAGCCAGGGCCGCCGAGGGGCGTCGTGGTAAGTAATGCTGCATCCCACGACGCCCCCTTAACGGCAGGTGAGGGTGACGCCGCTGGAGTTTTAGTGGGTAGGCTCCTCCTCTCCCTCCGCCTTGCGCGGAGGGGGTTACGGGAGGAGAGATCCCCACATAATCCCCCACTATGGCCTTCCCCGGGCCGGGGGGTATGTGTAACACATTTCTCCAGCGTCAAAAAAAAAAAAAAAAAAAAAAGGTTTAGGTTAGGTTAAAATAATTGCCACAGATAACTGAGTATGCCATTGCCAACTATTTTAATTTTAAATAATAATCCTTGTAAGTAATAATTTGTATGCTAATTACAAAAGTACCGGCTTAGCAAAATATGTAATCTCACTCAAATACATTTCGTATGCACTAGACAATTAGGATATAAATCGTATGCCATGCAATAATTTGGAAAAAGAATGTTATGCCAAATAATACGTTTGACCAAATGAAACTTGACTATATAAAACTTTGCCAAACAATAATTTGCAAAGTAATATTTTGCCATAGGAGATGATGCCAAGTGATAAAATGCGAAACAATAATTTGACTAGTGATTTTTTGCCAAATGAACATTTGGGAAACATTTTTTGGGAAGTGACACTTTGGGAAATAATTTTTGCCCATACAATAGAGAACCCTTTTCGCCATGTGCCTAGAGAAAAGATTAGAGCCCATCATAGAAAAGAACCAACTAAAAGAGCAAGCAGGTTTTCGACCAGGGTACTCGACCATTGATCATATCCACAGTTTAGAGCAAGTTATTGAAAAGCACCAAGAATGGAATAGCCCTCTATATCTAGCCTTTATAGACTATGCAAAAGCATTCGACTCTATATCGCACGAGAGCATTTGGCAAGCGCTTATAGAGCAAGACATCCCTACCACATTCATTACCATCATACAAGATATCTACAGGAAAAGTACCAGTCGCGTAAAACTTGACAGACTTGGCCCAAAAATCAACATCAATAGAGGCGTCAAACAAGGAGACCCTCTCTCGCCAAAACTGTTTATTGCTGTTTTACAAAATATTATGAAAGGCCTACAATGGGATAAAAAAGGAATTAGTGTAGGTGGAGAAGTCTTGCACAATCTAAGATTCGCAGACGATATCATCCTATTTTCTAAGACCTCAAAACAACTTCAAGAAATGCTAAGAGAACTGTGTGATGTTAGTAGTAAAATCGGACTACAATTGAATACCTCAAAGACTAAAGTAGCAACAAACAGCATACAAAAATCTATAGTAATAAACGGAACACCAATAGAATATGTACTGACTTATATCTACCTTGGGAAACAAATTTCTTTTAAAAACACAACACATAAAGATGAAATCGATAGGAGAATATACATGACATGGAGGAAGTATTGGAGCTCCAAGGAAATATGTAAATCGAACCTTCCAATAAAGTACAAAACAAAGATAATGAGCTCTAGCTTACTACCATGCCTAACATATGGTGCCCAGACATGGCTTTTCAACAAAACAACCAAAACAAAAATACGATCATGCCAACGCGCTATGGAGAGGAGCATGCTGGGCAT
This sequence comes from Epinotia bilunana, assembly GCA_947049275.1. NCBI lineage: Eukaryota > Metazoa > Arthropoda > Insecta > Lepidoptera > Tortricidae > Epinotia > Epinotia bilunana. Next base: position 3,341,189 of record OX346270.1, on the reverse strand, counting down.
CAAGCTAATAGAAAAGCAAAAAAGCAGCTCCATTAGACACGTAACAAAAGCAATTGATGCAGGACAACATGCACAATGTCCAAAATGGAAATGTGCCGGCCATATGATACGCACAACAGATGCAAGATGGACAAAGACAGTGACAATGTGGAAAGGCCCGCAAGGCAGAAGAAAGAAAGGCAGACCGAAGGACCGATGGGCAGATGATATAAAGAAAGTAGCGGGTAGCAACTGGACTGAAATCGCGAAAGATAGGGAAAAATGGAAATAGATGGAGGAGGCCTATACCCGAAATGGGGCCACAACTTAATGTATAGTTAACTTAGTTCATATTTTATTTTTTATTGCATGTTATTTTTTGTAAGAACCTGTTAGCATTAAGTCAAGGAACAATTTATTGTTCCTTGACTTAATGCTAACAGGTATTATAATAATAATAAAGCCTTTAGGCTTTATTATTATTATTAATAATACTACATAGTTTATTTTTTTTATGCTGCTTAAGTTAGTCGTATTTCTTCTAAGTTATAGTCGTTCGTCATAATAACACCCCTTAAGGAGAAAGCCTCGGAGATGTAAATTGAAATGGCTACAGTTACTGATACATTTAACATCCATGGGTAATTTATAAAAAAAATACACTGTATTTGCGAGCTATGTTTAACTACCTGAAGATTGTGTGCGAAAGGCAGTTTTACATTTTTAGTTCTAGTCACAAGTCGTGAGTAAGTTTGGGGTTAATAATAATAATATAAAATAAAACAAACCTAACCTAACCTAATGACTTCTATTTGATGATATTCAAAGAATACCCGAAAATAACAATATTTTGACGAAAAATGCATTAGGTCAAATGAAACATTTGTCAAATGATACATTTGGCTAAAAGTTTTTTGGTCAAGAGACAGGACCCCTAAGTTTTTCTTCATTTCGTATCTAGATAAATGTTTCATAAAATCAGTGAGTAACACGAGAGCGTCGAGTCTTGGTGCGGTAATTATGCCCAGTCTTTAGTAGTGTTGCTTACACGATTGTGTTTGTGAAATTCAAACCATTGTCCGTATTGCCCCCTTTTGTACAGTAAACACCGTTCTTAAGTTGTATAGATAGGAGTTGCCCCAGAATCGTATGCTGTATCTTAACCTAGACTCCACAAGAGCAAAATAAACGGCTTTGAGATGGTCAAGGCTAATAATTTATCAATGACTTTCGAGAGAATAATATGCTGAACTAATTATATAATTTAAAATAATAATATAACAGAAACTTTAGGGGGTTAGCTTACATTACAATACAATACAATACAAACACTCTTTATTACGCACCTCAATAAAAGAACACTGTGCAGAACATTGTAAGTACAAGTAGAAGCAAACAACAGACGGTTTTATCGCTAGAGAGCGATCTCTTTCAGACAACTTTAGCTTAGAGCTAAGAGTCTAAGCCAATCAAGTATTAAAGTTATGGTTAAAAGGGGTGCTAAAAATTTAATCAGAATTGTACATTTTCACTTTTAATATAATATTATCGCTTTTATAAAATCAATTTTATTCATACTTTAAAATGAATAATGTCAAGACATCATACTCCTGCCAAGGTTTGTAACGGAATGTTTATACTTACTTATTTTTCTGACGGACTACTTATTTTGAATGTTAATGCTTAGCATCATCTACAGCACCTTTCGAGTTAGTTACAATATTTATTTTCCACATAAATCAGTGTTCAATTTCTGGAGCGAAAGTCCGTTATAAATCAATCCCCTGAATACCCCCGATACATTAAACAATATTCGGAAATGCCGAGACAATCCTTTTTCCTTATTTTGGAAGAAATCCACAACAAAGAAAGTTTCAAAGAAAGTTATACAAATAAGTATCAGGAAACTAATAGACAGATTGTTTTTGTTTTGACTTTGGTTTGTCTGCTGTGGTTAATATTTTCTAAAGTTAATGAAAAAATAGAAATTGGACATATTATATATCATTATATTCAGCTACCTACAGCATTAAAAAACACCAAAAAGCCGACATAACATAGTATGTTCATACATGACACGACATAAATGAAACGATCTGGAACGGGGCACTTTTTCTGCTTAAATGAGGTCCTCATTCAAAAGTCTGTATAAGCGATTCAATGAATCGCGAACAGAAGAAAAAGTTAAGGTGCAGTCAACTACAAATATGTCGATACGGCCAAAGTTTCAAAAATATATTACCGACCTTAATTGTAAGGCAATAAAGTTATGTTTACATAGCACCTACACATTATTTTGGAATAAAAATATTTGTCTTACATAGGGTCTAATCATTAGACTATAAATAAAAGGGCAGAGTGCTCGAACAAATTGTCGTAAATGTGGACACGCTGGACAAAAGCACCAATTTTTTTTCAGGCACTTATTAGGAGCTTTAAGTTTTTGATAGGAACCAACTCTTCCGTTTATTTTATGCCGGCCATTTTGAATTATAGTTAATTATTAATATCTCGAGTTCTGACACTTAGAATCACAAACTTGGTGTATAAATATACATATTTTACCGATATAACACTGCGTATACATGTAAACATCTTTGTTCTTAGAGTTGGGTTAAGTTATGTTAAAAACCAATTATTAACGTTATTATATTTGATTACTCTTTACTATAGAGGCTATAGTAATACACATGATGTACATTATGTTTTTGACGACCGGTTAGCCTAGTGGGTAGTGACGCTGCCTACGAAGCTGTAGGTCCTGGGTTCGAATCCCAGTAAGGGCAAATATTTGTGTGATGAGCATAAATATTTGTTTCTGAGTCATGGATGTTTTTCTATGTATTTAAGTATTTATATCTATTATATATATCGTCGTCTAGTACCCATAACACAAGCCTTACTGAGCTTACTATGGGACTAGGTCGATTTGTGTAAGATTGTCCCTTTATATTTATTTATTTATTTATTTATCAATAAATTATGTTTATGTTTGTTTATGTTTACAATCTGCGGAAATTTCAAGTGTCTAAATATAACGGTTCTAGAGATATACCGATTGTTATGGGCTGGCAAGAAAACGGCATAAAATTACGTTTACTACGTGCACTGTTTATTTTTTAATTTAATTTAATTTTTATGATTGTATGTTAAAGCAGTAATAGAAAAACAATTTCTGTGAAAATTTGAACAGTCTAGCTATTGCTGTTACGCAGTCAGCCGGATAGACAGCGGAATTAAGCTTAGGAACAGGTTTCCGTTTGATATCCTTTGGGAACTCGACTCTAAAAAAATATCTAGTTGAATTCCTTTACCCCAAATACGTACATAAGTTATACGTACTAAGTTTGTGATTCTACGTTATTTAGAACTCGAGATATTAATGATATACGTAAAATTCAGAATGATCGCCATAAAATTAAAGATGGCTGACGGAGGAGTTGGTTCCTATCAAAAACTTAAAGCTATGGACCTAACAAGTACCTGAATAAAATTTGGTGCTTTTGTCCAGCGTGTCCACATTATCACCTGAAACTGCCCTACTAAAAGTCATTGTACTGATGTATTTTAAGACGATGTAATTATCTAAAAGAACAATCAGTGTTATTATAGGTAGGTAACTTTAATTTGGTTTCTAAAATCGATTTTCTTAAATTTATTCTGCAAATAGACCTTACGTGCTCTTTTGAATATCAGTGCTTATAAATACAATTACTGTGGTCCCAATTAAAACGCGTACACAGCAACAATGAAACAAAAGACAAACACCCATTTCATTTATTTATGAACCTTAGCAATAAAACTAAGCCAACGGACAATCCGTAAAAAGTGCTTTGTCGACCGCGTTCCAACACTTACTCTATCGTAAGAAAGAAGCCGAAAATAAGGAGAAAATCATTAGTTAAAGATAAAATGTGCAAGTGACAAGAGTTAGCGGATACGAATTTCGCTGCGTGACACTTTGTAAACATTATTAAGTTGGGAATACACCGACGTGCTGCACCGCGCCCTTAGACTAATAGATGTACCCAAAGAAGGACATAACGAAGGATATAATAATAATAATATAATAATTGCCATGTAAAATATAATTTTATAAATAAACGATTGAATTGAATTGAATTGAATTGATGCGCGTAGTTTCCGTTTGGTCGTACTCGGATCAGAATGAATTTCCTCATGCACGATCGTTTCTATCAGATGGCACGTTGGTTTTTAATTCCCGTTTGAATGTCCAACGGGCCGCGCAACAATTTTTTAACACTATAGTTTTGATATTAATGTACTGATTTTGGTGTGTCAGTACCTCATTCGGATTGTTGTCCGGAGCGGTCGGGAGCTTTAAGCCATACTATCCATACTAATATTATAAATGCGAAATTGTGTCTGTCTGTCTGTCTGTTAACTCTTCAAGCTTAAACCGCTGAACCGATTTAGATGAATTTTGGTACAGAGATAGTTTGAGTCCCGGGAAGGACTTAAGATAGTTTTTACCCCGGAAATCATCTCCTAAGAGGGTGAAATGGGGGGTGAAAGTTTGTATGGAGCTGCAATATAAACGAGTTCCACGCGGACGGAGTCGCGGGTAGAAGCTAGTCTTTAATATATGATTTATCGATTTATATGCCAATAATACTCATAAAAGTTACTTACACATAAATCGATAACACATTTTATCACATGTGTTTGGACAAGCTGTAGATAAATTATGTTTGAAAAGAGTGAATAATAAAATGCATGGCTAGGTGTACCTATATTAACTAACTGATAGTGTCTTATTGAATAGAAAACTCCACCAAAACATTTCATGTAAAATGATTGAATAAATCAATGTAGCCTCGAAAACTTTGCGCATGGAAAGTCCATGTTCTCGTTCCAGACACTTGCTGCTGGAAATCGGAGTTGCCAACTTCGCACACCCCGAAATCAATTGTGTCTACTGTTGTTGCCATGTAAGTATAGACCATTTTGAATATTTTATAAAGCAACTAGTTTCTGCCCGCGACTTCATCCGCGTGGAACTCTTTTATATCATAGCTCCATACAAACTTTTACCCCCCCTTTGGCCCCCTTAGGAGATGATTCCCGGGATAAAAAGTATTCTATACAGTAATCCATGCTATATGTATACCGAAATTCATCTTAAACCGTGTAGCCGTTTTTGCATGATTGCTAGTAACAAACATCTAAACGTTCGCATTTATAATATTATAGTAAATCTAAAATCAAATGAGCGGATCTTAAACTCGCCAAATGTCTTAACTTGCCACCCGCGTCACGCGTACGTGACGTGAAGGGGACTTTTTTGTCACCGTGAAGAGAAAAGTGACGTGCTTGCTAAGTAACGCCCCAGTAATAACACAGTGCCAGCGCAATTTGGACCTTACAGCGTTTTACATAAAGAAAATTGGGCGATGTGATAAATACAATCATTTGGACTTGCTTGCTTTGCAATGTTTGCTAGTGTCGAAGAAATATATATTATTGACTTTTCTTTAGCCGCAATAATTTAAAAATGTTCTTTACATCTTACATCCTACTCTCTACCCTAAGTATAAATATATTAGAACGCATGTGATTAGTCAAGTTGTGTCACATATTGCCACATTGTATTAGGGGAATGAGCCCCACAAATCACCATGTACGCAGGTTACTTTAATCTCGGCTACAAATTGGGTACCTTACGTAATTTATCGTCTTCTAATACAGTATGGTATTGGGTGCAACAACAGAACTTTCCATACAAAGGTTTTAGAACAAAAATAATGTTACTACTAGATTCTGCCTGTAACTCCGTCCGCGTGGAACTCGTTTATCTTCCTGGATCCCCGGTCCTAACTTGAGGACATCACACTTTAAAAAATCTGCAGTCGTCAAAACGTTTCCAAACGAAACTGTCAACCTGATAAATAAACACCGAGTCACAATTGGCCAATCAGCGATCAGTTTTGCAAGGGGAAAACTCCATGTTTTTTTTTAGTAATTTTCCGATATCAAGAGATGTCCTTATCAGTTTTGGCACAATCGATATCTCCAGGATCCAGGAGGTTAAATCGTAGCTCCATACAAACTATCCTTCCCCGGTACTCAAACTACTTATCTTCTGTACCAAATTTCATCTAAATCAATTCAGCGCTTTAAGATGCATTCGCCAGTTACCGGCAGATAAACAGACACTTTCGCATTTATAATATTAAGTATAAATTGTTTACACATACACTGCCAATCATTAAGAAAGATAGCACCAGAAAGAAAACCTGTATGTATCTCTACAAAGTGCCTACGAGCAAAACCCGCCTAGCAAGTGCCTGGCACTGAAACTGAATAATATATTTATATCATCATATCAGCCGAAAGACGTCCACTGCTGGACATAGGCCTCCCCCAAAGAGTGCCAAAGTGACCGGTCCTGCACCACCCGCATCCAGCGGACTCCAGCAACCTTTACCAGGTCATCAGTCCACCTTGCGGGGGCCTACCCACGCCGCGCCTTCCGGTACGTGGTCGCCACTCGAGAACCTTTCCGCCCCAACGGCCATTGGTTCTACGTGCTATGTGCCCCGCCCACTGCCACTTAAGTTTAGCGATTCGGAGGGCCATATCGGTTACCTTGGTTCTGCTGCGGATAGCCTCATTTCTGATGCGATCACGCAGAGAAATTCCTAACATAGCCCTCCCCATAGCCCTTTGGGTGACTTCGAACCTTCTTATGAGGCCCATAGTAAGCGACCACGTTTCAGTGCCATATATTAATATAGTCAATCACAATACTGCGTGGAACGGAACGATGGACTTTCCCGCAAGAGGGGGATTATTGAGCGCTAGTACGTCACATCTTCCAGATAAACTATTTTTTTTGACGTGTTTTTTTTTACATTTGTATGGAGCTCGTCGCTCCAGTCGGCCAACGCTCCATACAAAGGTAAAAAAAAAATCGCGTCAAAAAAATAGTTTATCTGGAAAATGTGACATACTAGCGCTCAATAATCCCCCTCTTGCGGGAAAGTCCATCGTTCCGTTCCACCTTGTATATGACCATAGCCTTTTTACTGGAATAGGAGGTTCTTTTATGTTCCCCGATTACTCGAACACGCCTCGACCGATTAGGTTCTTTTTTAAATGGTATCTTTTCCAGGTAGTGCCATGGTCATCAGGTTGGGATCTGAACCTGAAGAAGTCGAGGGAACTCTTCAAATTTTATGGGCATACTTGAAGCGATTTGGGTATTTTTTTTAGTCTCACTCACTCGTACATATACTTTCGGAGAGCAGTTCAGTGGAAAATAAATGTGCAAATCTTCCTGCACCTATTTGTATTGAATTGAAGTCGGTTTCAATTTTGTTTTTAAAGTTAATTATCTGTTAAACTCTTTTGATAATTCTCACGTGCATTATAAGTCTAATGTTTTAATGCGAGTACCAAATATACCCTGTCTGTTTTTTTTTCATACTGTATGAAAACTCGAAAATATTTTTCAGTCCCTTGACGGATACGGATCTCAGTTGCTCGTATTTTAGTGTGATAAATGGTAATAGACATATAAATATTACATTTCCTTATGTAACAGACGTAACTGCCAACCCCAATGTATTTGCTTGGTAAACACCTTTGTAACATGAGACGTGTAAATTTGCCTTGTGTTACGCGGGCTATATTTAACTTATAGAGTATTTGAGTTACACTGGTTGTTTATAATGGAGCAATAAATAAGGGTACAAGGCAAAAACACAAAAGTACAGTAACATTAGAAAAATGCGGGTCGAATGAAGATTATAAAATAGGTGCCAAGTCAGATATTTTTAGGGTATTACAAAATTTTCCATGTGTCGACTTTACATCTGAGAGATTTATTTATATGGCTCAGGTAAGATCTGGGCCAGCGTGGGAACTATTGCCTTTCCCTGCATGTGCCCAACAGTGAGACGTAAGACGATGATGAAGATAAGGTAGCATGCACTTATTCAGAGGCGAATAAAATCACGGATACTAAAATTCCGTATTACCCTATCGGGGTACTACATGGGGATAATGCCCATTTGCAGAGAACGTTTTACTCTTAAACCTGCCATAAAAGGCTTACTAATGAAACCACCCATTTCCCGGCGATCTAATCAATTAGGAAGCCGCGAGCCACGGCCCAATCTGTTACGTCGTTAAGCGTTTACGTTCACCACTTATTAAGCGGTATTTGTGAGTAAGTGAGATCGGGAGGGATTTTTATTGATTTGTATGAAAAGGTGAAAATATGCGATCATTCTAAAGTTTTAAATGGTTGTCGCAGTTTAGGGTCTTGGTTTTGGTCAAAATCTTATCCTGGTCACGGCACCAAATTTAACATTCTACTCCAACTTTAAGTTACTAAAAGACGCCTAATCATTGCATGCATAATCATGTGTGAGTGTATCAAAAATGTAAGTGTCAGTGACAAAATTAACGGCCAGGTAACAGCTAAAATCCTTCATTGTCTAACTACACCCAAAGTAAACACAAGCATCATTTAATAATAACCTCTGTTTTATCGTTTGACTCGCAAAATTCGTAGAACAGAATGGCTCGTATTATACGTTAAGAGCAGAGTTTCTATTGTATACTGTGCCAAGTGTGTGGAGTCCGCTGGATGCGGGTGGCGCAGGACCGGTCACTTTGGCACTCTTTGCGGGAGGCCTATGTCCAGCAGTGGACGTCTTTCGGCTGATATGATGATGACGACTGTGCCAAGCTGTATATACAGAATATTACTGTAGCGAGATTTTATTAGAAGCACGATCTAAATCAATTCCGTTGATTTTATTCTACGACACATATCCATACTAATATTATAAATGCAAAAGTGTGTCCGTCTGTCACTGTCTGTCTGTCTGTTACTTCTCCACGCTGAAACCGCTGAATCGATTTAAATGGAATTTAGTATAGACATAGTTTAAGCCCATAATTTGTATGGAGCGACTATATAAAAGATTGCCACGCGGATGGAGTTGCGGACATAAGCTAGTAGTTTAAAATCTATATATTAATGTTCTCTTAAAAAAACAACATTTTATACGCGCATATTGACGATCGCTTTAGGCACTGGTCCCACCGCCGGCTAGTAAGCTAGAAAAGTTGGGCGAGTAGCATTACATTGCGGATATGTAAAGGTCGATTGATCACACTGTGCCTGGTCAGCATGCAATGAACCGTTACTCGCCCAACTTAGCCTAGTTGGTAGTGACCCTGCCTACAAAGGTAGAGTTCCTGGGTTCCAATCCCGGTAAGGGAATTTATTCCTGAGTCATGGATGTTTTCTATGCATTTAAGTATTTATTTATCTGTATAATGTATGTTTCTCGTCGTCTAGCACCCATATTAAAAGCTTTGCTTATTTTGGGGCTAGGTCGATTTGTGTAAGATTGTCCGCAAATATTTATTATTTATTTATTTGTTTTTTTACTTATTGGCCTTTCAAAAACGGCTTCATCGATATCGATATTATTTACAGTAGTGTGAAAATGTACAGTACGATTAATGTTAGTTAACCACTGACAGATGGATTGCCTTCATTTAATTTTCAACTTTAATTTCATACATTTAAAACATTTTTCAGAATACTGTTACCCACATCTACCGATTTAGTAATAACTATTTTATTTGTATAAGATTAAAGTTGAAAATTATATGAAGGCAATCCATCTGTCAGTGGTTAACTAACAGTAATGGTACTGTACGTGGTCTGATTATTCCATAATCCATACTTAACATTACAAATGCGAAAGTGTCTGTATGTTCATCGGTCTGTATGTCACTCTTTTCACGCTCTTCAAACCTACATAAATAAAAATGGAAAAGTGAGACCCCGGAAGGACACATGATAGTTATTATACCTGAAATTATCCCTAAAAAGGGTGATAATGGGGTCGAATTATGTAAGGAAGCGCCGTATTTGAAGGTACGCCGGTGGGAAGTGCTAGATAAGTGCATAGCTTATAATTTGCTATAAGATTTTGTAAGTTGCCGCAGTTGTTGGGTTTTGTATGATATTTCACGCGCTTTCGATCTCAGTGACTACAATGTTCTGGCCAAAAAGTTCGAACACCTCGGACTTCGCGGTCCTGCCTTACAAGTAATGGTTGATTTCTTAAAAAATACGCAACAATCAGTAATCTTGATTAACAGAACAGTAAAGTCTGAAGAAGGCAGTGTGGACATTGGGGTACCACAAGGGTCTTCGCTAGCAAATTTGTGCTTTTAAATATAAGTAATTGATTTGCCAGATTCAGATGGCGACATGTTTGTATTCGCAGACGATACTTGTAACATCATTGCAGGCCATAACGTAAATCACTTAGAAAAACTAATACAATCTGATATGCAAAAACACCTTAACTGGTTTTCGGTAAATAGACTTGTTCTCAACGTGGAAAAAACCCAAGTTCTCCACTTTAATCTAGGCGGTCGGCCCCCAAAACCCCCCGTTATCAAAATAGGCAACAAATTCTTACCCAAAGTCCAATCTGCAAAATTAGGTGTAACACTTGACGCTGCTCTAAACACGTGGCGTGTAGGCTACGATAGCCTAGTGGCTCAGGCATGCGGCTGTCAAGCGGCGGTCGTGGGTTCGAACCCCGGCTCGTACCAATGAGTTTTTCGCAACTTAAAGCTATAAAGAATATTTATGTTGTATTGTATAACTTTGTAGAATTATGTTATCCAAGCACGAATGAATGTTTTTTTATAAATTAAATTAAGATAATTAAACAATTGTACTTTTTTGACATGTAATATTTTTTGAGTATGACTATGAGTAAGGCATTTGCAAAAAGGCCGCAGTTACAAGGCGATAACAAGTATATTCACCGCAACCTTATTACTTCACCTTAACCTAGTATATGAGCGAAAAGCTGTTTAAAATCCCAGTTGCATTACCTTACCGAGTTACCGACACAGACACGGTAGATCCTAAAGGTTGTATCTACACCAGTAGCCTTAACGTAGCTATGCTGTTTTTACATATAGTACTTTCAAAAAGCTCAGGCTTTTATGTGGTAACGTTTGAGACAGGTTAATTTCGTTGTTTAGCTACAAAGACGTGATTGATGAATCTTCACTAGAATGAGCAGATTTCCTTTATTAAAAGTGTATCTTAGGTTAAACAGAAATCGTACCCGGTGCTTTCCATAAAACTGAGATAAAAAAAAACATGCACTTTATCACTTCTATTTTACATACAACCTAAATGATGAACTATTGAATTGCCTACTTACACAAAACACTATTTACTCCTGTATTTGGCACATTTGTATAAAATATATCATTTTAATATAATTATTCATTTAATCCACATAAAACACAATCCTACTAATATTATAAATGCGAGTTTAGATGTTTGGATGTTTGTTACTCAATCACGCTTAAACGGCTGAACCGATTTGAATGAAATTTTGCACGAAGATAGTTTATAGCCTGGATTAAAATATAGGATAGTTTTTATCCCGGGTCCACGCGGACGAAGTCGCGGGCGGAAGCTAGTAAAAAAGCCTAGTCAAAAAGTCCCCCACGAGTTGTCCCTGGCGCAAAGCCCATCACACCGGTCGCGTTACCACGTTGAATGGCGATGGACAGCCTTTGCACCAGGTACGAACCTCCGACCCTCATTTTTTTTATAGTTACTACAGGAGTTTAGTTTATAGTTACTACATTATACAGCACAACATATTTATAAACGCGTTGGTTGTGGGTAAACAAGTTGTACCGGCTTCAAAGAGAAACTTTGGGCGAGATGATATTATAGTGTACAAAACATGCGAATTATAGATGTTGGAAAACTGTCCAATTGTTGCTTGACCACGGCAAACACCCTAACACAAAAATGTCGTCAGTGTATATGAAAAACGAATAATAATTATATAAATGTAATGAACCCCGTGTGGTGTCGGGTTAGAATTTCACCACCCCCTTTCTTCCCGTGGGTGTCGTAAAAGTCGACTAAGGGACCAGGGTTGAAGTGTGTTGTGGGCGATGGGCTAGCAACCTATCACAGTAATATCAGATTTTGTCGATCTTTTATACCCACATTTATGCTAAAAGTGGCGCTGGAATATACGTTTCATGTGCTCTGCCCACCCCTTTTGGAAATAAAGGCGTGAATGTATGTATGTATGTAAATGTAATGAATACTCAGCGAAATAAAAATAGGACGATACATGGCAAAGTTGGCAACGAAAATGTAATTAAGGATTTTTGTGAATCTATACTATTTGTTACACTTTTTTCATTAACATGTACAGTCGCCTACAAAGAGAAAAATATGGCCAAAGTTACAAAAACATGTATACACGACTTTAATGCCTTCACATTAAGGTCGTGTATACATATTATTGTAACGTTACCCGTATAGATCTCTTTGTAGTCAACTGTACAATTTCAAAACGAAATTCATACATTTCCTGATGGGATACCGCGAAACGAAAACGCACTTCGTTCGTGTGTCTCCCTCTGTCGCTCGAACCATCAAGTGCGACAGAGAAGGAGATACACAAGCGAAGTTCGTTTTCGTTTCGCGATAGGCCCTCTGCTTATGATATTGGATATATATAGATTGTCTGATTTAGTTAGTGCCCCACCGATAAACTAACCATATATTTATTCGTCTCAGTTCAGTTTTTTTTACTATTATTACAAAACAATGGGATATAAAACATAATCTATCCCTGTTTCAAACTGTTTTAACAGTTCGTCTGCAGGTAAAGATTCTATACAAACCTTCATCACGATATTTCAGATTTTTAACTAACTCTATGTATTAATGACGACCGCTTTAGCCTAGTTGGTAGTGACCCTGCCTACGAAGCAAGAGGTCCTGGGTTCGAATCCCAGTAAGGGCATTTATTTGTGTGATGAGCACAAATATTTGTTCCTGAGTCATGGATGTTTTCTATGTATTTGAGTATTTATTTATCTATGTAAGTATGTTTATCGTCGTCTAGTACCCATAGTACAAGCTTTGCTTAGTTTGGAACTAAGTCGATTTGTGTAAGATTGTCCCCTAATATTTATTATTATTATTTTATTATTATAATATTGCGTAATATTATTACACAAGTACGCAGATAAAGCGTCGTGCTAAACACTTGAGTTTGTCATTAAATACTAGCTTGTTTTACTCAGCTGCTCTGCTGTAAAAGGCTATTCTAGCACGAACCATTTTACGTTAACAGGGTTGGACAGGCGTCGATTATTATAATCGGTGATGAATATTCAGAGCTTGTTCGAACGTGGCTAGAAAACAGAGACGGTAAACAAACTTTGTTTTAGCTAACACGTTTAAAATATAACTAGTGGCTTTGTGAGCGGTAGAAATTGCAAGCCTGTCTTCTTTTTCGAACGACTGTAGCGACAATGGAAGCGATATAATTACCGGACCTGTTCTTAGTTTCGTCATGTCCGCTTGTTTATCCGCACCTATTTCACAAACATTTTATAAAAACACTATAGGGTATGTCTTAATGAAATTAGGAATACTACTGTACTACTATCCTAAGCAAACGACATTTGATATATTGGCTCGTAGGTTTACCCGATGTTCAAAACCTGTTAAAGTCGTCCTTTTTAAGGCATACTGTCAAGTATTTTACACTGCTAAAATTGCTGCTAAAATTTGGAACGACCTACCACCACCTTTGCGAGAACGGATTCCATTGTTTAAGTTCAAGTCAAAGGTCACTTGATAGGAATCCAAAGCAAACTTTAACCCGCTTTACACATGTCACACACTTCACACATCACACATCTGCACGGCTAGCACGCGACGGCGCGCGAGCTCTCTCAATTTTTCTCGCACTATCCGTCTCTCTCTTATTAGAACACTTAGAAGAAGAGGTATAGTGCGATAAAAATCGAGAGTATGTCGCGGCCGTCATGTGCTAGACGTGCAGTCACATCAGACGCACAGTCACACACCTACAAAATCCACATACACGCCTATAAACACACATACACACATCACATGGCACTTTATTGTTAACTTTGTTTGTTATTTGTTTTTTTGGTATTAGTTTAATTATTTTAATTCAACAACACAATATGTTTTATTTATTTTATTTAATGCATTCAAATTGTTTGTAACTTTTTGTCTACGTGTGCGCTCTTCGACCGGCCTTTCTTTCTACAGGGACCATTCCGAAAACCAGCGCTGTCCAAACCGGCTAAACATTAATATTTAAGTTTAAGCTTAATTTTAAATATATATAAAGTACTTTTTATTTTTTCATGCAGTAGTTCTTAGGTTTATATGCGGTGTACCTAAATTATTTGTATTATTCAGTGTTCTTATGTGGCAATAAATATCTTCATTTCATTTCATTTCATTACACGGGTAGCCTATGGGTCCACTACACGCTGAAAGCCTTTAACGCTCTTCGTATCCAGTATAACGATGCCTTCAGACTCCTGATGAGGTTGCCACGGTTCTGCAGCGCGTCGGGGATGTTTGCCGAGGCCCGTACCGACGACTTTCATGCGATCAGGCGAAAGCGGGTCGCATAATTACTATTACTATTCTAAACCCCATCCGACGCAGCGACATCAGGTTACTGAAGGTCGTCGCTGATAGAACCGATGGGTCCATCCTAGGTACCTGGGTAAAAATTATAAACTAAATTTTAATTATTGTTATTGTATTGTAATTTTTTATTATATGTAAGTTCCTCTTCTTGACATTGTAGAAAGACTAAACTAGCCTCCTTTAAATAAAATACTATTTAATAAGTTAACTGAAATACTGGCCAAAATAAAATACTTGTGATCGCCTAGTTCATGAATTACGAATAGGACCCTCTACGTTGTGTTAAAATCTCGTCGTAAAACGCATCATATAAAATAATAATGTAAAATTATGTTTCAAATGAAACCGCAACAAACGCAACAAATAAATGTGAATAAATAACATTCGTAATAAATCAAACGAATGTAGATAAAGTTCGGTAATAAACCAAAACGCGAATGTAGTTTATGCGACGCATTAAATAATGCGTTAAAATAAAATAAACGTCAAAAATCATACATAAATATATGACCAAAAGCCGAATTAAAACACGTGAAACGTAATTTCAGTAATCGTTAACATTACTGTAAAATTATAATCCGTCGATAAATTATATCGTCCGCAAATAAAATCAAACGGTAAAACAAGCCGTAAAAATCCGCAATAATTAATTAAATCCGCAATAAAATGAACATTTAAATTCAAATCAAGAATAATAGTCTATCTACATAAGTGAACATGCAACTCACCCCATCAGCAACAGCTCGAACAAGATAATTGATTTAATTAGTTAATTACCATATGTGAATTATGTTTATCTAATACTAATTACATACATCTATTTCTAACTTACATAACTAACTAAAGTTACTTATACTATAAAAATGCTCCATCACGATGAATGACCGATGACCTGTAAAAAAAAACAGACTACAAGGGGACCTTGGAATTTTAGACCTTAGGTCATGAAAATGGGGCCTATACCTATTGTTATATCTTGAAACTTTCGGGGGCTCCCTTCACTCCTACACCCCCGCCAACCAACAAAACCGTCATGAAGCAACCTATCAACCCTTACTATCTATTTGATTCAAACCATCTCTCCTACGCATTCCTCATCTTACACGATTTTTAAGTACCTAAGTATTTTTAAATTGTACTTTACGCAGATTGCCAAATAACTAGTTAAGATTAATTTTAATAAATTACGCAAAAGCATTACGAGCAGCAGAAATTACGCATACCCTAAACGTTCGTGCAGCCGCGGTATTTGTAACAGAAATAGTGATTGTTGTCGATTATGTACAAGGTGCTCTGAATACCATTTATATGCTATAACATACACTGTACTGTCTGTCCCTTAAATTGGACTGCAGTGTCACTCTACTTCCACTAATTGACGCAGATGTCAAAGGTCCGTATAATCGAATGAGTTACATCCCAGAACAAACAGAGCGTATTGTTACAGAACATATAAATAACTCAGGCCTTGGTTGAATTCCTATTGTGTGGTGTAAAGTTCACAGCTTCTAAGGAATTGACACGTCAGATCCCTTAGGTGCAAACTCGAGTCGACTCCAGCAATCCAGGATCTAGTATCAGCCAAAAAGCCTTGCATCGAATGTACCTAAGTGCGTGTATATCAAATGAAATCTAAGCTCGTGGTGTGTCAGCTAATATATGTTGTGAAAGTGTGATATGTATATGAGTGTGTGTCCATTATAATCAGGCTAAAGCCACGAAACACAATGGGTGTGTATAAGAGTTTTTTATTGTAAGTTCACTATCTTGTCACAAATAATAGAATCAAAAGCGAATAAATGCGTAACACTGCAATGCCTTGGAAATATTAAAAAAAGAGCTAGTTAGTTAAAAAATTGTGACGTGTGTGCTCTCTCAAAGTTTCAATCACATTGCAATGCCATCATTTATTATATTCATGCGTCCTAATTTAAATTAGAGTTGTATTTCAAAACAATAGAAGTAATCTTTAAATCCACTCTCATACCAGAAATAGTAAATACATAATATTAAACTATAGAATAATATCTGGCCCTAATGGCCCCCTAAACAATCTTCAATTAAGCATCTCAGCGGACCCGTTGATTTGCAGAAAAGAACTAACTATACCTATAATTTATGAAGCCTTGAAGTGACTACCACAGCAATTAGCACGCAGAACCATATATCCAGCTAATCTCCCGTAGTGACGACCTAGTGATTACAAACCAAAGATAAACACTTAACCCTTAAATTACATAGGTACATTACTATGGATTCTTAATGTGAACACTGACTCTATAATTAATTGCAGTTACACACTATTCATATAAAAACAAATCAAACACTCAATGTTTTACACTCACAGTATTGTCAATTGTCTTAAAAATACGTGCCTACGCTAAATTCACTTATTCGTCTCTAAAATGTCTTAAATATCTGTTTAAAATATCACATAAAATCTCTAGTAATTAAACACTGTTTTCAGACTAATAAAACGCGGAACGCGCGCGCGAAATCGAATATCAAAATCAATTGATAATTAATTATAAAGGAATCCGAATGGGATAATTTCAACCTTTCGTTACGAAGTCAAATCCCCGACTGCCTATAATTTTTAATAGAGAAATCTTACATGGATTCTTGTGCCATATTCAAAAGGTGTAATTCTTTTACATGTCATATTAACATACGTCATTTTGGTTTACAATAATAATATAGGTTAGTCTAAAGACATATGTGTTATAATATTCCAACTGATATAGGTTCTTTCGGATCCATGCCCATGAATTGTTTTTGCAGTCCCACCACTTCAAATCATGAAGTGGTAATAACTTAGACGAAATGTGGGACCAGCTCTTTAGATACAAAAGTTAAAACCAATAAATTAGTGGTTTATTACCCCCGTGTTGACATCATTTCGATTTCAAGGAACGCTTGACGTGAGAAAGGTTTTTATAGAATTTGTCTAAACTAGGTACCTATTTTTACCCGACTGTCGAAGGAGAGGAGGGTTATGTTTTTTAAAGATAATCTTCGAGTCATGTAACCTTGCAGTTACAGAGCGCCCTCAGATTGACGATACAATTTTAGAACTGAAAAGGATGAAATTGTGAGACTATCTCAATAGGTAAAATACTGTATTTACTGATAGCATTTGGGCAACCTAAGCATAAACCTGCGCCCTCACTTCTCTAAGACCGAAACGACTATTTGTTTAATTTAATTACAATTGCAATTAATTACATGCTTTGTCTGATAGTAGGCAGAACGTATACTGCATCCTATAAAAATAATTTACAGAGGAATCGCATGACTATTTAGAAAGATAGCAATGAATTACGCAGTCATTAGTAATAATATAAGTATTAAATTTACGCCCTCACAATCGTAAATAGGTATTGCCTCTAATAAAGCGTACTTATTTCGTGTTTTATTCAAGAATCACGAACTAATTCACAAAAACGGTTTAATTCTAAGAACACCTTTTAATTGTATGAGTTACAATTTTATTACAACTTGCGAATAACGACATATATACTAAACTTTAACTCAGATTCGTAATCAAGTAATTAAATCAATTAAACTGACTTAATTTTGAATGACTTGAATCCTGGTCACACGGCACCACTGTAGAAAGACTAAACTAGCCTCCTTTAAATAAAATACTATTTAATAAGTTAACTGAAATACTGGCCAAAATAAAATACTTGTGATCGCCTAGTTCATGAATTACGAATAGGACCCTCTACGTTGTGTTAAAATCTCGTCGTAAAACGCATCATATAAAATAATAATGTAAAATTATGTTTCAAATGAAACCGCAACAAACGCAACAAATAAATGTGAATAAATAACATTCGTAATAAATCAAACGAATGTAGATAAAGTTCGGTAATAAACCAAAACGCGAATGTAGTTTATGCGACGCATTAAATAATGCGTTAAAATAAAATAAACGTCAAAAATCATACATAAATATATGACCAAAAGCCGCAACAACCGAATTAAAACACGTGAAACGTAATTTCAGTAATCGTTAACATTACTGTAAAATTATAATCCGTCGATAAATTATATCGTCCGCAAATAAAATCAAACGGTAAAACAAGCCGTAAAAATCCGCAATAATTAATTAAATCCGCAATAAAATGAACATTTAAATTCAAATCAAGAATAATAGTCTATCTACATAAGTGAACATGCAACTCACCCCATCAGCAACAGCTCGAACAAGATAATTGATTTAATTAGTTAATTACCATATGTGAATTATGTTTATCTAATACTAATTACATACATCTATTTCTAACTTACATAACTAACTAAAGTTACTTATACTATAAAAATGCTCCATCACGATGAATGACCGATGACCTGTAAAAAAAAACAGACTACAAGGGGACCTTGGAATTTTAGACCTTAGGTCATGAAAATGGGGCCTATACCTATTGTTATATCTTGAAACTTTCGGGGGCTCCCTTCACTCCTACACCCCCGCCAACCAACAAAACCGTCATGAAGCAACCTATCAACCCTTACTATCTATTTGATTCAAACCATCTCTCCTACGCATTCCTCATCTTACACGATTTTTAAGTACCTAAGTATTTTTAAATTGTACTTTACGCAGATTGCCAAATAACTAGTTAAGATTAATTTTAATAAATTACGCAAAAGCATTACGAGCAGCAGAAATTACGCATACCCTAAACGTTCGTGCAGCCGCGGTATTTGTAACAGAAATAGTGATTGTTGTCGATTATGTACAAGGTGCTCTGAATACCATTTATATGCTATAACATACACTGTACTGTCTGTCCCTTAAATTGGACTGCAGTGTCACTCTACTTCCACTAATTGACGCAGATGTCAAAGGTCCGTATAATCGAATGAGTTACATCCCAGAACAAACAGAGCGTATTGTTACAGAACATATAAATAACTCAGGCCTTGGTTGAATTCCTATTGTGTGGTGTAAAGTTCACAGCTTCTAAGGAATTGACACGTCAGATCCCTTAGGTGCAAACTCGAGTCGACTCCAGCAATCCAGGATCTAGTATCAGCCAAAAAGCCTTGCATCGAATGTACCTAAGTGCGTGTATATCAAATGAAATCTAAGCTCGTGGTGTGTCAGCTAATATATGTTGTGAAAGTGTGATATGTATATGAGTGTGTGTCCATTATAATCAGGCTAAAGCCACGAAACACAATGGGTGTGTATAAGAGTTTTTTATTGTAAGTTCACTATCTTGTCACAAATAATAGAATCAAAAGCGAATAAATGCGTAACACTGCAATGCCTTGGAAATATTAAAAAAAGAGCTAGTTAGTTAAAAAATTGTGACGTGTGTGCTCTCTCAAAGTTTCAATCACATTGCAATGCCATCATTTATTATATTCATGCGTCCTAATTTAAATTAGAGTTGTATTTCAAAACAATAGAAGTAATCTTTAAATCCACTCTCATACCAGAAATAGTAAATACATAATATTAAACTATAGAATAATATCTGGCCCTAATGGCCCCCTAAACAATCTTCAATTAAGCATCTCAGCGGACCCGTTGATTTGCAGAAAAGAACTAACTATACCTATAATTTATGAAGCCTTGAAGTGACTACCACAGCAATTAGCACGCAGAACCATATATCCAGCTAATCTCCCGTAGTGACGACCTAGTGATTACAAACCAAAGATAAACACTTAACCCTTAAATTACATAGGTACATTACTATGGATTCTTAATGTGAACACTGACTCTATAATTAATTGCAGTTACACACTATTCATATAAAAACAAATCAAACACTCAATGTTTTACACTCACAGTATTGTCAATTGTCTTAAAAATACGTGCCTACGCTAAATTCACTTATTCGTCTCTAAAATGTCTTAAATATCTGTTTAAAATATCACATAAAATCTCTAGTAATTAAACACTGTTTTCAGACTAATAAAACGCGGAACGCGCGCGCGAAATCGAATATCAAAATCAATTGATAATTAATTATAAAGGAATCCGAATGGGATAATTTCAACCTTTCGTTACGAAGTCAAATCCCCGACTGCCTATAATTTTTAATAGAGAAATCTTACATGGATTCTTGTGCCATATTCAAAAGGTGTAATTCTTTTACATGTCATATTAACATACGTCATTTTGGTTTACAATAATAATATAGGTTAGTCTAAAGACATATGTGTTATAATATTCCAACTGATATAGGTTCTTTCGGATCCATGCCCATGAATTGTTTTTGCAGTCCCACCACTTCAAATCATGAAGTGGTAATAACTTAGACGAAATGTGGGACCAGCTCTTTAGATACAAAAGTTAAAACCAATAAATTAGTGGTTTATTACCCCCGTGTTGACATCATTTCGATTTCAAGGAACGCTTGACGTGAGAAAGGTTTTTATAGAATTTGTCTAAACTAGGTACCTATTTTTACCCGACTGTCGAAGGAGAGGAGGGTTATGTTTTTTAAAGATAATCTTCGAGTCATGTAACCTTGCAGTTACAACATTCAGTAAATATTTTGTGAACGTAAATGATTTGATTGGTATATTTGTATTTGTATGGAATTTTAAGGTTCTGAAATAAAGATATTTTATTTTATATTATTTATATTACATTTTATTAATAAATAAGTGAGCGTGAGTAAGTAGGTGCATTTTGTATGTCACTGTAATACTCGTAGTGTTGTGTAGTCAGAATCACCCTCCTAGCGTTTATTCGCGGTTGTGCCCTAAATCGGCGGCGGTGGGGCCTGCTTTGGCACCTAATCCCAAGATTTGGCATAGGCACTAGTTTTACTAGATCTATCTGACCTACCAACCCAGAGGGAAAACTAGACCTTATTGGTTATTAGACCGGTTTCCTCCTGATGTTTCTCGAAGTAGAATTTCACCAAAAAGTCACTTTGGAAAATCTAAATAATGAAAAAATATATGTTTAAGGGAGAACGTTACTGTTATATCACCGGGTAGGTCCCTTCAATCGAAAGGTCTTTTAAAATATTGGCTTTGATAAATTGAATAATTTCGGCCTTATCGGACCCCAACTCCCATAAAATGTTTTGCCCCTTTAATTTTCGAACCGTGTTCTAATATCAAAAGACAAAGTTACAAAATTAAATCATTCACTCTAAAGTAAGTATCAAAATGACAATTGCAATTCAAATACTTAATACCTTTTCCGCGGCGACAGAACATGTTTGTCTACCGAAAAACATTTACTTTGCGGAAACTTGATGGTACTCGGCAGGTTTGCGGGCTTGGCACGTCATTTGCGGTTTGAGGCTTACCTCGGTCGATCTTCGGTGACCAAATGCATGTATTATATATATAATTATATACAGTTAATCAAGATCAAGAGCAATTATAATCATTGTTTGTATTTTTCATATTTTAGGTTTAAATAAATGGGTGTACGGGTGAAATTTGGTATAGAGATAGTTTGAGCCCCGGGGAAGGCCATAGAATAGTTTTTATCCCAGAAATCAGTCCCTATTCGAGCTACGATTAAAACGCGGAGTCGCAGAAGGGAGCAAGAAGCTAGTATAATATAAATACTAGGGGACAATCTTACACAAATCAAACTAGGCCTAGTAAGCTCAATAAGGTTTGTGTCATGGGTACTAGGCGACGACATTGTTAATAAATATAAATACGTATACATAGAAAATATCCAAAACTCAGAAACTAGCACCAATTCATGCTCAGTATAATTTTAAGATAGGACTTAAATCAGTACATTAACTAAAACAACCTAGTTACCGACTTGGCAAAGCAGGGACCTATCACAAACAATCTCTAACTACAACGACATTTTAGATCTCAAAATACGAACTAGTTCCAACTAGTCTTAAAGATCGCACGGTTTTAACGGGTTTGAATATCGGCCAAAACTTTCGCGAGTACTTATCTCGAATTTTGTTATTAGAAATGTAGCCGTAGCATGCAAACGATAAAGTTGAAAATGAAACAAAGATGTTAGAAGGAGAGTGTCTTTTGATGCTTGCTGTTGATGAGGGGAAGCAGCCTAGTTCGAGAAAGTATTGGTTTGATAACGAGTTGCGCAGTGTAATGAGGTTTCATTTATATATTTTTTTCAAAGATACAATGTGTTTATTAAGCATCCAAAACTTTACTAAGATATTGTACCTGTCTATAAAGGAAGAGGAAACCACGACCACGACTAACATTCTTAGAACAAAAATAAAACGATATCAGTCAGCGAAATTGAGAAAATTTATATTATAACCAACGGCTTTTATGGCACAGAGTAACTAACTTTTTTGTCCATTTGGTAAGCATTTGGTAAGCTAATATTATTGGAAGTGCTTTTCTATATATTATAAGAAAAAAGAATAAGAATTATTTATTGCATTGAGGTCTACGTCAGCCGCATCTAGCGGACTCCCGCGACCCTGGTAAAGGTTCATCAGTCCACCTTGGGGTCTACATACGCTGCGCCTCCCGCCCGGTACGTGGTTCTACGAGCAATGTGTCTCGCTCACTGCCACTTAAGGGGATGCCTTGATTCGAGTCGAACACGCCCCCTAGACAAAGACACGCTTATGCCTTCCGCGCACGAGAAAAGGAGATGGAACACTCTTCGGGAATGGCTTTTTTGGACAAATTTCGATAAATACCTAACTTAGAGAAGTTTTATTTTTTCATAAAGTGAGATTTTAGATGAGATAAAATACTTTAGTATTAACTTGATTGTGTCGTAAAATAATGTATCGTTTGAGTAGGCTGAGTAAAAAAAGGAAAATACAGACACAACTATGGATTTTTTTTATATCGAGGAAATTTTAAGCAATCATGTATCGGTAAAATCAGAAAAACAATCATATAGTCAAGAATCATATATCTGAAAATCAGACCTTATTGTTTCAATCTAGTCGGAACGGCGTTTCAAAGCACGCGATAATTTCCAATGCACCGCCTTAAGTTTAGCGATTCGGAAGGTTATACCCAGCGGTTACCTCGGTTCTGCGGCGCTGCCACGAAAAACGAAACACGAAGTTCGTATACATGCATCCCTGTCACTCGAGTATTGTGGGTGCGATAGAGATAAATATACCCGAACTTCGAATTTCGGAGTTAATGGTTATAGCTCTACTGCGGATATTATCTTTTCTGATGCGATCACGAACAGAAACTCCGAGCTTAGCTCTCTCCATTGCTCTTTAGCGGACTTAATGCCTTAAGGCATTCTCTCCCAGTCAACCGCAGGGCTAAACAGGAAAGCGTATAGGTGCAGGCAGTTGACCAAGAAAAACACAAATGAAAATTATAGGTAGATCTAACTAATGAAAATACATTTTCTAATGTAATATATAAATACTTACAATAAAATATAATATACATACAAACGTATTACTTTTTTTTGTTAGTATTCAAATAATTGTAAATGCAGCGACGTCACTTTATCGAGAAGAGCAAATTAACTAAGTAGACAGTATAAAACTAACTTAATATCTGCACCACAAGCATAACTTGTAAACTTTCAGTATAAAGCTGAGTTCACATTGTGGTCTTGCTTCGTTTGACACAATTTATATACTACATATAGATTCACGCCTATATTCCCAAAAGGAGAAGGCAGAGCACATGAAACTTATGTTCCATTGCCACTTTTAGCATAAATGAGGGTATAAAATGTCGACAAAATGCGATGTCGCAGTGATTGGTGGCTAACCCACCCCCACAACACACTTCAACCCTGGTCCCTTAGTCGACTTTCCCTTATACACCATTTCTATGACAATAAAGTCAAAAGTGGTCAAAATTTTGTCTAATAATAATAATGGGTAAACTTAAAGTCTACACACATTGTCACTATGTACTCGTACGATTATGATGGTAAGTTAAAGATGCTAGTGTAATTTTTTTTAAATGTGTATGCACCTAAATTTTAGCTAACTGTACCAAATGCATAAGAAGATAATGGCGCTAATAGACTTTATATAATGAAGAGTACTAAGTTAAGAAAAGCCACTAATTATCAAGTTATTTCGGGCAGGCGTTCCAATGTTAACGTCCGTTAAAGTAACGTTCATTATAATTTAATTGCATGTAAATGGAAAGTTTGAAAATTCTCTATGGGCTGCCCCGCCCCTAGACTGGAGTTAATACATGCAATGTTACACGAGTATAAGGTTTATACCATAGGGATTTTGTAAGAGTTGTCTATGTGAATAGGGTAAGTACTTTAAGGCACATAATAAATAATAGTATTACGTACAGAAGGTTCCCTGTTTAGGTATGCCGAACGAGCCTACACTCGGTCATCCCTTTCTATCGCATGGAACGCGCTGCGATAGAACGTGTGCGTGCCGTAGCACCACTCATATACCGGCCGGGGCCGGTAGGCCGGTATATACTGATAGCGGCGCGAAGAAGTCACTTAGTGAGCCGCCCCTGGTTAGGCCAACAGGCTAGCAACTTATCACAACAATTTCACTCATTACTCTGCCTAAGTCGCGTTAGTCTGCTGGATGCGGGTGGTGCAGGACCGATCACTTTGGCACTATTTGGGGAGGCCTATGTTTAGCAGTGGACCTCTTATGGCTGATATAATGATAACTCTGCTTACCCGTTTGAGAAGACTAACGAAAGTTTAACGCAAGTCACAATGTTGGTACCATGTATATCTAGCTTAAGTAACAAAGCAACTTGCGTTTTAACTTCGCTCCCGCAAGGTCTAACTTCCCCGCCTATCTTTCCTGTTGAAAATGTGAAATAATTTCATATCAGCATTACGTAACAGACAAGTTCGCTGTATTTTGTTAACCTACATAAGTTTTAGTGAGAAGTGAAGTCGTGGGTTGTGTTATTTACACGGCGGAGGTGTCAAAGATATGTATACATTTTGGTCTTATTGCAAAGGAATTCGTTACGGAAGTATTTAAAAAAAAATACTCAGGAATATGTGTGTTCATATTTGGTATGCCTCTGTGTCTGTTATAGGGGTACAACGAATTTCTATTGCGAACGTACCTACTTAGATTGCTTTTACGGTTTCTAAGAATTTATTTTTTCTATGACTGTTTCCTTTTTCTTACTTCAATGAGTTCAATATCCTTTTTTGACAAAGGAAATGAGGACGTAGCACTTGTCATAGAGAAAATAATTTATTTGAAAGAACATTGTGCCAGAACATTGAGGGTGCCAATCGAAAATGATGAACTGAATTTAACTTACAGTTTTATGACTGTTCAATATTTATTGGGAATTTTAAATCAGTTGAGACAGACATGCATTATGATTTGTGATCCACCATATTACTGATTCATTTATCACAAAAATATAAATATAAATATATATAATTGGACAATCTTACACAAATCGCACTAGCCCCATAGTAAGCTCAATAAGGCTTGTGTTACGGGTACTAGACGACGATATATTTAATAGATATAAATACTTAAATACATAGAAAACATCCAAGACTCAGAAACAAATATTCATGCTCATCACACAAATATTTGTCCTTACCGGGATTCGAACCCAGGACCTTCAGCTTCGTAGGCAGCGTCACTACCCACTAGGCTAACCGGTCGTCAAAAATATAAGTTGGTAATTCTCACTCTTACCATTTTGCTTTTGTTCACTTCGCATTACCTCCAAGTATTAAAATAAAATAAAATATTATGAATATTAAATTATATTTGTAACATTTTTAATATTTTTTTATTAGCCTATATTGTGTCCCACTGCTGGGCAAAAGCCTCCCCTTTTTTCCGCCACTCGTCTCATAAGGTACATTAAATAAAAAATTCAATTAAACTAAAACTACTTAATGGATGTCTCCCAATCAGGCCCCTGCGGCAGGATCCCCCTCTGGATCGCTAATGGTTATCCGTTGAGCGAGGAACCTATCAGCTCTGTGGTCCCCAGTGGTCTGGACAAGCTTTTGACACAAAATTAAATTTACCTTTATATACGCATTAGTCAACTTTGGCATTTGTATTGTAATATGTATATTATTATTAACTACTTCTTGTATCTAAGGATTTTTGTTTTGGTAATCTGTCTCTTGCACCCATCTTTTGAAAGTCTCTCTTTGGCCCTATGGTTGACGGGTAGAGAACGCCTTGAGGCATTTAGTCCGCCTTTGTACTTAGTTATTTGTGCAATAAAGTTTAATAGTAAGTATAAAAAGCAAAAAAGTTAGCGTTTTATTTATTAATAAAACGCTAACTTATAAATCAACAGCGACCGGAAACTAATAGACGTCAAACTGACACCATCAAAAACCTAGCATTTGCGCCATCCGGGGCAAACAACCCGTCTCCTGGCACAAAGGCTCAAGTGTCAGTTTCAAGTCGCAGGCGAATTTAGCGCTCGAAAAAACACCTCTTCCTGTAAAACAAATTGCACGGCCTTGGCGCATCAGACAGTTTGATAGTAGTAAGGCCCGGTTATATTAAAGGTGAGCTTTCACGACCACTTCAACCAGCTAAATGGATAGCAACCAGCCTCAAAATAAGTCTATGAATGTCAAAACTCTAGCAATTGAAAATAGCTGGTACAGCCCGTTGGATATCCAAACGAAACTCGACGCGCCAATGCGCCATACGAGTGGAGCGGACGTTAATGTCAAAATTCAACGTCGGCAGATCGCCGTAAACGTCAAATTCCATCCATTTGTCGCCGAGGCAAATAGTGAGCTATTCAATGTAATAAGTAGTAATAACACACGACCACGAGCAATTAACAGATACGTGATGCGCCCGCGATTGTAGTCAAAATATTACGTCCATCCTTTAATTGCATCCATTTGGCGTTGAGACATACGGCGCCGTGCCTACGTGAATACGTAGTTCAAGGCCCGGCTTAATTAAGAAACGTTACATCTTTTGTCGAATCATTCTAATCAGTCATTTCCTCAAATTATAAAATTATGTATATTATTGAGATAATGGAAATAGCTTTGTTGTGTTCTGCATGGGGGGTCCGGTCATTGTGGCACTCTTTGGGGGAGGCCTATGTCCAGCAGTAGACGTCTTTCGGCTGATATGATGATGATGATGATGATGATGAATGGAAATAGGACATTCCCATTTAATAATGTTCTAATAAATTGTTAAAGTTGATATTATATATAAAACTAACATACTTATAATATTTAAGGACCTGTGCTTAATATGAATAAGGTAAATGTGAATATGAATTAAAATGTAATCTAATTGCTACGCCCTACCAGGGTCCATATGAGTCCAAATGTACCTAGTTACTAAGACCTGTACAAACTATGGTTGCAATAAATGCTATGACTATGACTATGACAATATCCACTCACTTGCTTTCGGATTTTAAAAAAGGTAGCCTAAATTGCTTTCAATTTTTCTTTATCAAAGAAGTCCATACTTCACTTGGCAACCACAGTTGCCACCATCAGTTTAGGGGTACGCGAAATTGGCAACTGTGGTTGCCACAGGCAAGTGAGTGGATATTGAGGAAGATCGTGACCGCAATTTCATTGTTGGGAACAGCAGATGATTCATTGTATCCGGTCGGTGGCGCGCTGCATACAACACCTGTTTTTGAAGTGTTGTAGTGTTTTGATTTAATCTTTTGTAAGACGGCAAGGAATGTCACAACATGTACTAACTTAGTGATATTTTACCTGACATACGGTCTAACGGGCCCTAATTATAACATCCTACTAATATTATAAATGCGAAAGTTTTAGATGTTTGGATGTTTGGATGTTTGTTACTCAATCACGCTTAAACGGCTGAACCGATTTGAATGAAATTTTGCACGAAGATAGTTTATAGCCTGGATTAAAATAAAGGATAGTTTTTATCCCGGGTCCACGCGGACGAAGTCGCGGGCGGAAGCTAGTACTTAATAAAATTGTTAAAAAATACTGCCCATAGCCTAAATCAATTTTGGTTTTAACAGCTGACTAAGGCCTTTCAAATATAAAGTGAAAAAACTTAAAGCGAAAGTTTCCACAAATCGACACCAATCAACCTTGCTTTTGTTTGACTAAGTAAGACAACGCAATTAACTTATTGTCGTTTTATGAATGTCGGTCAAATAAAGGGTTAATTATATTTAACGCACCGTTTCCCAGATGTTTACTGTGGCTCGGTGTGAATTAGGTTCGTGCCTCGTTAGTTATTCCAATTAGTGCACAGTGCGGATTTTAATTGGGATTTTTATACTAAACACGGAAAACTCGCTGCGGAAATATTCCGTTCGTTATGACCAACGTGTTAAGAGCGTCAAGCAATAACAACTTTTTTTTTTTTGCAACCCTCAAGATTTCAATGGGTGATATATGTATTTAGATGCACTGTTTGCCATATTATATTACAACGAATATAATACTTAGGCGGCGATTATTAAAGTTAACGGACGTTTATGTAGGTACCTATATACTTAGTCGAAATACAAACGAAATGGCATGCGATTTAAAGATAATCGCAATTTTCCAGCCACAATATTTTTTTCTTTGCGCTAGACTTCTGCACACAAATTGTGTAAAGTTGAACTTTTCTTCCGCAGCCTTTACTTCTCAGAAGTCAGGATAAATAAAAGTGTTGCAAAAGTTAGCATCTGAAATATTTGTGTACTGCACACAAACACTACGTCCCCTTTTGAACTTTTCCAATACGGTTCTTGCAAGAGTATATTGCTGATTTTATATTGTGATATTCAATCAGCAATATACTCGTACAAGAAGCAGCACAATGACGATTGAACGTTATTTTCTTGGAAACGTATTACGGCCGCGAATACGAGAAATTAGTTGAGAAGCGTAAGTAGGAAGCGGAGGCGAGTAATCAGTTAATAATGTGCTCTACTGGCTGCTTATCATGGTGTTGTTGCGTCAGTATTAAGATACGGAATCATTTCTTGGGGCAATTCAATTGATATGGAATCAAGGCTCATAAAAGGTGCGTACCGATCTGTGTGGCTTAAAAATGACAGATAGTTGCATTCCATATTTCAAACAACTGAAAATCTTGAATTTGAAGAATTGCTCCAAAATCAAGCCTTAATATTTACTACACTTGTTTGTCACCGACATGGTATTAAAAATATATATATTCAACTTTTCTAAGTATCCGCTACATCTTACGCATTGAATACTAATACATTACGTATCTATGTGAATAGTTTCATTAAAAATGCATATATGTTTATTATATAGGTATATATAAAAATTACAATTAAACTAAAAATAAAATAAAAACTAAAATTAAATACACCAACAAAGTCAAATGGTAACTAAGTATAAAAAAGCCCGCCCGCGTCACTCCAGGTGCAAAGGTAGCCATAACACTAGCCGCATTGCCGCGCTGAATTGCTATCGCCAACCTCTGTACCAGAAATGACCCAGAGCGAGGATCGAGACCTCTCTCATGTAAGCGACGCCCCACTTCCCTAAAAAAGGTTTTGGCCTCCGAGCACCAACGCCCAGTAACCTCCACCGCAAGAGGAACGAATAAATTATTTGAGAGGCACGAGTACTTGTCCCTCTTCCGCACTGCCGCCAGCTCAGCCGCAGCTCCGGGCACCCGCATGGTGTGACTAATATGCAAAGCAGCAAAAGTGCTGACACATGTAGCGTCCCAGAGGAGACATTTGCCTTTTTGCCAGGGCACCAAGGTCAGGCCGTCGGGCCTTTTACCGTCAGACCAACAAAGCCCTGAGGGCTCCAACATACATGGCACATTCGCTGACACGAGCGCCCTCCGAACAATGTTGTTAAGGGCATGGTGACGTGGAAACCTTCCCGCGCAACAACAACAACTCAATGCGTGATGACCGCTACTCTCCACCGTCGCGCCGCAGACGCATATGTGAGGTTCACATACGTTACAGCTTACAGCCTAGGTGAAGAGCCACGGCCACCCGCAGCGAGTCATTGTCCAAGAGAGTACCCAAATGCGGAGAAGTGAGCGCGTTTAGCCACGCCCCAGACTCCGGTCTTGATACCGCCATGAGTCTTGCCCTGTCTACACCTGCCGCGCTCTCCATCAGGCCGTCCAAAGTCCGCTTCGTTCCTACGTCATCCCACAACCGTTGGCGGTCCAAATTTTCAGGCACAGGCGCACCTGAGTTAAGTGTCGTCCAGGCCGCCAAAGCATCGACCGCATAAGGTATGGTTGCCTTGTCACCATCTAAGGGAAGAATCTGAGTGACAAGGTCCACGACCCCTTCCGCCGATGCCAGGAAAGCCGGAAGACTCACATCACGTGCGCGCCTTACTCCCAATCCACCGTTCCGTATGGGTAAGGAAGCTTGGTCCCATTGGTCCGAATTGAGGGAGACATTCAATAGGCACTCCAATACCTCCTTCAACACACAATCAAAGGAGTCAGTGGGCACCGGGTGAAGCCAAGTCGGGACCGTGCGTAAAAAATATGTGAGCTTAGGAACAGCGAAATAGACAAGTAGTAAAATAAGAGCAACGTGCGCTGACAGCAACTTCAACCTCTCCCTAGCAGACAGGACTAGTTGCCTTCTCGCCTTGAAGGCTTCAGGGATAGCTTCAGGGAAAATGGGGGAGCCGAAGAGGTTGAAGGAGTGGGTTGTTAACTCTTTGAGCCCGGGAAGCACGGCACTGACCAAAGCAAATGAAGAATCGGAATTAGCGCCGCATGGGAAAAGCTCGCATTTACTAGTGTTGAGCTCTAAACTTAGTTCCCGGAAGCGAGGAAGGAGCGTGAGCAGATCCTGCTTCACTTCCTCCGGGGTACCCCCAAGTGTACCGTCATCTTGGTACCAGATGTTCAGCGGGTATTTAAGCTCAGAGATCACCTTTTGTATGGCCAGTCAGAAAACTAAAGGGCCCAGTGGATCACCCTGCTGTGCACCAACCTGGGAAAGAATGAGGGATTCGTTAAAAAAGAGGTTTGATGGCGAGGAGTAAACCTGAAAGAGGTTAGGAAAGAGGCAAGGCACTTTCTCCCTTACTTCGCCCAGAAGAACATCATGCTCTACAGAGTTGAATGCGTTTTTGATGTCTAATTTTATAATGACGCAATCCGTGTTTTTGGGATCCATAGAGAAAGCTCGAGTCGCATGGATGGCAGCCTTACAACCTAAACTAGTGCCAAATCCTAACTGATAGGGTTGAAGATAAGCAGCCTTGACCTCTCGCACAGCTCGGCACCCAAGTTTGGCCGTTAAGCGGTGAAATGTGCTGCCTATAGCTATTGGTCTTACGCCACCGCCTTTTTTTGTAAGTGCACATACCGATGCACCGTAAATGAAAGGACATACCACGGGGTTCAGTTGACCACTGAGTTACAAAGTTTCGTCAACCACTCAAGTAAGCGGGGACCGTTGTAACCAGCGGAGCCCGAAGTAAGTTCCTTCAGATGTGCTGGACGGATACCGTTCAAACCAGACGCAGACCCACTGTTAAAGGAACTAAGAGCCAGTGCTACATCTTCCAGCTTGGCAGTATAAGCAGGAATAGATCTGTCGGGCTCTGGTGGGAGAGTAAGTGGGCGAGAAGGAGACGGGTGCTTTGACTGTAGGGAGGCAAGAGTTTCTGGACTCGACGGTGCTACTCCATCTTGAGACATCAGCATACGTACTGCGCCCCTTAAATCACCCTCAAGAACTTTGTGTTCAATAGCTTTAAGAGTTGAGGGTGACCTTACGGCTGCTAACTGCGTCTACAAAAAGAGAGACAATAACACTGGCCGTATCAATATTGTGCGTAACTTTAGTAGTGAGGTTGCCCGTGCCTGTGACTTCTGGCGCTTTCAGTGCAGAATAGGAAAACGAAAGCAAAGCGAACCAATCACCTGTATACAAAAGTAGAAATACATTTCTCGACGAGGTTGCTTAATCTACCTGCTGCTGCCAAGTTCCGAGCGCCCTTAGGGATGTGACGCAACACACGCACAGATTGTTTCAGGGTAGCCAGGTCATCTAATCCTGGACAACGCTGGATATCCGGTTGAAATTGGTGTGGTATCAGTTGTGGAGGTGGAGTCAAGGCCGGACGGGATACGTTTTTGTGAATACGATCTATGTGTACTTTAAGACCGTGAGCACTGAAGGTGGGAGATGAATTAGGGCAGTGGGGACACAGTATTTGGGTCGCGGGCTGCATTTGCAAATATGAAATACAATACACTATACACAAATACACACTCACAATAATAGCACATACATTTAGGACATTTAAAACCAAACTGAGCAAAACTAAAATAATTATAAAAACATCGCCTTCAGTTGATGCACTATCCTGATGACACGAACATAATATTTGTTTAATAAAAAATACTGAACTAAAAATGTCACTCAATAAAAATAAACAATCAGATGTATGTCACTGGAGCCCAAAAAGTGACGACGCATGCGTTGCTTGGTGTATCCAAGGAGATGAGGCTGCTTCGCCAATAGAGACCACGGAAAATTAGGGTCGCCGTTGGTTACGTTCGGCACGTCAAAAATGGCTTTCCAGACAAATGCGTCAATTTCTTGTTGATATCTGAGTGCCAACAACAGCTGAACGGGGGCTTCTTAAAAGCCACCCACACTCGCAGAGCTGCAATAAGGACCCGTGTGGGTACTTGTTGCGAACAATCATTTCTTCAAATAATTCATTTTCTCTATTTTACGGGATATTTATTGGGAGATGTCAAAAAAGACGTGTTAACAGATTCAAAAATCGAAATTATTTCTAATAATCTATGTGTGAATTAAAAATTCCGTATTTCAAATAACTGGAATACTTGAATTTGAAGAATTGGTCCAAAATCAAGCCTTAATACTACACTTGTTTGCCACCGACATGGTATTAAAAAAACAATTTTAAACAACTTTTCTAAGTTCCGCTACATCTTACGCCTTGAATACTAATACATTATGTACGTATCGAAGACTCACAAATTCAAGAAACCCATGCTGGCGGCGAACCACTCACTGAATTACGCACTTCAACGAGAACAGAGTATATTGCAATAAGAGTATTGAATTTGAATCGATATTATATTGGTTAGCGCCCGTCTTGACAGCTTATATTTGGTACGCGAGCGTCTGCGACAAATATAAAATTGATTTAAATTGAAAACGAATCGTGAAATGACCCGGCCTGTAAACGATCCATCGCGTTAAATAAACAGGGCCTTATGGAATTTGTGAATATATACTATTATAAATATTTATAACTTATCTAAACCTTGTGTAGGCAAAATGATTGAATTATGCGTGTAAAAGAAGGGTGCGTAGCGATGCCGATAAGTTTTTTTGATATAATATTAGTCGCAATAATGCTCATTTGATATATAATTATTGAGTCATAACAACACTTAATATATTTACATATGATATAATTATCATTTAATATAATGATCAATTGATGTTATGATCGTTTGTTTATGTTTGTGTGTCTTAATAAAACATACTTATTAAGTCTAATGACTTAATACAAAAAAATATTTCCAACAATGAACATATGATAAAATGTTAATTTCTGCTAATGTACAGTTAGCATAATAGTTTTTGGTAGACACTAAGGCAGTCGGTGTAGGTAGAACCGTGACCCTACAGCGCGCGAGCTGAGCGAGCGAAGCGAGCGTGGCGCGGTAGCGGCCGGTAAAGCGCCAGAACCGAACACTTTTTTACCGCCTTATTACTCATACTATATGAGTACAATTTGCAAGGTGTAATTTTTGCTATACTTTCTTTACTTTATTGGCGTTACCAAGCTGTTGTAATAAAAACAATATATTATACTAGGTACTTGACAGTTATGTAACATGAGAACTATACAATTATATGGTTATAACAAATAAACGTTATACCAGACAATAGTTATACAAAATAAACATATATATTTTGAGATTATACAAAACGTTTATTATATACAATGAGTGATTATATACTTTGAAATTATATCATTTATTTTTATACCCATCATTACACACCCGTAAAAGATCCTTCCTTATTGACAGACCAGACAGAGACAGACAGGGACAAGACAGAGAGGCAGGGCAAAGCGGAATGTCATTTCTCTTATATTAAGAGCAGCCCAATACTGGAGAAGTTCCTCCACCATACTTTCTCTGAAGGTCAGGTGTTGCGTTCCTGGTGGTGAATACGCCTTAAGGTTCTGGTTGACTCCAGAACTCTAGGTTGCGACTGACGTTCGAACAACTCAACTGTCATTGGTAGATATAAAAATTACAGTATTTAGATCCATATGACGCACGTACACAGCGTTACCCAATCGATCAGCATGTCTCTATGAGCATTTCCCCATCCATAATATATTGAAAGGAATTATTCACTACAATGTCACTACCAATTAACCAGCCAACTTTTCCACCTACCTCGCAAATTGTTTTCGACGCGTCCTGTTCCCGGCCTATGTCATACCAACACACTCGCACTAATGAAATTATCCCGTTCCATTAGGGTTGTCACCCCGTGTCAAGCTTTCGCCAATCGAGCTGGCTCTTTGATCTCGCCGGGTGTCAACCCTGGTTCACTTTTTACGATGTACTCGTATCGAGATTGTTTGCGAGTTACAGAAAGGCCGTAAGTGACGTGGTTTTGTTTGGAAGATACGCCTTTTCTAGTTAGTATGGCAGTGCTTTTGTTCATTAGGCTCTTGGTCGTGGGATCGCTTGTTCAGGATTCACAAGGATTCACAAGTGGGAACTTTTTTTGGAACAGTCTCAAAGGATGTTTTCGACGATACTTTTACAATCCTTACTAATATTATAAATGCGAAAGTGTGTGTGTGTGTGTTTGTTTGTCCTTCTTTCACGTCGCAACGGAGCGTCGTCTTAGTGTGATTTTTTTGTACGGAGATAGTTTAGAGGCTGGAGAGTGACATAGGCTACTTTTTCCAGCGGGAAAACATCTAATTCCCACGGGAAAATTCAATATGTTACATTTTCCTATAACCACGCGGGCGAAGCCGCGGGTATCAGCTAGTCATTTATATACCTAAGCTTTAAAATTTGTTTCATCTAATTTTACTATTTGGTTGGTCAAAACAAAGCACCTTTGTGTATCGTTATAAAATACACAACAACTAAATTAATGGTGTTTTATATTGGTTAAATGATACTTACTTTATGTTTCTCCGCATTTCCTCTTAATTTTAGATATGTTGGTTTTGTATGAAATAGCATAAAAACAAACCATACCTACTTCATAATTCATAATTCAAAATTCATTTATTTTGCATAAAACATGGTACATAAAGATGGTCAGTATACAAACAATTCAAACACACATTTCACCAGTAGCTGGCATGCAAAACGAAAACAATTCAACAATAAGAGTAATGATCATTTACTTACAATAATTATGTACAATTCAGAAATATAATAATGTCAAGAAATTAATAATTCAGATAATATGTCACTGCTTAACCTATACGTATAAAATAAAATAAACATGTCAAGATTTATAATATTCAAAATAATCATTGACGCTGTAAAAACATTCCTGTATCAACCATTTTTTTAGTATACATTTAAATAAAGTAAGTGGTAATTCTTTAATGTCATCATGCAATCTATTATATATACTAATTGACATACAATATGCATTATTGCCATACAATTTGGTTCTTTTATGCGTTCTTTTATCTTCAATTGTATTAATAAAATTTTGGCATACTAAAAACAAACAGAATCCAACAACAGTTAGCGGGTTGGGTTGGTTGGTAGGATAATTGATTCTAAACAGCTGATATAAAATATTACGTATTTTCAGAGAAGAAAGTGAAAAAAAAAAACTAATTCAGTTCCATCGCCAGCGGCGTGGAGCGAAATCCTTTGTGGTCGCCGATATACATACATAGTTACACATAGTACAGTTAGTTAGTTATACATAGTTTTAACATAGGTACTTAACATTAGTTAAACTGAGCGCGGTCTCGCCAACAAACTGTTATCGCAGTTTGACGAGTAACATAACATTATTAATTGTTTTGTACTTTTGATAAAAAAAAAAAAAAAACTTTTATTTCTTTGAGTTTCAATTATACATGTAAGCACAAAGAGCGTTGTCATTGAAGTATAATTGGAATACAAAATTAAAACGGTTGTAACATCGAGTTATTACAATGGGTAGTAAAAAAAAATGGGTAAGAGTAATACATAAATAACTTCGAATCAAACAATAATCTGAAACGTTTTTATTTTTTATGATATAGGAGGCAAACGAGCAGTCGAATCACCTGATGGTAAGCGATAATCGACGCCCATGGACACTTACAACACCAGAAGAGTTGTAGGTGCGTTGCCGGCCTTTAAGATGGTAACGGCCTTTAAGCTTAAAAGCTGTTTGGTTTTAAGAGTTTATATAAATCTCTAACCTAGATGATCTTGGAAGTTTTAGCAGTATTAGATACTGCAATAAAACGTTATATTATTATTTTTTTATGTTAAGAGTCCGCAGTAAGCTCAGCCGAATCTCACCTTCCCATACAAACGTAGTTACGCTCTCATTTTACAACTACGTGTTGGATTGTGACGAAACTTTGCATATACAATGACATGAGGCATATCTATATCTGTAATTAGTTTATATGGTTCCAGTTTATAAACAAACAAAATACAGCAAAAACAAGTTTTGCATGAAAAACTTAAATTCGCTGTATATTTTTCGGAAGCTACATAAACTAATTTACAGATGCCTCATGCTATTGTACATGCAATGTTTCATTACAATCCAAGACGTAGTTTTAAAATGAGAGCATACGTTTGTATGGAGAATCGAGCTTACTGCGTACTCTTAACTTCCCATTCCATTCCTAAACGAGGCCAATAATTTAAATCTTTTTTTGGTGATCACACATCATTGTAAAGAACAAGCTTATTATTAAAGATTTTAATTGTTTTAAGCGACGTATCTTTACTCTTTGTCACTGTAGATACATATATTTTGTTTTCCTTATCAACAGAAAGAGATGCAATTTGGCAAACACAAAGCCTGTCAGCCCAAGACGTAATTAAAAACTTCAGGATGAGATAAAGCAGGGGGTCAATTTGAAACAAACGTTTCACATTCCAATTTGATTTCAGCATATCGCGGACTCTTTCTGACACGTCAGCTGGCAACGCGGAAGCCCTGTGCGAAACATATTAAAATTTAGTAACTCAAAAACTTAAGTGCCAGAATGCTTCCTTAATTTTCATAGAAAAGATTGCCCGTTCTGTAAAGTTTTTAATGAGTTTTTGTATCGTGTTTTAGCAAGTTTTATGAGCTGGAACTAACTTCATGAACAGATCTACCGAAATATAAATGTCTATTAACGAAATGTATCCTTAAATAATAGTCCAAATAGGATGTCATCAATATAACGAAGTAATTATAAAAAAAATATTCAGGATACAATTTTCTATTAAAATGTTTGCCATATAGCGAACTTCTCAATAGGTTACATATGATAAAGGTACATATGATTTGATTTTAGATTTTAATATTCAATTTCATTGCATTTTTATCAGGCTCTATAAACAAAGGGGGCTTCTACTAATAACTTTTTTTTTTGGGTAGGTATGAGGAACATAAAATTTGTTCCTCTCTCAAAGACTAATGTTAAATTAACTTAATACGAAAAAGTGATGAAGCAGTTCAAAGCTCAATAATAATTAAAAAAATCGCGTAACGTTCATTTAGACACAATTGTTTTTTTTTCTGTTCTAGTTCATTGACCCTTGCAGAAGCGGCCCTATTCACGAAACGCGAGAACGGTCAAACAAATTTCCTCGTAAAAATACAACGTTGCCGCTGTCGCAAATTCAGTAGTTTAGATAAGGGTGGGTTGTCAGTTGAAGCGATTGGCACTTGGATAGTAAAATAACAAACCGTACGTAATCTTATTTTCCACATCACAACATCCTTGTTTGCGGCCAAGTAATTAGTTTAAATACTACTAATATTATAAATGCGAAAGTTTAGATGTTTCGGTGTTTGTTACTCAATCACGCTTAAACGGCTGAACCGATTTGAATGAAATTTGGCACGAAGATAGTTTATAGCCTGGATTAAAATATAGGATAGTTTTTATCCCGAGTCCACGCAGACGAAGTCGCGGGGGGAAGCTAGTCTTAAATAAAACCTTATCAAAGACAGCAGACAAACAGGCTGCGTGCTGCGTGCATGCGTACACAGGGAACGTCGGAACGGAGCGGGAACGTCGCAGCTCTCTTGTATTTATTTACAAATTCGCTGGTGCAAGTGATGGTTTCCATTATGAATACGGAGACCAATATAATTTTTACAAAGACTACAAAAAAGTGTCATACAATTTTTATTTCCTGGAAACAAATCGATGCATCAATTGGAGTCCAAGGTTGTATGTTAAAGTATTGCGGTGTTTTTAAATAATATTACTCTAGATTAAATATGAGACAAACTTCAAAAGAATCTCTTGACATGTGGAAATACCAAAAAAACGATCTTCGTGTGATTCAAGTTCACGACATAAGTTGTGATATTCACTGTGTTCTCCTCTTCTTCCATTAATTTTATAAACCCAATCCCTTTTGGATGTCGCAGGAGTGTCTTAACAGTAAGAGCAGTGCTTCTTCTTCGTCAGTCAAACTACTATCGAACATGATGATAATATTATAAGTAGAATGCAAATGTCAATATCAATAGTCAATAATCTTATCACTTAAATACTTAAGTTATCATTTGTGTGCGCTCACCGATTATGTTGCATGGTATGGTATACATTCTCATGTAAGTGAATATGTTGTATTCTTATGAGAAATAAAGATCTTTAAACCCAAATGGCGGCGTCGTGGAGCTGCAGCGTGCGCACGCATTGCGTAGGCGCGTAACCCGGTGTGACAGGGGTGCCGTGCACGTCTACGCTTACGTCGACGCATATGTGCTGCACAAGCAGTCGGTGTGGCTCGACCATAATACGGCACGCAGATTATTTTTAAATATCTTGAAGGGCAAAATCGAAGGAAACAGAGGCAGAGGAAGGCCCGAACATACGAACACCAGCCAAATAATAGAGAACGTTGCTGTCGATTCGTATGAAGACGTCAA
Source organism: Epinotia bilunana (assembly GCA_947049275.1). Taxonomy (NCBI): domain Eukaryota; kingdom Metazoa; phylum Arthropoda; class Insecta; order Lepidoptera; family Tortricidae; genus Epinotia; species Epinotia bilunana. The sequence goes on along the minus strand of OX346270.1, from coordinate 3,301,663 downwards.
GAGGCTGGAAGATGACAAAAATCAGTGGCGGGTACTCCACCGACAAGAGCCTAGCTTTTAAATAAAGATGATGATGATATGACAGAGTATAAATATCACTCTTTAGCCGCTGACAACGCGGCCCCGCCCCAAGCCCTGTCGGCCGCCCACCAAATGTCCGCCATTATCATTTGTACCCCGATAAATAAAAGCCGATAGTAATGTGCCTAAATGAGAGATATTAGGGGCAATTATTATAATATTTTATTCTCAAAGGCATATGTGTGTGTTTTTCGACAATAATACACTAAACGAGGCAAATGTGCCTAGAAAAATGTAATCTCATAAAATATTAGATTATTTCTGTTTAGATACCTGGGCTTCTGTTCTCGCTTTATGTATTATAATAATGTTCATCCTACATTCCAATAAAAATGTGGTTACACTATACTTGAAACGAGGTCCGGGGTGGATATTTTTTGTTGAAGTAAGCCTCTATTTTGTTTAAGTGATAATCCTTAGCAACACAATAACACATTTCGACATCTTGTCAATTTATTGCCAAAAATTAAAAAACTTCGCTAAATTGTAAGAGAACCAACTCTGTATTTATAAGGTGAATTTGGGGTCACAAAGCAATATAAACACGAAAAAAACCTTAATTCGCAGATGATCTCAATGTGACTGCGAGGAATTATTCCACTTACGTCAGCCGTTTTGATTTTCTGGCCTAAGTGGAATTTCATAAATTTTGATGTCTGAAAAAAAATCTGACCTAAGTGGCAGCTGACGTAAGTGGAATAATTCATTGAAATTAGCGTCTAATGCCCCTGTTTTTTTCACCGGATCAAAAAAATATTTAAACGAGTAAAAAGCAGGAACATTTTTATCATCATATCAGTCGAAATACGCCCACTGCTGGACATAGGCCTCCCCCAAAAAGTGCCGCAATGACAGGAAAGTAGGATGACTGGTATTAAAATAAACAATAACAATGAGACTGAGTCAAAAAAAGTTGTACGGGACTTAAGTCACCCTGTAATTGCCGAATTAACTTTTTATAAAGCTTCATGTCCGTAACGCAAAACCCACGATCGTTATAAAGGTCGTGTTCTTATAAAACTTGATTTTGTTTAAGAATAGCTTTCGTTTGGCTTCCTGCGTCTAAAAGCGCCCGTGGTACGTCGTATACGCTTCTTGTGAAGGCTGTAATGTTGTTTCAAACAATTTGCCACGCTTCATGACTTTACTTAGTTTACCCGGTGACTCATTTGAACGTTACACATAGTCAACGCTGCTGATTCAGCTGAATACGCAATCTTTTTTACAAGCTTTTATTTAGTTTTTCATATACCTTCCACATCCATAATAGTTAAAGCAATGACGCGGAGTTTCGGTGTGAGCTCCCGAAGCGTTTTGGAACCGCCCTGTGCAACCCGAACTGAGCCAACTTGGACTGGAGCGGAAATTGGAGGGGGGCGGGAAGGTTGTTGCCAGGTATTCGTTTGAAACAGCATTTCAATATATAAATAGCGTTCACCATTTCAGGAAACCGCTGTTTCCATCGGCTGCCTGGAATTTTTTTTTTCTTTTTCTGCCCCAGTCCAAGTTGGCTCAGTTCGGGTTGCACAGGGCGGTTCAATACTTCGGGAGCTCAAATACCGCGAGCCATGCGGTTGCCGCTTTAACACTGCAACTACTTATGTGTTTGTTATAATCGTCATAATTCAAATTAAATCATTGCATAGTTATCATGTGGTACAAAATAGGATTTGCGTTAGAATTGGTTTACACATGTACCCTGTTAGCACAGTAGGGTCATTTCGCCGGTTAGCGACCACCTAATTTTATGTGCCGGTTGGCGACCACTTGGCTGAGTTGGTGAACTGAAAGGATATTTTCTCGGTTTTTTAGTAGACTTCTATTCTAAAACAACAAAAAAATGCATGTACAACTAATTGTCTCAATAGGGTCTGTAGAATTGATGTTATCTTCAATAGAAAAAACCTTCTCCTTCAGGTGGTCGCTAACCGAAGGTGGTCGCGTAACCAGCGTAATGACCCTAAGTATCTTAAAATTAAAACTACAACTAAGAGGTTTAGTCACACACAAATTAAATTTACCACATTTATTCATTCATTTGCCATATATTTAAGTGAGTTTCTCTTAAACCGTAACACTTCCAGGAAAATCGTATATAAACTTTGCTCGTTTTATAAAAATCCTGAAAAGTTGTCAGTTTCCGATACAAAAATAATTAGGGCTCAGCCGTGACATGAATACCAAATGAAATTATGGTTTTTATCTTGTAGCCCGAGTCTTCAAAAATAGGAAATATTAATTTTATTTATTTACCAATTTACACCATCAGGACCTTGATATTAGGTATGTTTAGATGTTTGTTACTCAATCACCTTTAAATGGTTCATCCGATTTATATGAATCTTTGCACGAAGATAGTTTATAGCCTCGATTAAAATATAGGAGAGTTTTTATCCCGGGTCCACGCAGATAAAGTCGCGGACGGAATCTCCTTTGTTATATTGAGGAAGCTGAATGCTAAAACGACTTAAAGCTTTCAACAATACAAGAAATCCAAATAGGTACTCTTTATTGCACACCTCAATAATAATACATCAAAAAGCGAATATCGCTTATACGAGTAAGAGGAGAGGAAAACAACAGACGGTCTCAGGACAAATTATATTCCTGTGTGTATGTTTTTATATGTTTTATACTGGTACGAGTAAAACCCGTCAGGGTCCGCATGTTCTGCCGAGATAAAAATCCCATCACCCGTTTTCTTTCCGTGGATGTTGTAAGAGTCAACTTAAGTAATAGGGTTTAAGTGTGCTGTGACCGATGGGCTGTTTAACCTATCGCTGCAATATCACATTTACTTCATTATTAAACATACAGGCCCTGAAATTTTTAATGTGTTTGACCCCTTTTTGGCTTGAATAGGTAATATGAGTGTTTTATTAACTTCAGTTTACGTCACATAGATATCCACATATAGTTATTACAAGATTGCATAACCAACTATAGCGGTGAGTAATCGGTCATTAATTATTGTCCGCTAATGAGTAAATTTTAATTATGAAATGGCATATGATAAGTACTTAATACTACAAACATACAGTATAATTATGTATCCAGAAAGGGTAGGCAGGAATGAGGGATCAACTTGCTACAATATCGAAAGCCCTGCCTCTTCCTTTTGTCATTATTGAACAACGTTATTTTCCGAGTACCTAATACCGTAATTTTTTTTTGACATTTTAATTTTGACATCTTCCGCCCGCGACTTCGTCTGCGAACCGCGATAAAAAACTATATTTTATTTTAATCCAGGCTACAAACAATCTAAGTGCAAAATTTCATTCAAATCAGTTGAGCCGCTTAAGCGTGATTGAGTAAAAAACATCCAAACATCTAAATATCCAAACATCCAAACTTTTTCATTTATATAAGTAGGATGTAACAAAACATTAGGCCAGACTATACAGTTACGTAGGTCCAACTTCGAGAAAGAGGTCAATCCTCGACTCCGACTCGGCTGGCCAGCGTTCGGAAAGCTAGAGACGAGAGTCTTTGAGCAGTGCGTGTTGCCAGTGATGACATATGGCACTGAAACGTGGTCGCGTAGTACTATGGGCCTCATAAGAAGGCTCTACGTGATCGCATCAGAAATGAGGCTATCCGCAGCAGTACCAAGGTAACCGATATAGCCCTCCGAATCGCTAAACTTAAGTGGCAGTGGGCGGGGCACATAGCACGTAGAACCGATGGCCGCGGAAAGGTTCTCGAGTGGCCACCACGTACCGGAAGGCGCGTCGTGGGTAGACCCCCCACAAGGTGGACTGATGACCTGGTAAAGGTTGCGGGAGTCCGCTGGATGCGGGTTGCGCAGGACCGGTCACTTTGGCACTCTTTGGGGGAGGCCTATGTCCAGCAGTGGACGTCCTTCGGCTGATAAAACATAAATCAATATAAAATTAACTAATTCTGAAAAAAAACCTTTTTACCTACCTTTTTTCTACCTTGCAGCACTCGCACTCCCCTAGTTACGCACAAACCAAGAATATACGCACACAATTCTAAAGAACCGTTCAGAATTTGAGTCTCTCACTCCTTTTATGCCTTATCAAAGCGAGTTGCAACCTAAAAGTTACATTGTAATTTTAATTACAACATTAAAGAGATCATTATATTCCGTACAAAGTTAACTTAATAATCAAAGTAACTTGAGATTTATGAGTGGAATAATTTGCTTTGCGTCAAGTCGAGCCATCAAAGGTTTAGCAATGCTTAATTAAGTTAATTATTACCGAGTAAAGGATAAAGTAGATAATTAACTGTTAGTGTATTAGACGCCGGTCATTGAAACGAGGCGATTATGAGTTTACATATTGGCACGTGGAATTGGTCGAAGGGAATCATCTCCACAGTTCTTCATCGATCATGTCATACCTACCTTCCCGTGCCTTATATCTTGGAGATAGCTGTTTTTGTTCATAAGTACAAAACCCAGTTCATAGAAGTATGTCAGATACGTATCCGTAATGTTCGAGCACAATATAAGCATAAGCTACATAAACCTGCTGCTAGATTAGCACTTACATCCAAAAACCGATATATCATGTGCATCACAATTTATAATAAGACTAGCTTCCGCCCGCGACTTCGTCTGCGTGGACTCGGGATAAAAACTATCCTATATTTTAATCCAGGCTATAAACTATCTTCGTGCAAAATTTCATTCCAATCGGTTCAGCCGTTTAAGCGTGATTGAGTAAGAAACATCCAAACATCCAAACATCTAAACTTTCGCATTTATAATATTAGTAGGATACCCGATAGTTTTAAATTACAGAAGATAAACTTATGAAATATATCGTGTTTATACAATGCGTGCTTGGTTAATGAAAATGCAGGCTTCTAGTTTTATCCACAACGAAGTTATAGGGGGGTCGAAAATGCCCTGAACTGCTTCGAGAAAAGGATGGTACGGCCGTGCCGCTGTTTTGCTCGACTTGGCGGGGTCACTGCCGTGCCCCCAGATATAAGAATCTAGTTAAAAAATTACTACTTGTAATATACAAATGTTATTATAATATCAATGACTTCTTGAATGATTCCCTTTAATTGTATATGTTAACTCTTTCTTGACATAATTTTCAATTCATTTTTGTTTAGTTTACTTACATAGAAATGCATTAGTGTAATTATTGTAATTTGATGTATGTACACCTGAAAAGGTAGGGAGGGTGTGGTGAGTCCACCAGATTTACTGCAACTGTAACTTCAAATTGTAACCCATTTCCCACATGCATAAATAAATTTCATTTCATTTCATTTCGTGATTTTGAGTACCTTAATCACCAAGGGTGCTCTTCTTCTCCTTGGTCGATACGTTCTTGTCCGAACGGTCGTGGTCGAGTGGCGAGCAGATGTCAGTCACCGCACGATTTCTAGCCATTTCTGTCTATCCTTGGCCTTTCTAGTACACTCGTACAATTGACAGCCCACCACGGATTTGATCTGGGCTGTCCATGGCACGGGTGCTCTTCCGCGCGGTCGTGTACAAACAACAGAGATTAATCTAACTATAGCTATTATATAGGTATTGTACCTTATACCTAGGTCAAAATCCATCAAGCAGTTTGAGCAAGATACCCTGGAAACATGATACATCACATTATTTGGAAACACCTCCCTATTGCAGTCGGGTAAAATAGGTATCTCTGTATCCCTATGGCCCATAAACCCTTTTAGGATTCAAGTTATTAGCATACATGTGTGTTGACTGGAACATGATCCCTTAGAAACTACGTCTAGTCCGGATTGAAAAGGATTAATCCGGGCACCTGTCTGTCAGGATAGCAGTCTGTTTGACTGAGAGTATTGGGTTGGAATTTACTTGATATGTTGACATACCTCGTCCTGACGGGTTTAGAACAAGACGCACACTTTTTTGATCCCATCTGTGATGTAGGTAGATTCATAACAGCTGTCAGCTATGCTATATGTGTGTCGCTTACGTCAGTCCGGAATAAATCCTTGAACCAACTAGACGCCTATCATTTGCATATACCTACCAGGACACCTAATATCCCGAATACACCACAGTGGCGACGAATAGTGAGTGTCCGCGTGTGCAATTATTACATACATAAATAATTGGGTCGACAAAAATGTCCATCGGCAAACTACACGAATTCAATGTTAGTAATGGGGCCTGGTTGTCGTACATGGATCGGGTGGAGATGTTCTATAAAGTGAACATAGCCGAATAAGATATGAAGGTACCAATTTTAATCGCCGCGATGGGTGATGAGGCGTATGAGCTGCTGGAGAACCTGGCTAGTCCTACAAAACCGGCGATGTTGACCCTAGCTCAAATAAACTTAGCGGCTTATGATTACGACATTGAACGACCTAATGGCGCAGCATTTACAGCCAGCGCCATCAGTGTTGGCGGAAAGATACCGGTTCAGACAAAGGCGCCAAAATGTTGGTGAAACCGTATCTATGTACGTGGCGGAATTGAAACGGCTGTCTAAACATTGTAAGTTTGGCTCGAATTTAAGTGAAGACTTGCGGGATCAATTCGTGTGCGGCTTATCCAGCGATGTAATTAGGCAACGGTTGTTTGCGGAGGACGACAAGGTGACCTTCACAGCAGCAGTAAAACTTGCGACTTCATTAGAGGCAGCGGAGAGGGACGCTGCGATAGTGGAACAGGTCAAAGTAACAGGTTCGAGAGGGACGGGTGAGGTGCAAACCGTTATGTTTGCGAGTAGAGGGAGGTCTTCTAGCACATTCGGCGGGCCGCAGGCGCGCGCGCCTGTATTAACGTCACAGCGGCGGGGTGCTAATGGCCGCAAAGAGAGACATTGCGAGGCTTGTGGGGCGCATAGTCATAATTATGTCAACTGCAAATTCCGTGACTATGTATGCAGCAAGTGTCAGCGAACAGGCCACTTGCGGCGCGTGTGCCCAGACTGGGGCGCGGGCGCGGGCGCGGCGGGCCGCGGCGGAGCGCGGGCCCCGGCGCGACGCGGAGGGCCAGCGGCGGCAGCGCCGGCACGGAGTGCCATGTATTATGGGGACGCCGATCGCGAATCCAGCGAGGAGCACGGCGGAGATATCGAGGAAGATTACATCACTTATGCCTAAATAACTACTAATCGGTGAGTTTACCGCTACAAATTGATAATACCGTGATTCAAATGCAGGTCGATACCGGGACGGCAATTTCATGTGTGATAAAAGGTCACGTATGATCTATATTTCTCTCATCTGGGTATAGCTAGTGACAGTACGGTGTTGAAGTTTTACGACGGAACCATTATTAAACCATTAGGTATAATTAGACCCATGGTGACGTATAACGGCTATAGTAAGCAATTTGAATTGTTTATTATTGAAGGTGGTACAACTTCTCTCTTAGGTAGGCAATGGCTGGCCGAGCTGAATATAGAAATACCGAAGTTTAATAATTGTAATTTTGTAGTAAAGGAGGCCAGCGGACCATTTAGTGACGAGATTGTGAATTTACTTGGCAGGTTTGAGGAGTTGTTCAGCGACGGACTGGGGCGGTACAAGGACGGAAAAGCGACATTGAGGGTGCGCGAGGGTGCGGCGCCGGTGTTCCACCGCGCGCGGCCCCTGCCGTACGCGCTGCGCGAGCGCGTGGACGCCGAGCTGGACGCCATGCTGCGCGCCGGCGTCATTGAGCCCGTCGACTGCTCCGACTGGGCCTCCCCTCTGGTACCTATTAATAAGCCGGATGGCTCACTTAGAATTTGCGCAGACTATAAAACCACCTTGAACCCGTTTTTATTATCGTTACCCGCTGCCTAAAATAGAGGATGTTTTGGTTAATTTAAATGGTCATATGTATTTTAGTAAAATAGATCTGTCACAAGCGTACAACCAAATTGAACTGGATGAATCCAAATGTTACACCGTCATAAACACTCATAGTTGTTGGGGTTGTTTCGGTACAATAGACTGGTATATGGGCTTTCATCCAGCGTAGGAATTTTCCAGCGTATCATGGTTAATTTATTAGGTAACATACCCAACGTCGAAATATTTTTAGACGATGTCATTATTGGAGGGAAGAGCAAATCGGAACATTTACAGGCTTTAAATTCGGTTTTCCAGCGTCTACTTACTAGCGGGTTGAAATTAAAGAAAAGTAAATGTGTTTTTCTCGCTAAGGAAGTGACATACTTGGGGTATGTTGTGTCTAGGGAGAGTATTAAGCTGGATATATCAAAAATAAGTGCAATCTTGAAAATGTCGCAACCTCGTAACATATCAGAATTAAGGTCATTTTTAGGTGCAGTAATTTTTTTTGGCAGGTTCTTACAGAATCTCAGTCTCAGGTTGTCACCTCTTTATAACCTCTTAAAAAAAGGAGTGGAGTGGTATTGGAGTAAAGAGTGTGACGAGTCTTATTTACAGGTCAAGCAATCATTGTCAGGTGCCGGGGTATTGAGTCATTACGATCCAACAAAACGTTTGATAGCTACTTGTGACGCATCCCCGCGAGGGGTGGGGGCGGTGTTGACTCAAATCGGGCCTGACGGTGAGCGCCCGGTCGCGTTCGCTTCACGTACACTAAACAGCGCGGAGACAAACTATTCACAGATTCACCGCGAGGAGCTATTATATTCTGCGTTAAGAAATTCCACCAATATCTGTATGGGCGTCATTTCACGTTACGTACGGACCATAAACCGTTAGTATCCATTTTTGGGCCAAACACGGGTATACCAACAATGACCGCTAGCAGGATGCAGCGGTGGGCAATAATCTTAGCGGCTTATGATTACGACATTGAATATGTGAAAACAAAGGATAATTGCGCGGACGGGTTGTCTAGGTTACCGAGTACGGCAGGGTTGAGCAATAGTTCATATGATATAATTCCAGAGCAAACTTATCTTCACTTTGCACAAGACGCGTTGCTATTAGATTATAGTAATATAAAACACTACACCATGCGCGATCCGGTCTTAGCTAGAGTTTTAACTTTTATCCGTAATGGCTGGCCAGATGACTGCGATGTAGAAGGGTTAAAACCATATTTCAATAGGAAGACTGAACTATATGACGAGCTAGGTTGTGTTATGTGGGGTCACCGGGTGGTGGTGCCGGATAAATGCCGCGAGAGAGTATTACAGATTTTACACGAACCACACATGGGCATAGTTAAGACAAAGGCGTTGGCCCGCAGCTATGTATGGTGGGCAGGCATCGACGAGGCGGTGGAGGCGGCGTGCCGCGGGTGTGCGCCGTGCGCCGAGCTGGCCGCCGCGCCGCCGCGCCACGCGCCGCGCTGCTGGCCGTGGCCGACGCGAGCTTGGACCCGAGTACATGTAGACTTCCTGGGCCCTCTATATGGTAAAACGTATTTGATACTGGTGGATGCCATGTCCAAATGGGTTGAAGTGTTTCAAGTACCTAGTACGGCTGCCGGGTTTACTATGGAAAAGTTGAATGAAGTGTGGGCTAGGTGGGGAATACCTAAGCAGGTGGTAAGCGATAACGGGCCTCCGTTCTCGGGCCGAGAATTCTCGAACTTTTTGGCCTCGGACGGTATCGAACATATTTTCACGGCCCCATATCACCCGGCGTCGAATGGGGCCGCCGAAAACTCAGTTAAGATTATTAAACAAGTTATCTATCAAGCAGTTATCGAAAAGGCGAATATTATAAAATCCATTAATACCTTTTTAATATATTATCGCAATACGGCCCATTGTTCGACCGGCGAGAGCCCCGCGATGCTAATGACGGGTAGGCATTTACGAACTCGTTTATATTTATTAAGACCTGATGTAGGATTCAAAGTATCCAAGGTCCAACAAAAGCAAATTTCAGCAGCGGGGGGGTCGGAACGGAGAATAGATGTAGGTGAGGACGTGTGGTATCGTAAATATTTGAAAGGTGAGAAATGGCAGCCTGGAAAAGTGACTAGGGTTATAGGTGAAACAGATTATAATGTTAGGGTTCTGATGGTAATGTTATTCCCCGACATATAGACCAATTAAGACGGAGAACGTGGAGATCTATAGTCTGTCCAATGAGTAGCGGGGAAGGGAACGAATCTGCAACGGGCATTCGGTCTCCACGGGTACTCGCGTGGGCCAGTGACGGAACTGGGACGCCACGGGCGAGTACCTGTAGGTCGGAGCAAACGACGGGAGCTTCGCCGCCGATGTACGATGCATCGCCGGGCGAGAGTATGGGGGAAGGGGAGGAAGATGGCTTAGAGTGTTTCTCTACGCCGGGGAAGGAAACGGTCAGCAGTGATGCACAGACCAACCGACTGTCACCCCCTCTTGTACCGACCCGGTCACGTCCCGTTAGGCAGTGTAGGATGAAAAAGCCTCTGTATAAGATATAGCTTGTAAGACACTTAGAAATAATTTTATATTCTTTATATAGTATAATAATAGTTATTATCCGAAGTGAATGTAAAAATGCATTGGAACTTGTTTAGAACACTTTAAGTAAATAACTAATGTATGGTTATTCCATTAGGTATCTTATTCTCATCGCAATAGGGTACAAATTGGATGAATGTGGTTAGTGGAACGGATTACATTGTAATATAAAAATACGTTCCATCGAAGACACAGCTAACCCGTTGTGAACCTAGTTGCTATGAGATTAAGTCTACATGGACCAGAGTCCAGTAAAGTATGTTGTATTAACAAGATAATATGTAGATGCATAATAACGTTTAACCTAGTACAGTCGGCCGTAAGTTAAGTGTGGAGGAGTGTGATGTAGGTAGATTCATAACAGCTGTCAGCTATGCTATATGTGTGTCGCTTACGTCAGTCCGGAATAAATCCTTGAACCAACTAGACGCCTATCATTTGCATATACCTACCAGGACACCTAATATCCCGAATACACCACACCATCCATTAATAGTTCTTATGGAATAATCGAGCTTTTTTTGGACCTGTTTAGAAAGCAATCAGTACGTCTAGCACACCTTGCTGCTCACTTCGCGCGCCATTGAGTGTGTCCTGTCTCACTCGCACCGTGGAAAATAGAAAGAGGCGTCAGTTGTGCTAGCCCCGCAGGTCTGCTTAGCGACAAGGGGCTACATTCATTCTTCATTTTAACTGAAACAAACTATATACAGACAAATAAACCGTCACATCTTGTAAAAGTCAAATGTAACTGGAGTAACAAGAAGGTTAGTAACGATTTTTTAACACATTTTGCTCATTGTCAGATGTAAAAAACTTAAAGATCATCATCCTCCTAGCCTTATTCCCGGTTGTGCCCCTAAAGGAGCCCGGGGTCCGCTTTAACACCTAATCACAAGATTTAGCATAAGTAGGCACTAGTTTTACGAAAGCGACTGCCAGCTGACCATCCAACCCAGAGGGAAAACTAGACCTTATTGGGCTTATTAGACCGGTTTCCTCACGATGTTTCCTTCGCCGAAAAGCTAACGGTAAATATTCCGTACATAAGTTTCGAGAAACTCATTGGTACGAGCCCGGGTTCGAACCCACGACCGCCGCTTGACAGCCGCATGCCTGAACCACTGGGCTACCGTAGGTTTTTTTATAAAACTCAGATATATTGCTTATATTAATTAAAAAGCCAGTTTCATTTGTTTTCTTCGTAAAACAGTGCTTAAGAAATGCGGTATAAACCACAACATAAATAGTTAAGAATTATACTTAGAATGCTTCAGCTAAAGCCTAAGAAGAGCAGATTAAAAGCTTAAGTTGTTAAAATATCATCCAGTCTTATGTAATTAAAGTTAAGGTTACGCAATGATACGGCAGTTGCGGAGTAATGTTGGTACTGTAAGTGGTTAAGTCGTGTTTTTTTGCGTTATTATAGTCCCAATTATGGAAATAAAGCGTTAACTTCAACCAATCCCCGTCACAACGTCAAAGTTCTTTATTCTCCAATTTAGGCATGTTGGCCCACACCTCTGAATGTCGATAAACACCGGTTCGGAAAAAAAACCACTGACGTGTCACGTGTCGCGTTCGTGAGAAGAACTGAAAAAACATAAACGAGGTATCACTTTTGCAAAACACTTATTAATTTATAAAATTATATTACTACAGTAAAAAGCTTAAAGTGTCTAGTATAGAGTGAGCTCTAAATGGCTCAACAATTGTAGTCTGTCACCTAACGCAGTATCTGTTTCTTATTTGAAAATTGTTTTCCGCTAACATTTGGCCATAGCCTAACCTCCAGATTCATTCGAGGCATGCCTCGCCCGGCTGCACCCTTTGATGCAGCATTCCACGTTAATATACAATATACTTGAACAATGTACTTGCGCAAGCACATAGCTGACCTTTGTCCTATCGGGAGGTCAATCAAATACTGAATGGACTTTCCAATTTGACTACATTTACAGGAGAGCCATGTAGCTGTCACTCGGTCATAATAGTAATTGTTTGTGCTGTGTGTGTGTGTGTGTGTGTGTGTTGTTACGAGTTTCACCGGCGCGCCATTCGTCTCGCCAACAAAAAGGCGCATTTTGTTATACCACGTTGGTGGCAAAGTTAAAGAACGCAATAGTGTTTCAACGTAGAATTTTGACATTAACGACTATTCCATTTGGATGGCGCGTTGGCGCGTCGCGATGGCTTTACATCCGTTTGGATAGCCAACGGGCCGCGCCTACTATCTTTAAACACTTCCGTTTTGGCATTCATGGACCAATTTTGGTGCGGCTCTACTCCATTCGCATCAGAAATGAGGCAATTCGCAGCAGAACTCTAGTACTACTATCGTAAACGATATAGCCTTCTGAATCGCTAAACTTAAGTGGCCAGTGGCAGGGTACATTTCACGCAGAACCGATGGCCGTTGGCGTGGGAAGGTTCTTGAGGAGTGACAACGCAGCGTGGGTAGACCCCCATGGTTGACATCAGTCATTCCTGTGACCTTTACTAGGTAATCATACCTAGTAAAGGGCACAGGAGTGCGCTAGATGCGGGTAGCGTAGGACCGACCACCTTGGCTCTCTTTGGGGGAGGCCTGTGTCTAGCAGTGGACGTCTTTCGGCTGATATGATGTTGATGATGCTACTCCTTTCGGCCTAATTTTTAAAATTTCGATAATAGTGGAAAATTGGAAAATTATTCGCCACGAGCGGGATTTGAACCCACAATATCTGGAAACCGTCCATCGCTCTGCCAATTGAGCTACCGTGGGTCCGCTAATGGCGACGAATCTTTCAATCCTTTCCACTCTTGTATTTACACCTTAGGGAGGCTCGTAGCGACATCTACCGCGAAGTTATTACAACTTCTGAAACGGCACCAACGTCTCAAGTTACATTGAGAATCGTTAGTAACAATGCGTTACCCCATTTTTAACATTAAATGTTTATTAAGCAGAAACGTCCGCTAACGAAATTCCAAATTCGATAATAATAGTGAATAATTGAAAAATTATTCACCACGAGCGGGATTTGAACCCACAACATATGGAAACCGTCCATCGCTCTGCCAATTGAGCTACCGTGGGTCCTTTCTGCCTGTTAAAGCAGTCCTGAATGCCCCACTTAAGTCTTTTCTTTTTCTTCATTTCTAATTATGACTGCAATCTAGAATAGCATGGAGTCAGAGCACATATTAATCTTAGTCGCAGCAACTGGCTGCCAGGCTTAAATCGTACTTGAGTACGAAATGAAGCATCCGCACTAAGATTCAAGTTTGTATTCTAAGACGGTCTTAATTAAATAAGTTCTTGAATGAAACTTTGAAGACTTGGTAAGTATAAGTACATACTGAGTTTAATGGCCGATAAAGAGACCAAAAACGACTTATTTTATTTAACTAATAAACATCATATACAATATAGAAGTAAAATAGAATCCCAACGATTGCTACTGAGCCGTGATTCTTTTTCTTTTGAAACATCTACGTGAAAAAAAACATGGTAGTAGCATGTTTTTTTCACGTTCCCAGGAGTAGCTATTTATCTTGCAGTTTCACTTGACTCTTAAATTTATTTTAAAAACCCGCTGTATTTTCGATCTAGCTATCCAACGATAGCTCACAATAACATCCCCATTTTACGTGTAGCAGAGGTTCTAATTCAAGATTTTACTCAACCATTTTGTCGGCGTGATTGATATATCCATGTTAAATTACAGCTTTCTAGGAGCTAATCCCAGACGTCCAATAATGTAAACTTAGACAACATAAATCAAGTAACTAATCTATACTTATATGGTGAAGAAGTAATGTTTGTGATTGTGTAGCTTTGTGCGTGAGTTAGTATGTGGAAAATCCACGGAAATACTCATACGATTACAAAAATTCTGACCTGCTCCAATTATTTGATGTAAGTACCTCCAAGATGGATATAGGATATATTTTATTCCTCGTTCCAACGTTGGTAATTCTGCTCACGTAAAGTAACATGTAATTAAGTAAATTAAGTTGGTATAAAAATAAGTTAGTCAAAATATTTTTTTTTCTTAAACTTAGGCATATTACATGCACCTATGAATGTGCATAACCTGCCTCCGGTTTGGAAAGAAAACCTCTGCCTCGAAAAGAACTGGCTTAACAAAGTCGACGAGGTATTTTTTTATAATATAATTTCATTATCACAGTATTATAAAATTACATTGCTACAGTATTATTTAGGTAAACAGTAATAATAATAAACCATAATGTACCAAACATTAAAAAAAGTATACAAATTGTTTTTGAACTGTAGTTAATTATTGTACGATTGCATTTTGAAAGCGAGTTAATTTAAGTTACTTCGTTTTGTTATCAGACATGCGAGAACACTTATTTTTACGTTTTTTGCGAAACAAGTCAATTATAAAGCCAAAACGCTGAATAATAATTCTAAATTAACCCTTAATTCGTCAGCGATAAATAATGGCGGCGAGTTTGGATTAGAGCTGGGTGCGGGCGTGTGAGAATGAGTATGAATATGTCTAATGGTAATGGTATACCTACCTACTCATTTTTTTTTACTGAGGAGACCAAAATAATTGGGAGGTTTCCTTTTTCTGTGAAAGTCCGTCTATCTTTCCCGGGGTTTTACAATATCCTTCAATACTTATAATAATATTATGTATATTATTATTTATTATATTAGTACATTACTTACCAAGGGCTGTAAAAAAAAGAAAGCCCGAAATCGCAAGTATTTGTGACCCGAGCCGCAGGCGAGGGTTGTAAATATGCAATAGAGGGCTTTCTTTTTTACTGCCCGTGGTGAGTACACAATTTTACGTCTTAATCTGGCCATAATGCGTGTTTTACTGTACGCGTAGCGTGCGGTAAAACTCACATTATGGCCAGGTATGACGTAAATATTATTATGGTTGTGTTTTGTCGTACAACGATGTTTTCACGATTTAATTATTTTGTACGACAAAAAATTGTGCATCTATTTAAACTCCACACCCATAAAGTTTATAAAAACTAATTTAGTATAAATATGTAGTTTATAATACGTTATTGTCCACTGCTTTAAAGGAGGGAATAAAATAATATTTATACCTCTATCAATAAAAACAAGTGCGATGAAAACAGGAGATGAGAAACTAACCTTGATTTGATATTGTCACTAAATCACACTTTATACAAAGTTATTTGTGTTGACTAGTGACCAGCTTTGTCTGTGGGGTCCTACTTACGAAGCTGACAGTACATATTAGGTTCAAGCAACGGTAATAAATAATATTTGCGTGATGTACATGAATATTTGTGGTCTAGAAGGTTTTTTAAGTACCTATTTATTAAATATATAATCACCTAGAGCCCATACCACAAGCTTTATCAACTTAATATGGGAAGTCCCTAGTTCGATTTGAATGCGACACACAATATTTATTATTTAAATAACAGATATTTCATAGATTATTCCATACTCATGTAAATACATCCACATCACTACGGACCCCATTCTTCCAGTTTAAATTTTAATGTAAGATATTAGCCTAATAGCACTGCTAACGACTAGGGTCTTTCTCGTGTTCTGCCAATTCTTTTGCGAAATAAAACGGCACCCTAATGAACAAGGACTATTTTTGTATAGCTACCTGAATCAAATAAGGAAGTTACAGTGGTAGAAGTGTGTCGGCCGTAAAAGCACTAGAAATAAATAAGTACGCTTAACGCTTTTCTTGAGTGAAGACCATTGATTGGTTAATTAATTATATCCTACATTATATTCGATTTAATAGCCCTAGATTAATAAGGAGTGACGATCTGCGCCATATAACCGGCAAGATTTGGGTGAGGTTGGCTGCGGATCGTGCTTAGTAACATATGGACGCTTCATTTATCAATGGAGTAAAATAGGCAAATGATGATGACCAATATTATAAAATGTAATTTGAAACGTATGAGAGTATGGCTAAAAAGACGTTATCTGGAATTTTCCCATTATTTTAAAGGTGTAACAGGGTCAAACAGAGATTTCGGATCGCGTCTTAATTTACCGTAGTCATTGTCAAAGTTAAGGGCTAAATATAAGCCTTTGGTAAAACTCAATCCACAATAAACGGCATTTCCTCTCATATAATCTTATGTATTAAAACACTTCATATGTTCATGTCAACTCTAAACTGTAGACACAAACAAGTGCGAGTCGGACTCGCGCACAAAGGGTATCCGTTGAATGAAAGGTAAATTGCGGTTTACGATTTATGACGTATTAAAAAAATTACTTACTAGATCTCGTTCAAACCGAATTTCGGTGGAAGTTTGAATGGTAATGTACATCAATTTTTTTTTCATTCTCTTATTTTAGAAGTTACAGGGGGGGGATACATTTTACCACTTTGGAGTTGATGAAAAAAAAACGAGTTTCAGTTTTAATATGGGGAACCCCCAAAATTGATTGTTTTTTTTTCTATTTTTATGTGAAAATCTTAATGCGGTTTACAGAATACAGTCATCTACTTACCAAGTTTCAACAGTATAGTTCTTATAGTTTCGAAAAAAAGTGGCTGTGACATACGGACGGACAGACATGACGAATCCATAAGGGTTCCGTTTTTTGCCATCTGGCTACGGAACCCTAAACAGACGACTTTCTTAACTTTACCGGATCTATAGTATACCTACCGATGCGAATGACCGAACAGTGTTTAATTCGATGCCTGTATTGTTTGGACTAACACGACTGCTGACCACGTCTCCGATGAAATTTTATTAAATCATATTTTAAGGCAGACTTGAATCGGCATTCTTTGTGTGGGGTTTGCTAACATTGGAGCTAAAGGAGATTTGAAAAGTTTCTTTAGTGTTGTAGTAAGCTTAAAGGTTGTTTTTATTACATTTGGTTTTGGGCATATCGCTCGGAGTACGAAAATAAATAAGATTTTATAAATATTGTGTCAGTCTCCGATGATAATCATTGTCTTCAACAGGGAGAAAAAATAATTCTTCATAACCTCCTATACGTTCTTAATGTTCGTAGTTCATTAGTTTCCCTACTTTAAGAGATAAAAATACATTTACTAATAATTACTTAATTATTATATCTTAGCACCTTATGTGCATATCTGGATCATACACAGATTTAGGTTCGTATCTGTCCTGCGGACGTTGTCAAATTTAGGGGCTGGTGTATAAAGTTAAATTTTTGGCTGGACTAGGTCTCCACTACCATAAATCTCTGCGATGAAAAATATTATTAAACAATTGAACACAAAGGAAGATCAACTAAACGAGATATAGGTATCACCAAATTCTTATAGGGAACCTTGTAAGTGCCTAGGAAAATGGGTCTCAAAACACGATGCACTGAACTGATACAATGCTCCGGATATGTTGGACTTGACGAAGCTTTTTCACAAATAGCTTCACTATCGTTTTGACTGTTCAAAAAAACCAATACAGAACGAATTAAGCAATCGGATAGCTCCGCGTAAAAAGAATACCATTAGGGCACAGTGCAGCCTTTGCAACAGACACAATTGACCAAATGAAAACGACTACTGTTCCCTGTGTGATCTAAAATATTACCCGCCATCTTTAAAATAAAGACGGACATTTTAGAATAGTCGACAAAACAAAGGGTGCAATCACTCTGACACGCAATGCGACTGTTCCCAAGGATTTCGTACACTATTCCAAAAAGGTTTCATCGATTTTGAACCTTACACTTCTAAACATAAGTTCGAAGGCGTACACATGTTTATACTTTGTTTCCTGGACAATAAGCTTTAGAAAATGACAACAGAGGGCTTGGAAAAATCAGTATTCGATATTGTGAAGCTATTGTGGGGCATGTATTGTGTGGGATCAGGGCACAGAATAAATATAACACAGAGATTTTCGAATAAATAAACTGACTTTAAAAAAAGCGTTTAAAATAAAAATAATTGGTACGCACAAGGTGTACTTTAGGCGTCTCCAATGAGTCCAAATACGCCTGGTTTATCTTTTATGGTTTAGGATATGCTATGGCCTCCTTCTGTCCCCGTCATCAGATTAGCTTGATAGTACCATTATTGCATTGTCACCAAACTTCATCATCATTCATGTAAGCCTTTCAAGAAAATATAGAGGTCGCTACTAGTAGCGGCGAATGTGATTGAAAGATGCACGTCTTCGGTCACTGTCCTCGTAGCTCAGTGGTGAGAGCACTCTACCGGAAATAGAGGGTTCACAGGTTCGAGTCCTGTCTAGGGCTGCATACGATGATGGTTTATTTTTCCATTATATTCGTCCTCTCTGTCTCTGCATATCTGTATATCTTTTAAAAAAATGAGTGTTCTGTTAAAAGTACTCTACGACACCAGGTTACCAGGTAAAGTAAATGCTGTTTGCCTATTCCCGAGCCGCAGAGCGCAGAATTTTAGGTTTTGTAAACCCATGCGATAAAGAAAGGTTTCGAATACCTGCCTACTTTGTACTTTTTGTGGCCCAACATTATTAAATTCCTTGACACAAAATGATTTCAACATCTTTTGTTTCACTTATAAATTAATAATCTAAACATATATCTTACAGATATAATATTTAAAGGATTATGCAGCTTGATTTGTTGTAAATAATTAATTATATTTATGATTTAACTATTTATAGTCGTAAGTGGTTATTTTATAAACTTTTACAGATATGGAACCATGTGCATTGATAAACGCATATCAAATTAAATTATTGTGTGGTTTAGCAACAATTCGCGAACTTAGCTTTCATTTAGGTAATTACGCTCAGGTCAAAATAGATTAGACCAAACATTCAATCTTCCTAAGTAGTCAGTCGACTAGAAAAAGAATGACTCGGCCAAAATTACAAAAAGATGTATACAATATTATTATTCAAATAATCGCTCCAACCCAAAAACGCTCATTACAACGAAAACAAAGATAAACCCGTACTACTACATGTCTCAGACAAAAAAAGGTTACTTTTCCTCAAACACAGGAACAATGGCCCTTGAATCAGACGAGGGTGCTCTGAAAGGTTCAAGACTAGGCTGTGTTTACCTTACTTCTTTCTCATACTGTGCCTTTTACAAGTGAGAAATGCGACGTCTGATTGCTTTGCATGTTGCTGTAGACAGATATCTAATCATAAACTCGTGGCGCTCAGCACGCAAAAACGAACAGTGAAATTTGAGTTTCTCTTAAATGGAACTAATTTAAAAGGCGCGTGGGCCCCACGAGCGTAAAAGTTGCGGTATGGATGATCTGCTGGATAATTGAACGGCGAGCGAAGCGAAAAAAGTCCTTTTTTTTGTTAGCCTGTTCAAGTGTCCCACACTGGGCAAAGGCCTCCCTCCTGAATTTTCACTTGTCTCTGTCCCCTGCAATCCTACTCCGTTTAAGCTCGGGCAAAAAAAAATTGTTTGTCCGGCTGTCCGACTGTTGTCCTCTACGGGTCGCATTTCTCAACCGATTCTCGTAAAATTTTGTGAGCAGTTTCAATAATTGTTATTTTCTGTCGAATTTGGTTTTCGAAAATATCTTTTAATTTTTACAAGCTTTATATTAACTTGACTTGTAAGTTAAAAAGTATGTAAGTAAGTTGTCCGTCAAATCTTGCAAGTTAAATTAGACCCACTTCCCGGTGACCGATTGAGCTGAAATTTTGGGTATAAGCAAAGTGTGGATGACAATTTAATATTATGGTACCATCGAGCTGATCTGATGATGGAGACAGAAGGTGGCCATAGAAACTCCGTAATAAAACCACACAACCCCATCGAGTTTGGGCTCGTTAGAATCGACTCAATGAGCAGTTGATGATGGTATATAGAATAGTACAGTCGGCAATAAAAGCTTGTACCAAAAATGAAATTTTGGACAGAAACTTATTATTTTAAGACAAGCTCGCGAGTTATGCAGCTCGCAGACCCACTTAGTTGCAAATATATAATTGTAAAGATAATGTAAACATTCAAATCGAGTTTTGAACTCGCATAGAAAATGAAGGATCTCACTGAAATCTATCTGGGACTCACGAGGATAAAAGTCTTCCTGAAGACAAACTGTCTAAAATAGTTTCGCAGTGCTTTTGTAATAGCATTGTAATTATGTTGCTGAATTCATCATCATCAGATCATCACCATCATATTAGCCGAAAACGTCCACTGCTGGACAAATGCCCCAAAGAGTGCCAGAGTGACCGATCCTGCGTCACCCGCACCCAGCGGACCTTTTGCAGGTCATCGGTCCACCTTGTGGAGGGTCTACCCAAGCTATTGCAGTGCCCTAACAGGGTTTGTGTTGAAAAATATGTATTTATAACATCTTTATATCGTTCCAAGATCATTTTTTTTCACATTACTTATGTATCTACAGGAAATAATCTTGGCATTATGCAGCTTGTCTGCGGTTTGCTTTAATTATATTAATGTATTAAACGAAACCTTTTCAAAATACCTCTACACAGACAAAATTCAACCGTATTCAAATGACATAAGGATCAATGTCGTATAGTCGTATACGACATTGAACCAACAGGATGGTAGTTAGGAATTCACTTTGTTCGCGCTTCTGCGCCAGACAAAGGAGGAAATATGAAATCGAGTAATGAAACGTTTCCTCGCTTTAAGAGTGCCGACGATAACTCGATTCAAAGCATTGAAAAGCATAGAACTATGACCGCAATTTGTCTTTTATTATCTTTTTAATGGAAGCTCCTTGGCATAGGCACTGGTTTTACACAAGCGCATGCCATCTAACCTTCCAACCCAGAGGGAAAACTAGAACTTATTGGGATTAGACCGGTTTCCTCACAATGTTTTCCTTTACGGAAAACCTAACGGTAAATATTCCGTACATAAGTTCCGTATAAAAATAAATGGTGGATGGGATTCGAACCCAAAAGTGTCGCATGCCACTAGGCTACTGCAACGACCTTCCGAACGCAATTTCTCTTTATCGATAGATATTAATTTTTTTCTCTGACAACCGGTTTTGCCTAGTGGGTAATGACCCTGGCTACGAAGCTGACGGTCCTGCAAATTGTTGTTGTGAGCTTGAATATTGTTACCCTTGTCACGAGCACTAAATTTTGAGTTTGTTAATAACATTTTGCTATTGAATTAAATACTTTCAACTTCAACAGATAGATTTCATCCACAAAAACTAAATATGTGACATAAAGTAATTGATTTAAAGCAGAATTATTTATTTTACGAAATAATGAAAGGTAATCATATTAATTACCTTTAGATGGATTGTACCCTTATATGACTGAGTATGTCATCTGGATTTATTAATTTTACCTATTTCCTATGTACCTTTGGTTTCCAGAAGGGTAATCGAATCACGTAACGTTTTGCACGCGCGTTAAGACAATTTAATTGTCATTTTTCCATATTAAAAGTGACATTTAGATGTAACTGACGCGCGTACAATGCGTTACGTGATCGACCTGCAGATACTGTAAAAACCTATTATAAGATACAAAACACAAGCAGAAAAAAACCAGACTAAGATAAAAAAGTATAGAAACATAGTTTTCAAAAACAATTGCTTGGTTTCCAGGTTTATTTACAAAACCACAAAATTAACTAAGATCATGGGAACATTGGTGTACAGTAATATATAGACATAAATAAGGACATAAATAAATGTACACGCCTTTATGACATTGACAATAAAGTCCTATACAGATATTTATGTCCGTATGTCCGTAGGTGCGAGTCTAAATAAAGTTCAGTTAGAGGTTAGTACCTCTCTGACTGTAGAGAAACAAATTTTGACGACCGCTTTAGCCTAGTTGGTAGTGACCCTGCCTACGAAGCAAGATGTCCCGGGTTCGAAACCTGGTAAGGGCATTTATTTGTGTGATGAGCACGAATATTTGTTCCTGAGTCATGGATGTTTTCTATGTATTTAAGTATTTATTTATCTATATAAGTATGTTTATCGTCGTCTAGTACCCATAGTACAAGCTTTGCTTAGTTTGGGACTAGGTCGATTTGTGTAAGATTGTCCCCTAATATATATATATTTTTTTAAATAGACTCTCTCCTAAAACGCATATAACTTCACCGTTCCGTCATGGATAAAAATCATAACATTGCATCAATGTAAACCTTGCGTTAATTTTGCCGACGTGAAAAATGTAAAGGTAAAATTTGAAACCCACTAGAATCGAATGCATGTCAAATCTAATGATTTGAAAATAACGTGGTAAAAGGATGTGTGAGTGTAGAGTAAGATTAATCGTCTCATACGCAGTGCGAAGACCTACTTTAAAATCTGCAGGCGTAGCATAGTTGCCATTTTATCACTTATCGTTGTAGATCCGTCACTCTCGCACTCGCATACCTATCTGAACGTGACGGTTGTCTTATTTAAAACGCAAACTTGCTACGCCCGCAAGTAGTGATGTGCCGGGGAATATTCCCGGGAACGGGAATATTCCCGTATGGGAATTTCCCGGGAATATTCCCCAAATATTGAAATACAAATTAGGAAAATTAAAGTTAATAAAAGTAAATAAAATGAATAGTGCCACGACAAATAAAGTGCCATTCGCCAAAAACTGCATTATTGTACTAATTCTGACTTTTTATCTCAATTACCATTTAATATGTAAATATTTTCATATTTTGTATTCGTATAATATTTTATTGTGGTTTTTTTATTAACTTTGTATCGTTTTTGTTACTTTCAGAAGCACTTTTGTAAAATTTGTTTTTTTTCTGATGGGGGAATATTCCCATTGTTCCGGGGAATATTCCCGGGAACATTGGGAATTTACTCTTGCGGGTAAATTACACTGGTTAATGTCTGGGTAAAAAAATCAAGGGCCCAAGTTATCATAGAATCCCTAATAGCAAGATATATAAACATAGACAATTTCAATATTCCCGTATGTTCTCTTGTATGGGAATATTCCTGGGAACGGCACATCACTTCCGCAAGTACAATACCGGTACCAGTGCTACCTAACTGCACCGTGGGAACTAAGATCTATACCTACACTTTGGAAACCGAGGTCGGTTCATTTATTTATTTATTTATTTAATCTTTATTGCACAAAAGAATATCTTATAGTACAAAAGGCGGACTTAATGCTATAAAGCATTCTCTACCAGTCAACCTTAAGGCAAAGCAGATAAAATGTGGGCAGTGCAACTTAATTAAAAAAAAAAACTCTATAACATGTCTAAAGATGCGATGAATAATAATATAGTAGAATACGATACAATACAATATAATATGATATAACAATATATACCTATTAATACATACATAAACATACATATGAATATAGATGAAACTTACAAAACTGATAGATTATTTTTTAGTTCTGCCAGCAAAGAAATTTTGTAAGGACTTTTTGAAGATAAGCCTGTTTGGAGATTGCCGAATTTTGACAGGGAGATGGTTACATAGGCGAGCTACTTGGACGGAGAAGGAATTGGACATAAAACCAGTATGGTGAGGCGGAATAGATAAGGAAAGGTTGCCAGAGGAGCGAAGTTGACGGACTCGAGAGACACAGTAATACTGAAAAAGAGTTTTGAGGTATTCGGGAGAATTTGGATCGTTTAGAATGGAGAAGAGAGTGCAGAGCAAACGTATTTTGCGGCGTAGGCGGATTGGCAGCCAGCCCAATTGGGAGCGGAAGGAAGAGACATGATCGTATTTACGAAGACAGAAAATGAACCGAATACAATTATTTAGAAGACGATCTAACTTGTCAAGAAGTTCTCCATTCAAGTCAGGATAACACACATCACCATAGTCGATTATGGGCAATATCAATGTCTGCACTAATAAAATCTTGGTTTTGATGGGTAAGAAATGCTTTAGCCTATTAAGTGCATGAAGCGAACCTACAACTTTCCGACTAACCTCAGAGATCTGTGGCCTCCAACTGAGAGTGTTGTCGAGATATACACCTAGGTCTTTGACAGTTTTACTGTACGGGATAGGAGTACCATTAAACTCAGCTGCAGCAATAGAATTAAAATTAAGTTTCGCAAGCTGCTGCGGGCTACCAATGACGATAGCTTGACACTTGGACGGATTAACAAATAAGCCAAACTTCTCTGACCACCGCTGGATGTGTAAGAGATCCAGATTCAGCTTGTTAATGGTAACACTAAGGTCACTCACGTTACAGTGATCGTAAAGTTGTAGGTCGTCGGCGTACAGATGGTAAGAACAGCGAAGCTCCGGGGTTATGAAGTTAATGAAGATGGAAAATAAGAGTGGAGAAAGAATGCCTCCCTGAGGGACGCCAGTTGCAAGGTCACACCAGTCGGATAAGGCTTGGTCGACACGGACCGCTTGCTGGCGCTCTCGAAGGTAAGCAGAAAACCACCTAAGGGCAACAGACGACACATTTAAATGTTTTAGCAGAGCAGGAAGAATCTCATGGTCAACAGTGTTAAATGCGTTGGAAAAATCAATTCAGCCAGTTGGTTGGCACACGCGCTCACGGCCTAACGCTGCTTACGCGCGCTATTAAAAAAATGACTTCGGCACGAAAAAGTTCGGTTCACTGCAGTGTTGTAGGATGTGAGAACGGAAAATCAAATAGACATTTATCTTTTTTTTCGCTGCCGACTGACGATGTAAGGTTTATATATATCCACCGCGCGTGCGCACGCTCAGTGCAAATAGGTAGTAAGTCCCATACGAATTTCAATTTTCGCCCATCCACGCCCCGCCTCGCCTCGCCGGTGGAAAACACCCTTTAGTTTCGGTAATATTGTACCCCGACCGAGCCTGCGGCAAGTTTACGCCGTCACTGCCATGCTGTCCAAATGATTTAGTTGTTTTCATAGATTTCATGTTTATGTTTATCTCTGTCAAACAGCAAATACTTAGTATAATAGTTTACTTAGTAAGATTCGCACGGCAGCCTAAGAAAGGGCATAAACATCGTCGTTGTTATAGGGACTTATGACTTTTTGGAAGGGCTGGAATGCACTCGCGAGGATGAAACACGTAATCAGAATATTTTAAAACAAAACATTAAAACAACTTATGCCTAGTGACTACTTTCAAGTTTGTAATGCTAGTTATAAACTAATATACAATATTACGTTATTTATATACTTGCGTTAGTAGCGGTAAGTTAGCCTTCGGGAATGATGGATACGGCTTCAAGGCCGCGCCGTTGTCGTGTTCGCTCGCTCTCACTCGCTACGTCAAAGGAAGCCGCCTCGTAGGTATGAAGACAGAGAGCCGCCAGTGCCACGATATCAAAAGGAGCCGAATAGGCTTTTAAGTATACATATATTGTATAAGCACCTACCAACCTAGTGCAGTTTAGCAACTATTATAGGTACTTACTAGGAAATGTTTTATTAAAATAATAAGTTTTTTATTTCACTCAACTATTCATTATAAAATAATTTCTAACCGGTGTCAACCCTAGCGTCGAACGGCCGGCGCATGCCGGCAATGACCCGCGCGTTCAAGGTCGCTCCATTGATAAATTTCGTAGGCATTTAAAGCAGTTGGTATTGACATTTTTATTCAGACTTGAGTATCTGTTCGTAGAACTATTATATAATCTGTGCCGATACAAAGTATAAGAAGATTGTATGGAACTGTTTCCTTTATTTCATTTGGAAGTAGTGCTGGATGATACTGAGTGGAGGGGATGAGATGCTTAAGTTTTATATTGGCTGGTTCTGTGGCTACAGAGTTAGCTTTACTGGATATACCTTACTTTTGAAAGTATTGTATACAGATGTAGGTACTTTTGAAGTTCTAGAAGAGAAGTAGCACAGTGGAATATCATTTTGTGTATACAGAAAACCGCAACCAAGAACCCGCCAAAAAAACAAACACACACTAGGCAAAACAACGGGATCGGTTACGAGTGTAGTGAATACGTTAAATAAGAATGACACGACTACTTTTTCCTGGGGTGATATGTAAGGTCGCCAAAGCTCACTCAAGCCAAGCTGCGTTGTGTTGAGACTGTTGAGAGTAAGACCCCTGTATTTTGATGTCAATACAAGGAATTATCAAATCTATAAAGGGTCGGCAACGCGCTAATCAGTGTGCGCGCCTGTAGGCTTCGCTAATGGCAGACTTGTTTTTACCCGACTGAGCGACGCAAAGGAGGGTAATGTGTTTATCAGCCTATATATGTATGTATGTAAGTATGTATGTATGTTTGTTCCTATGTGGCACTCCAGAGACCAAACGCGTGAACCGATTTTGATAATTCTTACGTCAATCGAACCGTCTTACTCTTGCGTGTGTCACAAAAGACATGACAGTAATCAAAATTCAATATGGCGACAACCAGACGCCAAAATTGAAAAAAAAAAAAAGTTACCGAAATATATCGAGTGGGGTATCACTGAATAGGTATTTGAAAATCAGTTATAGGTTTATTTTACAGTTTTTCATTTAGAGTGACCATTTAAAATCTATAACGTTATAAAGTTATAGTAATTCTGTTCAGTATTATACAGGGCGTAACATAAAACCCTGGCAAATAAAAAAAGGCAGTAAACGGTATCGAATCGCGATTCCGAAAATCACTTCCTTTTTATTTTTAAGACGGCATTAAAAAAAACACTATTAAAAAAAACAGGTCTTATTTTTTAAATGTTGCTTACCCCTGATGTTATGAATGGCAACGTCGCACGCGCACGTAGAAAGCACGTCCCATCCATGCCCCTCGCAGCCCCGCCACTCCCCGCCCCCCCGTCCCTCTCCCGCAACACCCTTCGTGTTCGTAAATTATTGACTGATTGATCGACTTAGTGTAATGAGAAACATGAAATTGTTCAGCCCTTAAAAGGACTTTGCAGCCCTGAAAAGGGCTTTAAAAATGACGTTGATGTGCCTAGGTAAATCAAACTGTACCTTCGTTGATAATTGACTAGTTTCATTTGAACCTAATCAATTATCACGTTCACCGGCTCGTTAAGACGCAGATTATTTTCGACGTATCCGCCGCCCACTTCGATACATTTTGTACAGCGCTTAAACAGGTTCTGGCGAACTCGCTGCAGAACGTTCGGGTCAGCCTTAACAATGTCGAACGCCTCAACAATTCGCAAACGCATCTCGCCCTCCGTATTGCACTCTTGCCGAAAGACGTGCTCTTTGACTGCACCCCACAAATAAAAGTCCAAGGGGGTAAGGTCGGGCGACCGCGGAGGCCAAGCAACGGGTCCCCCACGTCCAATCCAACGCTCACCAAACTGCGCGTTCAAATGGTGGCGTACAGCGAGAGAGAAGTGCGGCGGTGCTCCGTCGTGCTGAAACCACATGTCCCGCACAAATGCGAGAGGTAGATCGTCCAGTTCTTCAGCCAGCTCACCCTGTAGGAACTCCAGATAATGTGGCCCGTTCATTATTTGGTTCAGAAAAACCGGGCCAATGACCTTGTCATTTACAATACCAGCCCACACGTTAATGCGCCACCGGTATTGAAAATGACTAGGCTTTATGGCATGCGGATTTTCTACACTCCACACGTGCTCATTATGGCAGTTAAAAACGCCAGTTCGGACAAAAGAGCACTCGTCGGTAAATAATACTTTTTTCAAAAAGTTCGCGTCCTGCTCTGCTTTCTCCTTCATCCATGCACAAAATGCGACCCTAGCAGGGTAGTCGTTCGGCTGCAGAGACTGTACCCTTTGATAATGAAAGGGGTGCTGCCCGTTTGCCTTTAGCGCCCTCCACACTCGCATGTGGTTTGTGCCGAGCTCACGCGCAACTGAGCGCGTGCTCCGAGTCGGATCCTCCCGAAACCTTTCGAGGATTTCTTCGACGTCGTCTAGTTCAACCGCCGGCGGGCGTCCTGCATCTGCGCGGTGCTGTACCGTCCCTTGCACACTACCTGTGTTGAACACTCGAATGTGCAGGCGTTGGAAGGTACGATAGCAAGGCTGTGGCGCATTTGGGCGAGCATATCGTTCTAAATACTCTCTTTGAGCCTCGGCATAATTACAATTTGATCGCCCTAGACACATCAACATGTTAAAGTATTCCGCATTAGAATACACCATCTTTCTAACAAAACCACCAAGACACACTGACAACACAACGAGCACTACACGCGATCACGCCGACTCACAGTCACTGACTAAAAACCTAAAAATCCTACAATTGTAAAATTCTTAGATTAAATTTTCTGTCCTTTTCTATCCAAAGCATGCCGCTCACCGCTCATGTTTTAAGCGCCGTGTACATTGATGCATTTTTTCATGATGCAAGTTTTAGACTCGATTCGACTAGTTGCTCTTATTGTGTATCGCTATGGCAAAGTAATCGACTTTGTTTATTTGTAAACAAGTCGTGCGTTACCTAGGTAATTAAAAGAGTTGTAATACGCCTTGATAGTTTATTTATTTTTCTCAATAAAACCATAGCTAAGCACAGCATAAGCTAAGAGCCTTTTGATTTCGCATGTCAAGTCATGGTCATGTCAAGTTAATAAGCTTAGCTATTTTTTTAAGAAAACTACTGTTCGATTACAATCATAAACATTATTATTCTGTGCAAGTTTAGAAAAACCGAAACCAATATTTTTTTAAACAAAACAACGTGTTCATGCCTCAATCTCTGATTTGATTGAA
Source organism: Epinotia bilunana (assembly GCA_947049275.1). Taxonomy (NCBI): domain Eukaryota; kingdom Metazoa; phylum Arthropoda; class Insecta; order Lepidoptera; family Tortricidae; genus Epinotia; species Epinotia bilunana. Next base: position 3,272,653 of record OX346270.1, on the reverse strand, counting down.
AATAGTCCGTAAAGACCACTTCTGCAAACAAATGTTAAGTGCACAAAACCGTCAGCAATTTCACCGATATTGTGCACCTAGCCTTATGCGCTGGCGGCCCGCGTCGGGCGACGTTGCCGTACTTTGCGTGAGCAAGATGGCGCATACGGCGCGCTCTGTGTTACAAGAAAGAGACGAAGCAAAGCGCGTGCGCGTTTAGCAAGGTATTAGATCAAGAGCCAGGAAACTAATTTTGCACAAGTGTTTTGATTAAGTAGGGAATAGGAATTGTTAACTAATCTTTAATGTGTGGTCGAAACGTACCTACGTAGGTTTCTTCTCGCGCCTCGTCACTGAGGTGCGAGGGGGCCATTTCTGGGGTGTACCCATTTTATTTTGGCGGTGTGGTGGTCGCGCCTCGTGACTACGGCTGTGCGGCGGCGTGCTACGGTCTTTTATGGCGGCGGTCGGGCGCGTCGAATGTTCTAAGAGCTGCCCGCCGCCCGCGCCGCTGCCGCCGGTCTCCCCGCGTCTCGGCTGGCTCGCCGATGTCACGTGGTTAGTGTGGCGTCGGTGTGACTCACATCTTGATTGCTACCTACTAGTTACTACTAAATTGAAATGCCATCGATATGCACGGCTGTCTCAGTAGCCTCCTAAAGTTGAATGTAAGAACTTCATTCGCTACTGTACTCGTTCGATTTTGGCAGAAGCGGTGGATCAATTGAAACGCTCAAGGGTAGAGACGTGATGAAGGAGTATCTTGTTTTTTTTTGGATTAAGTAAAAAACCCAGAAACCCCCCTAAATCTTTCAGAAAACTGTTTTACAGACAATTACGATTTTTTTACGTTAAGCTAAACGAGTGTTAATCAAAAATACGGAATTAAAAAGGTGAGCTCTTAGACTATTTACTTAGTGCGTTGACCCATCAGCTGATCGATGACAGAGATCGTAAACATTTTCGTGATTTTAATGTTATTACCTACGAAATGATAACTCTCATAACTTTTTTATTTAATGCGTTTTTTTTTTTAAACTATTTTTCTCAGATTCTATTTACTGGTATTTATCTATTCTTAACGGGATTGCCAGGGTTTTTGTTACACCCTGTATAATACTGCACTGCGCGACGCAAAGGAGGACAATGTGACTATGTGACTAATTTAATTTGATTAGAATAATTAAATAAGCTTCGTGACCTAAACGCGGTACTCGGTTGAAAAAGCTGTCATTATATCACGATTGTATAAATACTATTGACAAACCCAGAGTGCTTCTGCTTCGAAAGATAGTTTTAACGACCTAAAGCGTCACTTACAGCTTACGGTGAGATATTACTTCATTTGGACTAAATAAATAAATAAGAGATAAACACATTACCCTCCTTTGCGTCCCGCAGTCTGGTAATTAATAATATCTACTTATTTTACTTTCAACGTTTCCGAACACATATATACCTTACCTACCTACCCTACCTACTTGCGAAGCGCGCGGCCGCGCGGCGGAAAAGACTACTAAATTAAATAAATTAAGTGCAGTAGATATATCAGTAGAAACGAAGATATACGGTCAAAAACCGAAGAATGCATATGTTTCAGATGACCCAAATAAAACTGGGGGTATAGTTAAATATTTGTTAATCGGATTAGGATCTCGAGTAATGTTGCGAAGAAATTCGAATGTTAAGCACGGTCTTGTCAACGGAGCAATGGGAGTTGTAAGAACGATTGAATGGCCAGCTCTTCGGAGGGATCAGTTGGAACCCGGAGAACTGCCACAGGCTGTTTATGTCGAATTTGACGACAAAGCTATTAAAACAATGTCTCTGGAGTAGGCGTCAGAATCGAATCATCGACGACAGAATTCCATGCACTTCGTGGACAGGGCAAAATAGAGAGAAAAATGTTGCCATTGATATTGTGCTAGGGTGTTACTGTACATAAGCTACAAGGAACGAAGAAGGAATGTATAGTTTGTTTTATCTGTGTCATAACGATTCGTATGCCTCGTTCCGGATCCGTCACAAGCGATTTGGACATTATTTTTAAACTCCAAGGTCCAAATTGACATACGAAATGTTAATCATGAAACTTATTCAATGTTCTCGACTACTGAACTTGTTTTTTTCTTTTCAGTTTTTTTATTTTTTTCTAAAGATAGCTCTTTTGCAGTCGGGTTTTTTTATTTTCTAAATTATCTTATATTTATTTATATTTTGATTAAGGAATGAAGTGGTAAGCATATTATGTCCAAAGCCCTACGCACAACGGGTGCTCCGTTTGTTCGCGCTTTTCTCCCTTCAGAGATTAATACTTCATCATCGTCATCACCATGTCAGCTGAAAGATGTCCACTGCTGGACATAGGCCTCCCCCAAAGAGTGTACAGCTGCGCCAACCGCAGGGGCAGTAGGGGGTCTACCTACGCTGCTGCTGCCGGTACGTGGTCGCCACTCGAGAACCCACGGCCACCAGTTCTACTTGCAATGTGTTCCGCCCGTAAGTTTAGCGATTAATGCTTTGTCCGTACACAATCTCTTAGACTTCTCCTTAGTGGGAAAATGGGATCAGCTATAGGTTATAAGTTGTTTTTTTGAGCCTATTTTGGTGTCCCACTGCTGGTCAAAGGCCTATCCCCTTGAATTCCATAACCCGTATCTGCGCTTCTTCTGGCCAATAGGGGTGTAGACTCGAAAATTATTATTACCCCAAAAGAAAGAAGGGAAAAAGTATACCTAGTGACGAAAATCCCATTCAGGTATCTCAAAGAATTACGAAGCTACGAGTACAACCGTTTTAATATTGCTTGTTAGAGAGAGAAAACGCAAACAGTGTGTGATGTCACATTACGGGATGCTGTGGGGGGCCGCGTCGAACACGATGGGGCGCGGCACGTTGCCGTCTATTAGTGTGACGTCTCAATCTTCCAGCGTCACCGTTTTATATGATGTTGCGTTTTGCGAAAAAGGGAGAGAACATACCCCTTCTTAAAACTTTGGACACTTATAAATTCGTGATTATTTAACTTTTTGCGTTGATTTTTTTCTCCATTTGACTAAATTTTTAATCCTTTTTCGAGAAAATATGACATTATTGATTATTTTATTTAGTGTCTACACCTCTATCGTCGAGAAATGCGGTTAAAGGTGGTTTTCCACCGGCGAGGCGAGGCGGGGCGGGGATGGGCGAGAATTGAAATTCGTATGGGACTTACTACCTATTTGCATTGAGCGCGCGCGCGCGCGGTGGAAATAGGTAGTAAGTCCCATACTAATTTCAATTCTCGCTCATCCACGCCCCGCCTCGCCTCGCCTCGCCGGTGGAAAACCACCTTAAGTCATCCCGCCATCTCCGTTTAGGCTTGATCCGTCTGCGTTGTCCTTGCGCCATATACTTGGTGGCCCTAGGTACTAGTCCACTTATCTGGATGCATGTGACAGACGAGGCCGGGCCAGTCCCACTTGAGCCTGGCATTTTTTTTGCCTACATCAGCTATCGATGTTTTGGCGCTTAGCGTTGTGTTGTGTGGGCGTAGCATGGTTGCCATTTTATCACCTATCGTTACGCCCATCACGCTCCGTCATTCTCGCACTCGCATACTTGTGTATGCGAGTGCGAGAGTGACGGATGCCTTATCCACAACGATAAGTGATAATACGGCAACCGTGCTACGCCCGCTGGATGCGATCCATCCTCTTAAACCTAAAATGGTTAAATGTTATTGGAATTAATAAAACTGAACGCACTTAATTTGCGTCCATGGCACTTCCAGAACCTTCTACGTCGAAGGTAAACGGATTTGGCAGGACGGCGATGGGCGGGATCCTTTATACAAAAGTGGAATACGGAGCACCTACTCAGCTGAGATTTAGAGTTTTTTTTAGTATAGTTAATTAAACACGTACAGTTAAATTGAATGTATTAAAAAAAAACAAAGTTGCTGTACTGGCTGTAGATATTAACTTATAAATAAATATACCATTTTGCTTTCAATCGGGCACAGTTATAAAATCGTGCCTTTTCATTCAATTACATCAATTCATAAGTTGCAAAGTCGTTCTTTTGATGGCGGCATTAAGTGTAATATATTTTGCAATTGTTTTTTTACCAACTTTTATTTAACTTGTAATGTATGTTACTGTTTGTTCGAGTGGAATCGTGCAACTCAATTTTGAAGCAGGTATCTTCAATCGATTGAACTGAAATGTTGGGTTTAAGTATAGTTTGGATGGCAATTATGGTACCATCGAGCTGATCTTGGACTTTAAGACTTAACAGACATAACCCCGTTGAGCTTGGGCTGGTAAGAATCATAGTAGATGATGACGTTATAGAGAAACGAACAATAGGCAATAAAAGCTTGTAACAAAAATTAAGTTTTTGGCTATATACGTCCCATTGTTGGGCACAGGCCTCCTCTCATGAATTAAAGGGATCGGGCATTAGTCCCCACGCTGGCCCAGTGCGAGTTGGGGACTTCACATACTCCTTTAAATGTCTTCACAGATGTATGCAGGTTTCCTCACGATGTTTTTCCTTCACCGAAAAGTGGGTAAATAACAAATGGCATTCCGTACATAAGCTCCGAAAAACTCATTGGTACGAGCCGGGATTCGAACCCACGACCGCCGTTTCACAGCCGCATGCCTGAACCACTAGGCTACCGTATAGTTTTCATGATATCATTCGTATATCACAAAACCAAAGATTTTAGATCTTTTTTTATGGTTCCGTACCCAAAGGGTAAAAACGGGACCCTATTACTAAGACTTCACTGTCTGTCCGTCTAGTCTGTCCGTCCGTCTGTCTCTCACCAGGCTTTATATCAAGAACCGCGATAGGTAGACAGTTGACATTTTCACAGATAATGTATTTCTGTTGCCGCTATAACTACAAATACTAAAAAACCGGCCAAGTGCGAGTCGGAGTGGGGCTCCCATACAACAGACATGTTTTTTCGCCGTTTTTATAGATAATTAGCTTCCGCCCGCGACTTCGTCCGCGTGGACCCGGGATAAAAACTAACCTATATTTTAATCCAGGCTATAAACTATCTTTGTGCAAAATTTCATTCAAATCGGTTCAGCCGTTTAAGCGTCATTGAGTAACAAACATCCAAACATCTAAACTTTCGCATTTATAATATTAGTAGGATGATACGGAACCCTTCGTCGCGAGTCCGACTCGCACTTGGCTGGTATTTAATATTTTTTCCTTCTTAAGATCTTGGGCCCATTATAAACCAGCACTGTTGCAACCAGTTGTTATTAATCAAATGACTTGCTGCGAGCTTAGACTTGTAAAATGGTAACCTTAAGCTTTGTGAAATATTCCCTGTAGCTAATTCATCCTATCAGCCGAATGACGTCCACTACTGCACATAGGCCTCCCCCAGAGTGCCACAATGACCGGTCCTGCACCAACCGCATCCAGCAGGCTCCCGCAGAATCCCAAGGGTGCTTATGCACCAGGAGGTCAACCACAACTAAATACCAAGTCGAGTCGCGCGCGACTAAACGTCTCATGTTTTGCTCGCACTGTATCAACAGGGTAGATTTTTCTCGTCTCGCATCGCGTCGCGGCGTCAGTTGTTCTAGCCCGTGTCGCGAGTGGATACCGATATTCTGAGCCTTGGAAACGCGTGTGAAAGGAGTGTACAGTGCACTGGTGTTTTTTTTTTTTTTATATATATAAGGGGACAATCTTACACAAATCGACCTAGTCCCATAGTAAGCTCAGTAAGGCTTGTGTTATGGGTACTAGACGACGATATATATAATAGATATAAATACTTAAATACATAGAAAACATCCAAGACTCAGAAACAAATGTTCATGCTCATCACACAAATATTCGAACCCAGGACCTTCAGCTTCGTAGGCAGCGTCACTGCCCACTAGGCTAACCGGTCGTCAAATTTTGATGAAAACAGATTTGACTACGACTTAAGGCTTGAGTACCTTCTCGTATCCTCCTAAGCCCCCTACACATTGTCACAATCTGAATGTCTGTCAAATTAAACCAGCTTGACAGGACTGGGTTACCTCGAGGCAGCTTGACCAATAGGTAGATGCGTGATTAACCAATAAGCTGCTGGGTGTGTATAATTTGTTTTCCTTGATTTTATTGTTATTTAAATAGAGAACAACTCTTTTGTTGATTTTCTTGTGTTTAGATAGGTATCATGTCACTGTCTATTTTCATTTAGTGCATGTGTCGTTGCTGGCTACCGTGCCTTCACCGAATGGACCCTGCGGAGGACCAGCGCTGGCTGCAAACCTAGCTACATGCTGAGCTGGGTCCATTTTGTGACAAAACTAAGTGTGTTATTGTATTTATTTTTGTTCTGTTTATTTTTGTTTGTCACAAATAAATGTTTGAATTTGAATTTGATTAACGCTACGCTATTAGTGAATTTTCCTCGCCAATCACTTCGCTACCCTGCACGGCTCTGGTGGACACGTACCCTTAAAAAAAAGACCGGGTTGCATTCCGGGAGTGCCGGCAGAAGTGAAAACTCAATGACATTGTAACAGTTTTTTCGATCAGGTCACGTGACCGTAAGACCTGTCTCGAATCTCACGTCTTACCAATCTTACGGCCACGTGATCTGTGGCGAGGTTGACAATTTTTCCCCATTACAAAATGTGCACAGCGCCGCTAAAGAAGTTTTCACTTCAAAAACCCAAATACCGTCCCAGATATTTGACAAAATAGAACCTCATCAGTCAATCCAGTGGCAGACTTTGACAGCAACCATTGTTATAACATTTAACCCCCCCCCCCCCCTCTTCCCCAATTCACAACAGTAATTAATCTCCCACAATCTCCACGGAAGCCTTAATTGGCGAAGACAAATTGACGAAATTCTCGGCATGATTCTTTGGGAATATCCGGCAAAAATTCACGCAGTTTCATTGTTGTGGAGTTTCGTACCCTTTGAAGTACTGTTGTGCTCGAAATACTTTGGAGGCCGCTGAGAAAAGTTGGCAAATATGGGGTGTTTCATGTTTGATTTAACTTGTCGTCACCTAAATTATGTTTCCCCTCGGGTTTGGTCAATCACCTTTATATCGCACAGTCATCTGCAGAAAATCGTGACAACCCCTGCATAGAAATTTGTATGGAGTGGATGATGTTTCTCTGCAGGTGACTACGAGGAGCGATTTGTATTTTTTTTTTATAAACAGGGATTCAGAACCTATCTTGGTGGTCGATTATGTAACGCATTGTACGTGCGTCAACAACTAAATATCACTTTTTGGACGGGAAAATTACAGTTGAATTGTCGTAACGCTCGTTGTTTTACAACTTATTATTATGAAAGCGTGCAGTAAAGAATCTACTGTCTTGACGGACAGTTGACCACGACAGCTAATGCCGCTGATACCGCATTAAAGCCGCACAGACAAATACGGAGTGGCCTTAAGTAGATTATTTCGGTACTTTAACGAACAATTCGGAAGATTACTTCATATATAGCGACATAACAGCCGTATATTAGATAGTTTATGCCACGGTAAGACACTAACACTTGTTTTATAACGTTTTTATGTTTCTTGTTAATGGTGTTTTGCGATATTATGAAAATCTTAACGACATCATATTGCAGCTCGACTGTACTATACTGGTACATATTACTTAACGACTGCAATTTTGAAACTAGACAGTTTTATTGTTTCAAACTTCATTCAATGACAATTGAAGTATAGTCGACGGAAGAAAAGGTTCCCCACTTGACGATTTTATTTCAATACAGTTAAGGTCCAAAGGGACGAACCTTTTCATTCCTCGCCTGAACACTTAATCTTGTTTGTAAAATAATATTCAATTAAAGTTCGCATCATCGTCATCATAATTTTTAGCCATTAACTGCTATCTGCTGAAGAGCTCTCTTCGAGTATGCCTTCCTTCCTGTTCTTGAGCTAGTCTTATCTAAGAGTCCGCACCAATGATTTAACTTTTAATCCGTTGGGTGCACTGGGTACCGGTGGGGTGACGAAGTCCAAAAAGACCTGAACGAAATCCAGCCGTTGGCTGGACAGAAACGGCATTGGACGGGGAAGCCTGGCGGTCTTTAGTAGTGGGGCCAACATTCACCTTGGGTAGTTACGCCAAAGTTAAAGTTAATAAGTAAGTAACGTATGTGTTTTTATTTTTAGGGAACTATCATAGGTATGACAGAGATTGAAAGTTTCTTTTACTGATTATCACTTATAATAATATTTTGGGGACAATCTTACACAAATCAACCTAATCCCAAACTAAGCAAAACTTGTACTATGGGTACTAGACGACGATATACATACTTATATAGATAAATAGATACTTAAATACTTAGAAAACATCCATGACTTAGGAACAAGTATTCATGCTCATCACACAAATAAATGCCCTTATCGGGATTCGACCCCGGGACCCCCAGCTTCGAAGGCAGGGTAGTGACCAACTTAGGCTACAGAGTTCGTTGAAAATGATAGTAGCAATGATTCCGTTTTAGCAAAAAAGAGAGTATTTTGTACCCCACCCGCCTATTTTTAGTAATCTTTGTCCTGAGACTTCTACTACAGCCTTTGACTATAAATTGAGGAGCAAGCGACTGTCTCCAGAAAGCAGTAAGGAAGACAGCTACACCGAAAACTGTGTAATTTTTATTTCATTGTCGATTTTAATATTTCGTTAAAATAATAAAAATGGGTAGATTGGACAAGTCGTGATACCGTGCAATATAAATGCAATACGTTATACCCAAAATACGCATACATTAAATACCTCTTTATAAAAAAAAAAATTGACACTCAATTCAACAAAATTGTACTGTTAACTATTTTTGTACGAATATTGTAGTTTTGTCCATTTCTGGTGAAAAATTTATATTGGTTGGTTTCTTAAATTAATGGAAGAAAGGAAAATTATCACAGCCTTTAAGCAATCTATAAACCCAACCCAACCTCATCTCAGTCAAACATTATGACGGCTGTCTTTTGCAGACAAAGCTATCTGGTGACCTTGTAAGGATCGCACGTGAATTTAGGCACGTTTGGACATGTTTGAAATGGGGATAGAGACAAAGGACCTTACCACAGGCGGTAGAGAAACAGTATCATCGAATACAAATCACGAGACATGTTTAGAATATAGTGATTATACGGTTAAACACGTATTAAATGTCACAACGGGTGACACGTTTCGAATATGCTTAAGTTGAAAACCGCCTCATTTAAAGATTATTTTGTCATAGTCGGTATTTATTTTTACATCAAATTCAAGCGTTGAGATTATTAACGGAGAGTCAAAGCAACCATACTAATATTATAAATGCTAAAGTGTAGTGTCTGTCTGTCTGTTACCTATTCACGCTAAACGCTGAACCGATTTAGATGATACTCGTATACGAAGAGAGACGGAGTACCTAATGCGCGTCACAATATTATTTCATTGTTAGTGTCAAGCCTTATTCATTGTGCATTTTCTAATTAATAACGAGCTCCACGCGGACTGATTCGCAGGCAGAAGCTAGTAACATATATTTACCGAATGTACTAATTAGCTCATTTATCAGTCTTAGCGTTTCAAAAACGATCATCTGGCGTTACGAGTACTGCTCCTCTTATATAATGTTTCAACCGAATTATCGTTCTAGTCCAGTCAATGAACTGACAGCTTGTATGGAAAAAATGTCAATTTTGGAAATAATTTATAATAGCTTATTTTTTATGTGTAACGGATATATTATCAATTAAATAGTTACCCAGCGACAAAATCCGACAAAATTTCAGACATCAATAAAATGATAAATCAACTAGCTTCTGAAAAGTCAGAAAAAATATTAATAAATATTTTTGGCTTTACTTTGGTTCATTTACATCTCTATAATATTCAAGATAAATCGTACAAAAAAAGACAATGCATGATTCACTGAAATCTACATAATTACTTCCGGGTGGAAAGTTTGTCGGATTCTTTAATAAATCATCTTAGAATAACATTTTAAAATGAAATCAACAAAAAAAACGCTATTATAAATTAATGTTTTTCAAAACCGTATTTTGCCTGGAGTATTCTACTATTTTATAATTGGGGACATCTACTATCACCCAGTCTTTCTCGTAATGCCTCACTGTGCGGCGTGCAACCAATATTTACTTACCGCCCGCGTCCGTCGCCCGCGATTTTGTCTGCGTAGAGCCGGGATAAAAACTATCCTCAGGATATAAACTATCTTCGTGCAAAATTGCATCCAATTCGGTTGAGCCGCTTAAGCGCGGTTGCGTAACAAACATCTAAACATCAAAACTTTCGTAGTTATAATATCAGTTTATAATATTAGTAGGATTTACTTCGTTTTCTAACATTTACTGTGACCGTCACTCTACCAAAACGAATACGGAGGCAATGGCTCGTGAAATCAATGTGATTGGCGATTGCTCAGCCGGACCACAGGAAAAGGGCAAATAGAAAGATCAAATACATTATCTTTTACTCAACAAAGGGTATATTGCATTGATTGTTTGACGTATACATAAAGAAGTATTTGTTTGGGTTGTATAGTCGCAATCACTAGATTTTATTGACCGAGTATTATTTTATTTGTCCGATAACTTTTCGTATTTTTATGATTTCTCTGAATATATTCATTACATTTATTATTTGATGTTATGCAAATGTTTCAATTGTCCGAAAAACTTTTACCGCTAGAGTCATTTGAGCTTTGGCTTATTACAACTTTAGTTTCACAGACAATTTCTTACTTATCCATCATTCAATCAATCAATCAATCAATCAATACATTTATTCGTTCATCACAGGTACATAAGGTGGTAACATAACTTACATACATTACTTTCCGCATTACATAAGTTTAGCCAAAGGTTAATTTTGAGTGGGGTTCAAAGTAGTTTCAAAGAGACACAGGCAGGTCGGTGTAGGTACGACAACGAGCGAAGCGAGGAGGAGTGTTAGGTAGAACTGCGACCCTACAGCGCGCGAGCAGAGCGAGCGTGACGCGGCAGCGGCCGACGAAGCGCCAGAACCGAACCATTTTTACTACTTAATACTTACATAAGTTATAAGTATAATTTGTAAAGCGTGATGACTTTCTTCATATCAATAGAGATGAAAAAACAGCATTGGGGGATTGTGAATTAGTAACATATTATATTTGCTCCGTATAAAGAATAATATGTCAAATGTAATAAAGCCGATTTGATAAACCACGAACAAATTATCCACGGAATCGTTACGTCGGAGTAATTCTATACTACGGGTAAAGCAATAATTGGAAACCGTTGATTTGTCCAAAAATTACAAAAGCGAAACCATAAAAGGACCAGCTGTTAACGTTCGAAGTGAAGTGTCGGACAAACGAAAAAAAAGTGAAATGAAGCTTGTCGAATAGTAAGTACCAAAATGAAAAAAGGGCATAAAAGTCTAGTGTTTCAGATAGGGAACAGTTGTTTGCTGTGGGCTCTTCCAAAAAAAGAGAACTGAGATAATGCAGTGTTATTGATCTGTACTAATTAAACGAGCGAGCGAAGCGAACGAAGTGCGCTGTTTCTGTTTGGGCCAAAAATACACATAAGTCCGGATGTCCAGATCTCCGGCTGTCCGGCTGTTCTCCTCCAGGGGTAACAATTCTCAACCGATTCTCGTGAAATGTTGTGTGCAGATTCAATAATTGTGATTTTGTCGATTCTTTATTTAGAAATTAAAAAAAATAGAATCACAGAACCACTATTTATAAAGAGAGCCTGTTAAGTGTGTACCTTCAGTCGTGTTAAAAATACCTATATGAGTACGACTTTATTGTTGGCGTAAGTTGCTCAAATATTAAATTTATGCAGCTCTGGGAACGTAAATATATTTGTGAACTCGACTCTACTGAAATTTGACCCGTTAACCAACTCGCACACAATATATAGCACATAATAGTCTTTTGTTTCCAAACGTTCACCCAAACTTAAAACAAAAGAGTTATCGATGGTGAATCATCCAAACCACATGCAAAGCAAATAAAACGTTTGTCTACGAGATAATAGTTTAAATACTTCTCCGCTATTCGGATGATGCGTTGAAGTTTCGTGTTATTGCGAAACAGAGTTGGGAGGTGCAGCCTTTTTAGTGTCAATAAACGCTGTGTATGATGTAAAATACACAGGCGCATCGCAGTGAGGGAATTGATGGCAATTCACGCTCGTATTGCTAAATATGAATATGGAGTCATATTTAGCAATACGAGCGTAGCGAGGAGATAAATAAGTCAAACGTTGGTGCACAGAACCCGCTAGATGGGCGCTTTGGTCGCAAGCGTTTTCCTTTATTTTTTCGGATGTGATCGGCTACGAGCGTACCACTGCAAAATCATTGGCAGTTAATCTGCATAAAGCATGGATATAATACAAAAACGCGCCGTCAACAGCTAAGTAACCAGTCTGTCCTCTCTGGGTCACATGAGTAAACAAAATCGTAAATCCATTATATCTCGCTTTTGACAAATATTTTCGATAGCAACGCTGGGCACACCATTCCATGAATTATTAAGGTCAAAATAGTTTGTTTTGGCAAAAAATTGCCTACACAGTGATTTATAGTAGATTGCTAAGTTTCGCCAGGCATTGTTAGCATAAATCAAAGTTTTTGAATATCTATGGGAGAATTACTTCGCATATTTTCACTGAGTAGTCGGTTAGGGCAATGTATTTTGGGGAAATTCTATTTCCGGCAATCCGTCACCCGGCTATCACATAATAAAGTCAACGTCAGTAGCAAAATATCCACGCTTTATAACATATTAAAAGCCGAATAAAAGCCCAAAAGCCGCAAAATTAAACGATCGCCAATTCCCGTAAATCGTCATAATCAATATAGCGCCAGTGAGTTTAGACTAATAAGAATCGAATTATCATACCCTCGGCCAGGAGGTGTTTGATTGTGATAATACATTGGTATTATCACAATCAAACTTGCAGTGATTGCACTGCAATAACCCCGTCTCATAATGTACTTAAATTATAAATTAATACTGTAGAACCCCTAAATGCTACGACGCGTAGGCATTTGTAGCACTTTATAGCACGCAATGTGCTACGAAATCCATGAAGTTTTTATTATTAGGCTAGCATCCGCCCGCGACTTCGTCTGCGTGGACCCGGGATAAAAACTATTCTATATTTTAATACAGGCTGTAAACTATTTTCGTGCAAATTTTCATCAAAATTGGGTTAACCGTTTAAGAGTGATTGAGTAATAAACATCCAAACTTTCACATTCATAACATTATTTAGTAGGCTAGGATTATTCCCTATTTGTATTCGAATATACTTACCCTACAAATTGGCAATTTTCGAGGATATTCCTCCGAACAAAAAATTCGTAAATCAGACACATCTCGTATTTCTTGTTAACTACCCCAATGCTTATTATAATTACTAGTTAGGCTCGCGGTTCCGCTTGCGTTTTATAAACCCACAACTTCCTCGTTATAATTTATTTTTAGATTTTACAAAATTAAAGAAATATGAACACAGTGTTTTTATTTAACTTAATTTCCAGACCGTTCGGAGCTAGCCTAGATAAAAATTAGGTCTTAGCTGTTTGACCCGCTTCCTATTATAAACCAGACGGTGAATAGGTCACAAGTCCGATAAATGCCATATTTTACTTACTAAAGTAGTATTTGTGCATTCTAGAAACATTTTATGAATTCAATTAAGTATGTAATTGCTTTTATTTCAGCTATGAAAATATTTAATATTTTATGTATGTTGTTTAGTCTAGAAATAGCCTACCTTAAATAAGTATACTTTAAATTTTCCTCTTTGTTTACCAACTTTGTTAGTAATTTCTAATCTATAATTTTTTTAGAAATCAAAATTTATAAGCATAACAGAACCTTGATCCAACATAGTATGGTAATGTAGCTACATAAAGTTACACGAATAATATTATTTGAGTTAAAATGTAACTTAATTGAATTCGAATGAATATCTTTCCCAGCTAGATATGAACTCTTGTGAATACGCGAACTCCGTTGTCTTAATAAAAAGGTAATAAACGTCAGTGACGACATTTATTTCTGAATCCAATATTGTCACTTCACCTTAACAATAACGTATTAATCCAAAATTATTTCCATAGTAGCTTCCGCCCGCGACTTCGTCTGCGTGAATCCGGGATAAAAACTGTCCTGTATACTAATCTAAGCTATGGACTATCTTCGTGCAAAATTTCATCCAAATCGGTTAAGCTGTTTAATCGTAATTGAGTAACAAACATCTAAACATGCAAACATTCAAGCTCTCGCATTTATAATATTAGTAGGAAATAGGGTAATCTTTATGAACACCTAATTAAATGATTACCTACTTAACCTCAAATATCGAATCATTAAATTACTATCATCGCTACGTCAACACGAAATATTCCAAAATAAACAGTTCACAATATTACTCCACATTTTCCTCGTCGATTAACAGTATTGAATCAGGCGTCCAATATCAATAGGGTTGTCACAAAACTCTCATTTTATTTATCCTACTAATCCTACTAATATTATAAATGTGAAAGTTTAGATGTTTGGATGTTTAGTTGTTTAGATGTTTGTTACTCAATCACGCTGAAACGGCTCAACCGATTTGGATGAAATTTTGCACGAAGATAATTTATGGCCTGGATTAAAATATAGGATCGCGAAATATAGGAACGAAGTCGCGGGTGGAAGCTAGTTTAGTATAAGTTGTTACTTCGGCTCCGTCCGTGTCCTTTGTAAAATCAGCCAAACACAGGTTAAAATTTCGATTTAGATTTATTTATTTTGAGTTAAAAATTACAATATAGATTCGCATACAATGTCAAAATTATAAGAATCCTTATCACGATGAATCCTTATCTTTGATGGAGCAAATTTTCATTCGAAATGATGATTTCTGGTTTAACCTAATTGAATAGATATTTTGAAATCTGTTTTTCTTTCATTTATTTACTATTGACACGAAGTTAGCACCAGGGCCCATTCTGCCGCGCGGCATGCAGCCAACTTCGCACCGGTGGCGTCATTCTGAAGGAGGCAGCGCCGAGCGAACTCACTTTTGGCTCAGGCTTGGTGCGGGGCGGTCGTCATACTGTTTTGCGTCGTATTTTGTCGTACGATTGTAATATTTGTAATTAAAAGTTAATTTGCTGATTAATTCACGTTTTTAATTTGATTTTTCCTAAAATTACAGTTAGGTAACTACCAAGGTAACCAGGCAAAATGGTAAAACATTTCCAGGTACTTAAGTTACTAGTTTACCAATACGACATTTTGAATACTACATCGATTTCATTAAAGTGAAAATTTATAGTTTTTTTTTTAATACGCACAAGGAATAATATATGTAAATGAATATTGGAAAGTACTTTTTTCGAATTATGTATCTATTGGATTATTAATAACAATGCCCGCATGAAAATCATCATACACTGTAATATAGTACATATGTATGATTTTCTTGCGGGTGGCGCAGGACCGATCACTTTGGCACTCTTTGGGGGAGGCCTATGTCCAGCCGCGGACGTCTTTCGGCTGATTTTCTCTGCCAAAACACTTCGCTTTATAGAAATCAATCAATAAGTCCCCTCTACATGAAAAAATATCTGTTATACCATAGCTTTGAGGATTTAATTCCTCGTTTGATGACCAAAGTAGATTAATAAAAATGGCGTTTAGTTGATTATCACGTAAGCCGTTTACATTTTTACTTTTAATTAAATTTTAATTGCAACATCTAAAACGAGATTATCCAAATGAGGTAACTCGACCTCAAACCCTTTTCCCAACACTAATTTCGAGCGATCCGTATAAATTTGCCTGAAATCCAATAAACTTTGTACGAATTAAACCTGCCCCGACGCGTTTGGGACATAACATTTCTAGCCATCGTACAAGTTTGGATCTCGTTCGATTTGTGTGACAGTTTAATATATTATTCATCTTTTGGTTGTATATATTTAAGGCCAACGTCCCAGTGCTTAACACGTTAATGCCTAGTACCTTAATTGACACCTATTGTACATATCACATTCACCTATTCAGATTCAGATTCAGATATTTATTTATAGAATTCGTTACATGTCAATTTGTTTATAATTATATTATGCACCTAATTCTAAAAGTTTCTTGAAGTTTACATGTCAAATTGTTTATTTTAAGGTCACCATCTAAGTATTGACATAAAAGTTCACATTCATAGTTTTAGTTCAACAGAAGTCATAATATACCTACTTATCTTAATTTGGTAATTTGTTGTACCTACACACATACAACACCCACTCATTTTAACGAATTCATCGACACTGTAGTATGCTATATCAGTTAAGAGCATTTTAAGTTTGTTCGCAAACTGTTTGTCACTATACATCCGTGATCTCTGATGAAAGAGAGTTGTATAGCTTTGGCCCAACGACCGCCAGTGACCTCCGAGCCTTCGCGAGTCTGCACCGCGGCACGGCAAGGAGTTGTCTCCTTCGGGTGCTCCTGTGATTGACCTGAGGGGCTGTAAAATAGTTCAGGTTAGACCTGACATACTTGGATGCGGTGAGAATGTAGACACTCGGCAGCGTAGGTATCTTTAACTCCCTAAAAAGTTCTTTGGCAGGGTGGTCATACGGCTTTCGTGCTATTATCCTGACGGCGCGTTTTTGTATTTTAAAAGCTCTGTCACGGTCGGTTGACAGTCCCCACAGATCTACCCCTTGCGTTAGTATTGAGTGGAAATATCCGTAATACGCTTTTAGCAAGGTTCCTTGCGACATGCTGGGGGCGACCTATTCAGGTCACCTATATATTGTTCAGGATGCCGATGGGTTTGCCCCGCTATTGCAGTGTGCCCGGCGTGTTCGCGGCGGCGGGCGTCCCGGAATTCCAAGCATCACTCACGCGGAGGGTACGGGGACTACCCTCCGCGTGAGTGATGCCTGTTACCTGCTGTTAATGCGGTATTGGGACGAGGCGCACGCTCCGGTGCGTGCTTCCTCACGCCAATGTGAATTAGCTGTTAAGTTACTTTGTTACTACAAATTATGGATTTATAGTACGAAATAAATGATTTTAATTTATATCTATTGTTTTGACGTAAGATTGAAAGTCTATGTATGCCAGTGGCTTGCAGTGGGACCTCAATCGTTAAAATTTTAAAATATTTTGCAGCAGTCTATACTGATTCCCCTCAGTATCACCGATTGTTAATATCCTAAAATAGTATTGACATAGTTCCCATATCATTTATGACGTTTGCTTTGTGAATTTGTAACAATAGAGACTCTGGCTGGGTAATATCAGAGACTAGTGAATTATAACTGCCAATGTATAGTATATACAACGTAGCGTTCCTTTAAAACAACGATATATAATGAACAAGCTTCCGCCCGCGACTTTGCGTGGACTCGGATTAAGAAATATCCTATATCCAGGCTATAAACTATCTTCATGCAAAATTTCATCCAAATCGGTTGAGCCGTTTAAGCGTGATTGAGTAACAGACATCCAAACTTTCGCAATTATAATATAAGCAGGATATTTTCATTTAGCCATAGTTTCGCCTATCTAAATAAAAAATAATATGTTCCTACAAACCTTACACACACCTACACACTGTACACCTTTAGGACACAACAACCGGAAACCTCACTGAGGATAATTCGAAAAGAAATATAATGTCGTGCCCGACTTGTAATAGGCATGACGACTCATGTTCAAATTGTTAACGTGGTGATGCTAAATGGATAGTAAACCATCAAATTATCGTAATAAAGTATATATTATAAAATATAATTAAAATCGTAAAAAGATATGAACCTTGAAAGTTAAGAAAAAATATGCATTTTTTTATTGTCCAAGAGTAAATTTAAAGTTACCAATAGAATCCCTACGCTTTTATAGAAACAAAATTGTATGACAACTATGTACTTAACGCAGTATTTCGCGACCGAAACAACAATTTACCTGATTTTCCATAGTACGATACTTTGTACTAACAATGTATGTATGTAAGCACTTTATTGTACACAATAACAGGTTAAAGAATATACATGTCACACAATAGATCAAAGTACAAAGGCGAACTTATCCCTATAAGGGATCTCTTCCAGCTAACCTTTGAGCAATTGAGAGGAAGGTAGGTAGACCGAGATAGGCAAACTTATACCGTGTACAAAAACACAGAGAAAATGAAAACAAAGCCTAATAGGTATTAATTCTAGACAAATAAAAACATGCCAATACATATATAAATATACAGTATAAAATATAATACACACTATATATATCGCAAATATACAATAAATAAATAAATACTATATTCAACCAATTCACAAGTCATTGGAAAGCCACAACTTCTTCAAATTCATCTTAAGTGACGCAACAGACCGCGACTGTCTCAGCGACAAAGGCAACTCATTCCACAACTTAACAGCGTGCGCGGTAAAAGATCTGGAGTATGTTCGCGTCGCGTAATATTGTGACGTCACAATTAGCTGTCTATTAGTATTTCGCTACCGCCAGCGGGGTTAATCTTTGTCTCATTTTTTTGGGTATTAATGTTCTTTAATTGTAGTTACTCCCTCACAAACATTTGTTCCTCTCCAAAAACTGGTTCGAATGACATCATAAAAAAATCTTAGTCGTCATCCCTATTGGGTAAATCAACATTTTCTGTCACTATTTGCCATGGTTACGTCTTCTGTGTATTTAAAAAACTATAAATTTCACTTTTTAAAACTGCATTTTTGTCGGTACCAAATGTAGGGTTTTCTTGTCATGTCCAACCTTTTTGTATAAGATAAGATAATTATTTATTAACGCCACAATACACTACACAAAACATATAAAAATTACAACAAACGATGCTAAAAGAATATAGCCATGACCAGCCGTGGCGCTGATTTTCAGTGGAGCCCTAACTAAAAACTACTATGATATAATTAAAACGAAAACCTGTACTTAAGTACCTAAACAAATGTCGTAACAAACGCCAACACACCCGCAGTTTAATTAAAAAAAGAAATTATATAAAGATAGAAAACGAACAACAAAAACATAAAGAAACATTATCACGGTATTTGTACATACAATATAGTAGACAATATATAGAACACATAAAATCCTTGCTGCCGTATGACAACAACGATCGGCTAAACTTTTCACGCGTATCGTCATGTTGCTTATTTCCTACACACAACGAACGGTTAAAATTTCACACTTATCGTCATGTTGCTTATTTCCTACACACAACGATCGGCTAAAATTTCACACGCACCGTCATGTTGCTTATTTCCGACACACAACGATCGGCTAAAATTTCACACGTACCGTCATGTTCGTTATTTCCGACACACAACGATCGGCTAAACTTTTCACACGTATCGTCATGCTGCTTATTTCGTACACACAACGATCAGCAAAAATTTCACACGTACCCTCATGTTGCTTATTTCCTTCCTACACACAACGATCGGCTAAAATTTCACACGTATCGTCATGTTGCTTATTTCCGACACACAACGATCGGCTAAAATTTCACACGTACCGTCATGTTGCTTATTTCCTACACAAAACGATCGGCTAAAATTTCACACGCACCGTCATGTTGCTTATTTCCGACACACAACGATCGGCTAAAATTTCACACGTACCGTCATGTTCGTTATTTCCGACACATAACGATCGGCTAAACTTTTCACACGTATCGTCATGCTGCTTATTTCCTACACACAACGATCAGCAAAAATTTCACACGTACCCTCATGTTGCTTATTTCCTTCCTACACACAACGATCGGCTAAAATTTCACACGTATCGTCATGTTACTTATATTTCCTACACACAACGAGCGGATAAAAGTTCACACGTACCGTCATGTTGCTTATTTCCTACACACAACGATCGGCTAAAATTTCACACGTATCGTCATGTTACTTATTTCCTACACACAACGATCGGCTAAAATTTCACACGCACCGCATGTTGCTTATTTTCTACTGCTACGCTACCAAACCAATAACACGGGAAGAAAAGAAGTAAATAAATACATAAGGAAGATTATATTAACTATGTATTGAATATTGAACAACAGTTAAGAATTTAGAATTTAATGCTAGTCCTAAAGAGCGTATTTAGATGTATATACACATTATATCAAGATATTTATAAAAAGAATCATCTTCTTGGGATGTCAGAAATACGAAGCTTGCTAGAAGTTCAAGTTGTAACCATTTTTCTAAGAACCTCTGCAATTTTGTCTCCTAGCTGACGGGACAGAATAACAAGAAGCAATAGTTGACTGACCCCATTACTCTCAAGAGTACTTCATGTCTGTTTATTTTCATTAGTAATGGAATGCTATTGGATATTAATTACTTAAATACACAATGAAGTCACTGTTCAAATGGTTATTGCCACATATTATTAGTAAGCCAAACATTAATTAACGTAATGTCATGAATATCTCAGGGCTTGTCTAGTATGCCCTTTGTGTGTGTTCAAACTGTTTCAGAAAATATCATGTGAGATACGAGTAAGTTCGTTCAGTTAGTACAATTTATTAGCAATGTATCGTTTTCAATAACGAATTAAGAAAGCAAACAACACTAATCGTCCTACTTAGAATAAATAAGAAAATAAACATTAGGGGATAATCTTACACACATCAATTTTGCTCCTCAATTAGCTCATAAAGCTTTTGTGAAACATAAGGACGAACGACGATTAAAATAAGTTTGTCAAAAATTTCATTTTGGTACAAGCTTTTATTGCCGACTGTACTTTTCTGTATACCATCATCAACTACTCATTGACACGATTCAAACGAGCCCCAACTCAACGGGGTTACTTCGGTTAAATACTGAATTCCCATGGCCACCTTCTGTCTCCATCATCAGATCAACTCCATGGTACCATAATATTGAATTGTCATCCAAACTATACTAATACCCAAAATTTCAACTCAATCGGATAACGGCAAGTGACTGAAAAATGGATTGCAAATTTTGACAGACAACTTACTTACATACGAACAAGTCAAGTTAATATAAAGCTTGTAAATACACAAATACACAGAAAACATACAAGACTTCGTAATCAATACTCATGCTTATCACATAAATATTTGGCCGTACCGGGATTTGATCCCAGTTCCGTCAGCTTTGTAGGGTCACTACTCACCAAGGCTTAACCGGTCTCCAAAACAGTATTATCTTACCGCTGAGATGGTAAAAAGGAAGTAAAAATGCAAACGCCCTTTGGACTTTTCTCACAACAGATTTCCCTATATCCAAAACTCAATTGAAAAACTCAATCCACACTTTGTTCCATCCAGAACTACTTTTCCATCTTCATTTGAGTTCTACTTGTTTACGCGTCACAGTTTGGAAGAAAAAAGTTTAAATTGACCAAGAAAATGGAGTTTGCAGCGAAATGTTAATGTACCAACTTATACGTGCGTTCGTTTCAAGTAATTCTGTCACTATTTACTCGACTTAGTACCTATGTTAAATCTTGGTAATAAATTTTGCCGCGAGTAGAAATAAGTTTGTGGTTATAAATTGCTTTCCAGGTTAGGTTTTGGCAGGTGAAAGTGACAATATTTGAGTTGGAAGTTGGTTTATTGTAGATACGTTATTTATGAAAAATAAATATTGGCGGTTTGGTATATGTTTAATAAGCGCAATAAAAGTCTGGCGTGGCATTTTCTATGTGAAGAGAAAGCCAGTAAATCCATTTAAGCGCAAAGGCGAAGGTACTAGCGAAATATTTGTAAAAAAAAAACTTTTTAAAGCAGAATATTATTTACTTATCAAACCGTTAACGGATCTGACACTGTATGCGCGGCATTGTGGACAAAACTCGCGAGATTTTAATCGCTTTAAATGATAAGTTTCACCTTGGTATATCAAGTTCAAACGCTCGCTTGGTAAGCGAGTTTCAATTAATTTGTGGTGAGAGTACCAACTGACAAGCTGTCGACCTTCATGAAGAAGGAGTTCTGGCCGAAGGGTGTAGTTTTCCGGCGATTTCGAGGCCGGCTATTTGACACCCAGACCTTGTGCCGCGCGACGCCGTCTTAACGTGTTTTTGTGTTATGTTATAAGTTTTGTAAATGGTTATGTATTTTAGTCTGGAAGGTATTTGTAAATATGGGCCTTGTTGCCTGACTCCAATAAATAAATAAATAAATAATAAATATCGAAATACTCAAAACGTTACCCCAGTCAAGAACATTTTTTAAAACAAATATCGTTAGTATATTGGCGGGAAAATAAGCGTTGCGTTTACTATTACTCACTACTTACTTTTGTTCTTTTTTCTGTTATGAAACGCACAATATATTTAAAATTAATACATTTACTATATTATAAATACATAACTTCCAATAATGTACCTACTTGAAAATTCAAATGTGAAAAACCGGTAATTATCTACATTTTGCATACAACGAAACGCAAAAGTATCGATATCCAATATCCAATCACTAGCTTTCGAGTGATGATTTAAAAAATAGCTATTATAGCTATTATATATTAAAATTTTCTACCGCTCGCTTTTGATTTCGAGCGCTTGAAAGTCAAAAATCGGTCCCATGGTCTTCACTATGGCCCAACTTTATTACACACTTGTTGATATATTATGTAAAGTCTTTGAATCAGACTTGCGCGATCTGGCGGGAAATGGTGCAAGATAGGGGCAAGGCACATCAACTCGCGTCGGAGGTCAACTCGCTCTTGATCACCAGCCATTCTAGTTAGTTTAGTTTTATATGTTATAGCACAATATAAAGTTTTTGGCCGAAGGGAGTCAAATTCCGACATTTGCGGTGCATTTCCTGACACCACGAAATTGCGCAACACGTCGCAGTAATTGTGTTTTGTAGTTATTAACAAGTTTATATGGATATGTATGTTAGTCTTTAAGGTATTTGTAATATGGCCCTTGTTGCCTGATTTAAATAAATAAATAAATAAGTGTTAATACAGACTTAAACTACACTTACCTGCGTATGAGAATAGAACATGGAGAAATTGGACACTATCACAGGGACAGGCAGGGCGATCGTCAGCACTCCCGCCAAGGCGCACAGCGCGCCAACGAACATGCCCAGATACGTCTTCGGGGCCATGTCCCCATAGCCGACTGTGGTCATTGTCACTATGGCCCACCACAGGCCCAGCGGGATGGACTTGAACTGGTTCTCTGGGTTGTCCTGAAACAAGGTGTACTACTTTAACAATTAGAATTACTTTACTGTTAGTGTGAGTAATGAAATATTATTATGAATTATCAAAGATTCTTTTTACTAGTCCGCTCGCGAGTAAGGTTTTTTTTTATTTATTTTAATCATAGAATATGTATACAGTTTGACAGTAAGGAACCAAAGCGCTGTACAATTTAAAATTCTTAACATGTAAAAACCGAAAAAGATAAACATAATATCTAAACATCCATCGTCTCGCAGTACCTCAGACAAATATGACATACATTCGCCCATAGACTAGCAAATATATCGCATTCAGGTGCTTGTGACAAAAGCGAGTCCAACAGTTAGTGCCCGAACAGCAGGAGAGTTTCTGTGTTCTAAAGTACGAGTTAATGGGACTGTCATGAGATTGTGCTGTCTCGGTCTCAGCATTGCTATCACAAGACGGCGCGCGAGCTCTCTCGATTTTTCTCACACTACCCGTCTCTCTCTTATTAGGACACTTAGAAAGAGTGGCATAGAGTGAGAAAAATGGAGAGAGCTCGCGCGCCGTCTTGTGATAGCCGTGCAAGACGGTTTTTATGTTGGTTAGGATGTTGTGACAAATAAGTTTAATTAAAAGCGATTGAGTCTCGTTTGATTTAAAAAATGTGAGTTGTGGATATTTTACGTGTATTAATCAGGAGCCCGATTCTACATTTAAAATATGGCAGAATATGACATCCCCGTTATGTCATACGAATATCCCTGCTTTTATGTCTCAGGACTTTATTACGGTTCACTTATTTCACATTCAAAACACATTTCATAGTGTTTGAATGCCCATTCTAAAAATATGTTACATGTACCTTCTTCGTAATAATGTAGTATGTCATTAGTTTAGTTTAATTGTTTAAGTTCATTACCAGTAGGTAATGCGAATGTAAGGTTGCTGGAGTCCGCTGGATGCGGGTGGCGCAGGACCCGTCACTTTGGCACTCTTTGGGGGAGGCCTATGTCCAGCAGTGGACGTCTTTCGGCTGATATGATGATGATGAATGCGAATGTTCCTTGTGCAGGTAGCTCTGTCATCATATTGTGTATACCGTGATGTACGTGCGGGCTGTAAAATAGGCTATAGCATCAAACGCTGACCCCCGAGCCTATTGTCGCACTAATTTATTTTCTGTTTTGTATTGTTTTGTATGTATGTATGTAAGCACTTTATTGTACACAATAACAGGTTAAAGAATATACATGTCACACAATAGATCAAAGTACAAAGGCGAACTTATCCCTATAAGGGATCTCTTCCAGCTAACCTTTGAGCAATTGAGAGGAAGGTAGGTAGACCGAGATAGGCAAACTTATACCGTGTACAAAAACACAGAGAAAATGAAAACAAAACCTAATAGGTATTAATTCTAGACAAATAAAAACATGCCAATACATATATAAATATACAGTATAAAATATAATACACACTATATATATCGCAAATATACAATAAATAAATAAATACTATATTCAACCAATTCACAAGTCATTGGAAAGCCACAACTTCTTCAAATTCATCTTAAGTGAAGCAACAGACAGCGACTGTCTCAGCGACAAAGGCAACTCATTCCACAACTTAACAGCGTGCGCGGTAAAAGATCTGGAGTATGTTCGCGTCTTTCTAGACGGTACAGCAAGAGTTAGGTTAGCACCCGACCGCAAGCGGTGGCCACTGCCGTCTGCCATATAGTTAAACCGCTCAGAAAGATAAGGAGGGGAAGTAGGGCTGAACAGTGTGTTGAAAAGTAATGACAGGATATGCACGTCCCTGCGCCGGCGAATCGGTAACCATCGAAGCTTAGAGCGGAATTCAGAGATATGATCATACTTGCGTAGACCAAAAATATATCTGATACATACATTTTGCAGGCGCTCCAGCCTATCAAGCAGCTCCTCGTTGAGGTCCAGAAACGCAATATCACCATAGTCCAGAAGAGGAAGCAAAAGAGATTGAGTAAGGGTCAACTTGGTACGAAGTGGAAGGAAATTCTGGAGACGCCTTAGGGAGTGAAGGGATCTAAAGATCCTCTGACTCACCTCAGCTATATGGGGTGACCAAGAAAGCGTCTGATCCATGGTGATACCCAAATTCCTGACAGTAGAGGAAAAAGGAATAGAAATTCCATCAAAAAGGATGTCAGGCACCACCACCTCTGAGAGCTTATTTACATAGTAAGGACTACCAATAACAATCGCTTGCGATTTCTTTGCATTAATTTGTAAACCAAACTTACACGCCCAGCAGCGTATCGACTCAAGGTTTCGATTGACTTCCGAGATTAATGAGGAGATCTCATCCACAGTAGCCGCTGCATAAATCTGTAGGTCATCTGCGTAAAGGTGATATGATGTAGTTAGGGATTCGGTGATACTATTTATGAAAACAGAGAACAATAATGGAGAAAGCACACCTCCCTGGGGAACGCCAGCGGAGAGTTCGCACCACTCAGACATCTTGTCATCGAACATAACGCGCTGGCGCCTGCCAAAGAGGTAGCTGCGAAACCAGGATAAGGGAGTTTCAGAAATGTTAAGAGAGCGGAGAATACCTAGCAGAATATCAAAATCTACCGTATTAAAAGCACTGCTAAAATCAAGAAGAACAAGGGCAGTAAGCTTTTTGGATTCAATATTGAGACGAATATCATCGGTGACGTTAACTAAAGCGGTGACCGTGCTATGCCCGGGGCGGAATCCGGATTGGAAAGGATTAAACAAAGAATTTCTGTTAAGGTGTGAAAGGAGACGACGATTAACATAATGTTCAATGATCTTTGACAAAACTGGGAGAATAGAAATAGGGCGGTATTGAGTGAAAGATACAGCATTAGGGATTTTGGGGAGAGGAATTACGTTAGCACACTTCCACGAAGCCGGAAAGGTTCCAGTGGACAAGGAGAAATTTATAATATCCGAAAGGGTAGGAACAATAAAATCCGCTACGAGCATAAGCATATCCACACTGAGGCTATCGTCACCGATGGCCTTCGTCTTAACAGATTTGAGAATGGCAAGCGTCTCTTGCGGTGAAATCAAACCAAATTCAAAGGGAGATAAGTCAGGGTGTGTAATACTGGCAAGAAGTGATAGAGTGGATTGTTTAATGGATGGGTCAAGAATAACCGGCGACGCGCTGAAATGTTTGTTAATAGCGTCAATGTCAAGGGTATTGGAAGAACATTGCTGAGTTTTGCCGACCCCAAGAGACTTTAAAAATTTCCACAACTTAGATGGGGGACACTCCTCTATCGACTTGTGAATATGGAGGCGCTTTGCTTCCCTACAGACTTTGTTGCAGCGGTTACGTATGGAAACATATCTCTGGCGATTTACGTCCGAAGGAACCAGCCGGAATTTAATACGAGCTCGATCGCGCCTGGCCATGCACTGTTTGATCTCCGGCGTGAGCCACGGTGCAGGAAAGTGCTTAACTCGAGTTGGTTTTAAAGGAGCATGCTTATCAAAAATCGCAAGCAATATGCCATTGAAAGCCCTTACTTTCAGGTTAATATCATCAAGACACCCCACACTGCTCCAATCAGCATGTGAAACATCATCGCAGAGCGCTTCCAAATTTACATCTCGGAGATTTCTACGCATGATTATCTTCTGTCTCTTCTTCGGGGGACGTATGTTAAAGGAGGCGTAGATTAAATCATGATTGGAGAAACCTGCAGCATTGAATTGCCCGTGGAGGGATACCAAATTTGGAGAAGTAGTAAGAATGAGATCTAAAAGAGATGGGGGGCCGTTATGAGGAAAATGCGTAGCATCAAGTGGCAACACGCTTAGATTTATAGAAGTGGCAAGAGAATGGAGCTTAGAGGAACGATGGTCGTTTTTAAGGAGACAGGTGTTAAAGTCACCCATAATAATATTGTGATCAAACTGAGGGCTAATATTGACTAAAACATTTTCGAGGGAATCAAAATAATTAATTTGAGATGAAGGGCTATAAAAAACGCCAAGAAGAACTTTAGAGTGATGTAAAGTCACGTCTAAGAAAAGATACTCGGAAGAGTTCGAGTAGACTGATGGCGACTGAGCAACTACACGATAAGCAAAATTGCTTTTTATATATATGGCAACACCGCCGCCCCGAACGGTTCCCGAACCGCTATCGCTAGCGCCAATCCTGTCATTACGAATCAGAATATACCCAGGCAAGGGATATAAAGTTGAAGGAAGAGAGGGCTTTAGCCATGACTCTGAGATAAGAATTGCGTGGATATTGTTATTGGAGCTGAACGATGCAAGCAAGTCAGTGTAATGAGCCGGCACACTCTGCGCATTTATATGAACGACATTGAAGTTTTTAGTAGAAGATTTAAAAGTACAGTGCAAGCGTTCACTAAGATCAGGCATATCTGATGCGTCACTCAAAGAATCGTAAAGACTTGAAGAAGAGAGTGAAAAAAACTCGCTGTCCAAACTACCATTAAACACGTCCGACATTGTAAATACGGTTGAGTACAAATATAAATATGTATATATAAGTATATAGAAATATAAATAAATACTACAAAAGTACCCAAGTCACTAGCTAAATCAGCAAACTACTAATTACACTAAAGAGCAAACTGCCTCAATCGCTCGCCAGCTAAAACAAGAGTTACATTAACGAAAGCCATCCAAACAAAAGTAACGCAAACAATACAAGAAAACTAAAATTACAGACGCACGATCATAGAGTATAAACATGTACACATAGAAAAATACAACAATAAAATTTTACTGCGCAATAACGAAACGCACAAAACGTCACACAAATTTTAACCTACTATTGATATTGACAAGAATGACAAGTGACAGTGATGACATTTCGAATGAATATTTTAAGGTGTACCGCGTATAAAAAATAAGAAGAAAAAAATTATCTAGATTAGAATTTGGAATAAGAACAGCATACAATAGGAAACTAAATATGGGCACCACGCCGTGCCGCCTCGCTAGCGACAGTTCGGGTAGGGTTTTTGGGTCGGCGCGGCTGCGCAGGAGGTACTCCAGCACCTGGAACCCTAGGAGCCCCCGCTGACCCCGCACTTGCCCCCACCGCGGGACCGTCATCCACCGTAGCCGCAGGCGCGAGCAACGACCGCAGTTCTACCATCGACGTTATTTTCCGGCGCACTCCGTCACTGCACTGAACCACAATCCGCCCGTCGCTTGTCCAGCTGTCTCTGACGCCATACAGCCTGCGAGCCTCTACGAACACAGCATGCCGGGTTTTATATAAGTATATATACCTACCTAATTTGTTTCTGTTTTTTTTTCTTATTCGTATCTCGTTGCGCAAGAAAGCAGAATAGAATAAAACGCGGCCGGAATATAAGCGACGAACATGTGTACCATCCGCCGATCGTTGTAAATCATTGACAACACCCCAGATACTTAAAAGTTCAAAAACCCTCGACATCTCAAAACTGGCTGATCTGATTTTGTTGAAACGTAGCTAGATCACGTCAGCTTTCGGACAAAAAACCGCATTAGAATCGGTCCATTCGTTTAGGAGCTCCGATGCCACAGACAGACACACAGACGCGTCAAACGTATAACACCCCTCTTTTGCGTAGGGGGTTAAAAGGAGAAAATTATGATTTGGGAGATTTTTTGGGTTTCATATAAACCCATTTGTTGGCTGATCTGATTTTGTTGAAACGTAGCTAGATCACGTCAGCTTTCGGACAAAAAACCGCATTAGAATCGGTCCATTCGTTTAGGAGCTCCGATGCCACAGACAAACACACAGACGCGTCAAACGTATAACACCCCTCTTTTGCGTAGGGGGTTAAAAGGAGAAAATTATGATTTGGGAGATTTTTTGGGTTTATATGGCTTTTTCTGTAAAAGTAAAAAAAATATGTAGATTAATACCATCCTAAGTCAATATTTTTCATTATTCCATCAAAGAGTATATCCACATTAACACGATACATGAAAATCGGGTCGCTAAAAATATATACAGGTTACTCAAAAAAATGTTTCATTTCCGTGAAATTCGTGCGTAATGCCGTATTCGTTCGTCATGAAATTCATTATTCACCACTCCCTTCCACTTCCAATTCACTTAAGATTTGTTATGAATAAAGCAATATCAAACAGAGGCGTATGTTATAAATTTAAATTAACGCTGAATTATTTATAAGCAAAACACGGCACCACTTGGAAACGCTTGTAAACCTGAACGGATTAATATCAAGAATTAAATTAATCTTTTATAAACAGAAAAGCTAGTATTATTCCTCAGATTTACGTTGTACTTCATTCGAAAGAAACACATTTGAATTTGAACCCTGTAAATTGCCATTTAAAGTTCAAAATGAGTTGTGACTGATACACAAAGTCTGTACGGTAAGCGTCAACGCGTTGGAAGAAGTTTCTCGAACTCTTCCGAAGTCGGTATTATTCTGGAGTTTGTGACAACACGACGAGCAAGTTGTATTAAGCTGGTGCAGATATAGGCACTGATATTGGACAAGTTGCATTTTTACATTTTTAACAATTCCTCGTGAGCTCGAGACGTATATTGTAGTCTGAGGGATGGACGTTTATTTACTTTTGTGTTTGTTTTGAAATAAATTAACATATTTTAATTATGAACGCGTATGAAGTGACAACAGGTCAACTTTAAACCTAGATAATCATGACTACGCCAAGATACAAAAACAAATTAGAAAGATTCAGATTCAGAGAGACCGGAGACGTTTAATATTGACGACCGGTTAGCCTAGCGGGTAGTGACGCTGCCTATGAAGCTGAAGGTCGTGGGTTCGAATCCCGTAAGGGCAAATATTTGTGCGATGAGCATGAATATTTGTTTCTGAGTCTTGGGTGTTTTATATGAATTTAAGTATTTATATTTGTTAAATATAAATATACTGTCGTCAAGTACTCATAACACAAGCCTCATTGAGGTTGCTATGGGACTAGTTTGCTTTGTGTAAGATTGTCCCTTAATATGCTAGAGGGCCACTAAAAACCAAATTGCATTTGTTCTGCCTATACCCCTTGTGGGAACACTGAAGTATATTCATGTATGTGTTAACGAAAATCAAGAAGTGAGCAGATGCAAAAAAATTGTCATCATTGAAATGAAATCTATTGAATTCATTATAAAATAAATCTCTGCCCTTTTATTAAAATCCAAGAATACATTATGGCGTTTTAATATAAAAGCTGCTGTTCCAGTAAATTACTAGAGATAAAAAGCCTAAGCCGCTTTTATCAATCCTACAGTTATTCCAGTTAGGCATTGTAGAGGGCGTGTGTCCACTGCATTATTAAACCGCTTGGTTGGATTAAGTAGACAATGACAGTGCAATAACTTTTACCTGTTTCGAAAATACTAGTAGATTAGTATAAAAAGAACGACCTAATTGAAAATCTCCTATTTTTTTTTATTTTCGGTATATATTAGTCCATCCAGAACAAAAAATAAGTACGATTTTATTATTTTAACAGTAAACGCTAGTATCGAGACCACCCAAATGATTTAACGATATTATTCTTATTTATTTACTATATCTATCCATGTATAAATATGAAAGTAAATAAATAAATAATACGTAGGTATTGTATAATTCCGGCCGGACCACATACTCAACTAGCGGGGCTATTGCTGCACCAACTCCGTCGCCATTGAACTGTATTCAAATGAGATTCCAACTACCGCAAGGAAGGCTACTAAGACCAATTAGCCCCAGGGCAAGAAGCAGTGAGGTGAGAAGGGGTGGGAGTGCATTCAATCTAAGATACTAGTTCACTGAGTGGGAAACATCGATGCATTGTTCCTCTATCCTCGCATTACTAAAATGGGACTGTAATTTAATTTTATATAATATAATTTCATATAATATATAATTAGGCTTGTGACCTAACATTTTTTACGAAGCCATTCGAACTAGTTTTTGAGAACATAAATACCCATAAATTTGAGTCAAACACGGACCTCGCTGTCATAAAACGACACAGTGAAATCTTGCGTTTAGCTCCATAGTTATCATTCAATTTTGTTTCTATAAAAGCGCAAGGACTCCATAGGTAGCTTTTAATGAATTTTACTCGACAATAAAAAAATGCATATTTTTTTGTAAAGTTTGGAGACCTTGGTCTTCTTTTAAGGATTTTTTTTTTTTTTTTTTTTTACTTTATTACAATAACTTGATGGTTTACTATCCATTTAGCAACACTATGTTATCAATTTTAACATGAGGCAACTACCATATTGCATTAACCACACTTTACAGATGTCAGCTGTCATTAAATATGGCACTGGCACCTGCTCAGTTTTTTTTTTTTTTTTTTTTATGATATAGGAGGCAAACGAGCAGTCGAATCACCTGATGGTAAGCGATAATCGACGCCCATGGACACTTACAACACCAGAAGAGTTGTAGGTGCGATTGGGTGGTTAGGTGGTCAGATTACTAGAGAACCGTCAAACTGCCTATACTAATATATTTTAATGGACGTAACAATAAGTAAAATAATCAATAATGTCGTATTTTCTCGAAAAAGGATTAAAAATGTAGTCAACTGGAAAAATAAGCGACGCAAGAGGTTAAATAATCACGAAGTTATAAAAGTGTCCAAAGTTTTAAGAAGGGGTATGTTCTGTCCCTTTTCCGCTAAACGCAACTTCATATGAAAAAAACTTTGTAGCTTCGTAATTTTTTGAGATATCTAAATGGTATTTTCGTCACTAGGCATATTTAGTGCCTTCTTTCTTTTGGAGTAATAATAATTTTCGAGTCTACATCCTTATTACCGGTGGTTTGTAACAACCGGGGATTATATTTGCGTACACGGATGGGTATCACGCCATAATGCTCGTAAGCGTGTCGCGTGCGAGGCACCGGCCCGAAGACGGTGCCGGACGGTGCAGACGGTGCCGGAATCCGGAGTGTCCCTCTGTTTCACTTGGATAGGTTGTATACGTCATCCAACTGACGACTTGCTGATTATAATAGAATACCAAGACCTTTGTTACTAATGAATTATTGAAATACTTCCGAATTAAGAGGGATTACCTTTGGAATACTACGTACTCGTCTAAACGAACAGAGAAAACGCTTTTCCACTTCTAAATATTTTCCAATCGCAATGATTTAGTACGTTATTGACACAATGAAAGAATAGGTTTATAGGTTTTCCTTTTTTCAAAATAAAATGTATTGGAACCTAACATTTTTCTTAAAGCGAAGCCTCTAAACCTAGTTATTATTATGCTGAAGCGATCGACATCAAAATCAAAATGATTTGTTAAGATTTAGTTAGTGGAAAACGTCTCCCGAAATGGAATTTTCATATAAAAAGTACTTATTGCCAGTCGCGGGCTGCTAGCTATACTCCCTCTTAATGATTATTATTATTATTTAAGTCGCCCGTTTTTTGACGTACAATAGTGGAAACAACGCCTCTGGATATACCCGCCGCAGGTGCCTTCAGACGCCCGAGAGACCGCTTTTATAATGTCACGTACTGTATTACACTCAGTGTTAAAATAAACATGCGTGCCTTTTGTGGCCGAATATGGAACACATGTCCTTGTTACGGGGGAATAAGGCTGTTTTTACAATGACTCGGTATGAATTGGGATAATAAATATTTTTGTATAACATATTGGCTCCTAGTAATATTTATTGGGAGGGGAGCCCTTAGAGGTTTCGTTCCTTTTTGCGATGGACGCGATGGACGTTAGTTTTTATTTTTGGTAACAGGTAAATAAATTGAGGCTTTAAGATTTCGTTTTTTGATTGAAGGTGGGACGTTCTATGTACATAGCCGGTTTTATTAAAGCATATTATTTGTGCTTGGATTTCGTAATTATTCATGGGACACGCGCAGGCCTAAGATGGTTGCTATTTTATTAAAAGCTTTATATTAACTTGACTTGTTCGTATGTAAGTATAAAAGTATGTATGTAAGTAAGTTGTCCGTCAAAATTTGCAACCAATTTTCAGTCGCTTGCTGTTATCCGATTGATCTGAAATTTTGGGTATTAGTATAGTTTGGATAACAATTCAATATTATGGTATCATCGAGCTGATCTGATGATGGAGACAGATGGTGGCCATGGGAATTCAGTATTTAACTAACGTAACCACGTTGAGTTTGGGCTCGTTTGAATCGTCTCAATGAGTAGTTGATGATGGTATACAGAAAAGTACAGTTGGTAATAAAAGCTTGTACCAAAAATGAAATTTTTGACAGAAACATCACTTATCAGACATACTTGTGAGAACGTGACGGATATCTTTTGACAGCGATAAGTTATAAAATGTCAACCATGCTACGACGGCTGTAAAGGATTGCCTCAAACATTTACTGAAGTATCAACACTACTCATTGGTGTGGCTTAGCCACCCATTAGGTATTTACTCTCCTAACTTTTTTAAGTAAGTAAGTATAACATTTAGTGCCTTGTATGAATTCAATCTAGAAATACACCAACAATTCGTTTGAACAGGCATTTATGACAAGAACAACAGTATTTGACAAGGATCAAAGGACAAAAAGACCGTATCGCCTCTCAAACGATATTCATGCTAGTGACATCGCTTTTACGCGACCTCATTGTAAGCATCAGACGCAAGTACTTGGGCATTCACTGATAAGTAAATATATCTAAAATAAATAAATAAATGTTAGGGGACACTCTTACACAAATCGACCTAGTCCCAAACTAAGCAAAGCTTGTACTATGGGTACTAGACGACGATAAACATACTTATGTAGATAAATAAAAACTTAAATACATAGAAAACATCCATGACTCAGGAACAAATATTCGTGCTCATCACACAAAAAATGCCCTTACCGAGATTCGAACCCAGGACCTCTTGCTTCGTAGGCAGGGTCCCTACCAACTAGGCTAAAGCGGTCGATCTGTTTAAATTATGGATATACAAGGTGCTTGGGGGAAGCTCCTGACTCCTGACTAATAGAACCTTTAGAAATAGGTAGTTGAATTTAATTTAAATGGGTCGGCACAGTTTTTTATTTTGAATGTATTTACTGATCAAAGTATGTTTTTAAATGTGGGTATGAAAAACGTAACTCTTTTCTTTAATCTTTATTATTTTTTACACCTCACGACCCTGTTTAATACTAAGTAGACACTATAGTTAGTGTACTATTTAAGTAGTACATTATTGCCGAAGCGCAGAAATAATGGGGTTGCCTGACGAGATGGTTGGCAGCCCGAAGCTCCGCCCGTCCCGGTTTCCACCAAGGTAAATATAGTGCTTTTCTCAAACATGTGAGGAAATAATTCAAAAACATTTTGTGACACATGCCGTGTTAAGTTCTTTGTCTTGGCAGTATTCACTTTAACACTATATTTTACACTCAACGCGGGTTTTAAAGTAATCATAGCACATTTAGTTAATTTTAATGTATACATTTTCTCAAATACCTAAATGAAATTACGAACGTTTTTAAAATTTGTAACCGAATTTTCTTCTGACCATAAACAATAAACAGCGAAAAAAGTCAATTAAAAATGGTTTGGCGCGGTTTTGGAGCCTAACTACCTTTGAATAGCGGTTTGTTTGAGGCTGGGTTCCAGAATCTGTATCGCCCACACATGCGCATGCGTTCGTAGTCCGTCCCATATCAAGGAACCCGCAGGCTGGCGCTGCAGCGGACCAGACCCAACTTCTCAAGCGCCGCACATATTCGTCTTTACTTAAAGACTTCATCATAATATCAGCCGAAAGACGTCCACTGCTGGACATAGGCCTCCCCCAAAGAGTGCCACAATGACCGGTCCTGCGCCACCCGCATCCAGCGGACTCCCGCGACCTTTACCAGGTCATCTGTCCACCTTGTGGGGGCCTACCCACGCTGCGCCAATAAAACTAACCTAATAAAAGACAATAGAGATATAAAGACTTCGGTCAGCTGAAATTAAGTCATTCATGAGACCTTTGTCGACGCGGCTCATGAACACCTCAGGCGATCCCAGGGCTGGCGCTTACCTCTCTCAAAGAATCGCCCTCGCGATACAGAGAGGTGACGCATGCCAGTGTCATGGGGACAAGAGGATCTCCTCGAGGGCGTGTTCCTTTTATAATATACATTTTTACTTCGTTATTATTTCGTTTAGTTTTACTTCTGTTTATTCTTGTTTTAGTTCTAGTATATTTCTGTGTAATTAAAATTATATTATAAGTGCTTTACCATTAAAAATAACATCACCATAAAAACCACGCGGATGGCGGGTGGTTTTCCTTGGCAGAATCTGATTTTTTTAGTCGTCTCGATTTAGTATGGCGCTATCAGGATTTGGAAAATGGTAACGTTGCAAGAAATAATGGGTTTTGTTTGGATTATCAAATAGAAAGACTTTTTAAATCTGGCGGATTAAAATTGGGCGCATCGCGTGTTTGTTTTTAAACAAAACGCGACGTTTACCTAGCATGTTGGAGATAAAATATTTGGATTCCTATCGAGCATTTTATGTATGATGTCTGTTTAAAATTGCCTTAATATACCTAGCATATTTAATATACTATCTCTTTCTAATACAAGAGAAGACGAGAGCCCAAGATAGGCTGGAATGGAGAATGCTGCAACGACAGAGGGCCAGGCCCTCTTAATATTGATGATGATTCTAATACAAGTTAATTTTGAATGAAAGGTTATTGATTCAGTTCACTCGAAGCATAACGAACTGGCGGGCAATTAAATGAAGTTTCAAAAGGGTCGAATGCGTGACGTTAACGAGAACTTTCAAACTTTTGGTAATCAATGTCGAAATAAATTCGATTTTTGACAGATGTTAAGGGATTTTAATTGGATATAGGAAAACTGGAGAAAAATTTGACCTGGTGCGTCACTTTGCAGCGCAACGTACTTTCGACTGAAAACTTAGACTTACTAGAAGCTTGTTGGGTCAATTTCGTGACATGACAGTTTGACAGTCAATTTATTCTCTATTTCACTTTTACCATTATATGTTATAGTCATAAATAAAAGCTTGACTCTGAACGTGATAGGCGTATTTATGCCTATACCCAGCGAACGAATAAATATAGAATGCGAGCTCCTTACAAAATAAATGTCTACCCAAACACGTGCCTAAAACCCGATATGGGCATGTTCGAACTAAACGGCTGCCTGGCATCGTTTTGACACCCCGCCCTCATCTCCGCATAATCGCAAGCGCACCCATTCTGTGGTTTTTTCGTTCGCTGCCTATCCCATATTAAGAACGCATGCGTAAGTGACGACTTTTATTATATATATATATATATATAGTCCTCCTCATCGATTTCGACGACTTTTATTATAAAGGTGGTGATAGACTTGGAAATTCCCATGTAACAGAATATCGAGCATAGATCGTTTTTAAAATTGTTGGACTGTACAACGAACAGAGCCAAGCATAGATCTTACATAGCTACAATCATTTTACCACGAAAAGCCCGAAACAAATGAGCTGTCGTTTCACTAGAACGCTCGCGAAACCGGTCCTGTTTATTTTGTGTGCTTTTTACCTTTACATTCGCTAGAATAATATGATACAGAGAGAGCGAATATAATGAAAAATAAACCATCATAGTCTGTAGACAGGACACGAACCTGTGGCCCCTCTATTTCCGGTAGAGTGCTATCACCACTGAGCTACGAGGACAGTGACCGAAGACGCATACCTTTCAATCACCTCTCTGTATTTCCTTGAGAGGCTCACAGCCTTAGGAACAAAAAATATTTAATAAAATAATCTGTTTCGTTAAAGGCCTCCACCCACCGAACGCGTGTCGTGGACGGCGCGTGTGCTGCGCGGGCCCGCGCAAGTTGTAAAGCATTGAAACTACACTACAAACACACATAGAACGCGGTCCGAACGCGGGCCCGCGGCGCTAAAGTTACAACTCGGCAGCGCGGCCGCGTGTCGTGCGCGTCGCGTGTCAAGCGCGGGCCCCCGCAGCTGCTGCGCGGCAGGCCCGCGCGTGCCCGTGCTGCTGAGTGTGATAGAAATAGTGAGATACATATCAAATGTGTTGGTAGTGAGACATGACGCGGCGGACCCGCGCGGGCCCGCGCACTACACGCGCCGCGCACGACACGCGTTCGGTGGGTGGAGGCCTTAAGAAGTATTCGCTAGAATGTTTATTACAAGTGATTGCTCACGTCAGCACATTAAAGACATATTGTACCTATTAGAATTCTAGCCATTTACATCTGAATGTTCAAAGCTGGTTGGGTCAGCTTTATGTTTCTCTGGCCACTCATCATAATAGTTTGACCTAGTTCTGAACCCTTATCTTACCAAAGTTTACATATGAATATAGGCATTACGTCTGTAAAGGCGAGATATGACAGTAAAAAGGGCTCAAGAGAAATGAAGAGATAATATAGGGATATCCATCCACATAATGATAGTAAGCACTGAATATGTAGTAGTATATAATATACGATCGGTTATCTTATCCCAGTGGGTAGTGACGTAACCTACGAAGCTGAAGGTCAAATATTTGTGTGACGACCATGAATATTTGTTTCCGATTCTTGGGTGTTTTCTATGTATTTAAGTATTTATATCTATTAAATATATTGCCGTTTAGTACCTACCTATAACACAAGCCTTATTGAGTTTTTAGGGCTAGTTTGATTTGTGTAAGATTGCCCTCTAATATTTTATTTATTACCTATATCTTTACCAATATATTTTTGTATGTATCTTATATACATAATGTATGTATATGTGTCTATAACACATTTGTTTTTTTTTATTCTGCACGTGTTCGTATTCGTAACAGAAATGATGATACTTTTTACAAGCTTTTATTTAGTTTCACCTGTCCCGTTGTCTGTCTGTCTGTAATCAAATCTTGCAAGTTAAATTTTACCCACTTCCCGGTGACCGATTGAGCTGAAATTTTGGTTATAAGTATAGTTTGGATGACAATTCAATATTATGGTACCATCGAGCTGATTTGATGATGGAGACAGAAGGTGGCCATGGGAATTCAGTACTTACCGGCGTAACCCCGTTGAGTTTGGGCTCGTTAGAATCGTCTCAATGAGTAGTTGATGATGGTATACAGAAAAGTATAATCGGCAATAAAAGCTTGTTCCAAAAATGAAATTCTTGACAGACACTTTTTCTTTGCACCTTTGATACATCTCTGCGGAAGCACTACTGCGCATACGGAAACTATCCCCAACCAATGGTCGCAATCCGAAATAACATTAATATACAAGAAAGGGGACCAACACGATATCGGTAACTACAGGCCCATCAGTCTGATGTCCAACCTATACAAGATTTTTGCAAAAATTTTACTTAAACGTATTGAGATAAGATTGGACGAAGAACAACCGGAAGAACAAGCCGGCTTCAGGAGAGGTTTCTCAGTGCTTGACCACATTCATGGTGTGAGACAAATAATCCAAAAATACAATGAATATAATCTTATTTACTACATTGCATTCATCGACTACAGCAAAGCTTTCGACTCTCTCATTCACGAAAAAATCTGGGAGGCACTGAAGAGCCACGGCATAGAACACAAGTACATCAGATTAATCCGCAGCATTTACGAGCAAAGTACATCACGCATAAAATTGGACAGAGAAGGCGAGACGTTCAGCATACAAAAAGGAGTAAGGCAAGGAGACCCCCTATCTCCAAAACTGTTTTCAGCAGTCCTAGAAATGGTATACAGAGACTTAAACTGGAACCATTACGGCCTCAATATAGATGGTCGCCAGCTAAGATTTGCAGATGATGTTGTACTCTAGTTTTATCTCTTTCTCCGATACCCAAAGGTTGTCTGGAAGAGATCGCTCTTCAGCGATAAGACCGCCTGTTGTCTACCTCTTCCTACATGTTATTGTATTGTTTTTCTTTTTAACTGCTTTGTTTGTGTGAGGTGTGCAATAAAGGGTATTTGTATTGTATTGTATTGTATTGTACTGTTTGCTAAAGACTCTGATGAACTCAACAAAATGATAAATGACATAGCTATAAATAGTAAGACAGTAGGTTTATCACTCAATCTGGACAAAACAAAGACGATGACAAATGGCAAGAAAAACAACATCAACATTGAAGGTACGCTAGTAGAATATGTGGAAGAATATATTTACAAGACACCATGACCAAGGAACTAGAAAGAAGGACAGCAAATGGGTGGAAAAGATACTGGTCCTTAAAATAAGTGTTTAAAGATAAAGTTCTCCTAACAAAAACAAAAGGCAAAGTATTCAACACATGTATTCTGCCTGTACTAATGTATGGTAGCCAAACCTGGGCCCTGACAAAAGCTACAATCTCCAAACTAGTGTGTTCACAACGAGCCATGGAAAGGAGCATGCTCAGCGTCCGGAAATCCGACCGTTTGAGAAACGCTGAGATAAGGCGCAAGACGAAAGTCCAAGACATCTCCACTAAGGTTAGAAGGCTCAAATGGAAGTGGTCTGGACACATTATCCGAGGCGCAGACAAATGGAGCAAATGGATCACACAATGGTACCCTAGAGAGGGAAAAATAAAGAAGGGAAGGCCCCAGAAGAGATGGGAAGACGATATACGGCAAGTGGCAGGATGCACCTGGAGCAGGGTCGCACAACACACAGGGTCTCCACTCGGTACGGTCTTCCGTACCGAGTGGAGAAGGCTGGAGGAGGCCTTTGCCGAAGGGCAAACAGACACAAAATTTAATAAATGTGAAGTAGTGGAAAGGTAGAAAGTTAGAACGAAACTAATGTCTGTAAATAAAGGCTTTTTTTATTTTTATTTTTGTTTATTACTAGTTATCCACGCAGCTCCGCTCGCATCACAAAGAACACGCCGTGTGACGAAGAATGTTGTATGTTGATGAAAAAAATATTGCCGTTTCCAAAATGTTGAAACACCAACCTGAGATTTCTCCGCATAGTACACCAGACTGGCGAAGATGACGATACCCAGGACTAGGAAGAACACCAGCAGCGTCAGCTCCTTAGCTGATGCTTTGAAGGTGTGCACCAGGATCTTGAGGCCTGGGCTGTGTCTCGTTAACTTGAAGAGCCTGGTGACAAAAATAATGGCTATTGCTTCTTATTGACTGTTTATTTATCATTATTATCACGTTTATTCATTCTATGTAGCTTATGTCTATAAAATAGTATAAATTAAGTTCAAATTCTCTCACTTAGGTAAGATAAATGTTCAAGATACAGTTTTTGGCCCCCTTTTAACTCCTACAGGGATGACGAATGATGAATTCAGCACAACGTTGAACATCGTTTTCTGATGTCTTGTCAAAAAGTCTATCATAATTCATAAGTTCCATTTCTGACAGAATAAATTATTGAAAAATCTATTGTTGCTTTATTATATTTAACGAGGTTATTTAAATATAGGTAATTACCACGCGTAAATATTATTCTACTGGACGATCTGAATGTTATGATGTGTTTATATTATATATTAATATTTATTGTGTTTCTCTCGAACGTACATTATGACGTATCATAATAAGCGGCTAATTTAACTTTAAGTCAAATACCTCAAAAAGCCTAGCACAGACTGGCGAGATTGCGGTGGCGGTGAGTAATAAAATTACTGTATCTATAAAATTACTGTGTAGTCTGTGAGAAGCTTTATGCCCTCACTAACTTCTTCGCTCACACGCGCTGCAAACCTAGCTGAGCTATAACCACGAACTTCGAAAGTCAAAGTTCGGGTATTTCCATCTCTATCTCACTCACAATACTCGAGTGACAGGGATGCATGTATACGAACTTCGAGTTTCGATTTTCGATGGTACGCCAGCGCCGCTGGCGTGGCCGCCAATGTCTGCGTGTGACTTTTGTTTTCCACTACTTATTGATTTTCAGGCTTCAAAACCTGTTTACTGTATGTGTTAATTTATGTGTGTGTTGTTTACTTGTGTTTTGTGAGTATCGTAGTAGTATTTATTTAATGTAAACAGCCAAACCAAAAATGTCATGGGCTTCCGGACCCGCATTCTACACTAATGTCATAAAGACTGGTTTGGAATAACTTTCCTCACTTCATGATCCGAATAGACCCCTAGTGCACTTGCAATTACCCCGTTTCCGTCACGTTCAACACGTGCTTACCCGTGCAGGCTTTATATGGTTTTGACGCGGCTCCGAGTATTGGCGAGATAACTGACGTATTAGCGGAAAATGTTAACACATTATTTACGGGTTCTGTGACGAGGTTGCAATATTTACACGGGGTTGCAGATTTTTGCAAACTTTTATTTCACTGGCACTGTTCGTATGTAAGGGTTTGCCTGGAAGAGGTCGCTTTTGAGCTATATTTGGTAAACAAAAACGAATATTTGTATCGTATTGTTGTGAACCTGTTAACCTGTAATAATAGTTGCTAGAACTTATATATTGAAATAAATAAATAAAGATGCCTATCAAAATTTGCAAACCGTTTTAAGCCACTTGCCGGTAACGTCGGGTCACTTTTCGTCAAAGCCAAGCATCGTCACGGCTGCTTTTTTATTTTTTGTGTTCTATTATTTATTTGCATCAATTCGAATCGCACTTATTTACACATACATTACAGACTTATGTACATACACATCAATGTACAAAACTTCAATAACACAGTAAAACGGCGAAGCGTGGTGCATTATCAGATGGCCGCTCCACACAATGGGCCATCCTGACCCATCATACAGGACGCGGTTACGTTGTAGAACGAGACATAAATATGTCTTACTCTCTTTAACGCATAGTTGCGTCCTGTATCATTATACAATTGGCAATCCTGACCCATTGGTCAGGATGGCCAATTGTGTGGAGCGGCCATGAGAGTCAAATAACCCAACGCCTGTCACAGTCAGGCTGTTTATTGGTGAACACTGTGCATAAATAATAATGGCATGGCACATTTTATTCTGTTTCACAATGTTCGTCACAAGACAAACACCATTGACATGCCAATGGTGATTTATTACAAACTAGCTTCCGACCAAACTAGATTCCGTCCGCGTGGAACTCGTTTATATCGTAGCTGCATACTAACTTTCACCTCCCACTCACACCCCAGGAATCAAATCAGTGTATAGACTCTTTC
The DNA here is from genome assembly GCA_947049275.1 of Epinotia bilunana. Taxonomy (NCBI): domain Eukaryota; kingdom Metazoa; phylum Arthropoda; class Insecta; order Lepidoptera; family Tortricidae; genus Epinotia; species Epinotia bilunana. The sequence goes on along the minus strand of OX346270.1, from coordinate 3,230,356 downwards.
TTTATTCTTGTACTACCTGTTAGTTACTAATTTTTGTTCGTCGTTTCCTGCTATCCAAAGGTTTTCTGCAAGAGCTGCTATCTAAAGGTTTTCTCTATAGTGATAAGACCGCCTGTTGTATATCTTAAATTGTTCTGCATTGGTTTGTTTTGGTGCAATAAATATAATTATTATTATATAGATTCGACAATCGGAATGGACAGATGTTTTAAGAGCCGCCGCTAATTGTGTATATTTTTTGCTGTCCATATTTTGATTTACAGTGAAAGAGTTTACATTTAATTAACTCTTCCCTTGGAGTGGTTACATATGGCGACTTACAGATTGCAGAGTACAGATGCGAATACAGAAGATTTTATCGCGACACGAGCCATATTATATCAACTGTCAAAACCAGTTATGGGTGAGGACCAAATTCTTGGCCAGTAGTAAGCGTGGTTTCATTAACCATAGAATTGTATGGCTAATTTTCGTGTCACAACGGAACTTTTTAACTACTACCAATCAATTAGGGTAACTACTGGCCAATAAAATTTGGTCCTCACCCTTGTACTCGTATATCGTTACCGTATCGCGTTTGAACCGCTGCAAAAATTCACCGATCATAATGTTCAGAAATAATTAACGAACACAATATTTCATCCCAAGGTTACTTCAACTTTTAATGCAGTCTTTGTATCCTATCACGTTCGCACTCCATTAGCTGTGCTAAGGCGTTATTGACGTCAACCACTAATGTTTAGATCCATTAATGTTGCGTTAGGTACCTTTTGTAAGTTGGCTATATCAGGTTGACAGCCTTTCATGGCAGTTTATTTTCTACTGGCTGCAGATTTTGCGGTTGCAGCCGCAAGCCACATACAGTCGATATTGTCAAACCTTGAAATCACGGGTTTTTTAGTTTAATTAACTCGTAATTGAAGTGAAAAGCAGAGTGTAACTCTTATATAATAGTGGATTGTGTCTCAATGGAGCAAAATTACATATTTACGGCGAAACCGGGATATTGAAGTCCTGAGAGAAACGAAAGATTCAAAAATAGATTCTTAAGTAGAAGGAAGAGAGTTAGGCCTTTAGCGTAATGATAGAATTTAGTGTTTACGCTCTAAATGATTACCAGAATGGTAATTTAAAAACATAAAAGGCGTATCAAGAAAAGAGTCATAGGGGAAGAAAAGTCCAACTTTGATCCCAGTAATTAAGTAGTAGTGTTTTCCGCTCTGCAGCGGTAATCGCACGTAGCATGCTCATATTATGTGAGTAATTGGCTATATGAATGGGTTAAGAGTCCGCAGTAAGTTCGGCCGAATTTCACTTTCCCATACAAACGTAGTTACGCTCTCATTTTAAAACTACGTGTTGGACTGTGATGAAACCTTGCATATACGTTGAGTTGAGGTATATCTATGTCTATTATATTTCCGGAAAACCAAACGATTTCAGCTATTCACTTACCTAAGAATTTTAATAATAGATATGAACTCCAATATATCCGCTCTATCCAAGTTGCTTCTTAGAATTAGTTCGACCACTACGTCCATGTAAAAGCTCAGCGTGGCCAATAGGTCCACCAAGTTTACTGGGGACTTGATGAATTCGATTATGTTTGGGGCTACCTGCAACAAGAGAGAAAATGGTTAGTTACCGCACTAAATTGTTTTAAACTGTAGTTTGTGAAATTACCAAGAGATGGCGCTACCGTCGAAATGGATCGTGCTAACGAAATTTTGACGTAAATTTATTAACAGCGATATGTAAATTATTCGGTGTCTGGTTTTAAGCGCAGTGGACATGGTTGGCTGCATTCATTAAGTGGTAGGTGTCTTTTTTTGTTTTTATTTATTGATTTTTATTTTTAATGAGTTTGTGTTCTTCGTTATTTGTATTGTTTTTGTAATTTGCCATTTGTCCTTGTGTGTGATCGTGGCGTCATTGTTCCGTCCTCACCTCACCAAATGGCCACAACGGAAGACCAGCGCTGGCGTTGCCAGCATTACGCTGAGTTGTGACCATTTCGTGGCAAATGTGTATGTGCGTACATGTCCACTCCACAGTTTGTCTTTTTTTGTGTTGCCATGAATAAAATGTTTTCTTTCTTTCTTTCTTTCTTTCATTCAAGCTATTGAACACGAACATTATGCTCTTCAGCGATAAGACCGCCTGCTGTCTACCTCTACCCACATGTTATTGTATTGTTTCTCTTTTTAACTGCTTTGTTTGTGTGAGGTGTGCAATAAAGAGTATTTCTATTGTATTGTATTGTATTATGTTCCGTCCATTCATGTATTATTTTAACTCGTTTTTTAAGGGTTATAAAAAAAAACAAATTGTGGTCAGTTTTACTCAAACCGAGCTAGTCCCAAACCAAGCAAAGCTTGTACTTTGGGTACTAGGAGACGTTAAACATACTTTAAATATAGATAAATAAATTATTTTCGATACATTGTAAACGTCCATGACTCAGCAACAAATATCCGTGCTCATCGCACAAATGCCCATACCGGCATTCGAATCTCGGACCTTGGGCTTTGTAGGCAGGGTCACTACCAACTAGGCTAAACCATTTGTCACTCATATTCAGCAGAGATAACGTACAAAGCTGTTTTAATAATATTTGACAGCTAGCTGTCAAACATGCCTGGTATCAAATATATGAATACACATCTTCGCACAGTATCTCTCTATCCACTTACCCTAAGGGTAAGTATTCACCAATGTGATTGTGTGACACCAATTAAAAAAAAAAAAAAAGATATCCTAAAGCGCAATATAGACATGCAAGATATTGCATGCAAGTTTGATTACATTGCGGGTTACCGAGGTATTTATGCTGAGTTTTATCTATCAAACCCCGCAATGTAGTTAAACTTGCATGAAATTTCATGCATGTGTAATTAGCGCTTAAGCACACCTTCCCATACAAACGTAGTTACGACGCTCTCATTTTAAAACTACGTGTTGAATTCTGGCAAAACATTGCATATACATTGACATGAGGTATATCTGTGTCTGTAATTAGTTTATATGGTTCTAGTGTAAAAAACAAACGAAATACAGCAAAAACAAGGTTTGTATGAAAAATTTAAATTCGCTGTTTTTTTTTAATTTGGTATCTGAAGCTATATGAACTAATTACAGACATGGATATACCTCATGCCATTGTATATGCAAAGTTTCGTTATAATCCAACACGTAGTTTTAAAATGAGAGTGTAACTACGTTTGTATGGAGAATCGAGCTTACTGCGGACTCTTAAGTTATGTTTCCATACAAATAATGAGGTGCTAAATATATGAAAACACAAGTAACACATCTCCATCATCATCAATCTAATAAACTACCCACTTTATTACTTTAGAAGATAGTACGGTTCCTACAAAAAAAACAGAAACAAAAAATAAGGTGACTGAAAACGTAAGTTAAACTAAATAAATATTCGCTTTTAACTGCTTTATTATGCGGAAGCCAACGTATAGGGACATTGTGACATTTAATAATGTAAATACTGCATAGTGAAGATCCGGAATTAGCATTTCCGACCTCTTTTGCGGCTGCTACGAATCAGAACCGAGTAAATGTTTAAATTTTAAATTATCAGATTTGTTGTCTGATGCTTTTAAGGAGCAGTTACTTGTAATGAGCATTCTAGCGAATGTTACATTACAGGTAAAAAGTTCACAAAATAAACAGGAGCGTTTTAGCGAGCATTTTAGCCAGCGTTCTAGTGAGCAATCCAGCGGAGTGATAGTAAATTGGCTTCGACATTTTTGGCGAGCAGAGCAATTTTGTAATAGTTCTGCCGTCCACACCTCACTTACTTAAGCGTTCGCTAGAATGATCGTGAAAATGTTTGTAGTGATGCTTGGCTGTTCGTTGTTCAGTTCGACAAATTTAAAAACGGCGAATGGTCGATGTTCTTTTACATGTGAGTGAAGTTGTGAGGCTATCAGCACCTTAAAGCAGATGCAAATAATACAGTCGCTATTGCTAATGTTTCTGACATGTTAAGCTAAACCGACCTAAACCATCAAATAAAATTAAAAAAAACCGAACCAAAATCATTTTTTTTTATTGTAGGTAAGCTTTCAACAGTCACCCACCAATCATTAGATGAACACTGAATTGCGCTTATTGAATACCTATTTAGGTGCTAGTTTCATACAGTATAAAAAATAATCGTTTCCGTCTTAGAGATTTACAAAAGTGTATCAGATGAAAGAAAGAACCCCAGTAGATCTATTGTAAATACAAATGTATCTAGCGGTAAAAAAAACTCATGAGATACACAATAGATCTGATTGATGCATATTATGAGATAGATAGGTCTTTCCCTGGGTTTAGAGCTTTTAAATACACGCAAGTTATGATTTTATGATAGATTTTGAAGTCAACCAAAAATGCCCTTCTAATTATGCTTCTTAACTTACGGTGTGTCAACATAAAGATAAATCAAATTGTTGTATTATCCAGGTGTATGTGAAGTCCCTAAGCCAAGCCAGCCCAAAGCCAGCGAGGGGACTATTATATGTATAGGTTAATAAAGTATATGTTATACTATAAGTATGTGTTGTATGGTCGATGGTTGTGTTACTGGTTCTATTTTAAGAAAATCGCCTGGAACACTATTTTTATTATATTTTTATTACCAAAAAAGTCCGATACGTAGTTATGATACGTCACAATCGAGCTGACCCGGTCGCATTATAAATATTTATTCCGAAACCGAATTAAAGTAACCAGCGCATTTTTAATAGGTTTTGTCCATAAAGCGATTTTATAGCTTTAAATGGAAATGTGGATACGAAATAAGCAAGCTTATGCGCTTATTCACAAAGGGGCATAAAATCTATTTAAAATATTAAGAATCAACCATGTTACGTAATTTAATTGGAAAATACACCACAATAGGAATAACGACTAAACATTTTTTATGATGTCATTCGAACCAGTTTTTGGACAGGAACAAATGTTTGTATGGGAGCAACTACAATTAAAGTACATAAATACCCAAAAATTTGAGACAAAGATTGACCTCGCTGGTGGCATGGCAGCGCAAAACGCTTCATACTGATAGACTGACAGACAGGTATGACGTCACAACCGACAGTTGTTAGTACAAAGTACATGTATCGTTGTTATGGAAAACCAGGTAAATTATTGTTTCGGTCGTGAAATACTGCGTTTAAGTACATGGTTGTATATAAGAGCGTTTCTCAAAAAAAATGCCACTATTATTAATTGTACTTCTAGGATTTTTTTTTAACTATTTCCACTCAGAATCAGGAGCTCTTTTGACCCTGGTAGGACAAAAAACTGTCCCAAAGATATTTTTCCTATTGTGTTACCATTTACCATACACTTTGTATGGTGGTAACACAATAGGAAAGTTCAAAAATGTATAAAAATTTTGGGACACTTTTTTTCTCCTATTGGGATGGAAAGACATCGTGATTTTGAGTAGAAATAACATAAAAGTTGCAGAAAATCTCCGAAGAAATGTAGTGGCATTTTTTTTTAGAAACGCTCATAAAGGCGATATTCAACTATTATTTTAAATAGAAATACTAATCCTAACTTAACCTAACCTATGTTGGTAACTTGGCACTACAACTTTCCGTCTCTGGTTGAAGATCCAGGGGCAGACCTAGAACAAGAGATAAACGAGAGTGCAAGTTATCGGAAATCGATGTCGCGGACAGAGCGAAGTGGAAAAGTACACGTAAGGCGAGGAAAGCTGACCCCACCTCCATGTATGTGGGATATAAGTATAGTTAGGAAGAGGGAGAAAGAATCCTAACCTAATGCCAGCTGTACACTCTCGGCGAGACACCCCGAGACAGACCGAGAACGAGAGTGTACATGATGCTCTCGCCTTGTCTCGCCCGCTCGGGTCTCGCCTCGGTACGTCACGGCCGCGTGTCGGTTTTTGCGGCCGAGTCAAAGGGTTGGTCCGCTGTTCAAATGACGCAACGAGAGTGTACATGGTGTGCTCTCGTCGAGAACTTCTCCCCCGAGACGGTCTCGGGAGATATACAGCCCGCATAACACATTAAACCGAATAAAGCAGCAGGAATCGTATAAATGCAATCAATCGGACCATCCCTTGATCATGAACTTCATAATTCACAGCAACTTATTAACAACTGAACGGCCTTTTCATTCGTCTCTTAATCGAATCTGAGCCGAGTCCAATTGCCCCCATTCACGCAAATCATTCGGCGAGAATTCAAAAGGAAATATTGACGATCTTTGGACGTTTTCAACTGGTTCTGATTGTGTAATTTGATTCTGTAATTGGTTCTGCATTTGTGAAGTCAATGGTGAGGATAATTAGAAGACAATTTAAGGTTTTAAGCGAATGTTTTATAGGTACGTCAATAAAATCCAATAAACAGAACTTGATTTAATATCGGCCAACTGATTTACTCCGGTCGTATTACCACGACACTTTATTTTGACCCTTTGAAGTACGGCCTAAATAAAGCCAATACGGTAAGTAAAGTTGAGCGGCTCAACCAATTTGGATGAAATTTTGCACGAAGATAGTTTATAGCCTGGATTAAAATATAGGATAGTTTTTATCCCAGGTCCACGCAAACAAGTCGCAGGCGGAAGCTAGTTCAAAAATATCAAGCTACAATATCTTTTTTATTTATTGGAAATACATAAAAACTAAGCTTTGCCATCCTCCTACTTACTGCTGTACTTTATATCTCATGAGGTTTGAAATATGGTTTTATTTTTCTCTCTATGCAATTTTATAAGAGAAGTTGGTTATTTAGATAGAAAAGGTTTAAGCTAAAGAGACTAATCTAGACTAACCTACCTAAATAATATTGCAAATTTAATAAAAACTTAAAAATAATACAGCCACACTGTATGTGAATATATCCACCATAGATGTGCGAAGCTGTGATTTCAAATATGTTTAGCTGTCAAGTGTGCGAGTAGACAATAATATGTAAACAAATCTTCCCACATCAGATCTCTGGTGGAAATTCACCCTAAATCTTGCTATCAATGAGTAACAGGCATCATATTTAAAAATAAACTGCCCCGAGTTAGGCCGGGAGCCCGTGCCAAAATGTCTGCTTCATTGAATTTTGAACTCATCCGGGCCTTTTGGCTTTCGGCCAAACCTGTTTTAATCACAAAAGATTTGATAAAAGTTTTAGGTCTTATTTATTTTAAATGAGGGCAAGTTCTTTAAAAGGCAATTAGGGCTCTAAGAAGAACGGGGCAAAAGTTAGTGCAATTACCATAGCTACTATGTTTTTTAACCAATTTATGAAGTCAAAGTTAGTGAAATCAACATAGGTGCTATGTCTCTTCACTAATGTATGTTTGTAAAACATTTATTGTACACGACAAAAGTAAATAAGTCCGTGTCAAAATTTTAATTTTTTGTACAAGCTTTTATTGGTAACTGTACTTTTCTGTATACCATCATCAACTACTCGCTGAGACGATTCTGACGAGCCCAAACTCAAAGGGGTTAACGTCTGTCAAGTCCTGAATTCCCATAGCCACCTTCTGTCTCCATCATCAGATAAGCTCGATGGTACCATAATATTGTAATGTCACCCAAAGTATCATGATCATCATATCAGCCGAACGAGAACTGCTGGACAGGCCTCCCCCAAAGAGTGCTACAATGACTGGTCCTGCGCCAGATGGACAGACCAGTTTAAAGCTACAGTACATGCATCAATACACGCAAGCATTAGAAAGGCGACTGCCAGAGAGCTACCAACTGCTAAAATGATGACCACAGCCATCGTCAAGAGCGAAAACGACGAAGAAGATGGTAGAGAATGCCATGAGGCATCAAGTCCACCTTTTGTACTTATTTGTTTTGTGCAATCATAAATCAGCCGAAAGACGTCCACTGCTGGACATAGGCCTCCCCCAAAGAGTGCCACAATGACCGGTCCTGCCCCACCCGCATCCAGCGGACTCCCGCGACCTTTACCAGGTCATCAGTCCACCTTGTGGGGGTCCTACCCACGCTGCGCCTTCCGGTACGTGGTCGCCACTCGAGAACCTTTCCGCCCCAACGGCCATCGGTTCTACGTGCAATGTGCCCTGCCCACTGCCACTTAAGTTTAGCGATTCGGAGGGCTATATCGGTTACCTTGGTTCTGCTGCGGATAGCCTCATTTCTGATGCGATCGCGCGTTTTGTGCAATAAATATTAAATAAATAAAATATGAAGAAGACGTATTGTTCTTACGAGAACAATATATGTAAGTTGTTCATCAAAGTTTGCAAACAATTTTTTAGCCAATTTCCGCTATCCGATTGAACTGTTTGGCATACTAATGAAAATTTGGTGACAACAAAATGACATTATGGCATTACCAAAACTGATGGTGACTACCGACACATAATGCATACAGAAGGCCATAGCAACTCCTAAACGTTACAAAATAAAGAAAATAATACATCTATGTACAGTACGATTACTTTTAGTTAAGACCTGACAGATGGATTGCCTTCATTTAATTTTCAACTTTAATCTTATACAAATAAAATAGTTATTACTAAATCGGTAGATGTGGGTAACAGTATTCTGAAAAATGCTTTATCTATACGAAATTAAAGTTGAAAATTAAATGAAGGCAATCCATCTGTCAGGTCTTAACTAACAGTAATCGTAGAATTAAGTTAATAATATATCTGCTGCTTATTATGATTCTTATTATAACTTACAAAAAATAAAGGTCAACATAATAACCCGTTATTTTAACGGACAACTTCCAAGAGAAGTTAAAACAATTTAGGCATTCCTGACATGTTCTCATGAAATGTATACATACATAATTATATTATCGCTTGGTAAAACTGTAGAATTTGTTCTCGCGTATCACATTCATAATGTTATTATTTTATCCAGTTACGAAGTTCGTCTCGGTTTCACATACAATTGGAAGTAAATATTGGATGTATGTTGATTTTGTACAATAATTTAACAGTAAACAGATTCGAAGCAGTAAGGGCTTGGCCACGACTTCCAGTGGCTACATCAGCGTTGAGCCATACGTCAGAGCGAGAGGCCGCGATTCAATCTCTCACACATAATCAGCGGCATAGCACTGGGGCGTAAACAGGGTGTTTTTTTAACCGTCTTAGAGCCGAAGCCCAGTTTTTTTTAATGTATTAATATTACTTTTTTTGTATTAATGTTAATTTTAATCATCCAGCCGAGTGACCGCAGTGACCGCTAGCCGCCATCTTATGTAGATAGGTACGAACTCTAACCGGGTGAATGGACTTCGCACCGCGCGCCATACAGGATTTTACAAACTTATAATTACCTTTTGTTAGTAAAAACTTAACTAGTGCATTTTTTTTTTTCACGAATGATTAGTACGTTTTGGATACTTTAAGTGGGCTTCGGCTCTAAGGTGGTTAAAAAAACACGTTGAATACATACGCCTCACTGCTGGGCCTGTACTCATTCCCTCTTATCCATGAGAAGTCTGTGCCTCCTCTCATGGATAAGAGGGAATCTGACCAGTAGTCACCACGCGGGCCTCCAAGTGGATTGGACTATCATCCTATTTTATCTCCAAATACTGTAGAGGTAATCTAGCCACATGAAAACAGTCCTGATCCTACTATAATATTATAAATGCGAAAGTTTACATGTTTGGATGTTTGTTACTCAATCACGCTTAAACGGCTAAACCGATTTGAATGAAATTTTGCTCGAAGATAGTTTATAGTCTGGATTAAAATATAGGATAGTTTTTATCCCGGGTCCACGCGGAAGAAGTCGCGGGCGGAAGCTTGTATATTTATAATTTTGACGACAGATTCAATCTAGTTGTTCGACCGGTCGATACAAAGCTGACGGTTATTTATTTATTTATTTATTTATTTATTAAGAAGACATGTTATATTACAGGAACTATCCTAAGCCGTTACATTTTTAAATAACTAATACTAATCACAAAACATGAGACACACATTGACACAGTCGATTTAACAATGTAACACAAGCTATGAGTTTAAATACCGGTGTGGTTGAATATTTGTGTGACGAAAACTTTCTTGAATGTTGGATGTTTTATGTATGGTTTTTAGTTACTATATAGGCGTATATTACGAGTACCAGTAACACATGTGTTATTGAGCTTACTGTAAGAATAGACCGATTCGTATAAGACTTAATTTGGTCACTTTCTTCGCTACCCAAAGGTTGTCTGGAAGAGATTGCTCTTCAGCGATAAGATCGCCTGTTGTCTACCTCTACCTGCATAGTGTTGGTTTGTGTGCTATAAATAGTAGTTTTATTTTGTAAGTAATATTTCTTACTGTTTATTCTTTATTTACTGTATTAAACATATCCCAACATTGAATAATGCATGACAATCCCGTGGCTCGGATTCTACATATTCCGCTACAATTGATATTAATGGCCAAGGGTGGTTATGTGAAGAAAACCTCGTTTCTTGGACGATTAAAGCTGAGGCTACATCATAAACTAAGTGACTTGTCTGTTATGAGAAGGTGGAGAGTGTAAATGAAAGGTGCTTTCGTAATTCGACTCGTGGAAGCCATAAAGGTGCGTTTCCATGGTGAGTGCGACCCGTAATATCACGTGCTGTGGGTACGGTTGCAGCGTAAGTGATAGGTGCTCTGTTACTTTGAGCAAGTGGGTGAGGACCAAATTCTTGGCCAGTATTTAGGCTGGTTAGTCGGTAGTTAGCCATAGAAACTGAAAATGTGAACAAAGTTCCGTTGTGACACAAAAATTGACCATATAATTGTATGGTTAATTTTCGTGTCACAACGGAAAACTTTCATAGAAAATTTAATTGAGTGAGTTCAGCTGGCCAATATGGACTGCATTAATTTCAAGACTACAAATAGGGTATTTAACAACATTAAACACATGTGACAAATGTTAAAGCGATTCCAAATTAATAACTTTAGTTGAGTGAGCGCCTGAGTGAGTGTGACATCACATTTTTGGACTTTGAACCTACCTACTTATGAATTAGTTGATATATTGTAATGGTTTAATTGTGATGCATAGAATCTTTTCGTTTTTATTTGTGCATACACGATGTATTTTAATAAATTTTTAGTAGGTATATTATCTGTTAGGTATGGTTATTCGTGAATTTGCTTAAGTAAAACCAACATGTTGACCTGTGCATCAGATATAAAAACAGGAGGCCAATTATAGATCACACACATAGAAATCTCATAGAAATTAACATCATCATCATCATCATATATATATAAGCCGAAAGACGTCCACTGCTGGACATAGGCCTCCCCCAAAGAGTACAAAAGCGACCGGTCCTGCGCCACCCGCATCCGGCGGACTCCAGCAACCTTTAATGTGGTTTTCCATCGCCTCGCCTCGCCGGTGGAAAACCACCTTTACCAGCTCATCAGTCCACCTCGTGGGGGGCCTACCCACGACGCGCCTTCCGGTACGTGGTCGCCACTCGAGAACCTTTCCGCCCCAACGGCCATCGGTTCTACGTGCTATGTAGGGGCCCACTGCTTAAACTTAAGTTTAGCGATGCTATTAACATCACTTTAGAAATACAAATAATTTATTTCGTCAAACAGGTAAAATAGGTGGCAATTATAAGTAGTTTTCAGTTCAGCTATAATGTGCCGTGTGGCGTACGAAACTTCGGTAATTTGGTGAAACATAATGAGAATTCATGTCAACATTAGTATAAGTTTAAATGAAACATTAAAGATGCAATAGAATAATACGAAATACATTTTCAACTATAATTAACATGTCAAAAATATCTATAATGTAATGAGAGGCGAATGTCTGTGCCTAGTTAAAGTAATCCTTAATACTATAGTAACTTTTTCTATTAATAATTGACTTAGTAAGCACTTAAAATTATTTGTTGTTTTTAATTTGAGTGTCTCGGGAAGCTTATTAAATATCTTTGGAGCCATAGCTATAAAGCTTTTTTCCATCAGAGCGGTCTATCCCACGTTCAGTTTTAGTTTATGTGTCCCCTGACGGAGGTTATGTGCCCTCAACTGTACTGAAAATAGGCCAGGATTACACTTTACAAACATACAACATTCGAAAATACGGAGACAAGGCAGAGTAAAAAGTTTTAGCGATTTTAAATATGGTTGACAATAAAGACAGTGTTCCATTGAGCGAAGACTATAGTAGATTGTATGACAAGGGGCTAAAATAAGCCATATTACCACGAGATGGTTATTTTCCCGAGCGAAGTGAGGGAAAATTGTTCGAGTGGTAATATGGCTTTAAGACCAGTTATACACTCTACTTTTCACTTAGACTGCGAGAAAATAGTGAAAACAAACATTATCCATCTACAATCAATAATAAATTCCACAGCGAAAAGATTGTTCAATTTAACGGCATGATTTTTTTAATAAACTGTTTGACACAGATACAAAATTTTGACACCACGAATAAACGCTACTTACCGTATAAAGCCGGGTCCAAACGGCCGAGCGCGGCGGACAGCATACGCTGCATAAGATAAAGCGAGATAGACAGCAGTCTATCCCGCTCATGTCATGTTTGCAGGCCACCCCGCTTGAACGTTTTTGGACGAGGCTATAGACGGCCAAAGGCGTTTTTTTTTTAATGTTTGTGAAATCGTGAATAAAAAACGCCTAATATTTGAAATAAAATCTGTTTTCTGATTGGTTGATTTTAATATATAGCTGTATTCTGATTAGTTGATAGCAAATAAAAATGGTTTTTTAAACAGTTGTGATTGGTGGATTTAATACGTTGAAGTGCTTTGATTGGTCAAATTAAAATGTTTTAAAATCATAAATATGTTTACATATTTCCCCTAGGGGCTAAATGTACTACTTTAGCCCCGCTATCTAGGCCTAATATGACACACTTTTCGAGCATGAGAAGTGAAAAACAATTACATAAAGTATCAAAGACAAGAAGAAAAAAAGGTAAGGGAAAACTCACTCAAAGAATTATTGTTTGATACGTCCATATCTTAATAGAGTTTTATCAATGTGATAAAGTAGCCCTAACTTGATCCATCTCAATAGGAATGTAGTCACTAAATAAAATCTACATCTACACTAATATTATAAAGAGGAAATATTTGATGGTTTGTTTGTTTGTTTGTATTGAATAGGCTCCGAAACTACTGGACCGATTTGAAAAATTATTTTACCATTAGAAGCCGACATTATCCCTGATGATTGATAAACATAGGCTACTTTTTATGGAAAAATGCTTCATTCCTATGGGAAAACGCGTAATAGGACAACGGGTAGTAACAATTATTCCGTGCGTTACTAACCGTGCGTAGCCGGGCGGGCAGCTAGTAATTAATAATGTTATATTTTCTAAAAAGCATTAACATTTATTCAATTGGAAAAAAATTAAATAATCACAAATTTATAAGTGTTCAAAGTTTTGTCCCTTTTCCGCAAAACGCACCTTCTAGTAGGAGATCTTAGGGCCCGTTTTCTAAGGGGACCTTGCATTTTTGAGACAAAGCAAACCACTTGGAACAGGTGTTCCTGAGGGTGATCTGAGCTGATTTAGCCCGGTTGCCACGAGGTTCCCCCTGCAGGTGGGCAGGGGTGGGGGGGAAAAAGTGCCTCACTCTAAGCTTTATATCTGCATACATCTAGCAACTATATCAAGTTTGGTGTCTTTTTCGTATAATTTGAGGATGAAGAATTCATTTCTGCGACTAAATTGTCAGTCACCCATACAAAAAATACAAGAAATTCAAAATTAAAAAAATCTTTACCGTTTTTTTTTCTAAAATCCTCTACAGAATTAAAACTATTAGGATTAGCTCTAGAAAAAAACAGTTATCCTACTATATAAAATAATAAACTTGTCATGCATGTATGCTTTATAATTGTAATTAAAAAAATGTTTTGTGTCGCACCGTGGACCGTGCTAAAGTCGGTATTTAGTTTAATGCGTAGGCATTTAGTTTAGGCACGCATTCACTTTAAAACGTTATTCTACACTAGTGTTTGGTGTATACATCAAGGAAAAACTAAAATATTTTGCAATTTCGGTCCAGTTTTCTAGATACACCAACTGCATAAATAACTTTGTAATCCCACAAAAATATATAGGATTATATAGGATTTAACAGAAGGGGACAAAAAAGCAAGAATGGGACTGCATTCATAATTTGTATGTATTGATAACACAATAACCTACAAAAAGAAGTTAGATCCCATAAAATAAATTCCATGTTAAAAAGAGGCCAAGTCTCGAAACTCTTCCACCGTAAAAAATTGTGAGATATTTCATAGAGCCAAGTCTCAGGCATTCTTATTAATCTTTATTTGCTTACTCAATAAAATTTTGTGACTCAATACTACGTAGTTTTAGGTATGCAAAAATCCATCAATGCAGTAAAGTTGTGTGATTGCCAAGTCACAAAATGTAGAAATAAACGTGGCCGTCGATAATATTAATTATAGAGATGCCCAAAGTATCCATTTAGAAAGCGCTCCCTATGCGAGACCCAGGTCTGAAGGCCCTAGGGCGAGCCCGACGGGCACTCACTATCCTCAGGTGTCTTGCAAGCGAGACCTGAGGCCAAAGTCCTGATGGTGAGCGGCGAGGCAAGCGAGGCCGAAAGCCGAGCTTTTCATTGGAATTAAAGGCCTAAAGTAATCCCTCAGAGAGCGGTCTCAATGCGAGCCCGAGGCCGAGCCTTCACGGATACTCGTTATCTCCGAGTAACTTGCAAGCGAAACCTGAGGGCCAAAGTCCTGAAGGTACACAGGGAGGCAGGCGGAGCCTAAGGCTGAGCTTTTCGTAGGAATGAAAGGCCCTAAACATGCTTTTAGAGAGCGGTCGCTATGCGAGCTCTTGGGCTGAATGCCTGTGGGTGAGCCCCTACGGACAATTACTGTCTCCTGGTGCCTTGTAAGCCAAACCGGAGACCAAAATCCCGAAGGTGAGCGGCCACGTGACAATAAAAGGTTCAAATCAGGCCTTAAGAAAGCTCTCGGGGGCAGAAGGCCACTTATTATCCCCAGATGGCAGCGAGGCCAAAGGCTGAGCTTTACGTTGGAATGAAAGGCGAGTCCTACGGACACTCATTATCTTGCAAGTGAAACCTGAGGCCCGAATCCCCGAAGGTAAAAGGGGAGGCAAGCTGAAGCTGTAGGCTGAGCTTTCTTAGTAATTAAAGCATGCTTTTAGAGACTGGTCCCTAGGCGAGCTCGAGGGCCGAAGACCCGAAGGCAAGCCCCCACGGACACTTGCAATCCCTAGTTGTCTTGCAAACGAAACCTGTGGCCAAAGTACCGAATATGAGCGGCGAAGCAAGCGAGCCCTCACGGATATTTACTATCCCGTAGGTGAGTGGCGTGGCAAGCGAGGCCAAAGGCCTTGCATTTCATTGGAATTAAAGATACGAAGCATTCCTTTAAAAAGCGCTCTAAATGCGCCCTCATGGACGAACACTTATTATCTCTCGGTGTCTTGCAAGCGAAACCTGAGAGCGAGCCCCCACGTACACTTACTATCCCCAGGTGTCTTGCAAGCGAAATCCCAGGCCAAAGTTCCGAAGGCGAGCGGCGAGACGAGCAAGGCCTTTTCGTTGGAATGAAAGGCCCAAATCAACCCTTCTGAAAGCAGTCTCAATGCGAGCAATGACCCCTAAGGATTATCTTCCGGTGTCTTGCAAGGGAAACTAGAGAGCCGGAGGCAAGCGAAGAAGAAGCAAGGCGAAGGCTGAGGTTTTCATAGGACTGAAAGGTCCAAAATATCCCTTTTAGGGCTCGTTCCTTATGCGCTCCCAATAATATTTCAGAAAGTGATGGGAGTTTTCTACAGAAAAAAAATTGGTACCTAATATACTCAATTCTCCGCGGCATGCCGTTTTGTCCAAATGTTATACCCACATCCCTTGACGTTGGTGAACTATGATAATTCGAGATAAGTATTCAACTCAACCTATCAAACAACTTTAGATGACCTCTGATTTCATATCAAATATATGAAGGCAGTCATCTATCAAGGTTGCTGGTTTTTCAATATCAACAGCGACGTCGTCAGTGACTGCAGTTCCAATTAATATAATTAGGTCTCTAATGTCTAATGGTTACTATCTGTGGGGGTATCAATCAACCAGTTTTGGTTAATATATTGTCTTTAGCCGCCTAGCACTATTTTAAAACCCGTGTTTATTCACGTTTTATATATATTTTGCTAAAAGTTTGAATGCGGGTCTTTTTACTTTCTAGTCAAGTATATACTTGCCAATTTCTTTCTTTATTTCAAGTCTTTAGCTCATAGATTCGAGGAGTTCCAAGTTGTCCGTGGGGGCTCACCCACAGGCCTTCAGCCCAAGAGCTCGCATAGCGACCGCTCTCTAAAAGGATGTTTAGGGACTTTCATTCCTACGAAAAGCTCAGCCTTAGGCTCCGCTTGCCTCCCCTTCAGGACTTTGGCCCTCAGGTTTCGCTTGCAAGTTACTCGGAGATAACGAGTATCCGTGAAGACTCGGCCTCGGGCTCGCATTGAGACCGCTCTCTGAGGGATTGCTTTAGGCCTTTCATTCCAATGAAAAGCTCGGCCTTCGGCCTCGCTTGCCTCGCCGCTTACCATCGGGACTTTGGCCTCAGGCCTCACTTGCAAGACACCTGCGGATAGTGAGTGCCCGTCGGGCTCGCCCTAGGGCCTTCGGACCTGGGTCTCGCATAGGGAGCGCTCTCTAAATGGATCATCTCTATAATTAATATTATCAACGACCAAGTTTATTTGTGACATTTTGTGACTTGGCAATCACACAACTTTACTACATTTATGGATTTTTGCATACCTAAAACTATGTAGTATTGAGTCACAAAATTTTATTGAGTAAGCAAATAAAGATTAATAAGAATGCCTGAGACTTGGCTCTTCGAAATATCACAACTTTTTACGGTGGAGGAGTTTCGAGACTTGGCCTCTTTTTTACATGGAATGTTTTTTATGGGATCTAACTTCTTTTTGTAGGTTATTGTGTTATCAATACATACAAATTATGAATGCAGTCCCATTGTACTTTTTTGTCCCCTTCTGTTCAATCCTATATATTTTTGTGGGATTACAAAGTTATTTATGCAGTTGGTGTATCTAGAAAACTGGATCGAAATTGCAAAATATTTTAGTTTTTCCTTGATGTATATACCAAACACTAGTGTAGAATAACGTTTTAAAGTGAATGCGTGCTTAAACTAAATGCCTACGCATTAAACTAAATACCGACCTTAGCACGGTCCACGGTGCGACACAATTTTTTTTTTTAAATTACAATTATAAGGCGTACATGCATGACAAGTTCATTATTTTATATAGTAGGATAACTGGGCTATTTACAGGTATTTTTTCTAGAGCTAATCCTAATAGTTTTAATTTTGTAGAGGATTTTCGAAAAAAAAACGGTAAAGTTTTTTTTAAAATTTTGAATTTCTTGTATTTTTTGTATGGGTGACTGACAATTTAGTCACAGAAATGAATTCTTCATCCTCGAATTATACGAAAAAGTCACCAAACTTGATATAGTTGCTAGATGTATGCAGATATAAAGCTTAGAGTGAGGCACTCTCTCTTCAAGTAGTAATAATTAATTTAGTCTACACCCCTATTATGAAAATCCACAAACTTGTTTAATTCTTCGTTTAATCAAAAACCAAAAGAAATCTTATTTAACCCGGCTCTTTTAAATATTAAACAGTGGATCAAAAGGTGTCCAAGCGACCCTTAACCGTGATCCTACGAAAGCACCCGACACGGAAACTGTAAATTAATTAGAATCACTAAAAACCTTTTACAGCTGAAATAAATTGCGGTCCCAAGAGAAATAGAATCAGCAGGAGAATAAGAGATTATTAAACGTCCAATGTTTTTTTTAGGGTGGGTCCTACACTACATGGTTTGTAATCGTAAGCGGTGTTCGTTAAAATGTGAATGTATGGAAAGTTTGACAATGGAATGACAGCTACCGGCGCCATCTTTAACAATCGCCCTGTAATCGTATGTTAAACAGTACAACCCGCCCTTATCTACTAAAGCGATCAATAAATATACAGCCAGCTTGGTGGTAAGCGGACTTTTCCTACTACGTAACACTTTCACTGCCAGGAACCCGCGTAGCGGGCGCCTACGCCGTATTTATTCCCTTTCCGTTAAAAATACGGGTAAATTTACAAGATCGGCTACAAGCTTAGGGCGTAGCGATTCTTGGCAGTGAATGTGTTAGTGCTATTTCTTTTACCAATATTCAGAATTAGCAACGGCTAAATACAGGATGTCCCAAAAGTCTTAAGTCAAGCCGAAATCGGGATGTTTAAAAAATTACAAGCATAAAAAATATGAAAAAATTAACAGGGTTAAAATGATGATATCCATCTAAACTTTTCCGTATTTCTTTTGTTAAGTTTTCCTGTATTACCCTTCTGTGAATCAAATACTAAACTTAAAACACAAGTACCGCCGTTAAATAAATTATTAATTCCAGCAGAGCCGCGGAGACAGCGAACAAAAATCTCCTAGAACCAATCTACTGGTTTTTACCAATTATCATTCGCTGGGGTAATCCAATCTACTGACCAATATTACATGATACAGCATGCACCCACTCCGAGCCCCGAAGGGCCAAGTTAACGAGATGACCCACAATTATCTATTCTGTTTGCTTGTCGACCTAATTCACCGTTTTCTTCGATTTCCCAGTTTAGACCGCTGGGAGAATTTGGATTTGGGTTTGAGAAATATTGGATAGGGGTTGTAGTATTGGGAAAAGAAAATTCTAGTCATCTCAATAGGTTTCCACCCACATCATGCCGCAATTTCTTATACGGTTTTTATCAAATTCATATAAATAGCGTGAGTAGACCTCCCACACTAGATGGATTGGATGGACCTGGTAAAAATCGAGGGAGTTCGCTGTATGCGGGTAGTGCAGGACCGGTCATTGTGGCACTCTTTGGGGAGGCCTCTTTCCAGCAGTGGACGTCTTTTGATGATAATGATGATAAATAGGCCTCCCGGTTTTACTTTCGATTCTCAGAATACTGAGCAGTCACTACTTAAAAAAAGTCATGATTAAAATATGATTCTGAAATTTCAAAGGCGTTAGTTTTTTTAAGATCACGTGAATAAAAGCTTATCCACGCCATTAATAAGCAATGCACTTATTCAGAGACGCCTCGGCGATAATGCGAGCGCTGACCGGCCTGTTAGGAATTCCATTACCAGCGCTTTTGACACTGCACCGTTGTAAATATACGGGAGAAAAATATGGGCGGTGCTCCTTGTTTATTGAAACTATGAAAAATTTTACGTTGCGTCTTGACTCAAATAAGATTCTCCTTTACTCACATTTTCTAATTCTGTCACTGTCTCTTCCACATTTTTTTTCAATTCATTCTACGACGATGGCAAATACCCATACGGCCTGCTATGCTAAACAGAGGCAGTAAATAGACTATGAACGCTTGCGACTCAAGAGGAGCGATGCCGACCCTATTAATTTGAGGTTTCATTATGTCGAAAAATAGAGACAAATGCATATCACCCTCAACACTGCGTATACTAGGGAGCTCTGATGACCTTACTCACTAAAGGATAGTTCGCACCAAACGGCGCGCATCGCATCGGATCGGAACGGATTATACAATCTTTAAACGATATTAAATCATGTTCAGCGAGCGTCTTCCGCGACATGCGATCGCAGCCGATCATGATGCGACACGCGGCTTTGTACCTAATATAGACTCGGTATAATTTAATTGGTGGCATGCTACACCCACGCTCGTCTGTTATGAGACTGTACATCTCGCGGAAGTGTGGAGGTCGCGGCTTTTTAAATGCCAAGGACCTTCACAACCGTGAGGTGTGCAGTCTCAGGGATTATTTCCTAAACAACGAGTGTGGGATGCATCGCGACGTATTGGCAGTAGACGGAAACTTCACCCCGCTCTCCTTGGCAAACGAGAACTGGCGCAGACTTAAAGTAATGAGCGTCGAGGACCGCAGGGCGGTGTGGAGGAGCAAGGAGCTACACGGGCGGTTCTACAAGGCCCTCACAGGACCCGATGTAGATCTGCTCGCGTCGGTGAACTGGCTACGTTTCGCGGATCTCTTCGGGGAAACCGAAGGTTTTGTCTGTGCAATTGTGGACGAAGTTATCATGACGAACAATTACCGGAGGTATATCCTGAAGGACGGTACGGTCGACATTTGTCGGGCATGCCACCGTCCCGGGGAGTCACTCAGGCATATTATCTCCGGTTGTGGTCATCTTGCTAACGGCGAGTACTTGCACAGACATAACCTTGTAGCCAGAATTATTCACCAGCAACTTGCTCTGCTATACGGTCTTGTGGCCTCCGAAGTGCCTTACTATAAGTACACACCTGCGCCAGTTCTCGAAAATGGCCGTGCCACGCTCTATTGGGATCGAACTGTCATCACGGACAGGACTATTCTTGCCAATAGGCCTGATATCGTGCTGACAGATCGATCGAAACGCCAGGCAGTGCTCGTTGACATCACCATCACCCATGACGAGAACCTCGTGAAGGCCGAGAAGGACAAAGCCAGCAAGTACCTAGACCTGGCTCACGAGGTAACCGCCATGTGGGATGTTGATTCGACGATCATCGTCCCGATAGTCGTTTCAGCGAACGGTTTAATAGCGAAGTCTCGACCATCACCTCAAGAGACTCTCGCTAGATGGCTGGATCAAGGGTCAGATACAGAAGGCGGTACTCCTGGATACTGCGCGGATAGTCAGGAGGTTCCTGTCTCTGGCGCCCTGACCACCGGCAGCTTAGGCCCCGCCTCGCTGCCGGCGGGACCCTAGGTTAGGTTTTTATAATGATTTTATGTTTTGTATGTATAGTTTTATATTTTACTTTTTATATAGTTATTGTAAAAACCTAGCCTAAGACGGAAAATGAATAAAGAGATAATAATAAATACTCTTTATTGCACCACAACAGGAGATAAACATCTTACAAAAAATATATATAACTGATTAAAACTAACAAACTGAAACTGGTAACTGTTAAAAATACATAATTGATTAAGTTGAAAAATTCTCTACTATTACTATTATAATACTATTTACTTACGATTAGTGTAGTTCCGTCAGCACGGCTAGCACGAGACGGCCGCGACATACTCTCGATTTTTCTCGCACTATAAAATATCTATATAATAAGAGAGAGACGGATAGTGCGAAAAAAAATAAAGGTAATAATAATAATCCATACCTACTGTTGCCCTTAGGCCATTTTTTAATGTCGCTATTAATAGGGGCCCATCTAGCATTTAGCGAGTCACCGTCTGCCAGAGATAAAATGTGAAACAGTTTTATTGGGCTTATTTCTACTTAGAACTAAAAAACAAAATCTAAACTATACCTACGTAAATGTTAATTAGGTACAAACGCCAACACAGTTAACTGAGTATCCTGTATTTATAGAAGAACCTTATTACAATGCACATAAAGTGCACGGATGGTCAGTCAGCTGTCTTGTCGATAGTACCTACTACTTTACAAACCACGAAATAGATTGTCAACACTATGCAACAAAATTATACGTCACTAAAAACTAAACTATACGCAAATGTTTACTAGTTACCTACTATACGAATCACTAAACGGATTGTCCACTCTATGCAACAAATATAGTCCACAATTTCCACAAATATTTAAAAATTTCGGCGCAGCGCAAATTGACACAGGTCCGTCATGCAACGTGTCTCGTCCCGCACTTACCGTATGGACGAAAACGGGGAGGCGTAGGAACTTTGGCGGAATATTTCAGAAAACGAGGTAAATTTTTAAGAAAATTAAGAAAGTAAGAAAATGATGCCCTTGTTCATTATTTTATGAAAAAAGTTATAAAATTTCATATTATTCTGATAAAAAATGGAGCAGTTAAATGGTTACAAGTGAAAAAATAGGGGCGACTTTAGATTTCTTTTTCTCTAATTTTTATTGTTAAAATGGATTTCTACGAAAACTGTGACCCGTCGCATATCTTGCAGATTATGATATATTTTTTCTGACAGCAAAAATGTTACGTTATAATGTATAAAACGGTTACAAAACAACTCATTTTCACGAAAATTTCGAATGTGCAGCCTTAAGATGAGCATCTGTATGCCAGCAGAGCAAGCAGCGGGTCAGATCAATCAATCATGCTCCTAGCTTTTGTCCTGTTCTAGGAAGAGGTCTCCTTTTATGGTCATCTTTCACTCCTCACTCCTTTTATCTTCACTTCTTCAATACTAGCTCCGTATGTATACGGTGTTGTGTTCGCGGTGGTCAGGTAGCCAGAGTTCCTAATGATGAGCTGTGTTGAGACTCAGGGATCTGCATTTGTCTTTAGGTGACACTAAGTATATCGAATCCAGCAGGTCGAACACGTCACTCATAGTACGCGCAGCCAGATCTAAATGACAGTTGAATTTTCCTAACATGCGTTAGAAAAGTTACGTGTTCACTCCTCTGATATCAATAAAGGGTCGGCAACGCGCTCGTATTTTTTTCTGGAGTCGCAAGCGTCCGTAGGCTGCAATGTCTGCTTATCATCAAGCAGGTCGAAGGCTTGTTTGCTACAACCGTAGCATAACAAAATGTTTCTGATAACTAGTACAATAGCTACAGATTCAGATTCAGTTTTTTTTTTTGTAAAATTTATTAGTCACTAGCTTCTGCCCGCGACTTCGTACGCGTTTAAATTATGGTTTACATGATATCCTTATGTTTAACCGTACTATTGACAAATATGAAAATAAAGATTAAACTAGCAATAAAAAACCGGAGACCAAAGTCCCGAAGCTAGGCCAGGCGGTTTCGTAACAATGAAACGTCCAAATCAAGCCTTAAGAAAGCGTTCGGGGGCTGAAGGCACTTGAGGGGTGGCAGCGAAGCCAAAGGCCGAGCTTTACGTTGGAATAAAAGGCCCATTGCATCCCTTTAGAGAGCGCTCTCAATGCGAGCCCCTACGGACACTCATTATTTTCGGGTGTCTTGCAAGCGAAACCTGAGCCCGAATTCCCAAAGGTAAATGGGGAGGCAAGCGAAGCCGAAGCCTGAGCTTTTTGTAGGAATTAAAGGCCTATAGCATGCAATTAGAGACCACTCCCTAGGCGAGCTCGAGGGCCGAAGACCCGAAGGCAAGCCCCTACGGACACTTACAATCCCTAGGTGTCTTGCAAGCGAAACCTGTGGCCAAAGTAGGTACCGAAGATGAGTGGCGAGGCAAGCGAGCCCTCACGGACACTTATTATCCCATAGGTGAGTGACGAGGCAAGCGAGACCAAAGGCCGTGCTTTTCGTTGGAATGAAAGACTCGAAGCATTCCTTCACAAAAGCGCTCTAAATGCGCCTCCAGGTGCCGGTTAATGTGTACATATCGCGATAATCCGCGTCCATCTATCTTTCTCTCTCTCTTTTTGCATGAGTTGAATAGAAACATAGATACGAGTATATACCCAATTCACCGTGGAATGCCGTCTTGTCCATATATCCACATCCCTTGACGTTGGTGAACTGTAATAATTCGAGATAAGTATTCAAAACCTACCGAACAACTTTAGATGACCTCTGCATTTCATATCAAATATAGGAAAGCACAGATCAAGGTCGCTGGATTTCAATATCAACAGCGACGTCATCAGTGACTGAAGTTCCAATATAATTAGGTCTCTAATGTCTAACAGTTACTATCGGTGGAGGTATCAACCAGTTTTGGTTAATATATATGTGTGTACTAGCTTCCGCCCGCGACTTCGTCTGCATGGGCCCGGGATAAAAACTATCCTATGTTTTATCCAGGTTTGAAACTGTCTTCGTGCACAATTTAATTCAAATCGGTTGAGCCGTTTAAGCGTGATTGAGTAACAAACATCCAAACATCTAAATATCCAAACTTTCGCATTTATAATATTATAGTAGTATAATAATATCAATCGACATAATACCTACAATTCATAGATTCACATCATTACAGACCCCGTATCATGCTCGGCGTTATCACACGTTTAGTGATATGATAGAGCGTCCGTCTCGTTCTGTCGAACGGTGTCAGCCAGTGACGGACGCACTATCGTGTCACTTATCGTGTGATAAGGCCGACCATGGTACGGGGCCAGAGGTTTCAACCTGCCAAAACAATCCATCCTTGTGTTTCCACAGCTTTTGTAGTGCACTTGGCAGTGCCAACACTCAGTACATAAAGGACTTTACAAAACTGTCGCGTGAATCGCAAAAAAGGAGTAAGCGCATAGAAATTACTGAGGCACTTAGGCCCTATTGAAATGCGGCCGTTTTGCGCGATGTGCTGAGAAATGGCGAAGTTATTGTGTTTTGTTTATACAAGCGAGATAAAGGCTGTGGCAGTGCTTTTATACATTTGGAATGTTTTAGCGCAAACACTCAGTCATTCTATGTTTTAATAATAACCAACA
The DNA here is from genome assembly GCA_947049275.1 of Epinotia bilunana. Classification (NCBI taxonomy): domain Eukaryota; kingdom Metazoa; phylum Arthropoda; class Insecta; order Lepidoptera; family Tortricidae; genus Epinotia; species Epinotia bilunana. Next base: position 3,205,896 of record OX346270.1, on the reverse strand, counting down.
AACATTGAACTTGGCAAAGTTAATATTTGGTTCGCGCCTCAGTCGCGCTGTGTAGACAAGGAATATTTCTAGAAAATATACAGAAAGGTGATTTAAATGTGTGCATTTGAAAATACGCTGTCGAATAAAACCTACCTTGGCCTAAGAATTGACGGCATATTTAACTGGAAGTCTCATGTTGGGTTCACTAATGTTTGACCTAAAAATTATTGACAAATGGTAATTTGACAAACAACGTTTCACCAAATGATCATTTGGCAAACGAGACATTTGACAAAAGTATCATCTTACAAAAACTCACTTAGCAAATGATCAATTATCAAACACTACACTTGGTAAATGGGTTAAATAATAAAATGTCAATTGACCTTTGTTCATTTCAGCAAATAATATGATTCACAAATTAAGCATTTGTCCAAATGTCATTTGACAAAATGTTTTATTCATAAAAAGAACTTCTTTAAAAATAGTCGGTTCTGGCGCTTCGCCGGCCGCTGCCCCGGCACGCTCGCTCGCTCGCTCGGCTCACGCGCTGTAAGTTCGCAGTTCAACCTAACACTCCTCCTCGCTTCGCTCGTCGTCGTACCTAAGGGAGACCTAGGTAGACAGACATTCCGCAATATTTTGAAAAACACTTTGTATCCCTGACTGACGAAGATAGCAAAACAATTGCGTATTGGTTTAAAGAAACCAAATTTTCCAAATAATGTGTATTAATTTGACCCAGACCATATCTATTATGAGATTTATTAATAAACGAACCACTTGTCATATAATACATTGTACCAAACATTTTTAGACCAATAGTAGTTTTGTCTGATAACTCAATTGCTAAATGTTCATTTAGTCAAATAATTATTTATAAAATGTAAATTTTACTGTTGATCATTTGGAAAAGTGAGTCATTTGTAAAATGACTAGTAGTAAAATGATCAATTGGCGAAGCATTTTTTTGCATAACGTTGTTTGTCAAGTGTAATTTTGCCAAACGACTTTTGTTCAAACGGCAGGACACCCTCACGTTTAGCATGTAAGTAGCAGACTAGGTTTCTAAGTAAACTTTGTAAACTCAAACACAAAATGTCATATAATAGACTACGTCTACTGTAAATGGTAATGGCCGACTCTGTAATACTCGTAAATTATGGCATATCCAGCTATGGCAGAACTTACAAAACACATTTAAGACAGATCTATATATTATACAAATAAGACTTCTAAAATCCATAATCCCGCTGAAATTTAAGCATAAATATAGACACAATTACGCAAAATTATTTCAGTACTGTAGTCTTCAATGTGTGTGACAAGGTAAAACTATACTAGAATACAAAGAAACGTTAGGGAGATTAGATAGTTATAATCAGTGATCGGAATTAGGTGAGCCAAAATACCTATTCTTCGCAAGAGGACATAATATAAAGTGGTTGCAACCGGGTAGGAAAACAGAATTTTCTCTTAAATACCGGGTATTCGTTATTTTTCCGGGTACCAGTCGTAATGTTCAACATATATGTTTTTACTTATAGGACGGGATGTTTAATGTTAATCTAAAAATTATAACCATTTCATACTTTTTCCTTCCCTTTTTACTACAAACTAACATAAACAATCCCGTACTATTAGTAAAAATATGTATGTTTAACATTACGACTACTTATAGTACCCGGACAAATATCGATTACCCGGTGTTAAAGAAAAAAAATATTTTTCTACCCGGTTGTATCCACTCTACATTATGTCCTGTTGCGAATAATAGGTATTTTGGCTCACCTAATTCCGATCACTGGTTATAATAGACCGTCTAATCTAAGACATTTACGCAATGAGCCCTACTTTAAAATACCAACGAAAAACAATGAATATGGCAAGAGAAGGACCACGTGTGTCCTGTGTGTTTGTGAATAAATGTATTTTTTTTTCTTTCTTTCTTATTTACACTTATATACTGAACAGCTTCCCTAGACATGTATTAGACGACGTGAAAGAAAAACCTGAAGGTATCAAAAATATCTCTAAGAAGGCACTTATTAAATAGCTCAAATAGAACTATAATAAATAAACAATATGTAATATATTATTAATATTGAAAATGTTAATATAGACTAACATATCTGAAAAATAAAGTTTTTTTTTTAATTACAGGCACAAAAAGTATACTTTTGTGAATTTTAATGTACTTACGAATAAAGCTGATTGGCGTGCAAACAAAGTAAAAAAATTCAAAACAATGAGTACTACCATAATAATTATGTTTTGGAACGATCCCGTGTGGTGTCGGGTTAGAATTTCACCACCCCCTTTCTTCCCGTGGGTGTCGTACAAGTCGACTAAGGGACCAGGGTTGAAGTGTGTTGTGGGCGATGGGCTAGCAACCTATCACTGCAATATCACATTTTGTCGATCTTTTATACCCACATGTATGCTAAAAGTGGCGCTGGAACATACGTTTCATGTGCTCTGCCTACCCCTTTTAGGAATAAAGGCGTGAATGTATGTTTGGAACGATTCGGTACAAAAATGTTAAAACCTTCATATCTAGGGCAACAAAAAAGTTGGCACGATTCATCAAAATAATGCCAATCTATCGCCAGGAATCATTCACTTTAATAAACAACTGTAAACCCAAAACTTTGTCTACATCAGCCAACAGACAATGGAACAGATATTATATTTCTCGCCCCACCCTAAGTTTTCAACGACCCAACCTTATTAACACAAAAGCGTATCACGTTAGGTTTTGGTTGGCGATTGAGACTTATTGTTATAATTTACTTTAAAAACAAAGTTTTAAAATCTGTGATCTGTGATATTCTTTTGTACTTTTATGTACATAATTGAGGAATTCCATAAGTCATCTGTGGTCTTCATCATCAATTCCACTCCACCAAATTTATGATTTCCGGGTGTAAATACACGAGTTATAATAGAAAATACCAAAATCACTACACGCGTACCTAATATAATTGAGGAGTTCCCTCAATTCCTCATGGATCCCATCATCCAATTGAATTTTTGAAAAAAATGGGACCTACCTGGAAGCATATACTTACAAATAAAAAAATGTATGAATCGGCTCATCAATGACGAAGTTCTGAGGTAACAAACATTGAAAAAAAAAAAATACAACCGAATTGAGAACCTCCTCCTTTTTTTTGAAGTCGGTTAAAAAGAAGGGTTTAGTACTGAACCTTCAACTCATAAGGAAAATGGATTGTGAAAACGGCTGTGTCAGAAATGTCTGGGATGTTACGCTAGTCATTCTGAGAGAAAAGGCATTTTTTTTTCACTTTAAGTATATTATGGGCAAAGTTTAAGGTAAGTAGTTGTATTGTTGCAATTTTCTACAGAATTGACCAGTACTGTTTCTTATAACGATACGAATATTAAGTTACTAGCTTCCGCCAGCAACTTCGTCTGCGTGGACTCGGGATAAAAACTATCCTATATTTTAATCCAGACTATGAACTATCTTCGTGTAAAATTTCATTCAAATTGGTTCAGCCGTTTAAGCGTGATTGAGTAACAAACATCCAAACATCTAAACTTTCGCATTTATAATATTAGTAGGATTAATTGAACCACGCGTTACGTTGTTGTGGAATTTTATTATCAGTTACAAGATAGAACAATATTAATATTTTTAATTTATAAATTAATCCGCTAAAGAATATTGTTTTTGTTGTGTTAATTTGGCAAAGAAATATTGTTCTATTGATTCAAATATAATATTTATTGCTCAACAAAATATAACACTTAAAGAAAACCAAAATTATAAGTAGTAGAAGGTATACACAAACTTAACAATCGTAGAAGATAACAGGCGGTCTGGCCGCTAAATAGCGATGTATTGCAGGAAACCTTTTGGTAGTGGTGATATTAGTTGTAACAGAAATATATTATTTAACAAAAATATATTTATTTAAAAGTATACACAAACACTAGATACTAACTAAATTAAATTAAAACTAAGTTAAATCTAAAAAAGGCCCTCGAGGCATTGTACCGAGGATGCTGGCGGCATTTCTTCGCTGAATTGCAATGCTGATGCGTTGCGCGAGAAAGCCGCCAGCTCTTCGGTCACCAGTTATGTCAACCAGACGTTTCGCGATTTCCGCAAATAACTTTTGCGCACTGGGACCCCACAGACCTAGGGTCTCGACGCCAAATGGTACAAAGTTGTACTCTCTGCTGAGGCCTCTATATTTAATGCATTTCAGGTTTTCGGCGTTTTCCGCCGCTGCACCCGCTTTAGAAGTAGTCCGTTGGAACCAGAAACCAGTTGAAGCCAGGCGGCTCAAGAAGAGCAGGCACATTGATCGTGGCAAGAGACCGGCGGATTATGTCATTAAGAGTCGCATGTCTTGAAAAGCGGCCTGCACTTTTTTGACAACATAGTCCGTGGTGACCCAGTCGGTCCACGTCCGTGCCACAAGGGCATATGTGTGGAGTGATTAGTCTCTAGACGAAGGGAGGTCGGATCCAGAAAGGTACCGGTATTTGGTGAAGGATGGGCATGCAGCCAGTGACCAGCCTCTCTGGCTCCGACCGCCGAAAGCCTTGCGCGATCTACCTGAACTGCGGCTCAGATTTGAACGTTAAATCGCAATAAGTATCGTCCCAGCTCCTTTTGAGATTTCAGGTTGTCTGGAAAACCTTTACCCGGGCAAGCAATTTTAAAAGCATTCTTGGCATCCTCCAAGCCCGCAGTCTCATAGTTTGTGGGCAAAGCCCTTAGGATATTACCTATGAGACGTGACGTGCTATAGGTGGACGGCAAAAAGGCTGGGGACGCAACACTCGAGATTTTGCGGATTCTCAAGCCGCCAAACCGAATAGGGAGGGATGCTTGTAACCATGATGGTTCATTGAGCTGAATATTTAAAATCATTTATAAACTAATTTTGACTAAATCGTCTATTGGTGAAAGCAAATTTTGATGTTTACAAAAGGGGCAGCTGCGGAGCAGTGAATTTAGGGACAAAAGGGCAAAACTTTAAAATTACAAGAGCATAAAGAGGACTGATTTCGTGTAAACAATTTGCATGACTTTGGAATTTAGAAATTGCGTTATTAATATAATCAGGAAAAGATTCTTCAAAGATGGGAGAATTTCTGTCTACAATTTTTATGCTGGGTGTCAGATAATTAAATTTGAATTTTAAATCATCCAAACCGTAAGATTTTTTTTGAATAAAGAGTTCACATTTGCTAAAATTTAATTCTAAACCAATATTATCGAAATTCGTTTTAATATCTGATAAGTCAGATAATACAGTGTCCACATCGCCTCCCAGGGATGGTACGGCAACGTTTGGTATTTGGATGACGGAAGTCATCCAAATACCAAACGTTGAATTTAGATTTAAAATTTTGAATAATGGGATTTATAGCCAAGCTAAAAATTGCTGGCCCGAGGGGATCGCCCTGCTGACAGCCGACCTCCGAAGAAAGTTCATGGGAACGGTAAATTAACTTTGAAGGGTCTGCATAGCAGAGGAGAAGATATTGATATAGTTCCGGAATTTTGTTTTTAACTTCTGTCAGCATGGCATCCCTGTTTGATGAAATGAATGAAAGCATTTTTGACGTCAATTTTGACTACAATTTCGCAATCATCATATGTAGCGGCTAGTTAGCCGACACACTATAAAGTTGCAGGTGGTCTGGTGATAAGCAGCACGATAAACAGCAGTTGCAGTTAGGATATAGTATATTGTAAGTAAGGTAAAGTACAGTTAATATGTTGACTCTCGTTCTCAAGAGTCTAAGATGCGTCTAGCCTTATGCCTTGCCTGTATAGTCGTCTTATACACATAAATTGCTGATTATTCTGTTTCCCCCGATACAGTTACTGTTTGGCAAGACGTGAATACGTGCGACTCTGATGTGGATTATACTCACGTCCGATATGTAGGTACCTGCAACTAACCAAATGCCTAAAATCACATGTACAGTCATGAGACTGTATATCATACAAAAGGTAGGTTCTTAAGGCATGGACGGCTGCCTCACACCCACCCTTCGTGCCAAAACCTTATTGTACAGGTTCGAAAAAAGACTGTAAGTTTGTTTATAAGTTTCTGTCAAAAATATATTTTTGGAAGATTGGTTGGGTAGTTTGATTTGGTTTTGTTGCCAACTGTACTTTTCTGCACAGCCATCATTTACTCGTTGAGTGAGTTAAGATGAGCCCAAACACGTACATGTGTGTAATTCTGTCATAGCCACATGGGTCTTCATCTTCAGACCAGATTTATGGTATACCATAGTGTTGCATCATTATATCAAATTTCAACACTCTCTTGTCTCCACCACCCAAAGGTAGTCTGGAAGCGATCGCTTTTTGCGATAAGACCGCCTATTGTCCACAATTGTTTTTATTTAATTTACCTCTGTTTTTCTGTTATGTACTATTTCTGGTGAGCAATAAAGAATATTTGTATTGTATTGTAATAATTACTAACTAACCCGGCAAGTTTTTATGAAGCATGTCAAAAGGAGAAGGTGCTTTTCTACCATGTCACGTTACCTAAAAACTATCAAGCCGGGAAACGAGCTACTGTCAAGACATATCACGAATAAATCCGTGAATTTATGGGGACGCTGCTAACAGTAAAGATAAAAGACGTACTTACCGTAAGATGCCTCGTGTAAACTCAATTTAGTGAGAGAAACGAATGCTTTGCTCACAAGAGCTCGATATTCCTCTTTTGTTTAATTTAGAGAAAAAAAATAGACGACGACGGACCAATTGCTGATATCGATACCAGATGTTTTTGTACTACACAAAGACTTTTGTCTGTTATTGCCTCGATATCATCGGCTGAATGATAAAAGACGTGCTGAAATCTAGTTGGCATCAGCACGTTTAAAATATGTAAACTGTATGAGATTAAAATATCTAGCTTCAATAATTGATACAGTAGCTTGGCTCGGCCCTGTCTGGATTAGATTAAGGGTGGGTTGCACCAACTTACGAATACAGACCAATCAACGTAAAATATGTCGTCAGCAGCTGTTATTCCGTAGAAACTTATCAGACTTTTCATACACTCAGATTTTAACCAACACCGCTTACGTTTACAGACGGTTTGATGCAACCCACCCTAAGTAAAATAATTATATGGTCGATCAGCGTCCATTTTTGACCTTCAACCCATTCGGGACCAGAGGACTGGCGTAGCATATTTTTCCCGCTTTTTAGCGGAAATCCCACGCAGAGGCATGATATGCAAGTCATTTTTTTTGTTATACAACGACGGCGGCAAAGAAGCTTACGGCCCGCCTGATGGTAAGCGGACACCGCAGCCTATAAACGCATGCAACTCCAAAGGAGTAATATGGGCGTTGCCGACCGAGGATTCGCCTTGTTGACAGCTGAAGGAACAAATTCCCTCGCTCTCAACACAACGCATCCTCGGGAGCTCTGGCGACCTTGTTCACCTCCAGCAACAACTCATTTGCCTTGAATGGGTTAAAATAGCAAAAATAATGTCAAGCGAGCTTTCCAAGTATTTTCGTGATGGTAATTTAAGTTGTTTTTATTGTAGTCAACTTCCTTATTATTAACGCAAATATAAACTATAACCAAACAACTTCCCCAAACCTTTTACCAAACCACTTAAGAGATAATCCATCTATACAAAATAGCCACTATCAAGAGCTACTCCTCAGATCTCCGATGGCCAATTTTTGTGGACACCTCAATACGTCAGTTTCGTATTTGCCCTATACTTACGGATTATTCCAGATAACAAAAAGGTCTGGCATTTGATAAATTGACTACACCGACTACATACCTCTTGGGAAAGATGACTAATCGTTTCAGATTCAGTACTAAAAGCAAATGGCTTTGATGATAAATATGTTTTTGCTTTGCGCCAAGACTGTGAGTTGAGTCGAATAATTAATATACGCTTTTCAGAGATAATAGTTAAAATAGATATATTGTAAGCCAAAGTAGTGCTTAGGTAGTTTGCGTAGCATACAAAATGTGTTTATAATCGCCCATACAAACTTTCGATACCGCCAAAAGTGGGTCAATATTTAGTTAGGACGTCAAGATTAGGTCAGAGATTAAGTTATATAATGTTAAAATTATTTTGTAATAAACTTAAAAACTAAATTCAAACCCCCTTATTCATAAAACTTAAAATGCCTCTGCTAAATAAAATGTGCTCTGTCCCATTCTTACGCACACAAATGTCGAAATGTCAATTAAAGACAAACGAACTTTAACGGAATTTTAGTTAAAATAGGCTTAAAGTACGTTTATGAATACGGCCGAAAGTGTTTAGCGAATCCGCTTACTCACTAACTTAACTATCCAATGAGTTTTGAAGAAGAAGAAAATAATGTTCCATAAGAATCAGAAATATAATCCGACTCCGCAAACGTAATGCTGATTGTGATACTGACAATAGTATGGAATCGGGACGACATCGGTAAGCTATCGGTAAAGAAAAAAATACCTCATACCGATACAGCTCCGACAAATACTACAATGGCTCGACTTATATGTATGATCCTTGGAAGCATTACTCATAGAGTACACCTGAACACGGCAATAGCCTAAGGCACTTGTCCCACCGCCGGCGAATAGCGAGTACTCTCATAGTAATTCTTACTCGCTTTTACTCGCTTGAGCGAGTAGCACGTATGTATAACACTCGCTTACTCGCCGGCGGTGGGACAAGTGCCCGACTACCACACTTGGTGACATTTTACAACGTACACCTCAGGTGTTTCGAAGAGCTGTTTACCATATTTCTCATTTAGAAAAATAGGGCGAACTACCGTCTTCCTGGCACTAAATTTCTGATAAATCCATTGCCTTTTTACGACGTTTCCGTGTGACCGTGGGAAAATATAAATATTGCACGTAGGAGGAGGAGGATTTGTATTGTAATGAATGACAAGATAGAAGAAACGGGGGCCCTTTTTAGATTTAATTTAGTATTAATTTAGCCTTTAATATTAACGACGAATAGTAACAACGAAAATTAATGAAACAAAAAAATCATATACTTTTTGTTTCATTCATCCTAGTTTGAAAAAAAGAAGAAAAAGAGGTAACTTTATTATTCACACTTAATCCTATTTAGAAACCATAATTGTTTTATATAATAAACAATATAAACAACACACCCGTGTGGTGGGTTAGAATTTCACCACCCCCTTTCTTCCCATGGGTGTCGTAAAAGTCGACTAAGGGACCAGGGTTGAAGTGTATTGTGGACGATGGGCTAGCAACCTATCACTGCAATATCACATTTTGTCGAGCTTTTATACCCACATTTATGCTAAAAGTGGCGCTGTAATATACGTTTCATGTGCTCTGCCTACCCCTTTTGAGAATAAAGGCGTGAATGTATGTCTGTAAATAACAAATGTTTTTTCAATGTATCGCTATGTTTTACAAGTGCGTAAGTCAAATTAAAATGAATCATTTTATTTCATTTATCATGCGTTCTGCATTTTATCTGGGGAAAAGAGAATGTTTACATCAGTGGTGATTGATTATAAGGTAAAGAGCATGTTTTATCCTTGTCAAACCTTATGTCCAGTTTTACGAGGCCAAAAAAGACGTCTTTTTTGCAAGCTTTTATTTAACTTGCACTTTTCGTATAAATGTAAGTATGTAATATGTAAGTAAGTTGTCCATCAAAATTTGCAATCCATACATACATAGGGCGATGGCCTTTCTCCATGACTTCCGCTTTTCCCGGTCTGGAGCAAATTCTGGCCTGCCGTTGAGAACAACGTCTTTTGTTTTTAATAATTTTAACCAAATGATAACAGTATTTTTAACATCGAAACAGCTTGTTCCCGCGACACCGTCCATATAAACTTTTAACAACCATTTCACCCTCTTAGGGGATTTCAGATTTTTTGTCCTTTCCAGGGACTCACTATTTATACACCAAATTTCACCTAAATCGGTTCACCGGTATAAGCGTGAAGAGGTAACAGACATACAGATAGAAAGATAGTCACGCCTTCCCATTAACAATGTTATATAATAAGGATTAGTATGGATAAAAAAGCCAATTCTTTTTGAAAAACCTCTTTCGTTCCATTATACGGGATTTCTTATTTACCCACGACATTAGCAATATATTACCCCACATAATTCAGCCCTACACCTCAAGGTCCGGTGCGTAAGCGTGATCCGCATAGGATATTAGTATCATTACTGGACTGGTAATATGGTAGCCTGGTCATTAGTATTGAGGTGAGCAAGGCTTTTGAACGTCTAATTAGGTGCTTCTTTGAGAAAAATGGTCAAAGCTGGACGTGGTTATAAATAATTGTGGGTTATTCATGGATTTCTAGTTAGGTATGTAAAGGAATTTCAATTTGTATGGAGGTCAAAATATGTACATTTTGCTCGACTTGTCGGGGGACGTAAGTGCCCGGGATAATTTACATTTTGATTCTTGGAATGTTGCATTGGTATTTCGGTTTGCATGTTATTAAGTCTATTGGATTTTACAATACGTGTTATTTACCAACAATTTTACATATCAGTACTATTTAACTAGTTAAATAGACTTTACTAATTTTATACTTAAGCCAGACTCATTTTCCTCCTAGCGTTATTCCCGGTTGTGCCCTGAACGAGCCCGGATTCCGCTTTGACACCTAATCCCAAGATTTGGCACAGGCACTAGTTTTACGAAATCGACTGCCATCTGATCTTCCAACCCAGAGAGAAAACTATACCTTATAGGAATTAGACCGGTTTCCTCACGATGTTTTCCTTCACCGAAAAACTAACAGTAAATATTCCCTACATTCATTTAATCAATATCAAACTCTATCTTAAGGGGAGGCCTATGTCCAGTACTGGACGTCTCTCGGCTATGAAGATGAAGTATAGTAAATTCATGGGGTAAGTAATACGAGGTATAACAACTTATCATATAACGGTCATAATATATACGCTCACTGTGGATAAGCTTGTTTAGTATAACGTTAATTGCACATAATGAACGAAAGGTATAATATATATTTTCGTAAAGTATAACGTACTTTAGATATAATATCAATTGATATATCGATTAAAGCGTATACTATTCATAACGCCTAAGGAATTGAAAGATTGAAATAAAATATGTTTTTGAAATCAAACGCCAATTATTTTAGCCTAACCTAACCGCCAGCGTATCGACGTCACCCCGCTGGTGTCGGTGTTTATTTCCGCTCTAAGGGACACAAGATAACCCTAACCTAACCTACAAATAATACCATTGTTAAGAGCATTTATTGTTTTTTTTTACTGCGGCGGACTTCGACTCCCGAGCCCCTTTTGTGATTGGCACCGCCCCCACTTCCCCCTTTTTCTAGCTGCCCTTACCTAATTTTCTGTATTATAATCCTTATACGAAAATATACTATGAGTTATGAACTTATGATCCTTATACGTTATGTATTTTATAAGAAATGAAATTAGTCAATTTGAGTATTATAGAAAAAAACGTTATATAATATGAATATTATGTCAATTGATGGTTATTCCTTATATAAGTATTGGTTTTGTTGTTATAGCTAACGTTCATTATATCTTGTGAAAGTTATTAATATGAAATTATATATATTGTTGTTATATCTCGTGGGACGCACCCAAATTCATGGTTATAATCATTTTGACTTTCATGCCTACAATATTTTCCTAATGTTTTGGTGATGAACGATTTAAAACGGTATTTTTCTTCAACATAAATTATTATATAGTGATCTTTTGATAGCAATACACTCAGATAGACAACTTCATAAACTTAATTGAAGTTATTTTTGGGTGAACGGAACGTGTTTTTTTGTTTAGCTAGTTCCACAACTTTTCAGTACCTTGTATTGGTCGGACAGAAGATTCCATCCAACTCATTAATATTGCAGATAGCAAGCGACACAATTAGTGAACAGTATGTGGGTCAAAGCGAATTGCGAATAGGACATACCGCTGTTCGGTTACAATTTCGGGCAATTGCTATTGGTTGGAAATAGGTCAAACACAGTAGGTATTTGTGCATAATGAAATAGCATATGCAAGATGTTCTTTTCTTATACTAACCTTTATTATACTGAACTTAAATTGTTGAAAATAGAATCGGGCGTGACGCCGTGCGGACCGCTCGAAATCATGGCTGAGCCGAAAAAGGATAAAAGCAAGCCCAGCGCCGTCAACAAAGTACATTCAACGTCATACAATTCTACACTTCAACAAATTGTCAAAAAATATATATACAGAAACAGAAAAATATTTGTTGCCACAAAAGAACCTTAAATATACAAGTACACATAGAAATAATTCGAAAAAAAAAACGAAAAAAAGAATTAAATTCATCATCATACTCATACTCATACTCGTACAAAAATATAAAAATTTACGTCAAAAATATCAGCCGAAAGACGTCCACTGCTGGACCAGTCCTGCGCCACCCGCATCCAGCGAACTCCCACAACCTTTACCAAGGTCATCAGTCCACCTCGTGGGGGACCACCCACGCCGCGCCTTCCGGTACGTGGTCGCCACTCGAGAACCTTTCCGCCCCAACGGCCACCGGTTCTACGTGCTATGAGCCCCGCCCACTGTCACTTGAGCTTATCGATTCGGAGGGCTATATAGAATTAAATTAAACAAAAATAACTAGGAACTAGTGGACAATGGTTCCCATTCTGAGCATGTAGGTACAGAGAACCCGGAAAAAGCCACGGGAATAAATATAGCCAATATACATCCTTAATGTGCATTCTAAATACTGGTGAATGATTTTAGAAATCGGCTCAGTAGGTCCGGAGATCACCTCTACACACTTACAAAGCTACAATCTCACAGACGTTTCAATTTTTTTGTTTTTTTTTTGTTTATTTGAGTCAGGCAATAAGGCCCATATTGCCAAATACCTTACAGACTAACATACATGACAATATACAAAACTTATAACATAACACAAAAACACGTTAAGACGGCGACGCGCGGCGCAAATTCTGCAATAAGCAAGCAATAGCTAGAACAAAATGATTAAATTTCATATTTATGCACATTGGCTTATCCTGATCTGTCCATTAGTCATAAGCAGTTGATGGCACATGAGCCAGTTATATGGCAATCATCGCCCGTCATCAGCACACATCAGTGCCCAAATTACCAGTGTTATCGCTCAACGCAGATGTCAGCCAATCGCATTATGGCGTCATCGATGACCAAGTTATGGAATCACTAGCTTCCGCCTGCGACTTCGTAAATATACCTAAATAATAACTCTAAAAACTATCTTCGTGCAAAATTTCACTCAAATCGGTTGAGCTGTGTGAGCGTGACTGATTCAGATTCAGATAATTTATTCATAAATGTACATTTCATTTACATGTCAATTGCTAAGAATACACAGCGTCTAAGATTTGTCTAATAAACTGTTCTCCCTCACCGGTCCGGTTTTATGTCTGGTTCTTTTACCGTTCAGGCAATTCGACTCTGGAATGCTCTTCCGCTAACTATTCGTCAAGCACAAAGCAAATTGACTTTCAAGCGCAAGTTACGCAGTCTTTCTGATAAGCGCGTAGGTAGGTTGTCAACATAGTATTTTTCACTAGGTACAAAAGGTAGTAATATGTATATACACCGTGCCCGCGAATAACCCGAAAGATTTTACCTACGTATTCCCGAGGTCAAAAGAAGTAAAAAATGTCATATGACTCTAGGTCGATTTCGCCTTAGATTCAGGGTTAATGTCAATTTAAAAAAAATTAACACTTGTAACTCAACTGAAAATGCCCGTTTGGTGATGATGTCACCGGTATGGGGCTAAGTATAAAGACATCTTAAGTGACAGATGTCAATGTGATAAGGAACACATTGCTTAACTAGTTATTATGGAAAAAAAACTAAAAAAATCATTTTAACCGACATTTTTTCTAGTAAAAAATGCTTTTTTTGTTTAAAAACGTTCAGTTACAAAAAAAAAATTAAAAAAAACAGAAAAAAAAAATTTTTTTGGTGAAATTGACCAAAAGTCATATGACATTTACTTCTTTTGACCTCGGGAATACGTGGGTAAAATCTTTCGGGTTATTCGCGGGCACGGTGTATATTAGTGTATATTATTTAGTATATGTTTATGTTTTTTTTTCGTATGTATTTGATAGAAGTTTATCTTGGATTAAGTTTTCATTTAAATTTAAATGCCTGCACCAAATGTTTCTGTTTTGCCCAATGGTTGACTGGTAGAGAATGCCTTATGGCATTAAGTCCGCCATTTGTACTATATCTTGTATTGTGCAATAAAGTTTAAATAAATAAAGAAATAAATAATAAATAAACAATTATACCTATTATGACATTACATCGTTAAACTTTTTGTAGAAACATTTGTACCTTCCTTATTTATGGGCAAGGTGTTCGGGTCAATGATAACAAACATCTAAACATCCAAACTTTCGCATTTATAATATTAGTGGAATAGTAGAATTTAGCTCAGCTGGTCGAACCATTCTGTGTATGGGAAAATTACAGTAAGACACGCTCGTTCAAAAATTTACGTAACTTTCCCTCAGATCACAGAATAAGTCATAGTAAAATACAGAAGGGTCACTTACTTACTGTTGATGATAGTTGTAAAATGTACACCACAAACAAAACGAGATAAAGATGACGTACGAGAGGGTTGTCACACATTAAATATAAACTGAAACTAGATACGGTTGTACACGTGACATTTAAAATTAAATTATTTTCTTAAAATGAAAATACCTACGCCGAAATGCAATATTCAGTGCGTGTTCTAATTATACTGACTTTATATTCTATATAACAGTTTTAAGGTATAGTTTACTCTTGATATTTCTTCCTCTAAGAAAAAACTATATTGGCTACCAACTACAAATCTACAAATTGGTTTACTAAATCGGAGCTCCCCGGCCGTTTCAAAAGAATCAAATTAGTAGTTAAAGAGGCCTTTTGTAAGAAGAAACTTTTGTCAGGCTAATTAATTGTTAATTACCAAAGTTCTCTTCCAGTCTTCAATAGCTATTGTTCTTGGTTTCTAGAGAAGTTGGAATTGTCGAGATTCCGGTAACCTTTTCAAATCTGGCTCGTGACAAGGTTATTTAGGGCAAGACGTTGTCATTCGGCACTTATGGAAAAACGTCAACACGAAATGACCATTTGGAAATTGGACGAAAAATCAAAATCCGGGCTATGAACTATCTTCGTGCAAAATTTCATCCAAATCGGTTGAGCCGTTTAAGCGTGATTGAGGAGTAACAAACATCTAAACATCCAAACATCCAAATATCTAAACGTCCTAACATCTAAACTTTCGCATTTATAATATTAGTAGGATTAATAAGAGGTGCGTTCAGCTGATAAATTGGTATTTACTTTACCTGTATGTCTATTAAGGTTAGTAGTTTTCAACAGCTAAGTATCTGGGTTTCAAAAGCATGTTTTGTACAAAACGCCACAAATTAGTTTGAATCTCCTAAACTCTAACGTAACTTAAGGCAAAGTTTAGAACATCTAAGTTGTACGCAAATTTCAAGCAAGCATTTCTGGAGTTCTAGTGAACTTTGAAAATTTACATCATTCATACATTATGAAGGTTAATCTGGGACATAGATTTCGCATTCCAAATTATATTCAATGAAGTTACAATAGCAACACCTGCTTTTTAATATCACATTTTCTCTATCTTTAAACAAACAATTGCAGGAAATTGTATGTATAGTCAGGTGTAGAGAAACGCGAGCCCCCATAGAAGATGGTATGCAAAGGGGGTCACGTAAAATCTCTGCCTACCCCTTTTGGGAATTCAGACGTATACTTGAAGTTATTTGAGTTGGCAGATTTTCATCAAAGTAGTCCACTCAAAAAGCAACTACTGTCGTAGGTTGAAGATTTCAATTCTAATAACAGTTTTATAAAAAGTCGGCTACACTACGAGTAATTAATCTCCCCCATAAGTTTATGGGTCACTTTCTTATTCATAGATCTAAAAACTTTCTTTGGTAATCCTACTTATGGTGAAATAGAGGCAATTTTAGGATAATTAATAACTATAACTATAATTGCTTTTATTATGTTTATGTACCATGTAGATTTAAGTCAAGAACGTTAACTGCAATTGAATGTTTTCAGTAGCCACTATAAAAAAATAATCAAAAAAAATGTTTTCTATTTTATTGTTAATTGGTTCTCTGCGATACACAAGAAAAGGAATTTTCTTTAACTTTCCTTTGAGGAATCCTTTGAGTCCGTGCGATCGGACGTTTTAGAAAGAGCGCCAAAATATATTGAAAGCAAGTTGGAATACTAAATTTGAGTCATGGATTGCCCTCAAGGTGTGTCGTCCCCTAATTATGGAAAGATACATGAAGAACAACTTATATTCAATCGCAAATGTAGAAATAATGTCCATCAGTATTCAATTTAGGCTTCAATCATTTAAAATAAACACACTATTTGAAATGTAGCTTTGTATTGTCCATCTAGAATGCAAAATTACGATAATTATAATTTGTTCACGTGTAACTCGCTCGAGGCGAAGCAAATCACCCCTCCAGGTCATTCAATGTAAGATTTTTTTTTATCAAAAGCTAGTACCTACCTACGGCTAGTCTTGGAAATTGTACTAATGTATGACACACTAGAACGTTTACCTTAAATGTACATTATTTTCACGTATTTACGTTATTAAAACGTAGATGTATTCATAATATTCATTTATTTCTAAACTAATCTAAACTGCGGCTCAGAATTGATGTGTAGGTACGTAGATTAGATAAGGAAGCGATAAACTTATATTGTTTTCGTTTAAAATTCAATAAGAAAGGGTGGAAAGAAGCAAGAAGATGAATACCCGCTTAAGCCAGTTCGTCCCGCGATCAGGGACGTTGTTGCACATCCGAAACGCCTAATAAGAGGGAAATAAAAAAATGAAAAAGTTTATTACACAAAAAAGAAATACAATATTCTTATCACGACCCTGTGTCCTGAGCTAGGGAACCCTGTGTTGCAGGACCCAGTTTCGTATCAAACATTTTACACAAGTACCTATATTATAGGTTGTACAGAGTATACTTATTTGAATATCCTTAACAATCCTTTATTTATTTTATGCGATTAAGTCTAAAAGGTATAGTAAAGGTACAAAAATGTACGTACAATATTAAGTGTGAAGTTGGCGATCAAAGCAAGCCAAGGTGGCGTTTTGACAGGTTACTGTTATTCGAATCGCATAGCAGTTTACTGATTAGTTTTTATAAGAGCCTCCCAAAATCTGTTCTTCATCTCAAACAGTCAATTAAGATAGTAATTGCGGTCCACACACTTTTATCATAATACGATCGGTCTCGCCCATTTCTTCATAATCGCATCACGCTCACACTCCCCCGGGGACGCCTATGTTAGACTAGGACGCGTATGTTTATAGACAAATTGGGAAACATAGGACCTTTCAGCCAACAGGAGTTTAATTGACCGGAAGGCCGACCCTGTTTTAGGGTCCTATTTAAAGGACATTATTGACATTAGGCTGGGAGGCGTTTGAGGGGTGCTAGTGATGGTCAAATTTGATGAGAGTAGGTTTTTCTGAAACATGCGTATAAAAACAGATTCAGATTTTTCCTATGCCCACTACTGTCAAAATCAAAAAAAAAATTTTTTTAACGGGTACACAAATGGGGTCGAATCCTCCTTTTAAGTATGACACTTGTGTTAGGAGGCATTCGCTCTTTTATACAAAGACTAGCTTCCGCCCGCGACTTTGTCCACGTGGATAAAAACTATCCTATATTTTAATCCAGGCTATAAACTATCTTCGTGCAAAATGTCATTCAAATCGGTTCAGCCGTTTAAGCGTGATTGAGTAACAAACATCCAAACATCCAAACATCTAAACATCCAAACTTTCGCATTTATAATATTAGTAGGATGTTATAAATACAAGGATGTTATAAAGTTAAAAATAAATTAACTACTTAGCTACTAAATTTAAATTACAATCACAACTTACAAATTATTTCCTCAAAGAGGGAAGCTTGCCTGTTTAGGCTGTTGTGAGGTTGTGTATGTGTGTGTGTGAGTGTGTATATGTGTGTATGACAAAAGTTTACATATGGGCAGAATGAAGAACGTGAGTTAAGAATATAGAAGATCACAAGTGGTCAACGCAGGATTATATTTTAACTATATTGTGATTAGTTTCTTACATTCACCGTATGTTTTGTTGTAGATTTTTGTTGTTCTGTTTGCTTTATTATATAAATAGGTAGAAGCCGCCCTAAATTGCTTTTTCACAAAATGAGTCCTATCAGTGCGAGGTTGAACAATCACCGAGTGAGGATTTCGTTTTTTTACTATATGGTCATCTGGTTTAAGAGTTTTATGAACCCTAAGAATGCAACTTAAAATATACAACTGTCTCACTGTAAGAACGTCTCAGTTGTCTCCGAAAGGAGCCCCGGGTCGAGTTCGGCACCTCATCCCTAGACATGGCATAGGCACTAGTTCAAAAGCGACTGCCATCTGACCTCTTTCCCAGAAGGGAAACTAGACCTTATTTTGATAGGACCGGTTTCTCTAATGATCTATTGCCGCTGCAAAGCTACTGTTAATCCAGATCCCAGTGGTACCTACGAGGCTCACAAATAATTCCAAACGTCTGTCTGTCCACATTCTGGCAAAAGATTTCACTGGTTGATAGTAGCGCCCGCGTTGGGTGCAGGATATTTCCAAATGCCTTGCAATAGCGGCCGTATATATGCTCTCTTGGATCTAGATTCACGCAGACTATGCACAAGCCAAACAAGGCATTACCCTCTTAAATGAAATTTATATCATTCTAAATTGGAACCCCGGTGTCGGGTTAGAATTTCACCTTTCTTGCCGTGGGTGTCGTAAAAGTCGACTAAGGGAGCAGGGTTGAAGTGTGTTGTGAGCGGTGTGGGCTGGCCTATCACTCCAATATCACATTTTGTCGATCCTTTATACCAACAATTATGTTAAAATTGGCGCTGAAACATAAGTTTCACGTACTCTGCTCTCTTTTGGGAATAAAGAGGTGAATGTATGTATGTAAATTGGAGCAGAGTGGTATTGGATTTGTTTCATTGGATTTAAAAAAAAAACAAAATCTGCTCAATTTTCTATTATGCTTGATTCACGACTAGAGACGACGTGACTAGAGGAGTACTAGTTTGTGCTTTATCCCTAGCACAAACTAGTACACATTGAGCGAGAGTGAGAATATTTCTCGTGTCGCCGTGGTTCAGTAACCATCTACTCTAATGGTACCCTTAAAATGGACGCAGAACACTGGTCTCACAAACTGGTCCTCTTTGATCACTGCCGTCATTTACCAAGTTCGAAAAATAAGGAAATGTCTTCAAGTCTTCACGTTTATCGCGAATGGAAGCCCCGGTAGCCTAGTGGTTCTGGCATGTGCCTGTCAAGTGGCGGTCGTGAATTCCGGCTCGCACCAATGAGTTTTTCGGAGCTTATGTACGGAATGTTTACCGTTACCTTTTCGGTGAAGGAAAACAATGTGAGGAAACCGGTCTAATCCCAATAAGATCTAGTTTGCCCTCCGGGTTGGAAAGTCAGATGGCAGTCGTTTTCGTAAATCTAGAGCCTATGCCAAATCTTGGGATTAGTTGTCTAAATACATTAATACATACAACTTAAATAAATACATAATAAACTTTAGAATGCACATTAAAATAAAATAAAAAATAGATTAGATACAACGAAATTGCTAATAAACGAAAATAAATAAGGTTGGTTGGGTTTGTCCATTTTTGGACATAGGCCTCCTCCATATTACTCCACAGTTCCCCTCTTAGTGGCAATTCTGGTCCAGGTCATGCCTGCCTCCTCAACGATGGCGTCTCGCCAGCGGCGTCACGGCCGCTCCGCGCCGCGCGTACGGTAGGGTAGCGCCAGCGGCGTCACGGCCGCTCCGCGCGGCGCGTACGGTAGAGTAGAGTATTTTTTCACTCCATCTGTCGTCGTTCGTCCTGCCCGTGTGCCCGGCCCAACGCCACTTAAGGCGGCAGAGCATTTCTGCTGCATCCACTATATTTGTAATTTTCCAGATGCACGTGTTTTTCAATTTGTCCATTATTTTGACCCCTAGTAAACTCCTCGCAACGGCTAATAGATATACTATCACTATCACGTTTAATAATATATCTTAAAGATGAGTGTAACGGAACGTTACATACCAACTTTTTGGCTACTTCTCTGGCTTATAACTACCTACTCAGAATTCAAATTGGAAATCCCAATTTGATTTTCACGTGCCAGTGCACAGCTTGAGTTCGAACCAGAACCCTGATCGATTAAGTTCACCTGTTGCTTATTTTTTTAACTTTACAAAAATAATAATTTATTCCCCTATTAAACATCCTCTTCCCATCACCGGTAAGTCCGGCAACCCTCAGGCTGACATATATTACTCGTGTAGGGCGGCAAAGCAAGAAAGTCCCAGATAACAGGTATTTGACGGCGAAACATATGGATAACTAGCTTCCGCCCGCGACTTCGTCTGCGTGGACCCGAGATAAAATATATCCTATATTTAAATCCAGGTTATAAACTATCTTCGTCCAAAATTTCATCTAAATCGGTTGAGCCGTTTAAGCGTGATTGAGTAACAAATATCCAAACATCTAAACATCCAAACTTTCGCATTTATAATATTAGTAGGATACTACGTGCTTTGGTCGTAGCCCATGCCGTGATTTTTCCGACAAGTAGTGGAAAGCACGCGCGGCGTAGGCCCCGCTAGGTGGGTTCCTGGCGGTGAAAGTGAATAAGACCAGTTCTCATCCTAAAATATAAATTGGCCGTTTTGCTCAACAAACCCACTGTACTGTTCAGCGAAATAGAGTTTTGTTTTCAATTCCATGAAATTAAAATATCATAAACGCAATGCAAAATATGAATTAAACATGCAAGCTATTAGAAGACACGTTTTAATAAATAATATACTGTCGCTGATAATTATAAGCTATAACGGAAGCTTTAGCATAAAAAGTTTACTTTTAAAAATAAAGTAAAAATGTGTTTCCGACAGCGAGCGTCCTAATATTTCCCTATGATGAAAGATGTAACATAATATGATTATTCAAATAGATCTATCAACATAATCAAATCCTTTATTAAAATCCTTTGAGGTTCCTTTCAATTGAGGTTAGTCTACATAGATACCCTAGACAGTCAGTACCTAATGTGAATAGCTTTGTATAGCAAGTTCTAGTCAAAGGGCAAAATGCGTAGGTATTGAACAATGATTTCAAAGCTTATAATACCTTTTGAAATGCGGTGCTGAACGCAAACAGCAGTGAATTGAACAATCATGCTGAATTCGGAGTAAACGTAGACGTAACTTTGACTAACCGAGCGTGTATAATGACTTCATTGAATAGAGTGACCTAACTGCACCTTCAATTGTTTTAAAGCAAAATGGTCGCCATGGCAAAAAACTACTTGCGAATTCACACACTTGTTGTATAGTTACTTAAGGATTTAGGAACAATACGTACCTACTCTTAATGGATGCTAAAAAACCCTTCCTTAGAATAAAAAAAATACTTTGTTGACTAAACACTTGACTTTTTCTGTCACACACAAGTGTCAGTGTCAAATAATGACGACCAAAAATGAATGGCATTAAACTATAATGTAACGTTTTTGAAAATAAATATAAGTATCAAATAGGTATACTCTGCCGCCTTGTCAGACCTATCTTAACACATTCACTGCCAAGAATCGCTACGCGCTACGCTCGTATCCGATCCCGTGGTTTTCCTGCCAAGTAGCAGACAGTGCGTACGGCGCAAAGGCAGGTTTCTGGCATTCAAGGTGTTAAGTAACTCACTGAGTAAATTGAGTTTACAGATTTTTTCCTTTCCCGTGTTCTGGGCGCAACTTGCTTTGGTTGCTTGATGGTGTCAAACAACTTTCGTTCCTTACTAACCAATCGTTGACCGACAAAATTTCGTAGGCAAACAACGGATCTTGATACTCCCGTCCTAAAGTACCTTTGCACGACCTCATCATCATCATCATCATGATATCAGCCGAAAGACGTCCACTGCTGGACATAGGCCTCCCCCAAAGAGTGCCGCAATGACCGGTCCTGCGCCACCCGCATCCAGCGGACTCCTGCGACCTTTACCAGATCATCAGTCCACCTTGTGGGGGGCCTACCCACGCTGCTCCTTCCGGTACGTGGTCGCCACTCGAGAACCTTTCCGCCCCAACGGCCGTGCGTTCTACGTGCAATATGCCCCGCCCACTGCCACTTAAGTTTAGCGATTCGGAGGGCTATATTGCACGACCTACCCGCTGTTAAAAGATAAATAAATAGCCCTCGTTTGCCGAATTAATCTCTCCCCGAGCCCCCAGGGGCACAGTTAAGGAACTCTCGGCTAGTTAGTGATATCCTGATCTACTTTGTTACTTGGTCGAGTCTTAACGAACAGTAAGTACTTTAGGTGTGTTTGGTCTCCAATTGGAATCGACTGTGATTCCTTGTGCCATTGCAATCTTTGTTACTACTTGATATTGTGGTGTTGGGGCGAAGTTTTAGGATAAAATATACCATACTAGCGTTTGCCCGTGACTTCGTCCGCGTGGAACTTCTATATATGGCGCCTCCATACAAACTTCCGCCTCCCATTTCAACTCCTAACGGGGTGAATTCCGGGATACAAAGTATCTAATGTCCCCGGGATTAAAACTATGTCCAAACCTAACCGCGGTTTAAGCAACAAATGGTAATAGACAGACAGACAGCTACAATAGTAATATTCTTTTCAATACAATTGCTCGTAACGTACCTCTTATTGTGTCGCTTTTAGGCTCATAATCCTGGATATTAAACACGCGTGTTTAATATCATTACGATACTTGTGTGTTATGGTTATATCCCGATTAAGTCACGTTGGCACCTTGCAGCAAGATGTATGCATGCACACGGTGCATTCTTAAATTAACCGGGTTGTACAGAATGTACAGCTTTTTTTTAAATTCTCGGCAAATGGATTCTTACCCGACTAAACAAATTACTTAAATCCTTTTTGTTAATTAATTGACTATTTATTTTTGGATATGATATAGAAACGGTTAATTTAGTAAAACTATTCACTTTTGATAACATTTTACATGAATTAATAAAGATAACATTTTAAAACGAAATTATTTATTTTATTTTGTATTGGCTGTTTAGAGATTTCATCTAATGCGCGCGCACTGCGCAAACTTCACAAAAAAAATTGATGCGCGCCATTATAGGTTATTTCACAGATATTTGTAAACATTGTTAACGCGTGTTGGGTTATTAACAAAAATGTTGATTCGTGGTGACTAGAAAAGTGATAAAAAGAATGGACGCCACTAGAAATTCTTGACGATGTATACAACATGTGAGTAAAAACCTGTTGACATCAATAAGTAAAGAAAATAACTTGACAGGCCTATCTTCATCTTATGAAAAGGATTTTTTCCTCGCAAAATCTGTTGAAAAACGTCGTATGAAACGCGTGAGCTTTGATAATTACAATCCTCGGCTCTCTTATCACGCTCACCTGCGGCTCGCGTGATAATTCCGCCTCTGATGTCATTATCAACATACCTCACTTGTATCACAATGTACTATTATTGAACACTTTATTTGGTATATTAATAATATACAGGACATACACCCTTAAAAGTAAAAGTTAACAACAGGTGGTCTTATCGCTGATTAGTCATTTGTTTTTTTTTGAGGTACAGTACAAGTACTACCTAGAAAGTGGTCTACCGCTTTTCGACGCATGCAAAATAAGGTCCAAAAGTGGTAGACTACTTTCTTGGCTGACTGTACAAAGCTTCACAGTCCAGACTTTTCCTCTTGATAATATGAGTAGCTGAAACACTAGCTGTGAAAATGTTACCTTACTCTCTCTCTATAAAGATATCATTACACTCATCATTAGCATTGTTCATCTAAGCACACATCTCAAGGATATTAAGTTACGTACGAAATATAACGCAAATGACATCTAAAAGTCTTGACGCAAGCCTAGAAAATAACCTCCAAAATTAATATCTTGCTACGTCAGCCCTTCGACTTTAAACCTTAATCATATGCTAATAAAGTCGAGATTGACAGAGATCAGTGAAGCGAGATACGAGCTTACAATACCTATCCCTCACTTGGTCCCTGGAGTTACAGTGAGCAATTAATCACGTGCCATTTGACTAAGTTACGCTTGCGGCCGCCGAATTGATATCAACCGGATTCAGTACTCATCGCTGAGCAGTTAAGGGCTAATGGGTGTTTAGGCAACCGCAAAAAAAGTTGGTTATCGTGAGCTAAGCTATTTGTAATTAAGACCAAACAATACGTAATCTGTGGACTGTAATCTGTTACATTAGTAGGAAATGATTTATTGACCGAAACTTGGATTGTTACATTTTGATGAGGCTCACAATTTAATGTAAATATCGGTGTCGAAACATTTCTTCCTTTTGGTTTATTTTTCCATTATATTTGTTTAAAGTTTGATCGTGGTAACTTTCACGTTTCCGTGTCTCGAAAATCTTGACGCCAAACGCCAGTTTCGTAAAACTCGGCATACCATTACACTTACAACTCAAGTGGAGACCTTTATTGTTTTTCATGTCAACGGAGCTTCAAAACCAAGTTTGGATTTGCGAATCATTCTCGCGCCCATGCACGCAGACAATAACTTTCAGAATCGTTTTGTCCGGATGTCGCCGTCGACGGATACGTCTGGGAGGACATCATCATCATCAAAACACGGACCAAAGATATCTAATAAAATAATTTGTTTCGTTAAGTATTTCAATTATTATAAAAAAGTCTAGATAAAAATGTAATTTACGTAGGACAGTCTAGCCAGCCTATATACATGTACCTCATTCGTCTATGCTTCTTCGTATATCTAGGATATCAAAGGACAACTAAGTTATTTTCTTAATACTAAAGTTTTTAAGAAAGAAAGAAAGAAAACGTTTACTGTCACACAAACAGATACATAAAGAGATAAAAAAAATAACAAGATTATTTTTGTGACTAAAGGAACGAACTCAGCATATATGCTGTGACAGTCATTAAGGGCTGTACAGCGCTGGTTTTTTAGTTCGTCCCCTTTTTACAAGCTTATATTTAGTTTTACCTGTCCCGTTGTCTGTCTGTCTGTCTGTCTGTCTGTAATCAAATCTTGCAAGTTAAATTTGATCCACTTCCCGGTGACCGATTGAGTTGAAATTTTGAGTTTAAGTATAGTTTGGGTGACAATTCAATATTATAGTACCATCGAGCTGATCTGATGATGGACACAGAAGGTGGCCATGGGAATTCAGTACTTAACCGACGTAACCCTGTTGAGTTTGGCCTCGTTAGAATCGTTTCAATGAGTGAGTTGATGACGGTATACAGAAAAGTACAGTCGGCAATAAAAGCTTGTATCAAAAATGTTTTTCTTGACAGAATTGCGTTTCAAAATGGTTTTCCTTGAAATCGCATGACGGTTAACTTTCGATTTTCTAATGGGCATAGGCAGGTGCAATACTGATATTTTAATTTCATTGGGTATTTACAATCCAACCTTCAAATATAAATATTGCCGTACCAAACAATGCAAGGTGCTATATGAGCCTTATCTTCCTCGGGAGGTAAAACATTACTTCCCTACCCCGATCGTGTGATAAAATCGTAAAGGACTACCGTATAATCTTTTATACGGTAGTCCTTTGTTTGTTTGGTGTTTGATGTTTTACCTGGTTGTTTTAAATAAAGATATTTGCATTTATTTATTGGGTTGCCCGTGTGGTTCATACATACATGCATACATTCACGCCTTTATTCCCAAGTAGGCAGAGCACATGAAACGTATGTTCCAGCGCCACTTTTAGCAACATGTGGGTATAAAAGATCGAAAAACCCCCCCGTGCCCGTGTGGTTTCGGGCTAAAATAGCACCATCTCGTTCCTTCTCATGGATGTTGAAAGAGACTTACGTTCGTTAAAATAGACTACGAAACACAGTTACAGGCGTCACAAATTTACAGGTAGGTAAGGATTTGTATAGGAAATTTCCGGCGAGTTTGAAAATTCTCGGCGCACTCGCCGCCCGCCCACGGCGGCGCTAGGTGCTGAAGCAGTTTTGTAAGTAAATTTTAGCATTTTACATGTATTTTTTATACATACACATGATACCTCAACCGGAACCAGAAATTGTATCTCGGCAGGCAATTCATCGTCTATAACACACTCGGCAGGCAATCTCTTCCTTCCCGGCCTTTGTACTAATTTACTATATCTTCATCTTTAAATTTAAAAGTGCCACAGTAAACTAGTGGCTCTATAAATCTGTGTTATTCCCAAAAATGGTTGCAAAATAAAAAAAAACTGAATCGTAAAAAAATCCTATGTAATTATCGAACCTGCTCACAATATCTCGTGAGAAATGCGACCTGTAGAGGAGAACAGCCGGACAGCCACATACGAAAGAATTCCGGTTGTGGAATATATGAGCTCCCTGCCGAGGTTATCCCGAGGGACTGCAATAGGGCTGTAGACTCGAAAATTATTGTTACTCCAAAAGAAAGAAGGCAAGAATATATGCCTAGTGATGAAAATCCCATTCAGATATCTCAAAGAATTACGAAGCTACAACCGTTTTAATATTGCTCGTTTGAGAGAGAAAACGCAAATAGTGTGTGACGTCACATTACACCAGGCTGCCGGGGTGCCGTGTTGACGGCGGCGCCGCACGCAGCATGTTGCCGTCTATAGTGACGACACAATCTACAAGCTTCATCGTTTCATATGAAATTACGTTTTGCAACAAGGGACAGAACATACCCCTTCTTAAAACTTTGGACACTTATAACTTCGTGATTATTTAACCTTTTGCGTTGATTTTGTTCACCATTTGACTACGTTTTTAATCCTTTTTCAAGAAAATATGACATTATTGATTATTTTATTTAGTGTCTACACCCCTGTTGTTAACAAATAAGTACAGCAAAATATATTTCTGCGCCATTATGATCCCCTAACAATCTAAGTTCCAAAGAAATAATAAGATGACAGGCCTTCTTATCATCGTGGAACTCACTTAGATGTTGTTAGGGATTGAACAGCGTTTTTTATGGGTCATTGTAAATAACGATCAAAACGCGAAGGTGAAGGTTTTTCTTTGAGTTTTTCGTTTAAGTCGAAGTAGGTACGAGAATAATAGTATATCACCAGTAAGTTTCTATAAGAACTGTATTTCAACCCTAAAATTGTCAGAGTATCTAAAACTGCACACATTTTTTAGTTACCTTTTTGAATTTTTTTCTAAACCGATTTTTTGCGCTTTATACAGCGCAAACGAGACTTGAACGATTTCTATCTTACTTTGCAAAGTTTAGGTGTCCAAGCCTAAAAACGAAAGCTAGCAGGGTATGTGAAAATCACGTAACATATAATGAAAATATAGTCAATCTGTTACTTTCGAGGTTTCACAAAAGAGGCTCCATTATCAGATCAAAGCAATGATACCAAATCATTGTAATATCGTCTATATTCTACGTGAAAGTATTTAAATCAATACCACCAATGGAGTTGGACAAAATTCGAATTGAATGGTTTAATTTCATCATTACATTATACCCACTTACTAACTGTGGTTACGCTTAATCCTACTAAATCAAATAATCATCTAAAATCTCACTTGATGAAATATAAATAAAACTTCAGTAAGTTAGGTATTTATCGTTTTTTTCCAAAAAAGCCGTTCCCGAAGTGTTGCATCTCTTTCTGTCTTGCGCGAAAGGCATAAGCGTGTCTGTCAAGGTGGCGTGGTCGATTCGAATCAAGGCATCCCCTTAATATAAGTTACAAGTAAAATAACCTTTTATGAATGCACACCATTCTTCGCTTCTATGAGAAAATATCGTTGCCGATGTTACTTATATTGAGACGCGTTCTAATGATTTTGCTTTTGTTGACCAGCAGGTCGATCACGTAACGCATTGTACGTACCTACGTTAGGTAGATCTAAACGTCAATTTTTATATGGAAAACCGACAGTTGGACTGTCCTAACGTGCGTTGGAAACGTCACGCGACTACCCCGCTGTGGGTGATCACGTAACCTTTCGAACGTACGTTAGGTCTCAACTGTCATGTTTCTATACCAAAAGTGACGTTTATATCTAACCGGTAAAATGCGTTACGTGATCGACCTGCAGTGCCAGCTATTTTATTTATTTATTTAATCTTTGCTGGCCAAAAGAATGTCTTATGGTACAAAAGGCGGACTTAATGCTATAAAGCATTCTCTACCAGTCAACCTAAAGGCAAAGCAGATAAAATGTGGGCAGTGAAACTTAATTTAAAACAAAAACTCTTTAACATGTCTAAAGATGGGATGAATAATAATATAGCAGAATACTGGGTTGTCCCAGAAGTAAAGAGACAAGTTTATTTTCAAAATATTTAATATATAGTAAACAATAAAAGTTATAATATTGGTTGAATGTTGTAACAAAAGTAATTAAATTATAAGGTTTATATTAAATTTGCACCCACGACACCTTTAAAAGCAATTTTTCTTAGATTTTTGACGGCACGCCGCATTACGGCTGTTCCAGATTTTTCAGCCACTTGTTTTGACAATCTGGTCCATCGTTGCTTAAAAGCTTTTAAGGATTTTGGTTTTTCGGTTTGTTTCTTATATTCTCTTTTACATAGGGACCAAAACATCTGCGATCATACCGCGAGCTTGTGGTACATTTGAAGCGTTTTTTTCTTTACGTACAAAGTCGATTTCTTCACACTCCAAGTACCGAGTAACTTCAGTAGCATAGTGGCACGTTGCCATGTCCGACCAAAAGATAACCTTTTCTCTGGAATGATGCTTGTCTATGAAAGGTATCAACCATTTATTAATGCATTCATTCAGATACAATTTTCCGTTCATTGAGGCTGAAGTAATGTATGGCTCGGAGACATTACCAAATTCATCTATAGCTTGCCATACTAAAAATTTTGTGCAAAATTTGGCTTTTTGTACAATTTTTTGGTCGTAAGTCACATCGTTACGATTGGTTGAATGGAAATACTGCTTTCCAGGAACATCGTTGGGATCTGCCGGGACATAAGTTTCATCGTCAATAACGAGTACTTTTTTCAATTGACTGTTATTATCTCTTCGGCACCCTCTTTTGGCACGTTCCTCTTGGTCCTTCATGTATTTAGGAGCTGATTGTTTCACATATGTTTTCAAACCTAAATCATTTCTTTTCATTCTGACGACAGACGACTTCGATATTTGTAATTTATCCGCTGTCACTCGGACGGAGATTGAAGCAGTCTTATCAAAAGTCGATTTAACTCGATTTACATTTCGAGGTACCATCACTCTCTATATATCTCTTCCCGGAATCTTCTTAAAACTAACCTCTCCCGTTTCTTCGTAACGTCTTATTATTATATATATATACTAGTTTGTCTAGCTCCTTCTTGAAGAAAGTGATTTACTGTATCCTTTTTCTTATGTGACTCGTAAAATAGAACAACCCTAACAGCAAAAACTTTAAATTCTTGACGCTTCATGTTGAAAAAATTGAATGTAATAACGAAATTTCCGCTTTATATGACAGATAACTAAACCATAGACGCCGCAGTGACACCAAAACTATTTTCCTTATAATAACATTTTCAGTCAGTAAGACTTTGAAAATTGTCTCTTTACTTCTGGGACAGCCTTTACGATACAATACAATATGATATGATATAACAATATGTACCTATTAATACGTACATACACATACATAATAATTATTTAATCCACTGCTTTACTTTTTTCTCCATTTGACAACATATTTATTCCTTTCGGGAAAATTCAACATTATTCGTTATTTTATTTGGTGTCTACACATTCACCCGTGTCTAGAATGGACTTTCCGCATGGTTATAAGCTATATTTTGTCCCGCGAGCTTGATTGCGATCCATGTTGTACATTAGCCATCAGATATACCGGAGCGGCCAAAGTGCTCACAAATATCTGAACACGTCTCTAATGCCTCGACAGTACGCGGGCAAAGTCGCGCGGGCTGCGAATTACATATAAACATAAGCTTCCCTAACAATACTCTTGGTGCTCCAGGGTAGAAATAGCAAGGTGCCGTTTGAATACATTAATTTATGGGGGTATAAGTGGGTAATATTTTTATAGTCGGCTAAGAGCCACCGGCCCCGGCTTGACCTAAATCAAGAACATTCTGTCGCTCTCGACCGGTGCACGGTTTCGTTGGCAAAATTATTTCAACCCAATTTAAAAAGTCTCGTGATTCAAATACCCAATTGCATATTGCTTTTCCGATTGGAATTCATAGTGTCCAGAGAAAAAGCCACTAAATAATAGTCACTTCTCTATACCGATCATTTTCTTTACTAAGATACTATGTTCAGGCAAAATAGCCATGGTTTATAGATGATTCAATGTGTAAACTGATAACTTTATACTAGACTCATTCTCAGTCCTGAAAGCCGAGCAAAGTATCATAATCATTTTGATATAGTATTTAAATCACGCGGCGCAACCTTTCTCTAAGTTCACATTACAACTGATTACGGTGTGTCTGTTAACGACGTGTTTAGGACACCCATGTTCGCGTCTTCATGAAAGTAAACGTCAAGGACCTATCAACTCAAATAGGGACGTAGACTCAAAACATATATTACTTCAAAAGAAAGAAGGCAAAAAAATATACCTAATGACGGAAATCCCATTCAAATATCTCAAAAAATTACGAAGCTACAACCGTTTTTATGTGGCTTGTTATAGAGAAAATACGCTACCAGATCGTGACGTCGCGATCCTCGAGCGTCAAAGTAATTGACAATCGTTTCATATGAAGGTGCGTTTTGCGGAAAAAGGATACTCCTTATTAATACTTTGGACACATAACTTTGTGATTATTTAACCTTTTGCGTTGTTTTTTTCACAATTTTACTACATCATTATATTACCCCGAGTACCGTCATACACGTCTGAGTCACGGACGGCCCACGGTCTAGCGCACATATTCGGCGGTCCGTGGTGAGATTATTCAAAGCATCAGTCATCCACAGAACATATTTTTAGAGGACCCAAGGCGAGATACCTTTCACTGCACAATCGGGTGGCTCATGAGCTTTAAATGCAACATACTATATTATTTAAACTTTCACGATTCTCACACGTAATACTATAACATTCATTAATATATTAAACGGGACTTAATCGCGTATAATTAATTATTTACTTACTTCTCTCATGTTTACCGACGTTTCCGATGTGTCACAAAATCCTTGGTCACGGGACGACAAGTCCATTTGAAATGGACGGGTTACCGACCCTTTATTGATTTGAGGATTCGTTGGTTGATAGCTAAAGACAAACGCGGGTCCCTCACTCTCATAAATCGTCGGGAGCTTTGGCGATATCACACCACCAGGAACACAACATCACAATTTATGTATCTACAGAGCAAGCCCAATACAATACAATACAAATACTCTTTATTGCACACCTCACACAAACAAAGCAGTGAAAAAGAAAAACAATACAATAACATGAACCCGATGTTACGATCATACAGGCAAAATTCCATCCAAATTTGATTAAAAATACTTCACATTGTGTTGCAAAAACTGAACCTTTAATTCTGTTGTCTGTATAAAGTGTTGGGAATAAAGGCGTGAATGTATGTATGTATGTTGTCTGTATATTATAACGAAAGGCAGCGAGTTCAGTATTTAAGGCATCGCTGAGTAATAAACCATCGGCCTGGAAAAACCAGTTCACATTCATTCGTAAAATGCCTATACAATATGGAGGATACAGCGTTCGGCATTAATAATAAATATTCTCTCTGATATAATGAAAGCGAACATCATATTTATACTTATTCCAATAAAATACGATTTCCATTTATATGCTGGTTCCAGTACATTCATAGAACAGTATTTAGTGCATGGTTCGTTAAAATATTTACTTTAATTCCGTACGCTACGCTCTGTATTATTCAGAGCAATAACGCGTACGTAGTTGCAGTGTCCCAGAGGCAACCGGATAGCCCGCGGTATTTGAGCTCCCGAAGTGTTGTGGAACCGCCCTGTGCAAGCCAACTTGGACTGGGTCGGAAATAGAAAAATGTATGAAAAAAAAAATCGTGAGGCAGCCGATTGAAACAGCAGTTGCCTGAAAGTGTGTACGCTGCTTATATAATGAAATGCTGCTCTAAATCAACCTGGCGACAATATTTTTTTTTAAACTTAACCCTACACTTTGGCATTGCATTTACAAATGCACCTATGTTTTACTCACTTTTTTGTCTATTTAGTGCGCTTTACACCGAGGTTTGAATGAACCATATTATTAATGTTGATAAGTATAGCACAGTCCCGTATTTTTACTTATACCTATCGTACAAAAGACCACTGTTGAGTACTTATATACTGCTTAATTTCTATAGATATCCAGAAAAAACCAAACTGGGAACTTACTGTATTGTTTCAAAATTGCGATTCCAAACGGACAGCATTTTAACGTACGAACATATATGGTTGGCTTAACGGTCACGTAAAAGATTACAAATGAATCAACAGCTTAAGTAAGCAAAAACAGAGACTTAATGTGTTTCTGAACGCTTAACTATTCCGTGGATACCACCTTGCATTTCAGATCTGGCGCAAAAACTGCTCAGCGTCGAATGGTTTTTAAAGACTTACTAAAGCTAAACATATATTGGACCTATGTGAAGAAAGATGATCTTTTGCAAACAAAGAGGATTCAAAATCCATAAATAGAATTCATGAGCGAAATATAACTGATAGTATTTATTGTTAGGAACATAAGACGCGTGTGTAGATATGTTTGAAAGGTGGTCTGGTCTGTATAGAGATTGGAAAGCTCGAGTATACTAGTTTAGGTTTTGTGCGTACTCAGAGGCCGGAATTCTCGTGGCGCTTTCGAGCTGTCATAGGGACTTCTCATTTATCGATTAAACTCCTAATAGCAGTGAGACGTTTCCTCGTCGATTGAAAGAAACACATATATGGCAAAACTATCACTTACCACGGATCTCACAAGAAGTTCAATAGTGAACCACACGTTGCACACAAGCTCGATATAGAAGAACGCGACATGCGGCCGCCCGTTGTTCAGCCACGTCTCCACCGCCGTGCCCAGCGAGGAGTTCTCCGTCGGAGTGTACGTGATGACCCGCAGGTCCGGGTGCGTCTTGAGACAGAAGCAGAGGACTGACACGCAGATGAAGAACACCGAGAGGGCGGATATCACCTGGAACAAGAGGAAAGTGTGGCTTAGTCAAGCGCAAAAGAGTATTCTAGTGTTAAAGTATGGTCGTGACGGAGGTTTTTCCCAAGATGTTTCCTAAACTACCTACTCTCATACAGCCATGTTAAAAAAATGGTCTCAGTGAATGGCATAGTATTTTATTCCTAAATATTTAATACAAGATTGAAATTGAAAATGCAATTACACATTACAAGAGAAGAAAAAGAAAATTACGACACAGAATAACCATTTTACAGTTTATCGTCATCTAGTACCCATAGTATAGCTTTGCTTAGTTTGGGACTAGGTCGATTTGTGTAAGATTGTCCCCTAATATTTTTTTTATTTTTAGAATTGAGATCCTACTAATATTATAAATGCGAATGTTTAGATGTTTGGATGTTTGTTACTCAATCACGCTTAAACGGCTGAACCGATTTGAATGAAATTTAGCAAGGAGATAGTTTATAGCCTGGATTAAAATATAGTAGTTTTTATCCCGGGTCCACGTGGACGAAGTCGCGGGCGGAAGCTAGTTAAAAATAAATAAATAGCGAGTAACTGTAAGTGGCAAAAACTTAACATTAGAAATTACAGTATCAAATTGAATCCATCATTATTAAATTCAATGCATAGATTAGATTAGATTAATTTATTTCATGACATAAATTACAGAACAAAGTTGGCTTTGTCAAAATTATAAGAATAATAATAGGCATAATAAATAATGTAATAATCTATGTGTAATGTTGACATCAACATTATAGCAGAGGAGTTTGTTGATGGACATAGTTCTCTAACGTGACATGCAAGTTCTTTTTTGTATCTTTCTTATCTCTTCTCCTACAGCTATATCTTGTGCATTGTCTATCGCAAAGAACTACTGATAAAGCAAAAGAAGTTCACAGCTGGATGGTTGCATGGCCTTTTTAAATAACCAGCAGTAAACCAGTCAGAAGGCTCAAAGTCACCCAAAGGGCTATGAAGAGGGCAATGTTAGGAGTTTCTCTGCGTGATCACATCAGAAATGAGGCTTTCCGCAGCAGAACCAAGGTAACCGATATAGCCTTCCGAATCGCTAAACTTAAGTGGCAGTGGGCGGGGCACATAGCAAATAGAACCGACGGCCGTTGGGGCAGAAGGGTTCTTGAGAGGCGACCACGTACCGGAAGGCGCGGCATGGGTAGGCCCCCACAAGGTAGACTGATGACCTGGTAAAGGTTGCTGGAGTCCGCTGGATGTGGGTGGCGCAGGACCGGTCACTTTGGCACTCTTTGGGCGAGGCCTATGTCCAGCAGTGGACGTCTTTCGGCTGATGATGAATCCAGTAGAACCTGTGTACTGTGCTTTTACCATCGCACAGTACCTACACAGTTGAATATAGGACTTATAACATGGCTCTATAACTGGCATAACTTCTGGCCTAGCAATCGACTAATAATAATCACTACAGCAAAACTTACAGAAACAGAAACAGAAACAGAAAATATTTATTGTTTAACTGTGTACATATAGGATGAACAAATTTAAAAGTATCAACAGTTACCTGTTACAGGCATACAATAATAAACTTACGACTAAATTGACAAATTATATATTAATGATTTGATCCTGGGTTTTTATAATTAAAAAATTCCTTTAAATTGTAAAATACTCTTTCAATAAGCCAATTTCGCAAATAAGTTTTAAATTTATTTCCATGCAACATTTTAATTTCTACAGGAAGTTTGTTGAAGATTCGTATAGCGGAAATGAAAGTACTGTTTTTATACATCGTATTATTCACTCTTGGGAGTAGTATGTCGTATTTGTATTGGGTTCTTAAGTTTTTTCTTGATGCTGTTTTTTCCATAAAAAAATCTGCATTGTTTTTTACAAACTGACATAATTCTAAAATGTAGATAGAAGTAAGTGTGAGAAATTTCTTTTCTCTAAAGACATTTCGCAGTGAATGTCGAACATGCAGTCGGTATATGGTTCTGATACATCTTTTTTGGAGGATAAAAGTCGACTGAATATCAATTGAATTTCCCCAGTAAATGATTCCATATGTGAGTATAGGATATACATTTCCAAAATAAGCATTCCTGACAATGTTTTCGGAGCATGTCTCAGACAAAATGGATAGAGCATAGCAGTTGCTTGAAATATTTTTATTAATATTTGCAATATGGGTCTTCCAGTTTAAGTGTGAATCAACAGCTACCCCTAAGAACTTTATACTATTAACGACTTCTATGGGTACACCGGCTTCAGAAATATTGAAACTAGAAGGGGCAGTTCTTTGATTTCTAAATTGCAGTAATTTAGTTTTGCCCAAGTTTACTTTTAAATTTAGTGTTTTTAACCATTCCACAATTTTTTAAAGTGTACAGTTTATGTTTCCTTCCATAGAAGAAATATTTGAATTAGCATCTGAAAATAATACAGTGGCATCATCAGCGAATAAAACACAAAGTTCCTTGACAATAATCGGAAGGTCGTTAATATATATTAGGAACAAAAGGGGGCCAAGTACACTACCCTGAGGTAGGGGTGCCTTCACTGGCTCAAAATCTGATTGATACTGTTCTACGGTTTTGTTTTCTTCGCAATATTTTGAAATTATAGTTGCTTGCTGTCTATTACATAAATAGCTTTCAAACAAATGTAGTACATGCCCTCTTATACCGACGTGTTCCAACTGTTTTAGAACTATATTATGAATAACACAGTCGAAAGCCTTCGACATATCCAAAAATAAAGCAAGGCAAGCCTTCCTTTCATTTACTTTGTCCCAAATATCTTTGAAGATTTGAAAAATGGCAAGGGAAGTAGATTTACCCTTTTGGAAACCGAATTGATTAGGACTTAATATTTTATTACTATTTAAGTATGTTTGCAATCTAGTGTACAATATTTTCTCAAATATTTTTGAAAAACTTGGTAGAAGAGCTATAGGTCTATAATTAACCATATCGTCTTTAGCTCCCTTCTTATACAGTGGCTTAATAAGTGCCTTTTTTAAATCATCCGGGAAGATGCCCGTCTCTAATATAAGATTCATGATAAAGACGAGGGGTTCTGCGATAAAGTCAATACATGCTTTTATTAATTGAATTGGGATGCCATCATGCCCTGAACTTTTTTTATTTTTTAGAGACTTAACGGTTCTTTTTATTTCATGTGAATCTACAGAAGTGATAAAGATACTATTACAAGAACTTGGTTTTATCGTTTTATAGTCTGCTGTGCTTAACCTAGCATTTTGGTTTTGAGTACTAAAAAAGTGATTAAGATGTTTAGCTATTTCCCTTGGATCCGTGATGTCTTTACCATCATCTTTAATTTTATCGACTGTATTTGAAATTGAATTTGTTAAAGATGTATGTTTTTTAATCAATCCCCATATTGCTTTCGATCTGTTTGTGCTATTTTTTATTTCTTTATCATTTGATATAATACGTGACTTGCGTATTACTCTTTTCAATATTGTACAATATTTCTTATATTTCTGTACACCAGGATTATTCCTAGTCCTTTGATTTTTTTGATGCATTTTACGTTTGGTTTTACTGGCTTTAATTATACCTGATGTTATCCAGTTAGGTTTTCTTTTATGCGAAAGTTTGTTTACTTCAAAGGGTATGCAGAGGTTAAATACTAAAAGAAACATATGTATGAATAACTCGTATGCCTTATTCGGATTAGTTTGTTCGTATACTTCCGAAAAACTAACTTGAGCTATGTATTTTATGAATATTTCCAAATAAGTATCAATTTTCCTTACTCTTACATACCAGAACTTTTCTTGGAAGTTTTGATTTGTTTTAAATTTAACACATTGTCCTGTATGGTCAGATATTCCTATGTTCAGCACCTCAGAAACGCATCTATGGTCATTAGTTAAAATATTGTCAATACATGTTTGTGTTTGGTGGGTTATCCTTGTCGGTTCTTGTATTGTTGGCTTGAGGTTGAGATTGGATAAAGAACACAGAAACGTTTTTGAAGCCGAATCATTACTTAATATATTAACATTAAAATCACCTGCTATGAATAGTTTTTGTGCTAATTTTCTTCCACGAAATACTAGTTTACTTAATAGTAGTTCAAGTTTATTTATAAATAATTTAACCATCCCATGAAAACGCTACTTGTTACGGATTAGAGATACCCCGAATAATCTACAGTTATCTATCTACTTCTATTGCCCAAATAACATGAACTTTCTTACATCTGGGGTATGGGGTCCGGGGTATCAATATTAATAAATCTGTAGACAAACGCAAACCATGGAACCAAACAGTGATAGGTCGAATTGTATTTGTTCAAATAATTCGGTTGCGAGTCAGAGCAAATATTAGCCACATAAAAAGGAAAGCTTTTGTTTGAAGAGGCCCTTGTTTATTGTTTACAAGGGCTCATTTATTAAAAAGGTATATTCCTGCTGATTCCACTCTTATTTGTAGAACTAAGTCATTTGTTTTCCTATTTTTATTTATCTTGAAACTTTGTTCTGATAGAACACCCATACCAATTCGATACATGCAACGATTGCCAAGATGACATAAAATAGTCCATGGAGCCAAACAATTCACAAAAATTTTCAACACGACTGTACGTTTTGATCTGGCTGGCGGCATTTTTAATTTACTTTTATGATCCAGGCGAAAAATCACGGAATCATTTCAATCCACCACAATAGACTACGCAGGTCCATTGCCCTTTTCGAGCCCAGCCAATGCAATTGTACGGGTTGACTTACATTTTCTTGTCAAATCAAAACATTTCAATATACGTAAGTACTTCATTTTATATCAGCAAGGTCTGAAAGGGTTATTTTTAATGTTATATTTTGATTAAAAAATTGTTCTTAAATAAGCACATTTGTAGGAACAATATGACAATTTGTCATAATGATAATTACAACTGGTATAAAAATATTAAAAAGTAAACTTCGTCAGGCACAAATATACTGTTTAGTTAGTCTGCGCCGACCACTCAGGAGCAAATTCGCTTAATTGATCATCTCCGCCAGCTGATTGCCTCCTTAAGAACCCTTCCAAATACGAAATCGTTCCGATCTTAGATGTTTTCTGTTTTAGTTAAAATGATTATATTCCAAATGGATAGATTGGGTTTCATTTAATGGTTTACATAATTTAGTCATACTTAAAAAATTGCAATAGTGTCAGTGACAAAGAAAAATAACTATCCAGCTTAGGTATACAAAAATAACATTTGAAGATAGAATCGAATTTCTCTAAATTACAGTCTATGAAATCTTTTATGAATGAATTTGGCCAACAACTGTTTATTCAATTATTTATTTTTATATTTCTTACTAGCTTCCGCCCGCGACTTCGTCTGCGTGGACCCGGGATTAAAACTATCCTATATTTGAATCCAGGTTATAAACTATCTTCGTGCAAAATTTCATCTAAATCGGTTGAGCCGTTTAAGCGTGATTGAGTAACAAACATCCAAACATCTAAACATCCAAACATTCGCATTTATAATATT
Organism: Epinotia bilunana; assembly: GCA_947049275.1. Lineage (NCBI taxonomy): Eukaryota > Metazoa > Arthropoda > Insecta > Lepidoptera > Tortricidae > Epinotia > Epinotia bilunana. Next base: position 3,167,038 of record OX346270.1, on the reverse strand, counting down.
AAGTAGGATACTAACCACAATTATTTTCTTTATAAGTGTTTTGCATTTTATACAAAGGTGTTATTGAAGTTCTCATGAATATTTGTTTCTCTATCGAATTAAATCTTATATTTTTAGCGTAGACGATAACTTGTAAAACCAAAATATTTTTATAAAAAAATTGTTCGTAGAACTTCTAAGGTTATCTTGGGTTCTTTTGGCAAATACACTCGCGGGAAAAGAATACGGGTCACTCTAAATTAAATAACTGCAATAGGTTTTTTAAAATATTTAATACTTGTTTTATTTACATAATATGCTATTCTTTACAATACCCAACTGTATTAACAATTTCTTGGATCCTATCATAAAAATATCGATATCCAAAAATCACGATTATTGCGATATCTCGCTCCGTTAACGTTGTTTTTTTTCATGGGTTTTTACGAGTCCGATTTAAACCTGGTAACGTTATATTTTTTACTGTTATTAGCAGTTTATATGTAAAATAAATAAAGATCATGACAGGATTGACTGTACAACCTCTTACGCACTATTTTAGGAAATATGACGGTATTTTACCGACCCGTATTCTTTGCCCGCGAGTGTATTTTCGTCGAATCAAAAATAAATATGTATATCAATTTCAAAAAGTTGAGACAGATAGTCATAGAGAATAAAGAGTGTGAGAGTTTAGGTTCTAGTGAGTCCTTTTGCAGAAATCTATCTATTTAAATATACCCACTCAAAGAGAAAAATGGATAGGTAATATTAAGAGAATATTTATTCTGTCAGACATTCACACCTTTTTACATTTATATTCACATCTTCGTCGAAATCGCAATTCATCTCAGATAGGCTACATTTTCTTAAGACGCCCAGTAATAAATGAGATAATCTTATATTTATGAGATTTGGCAACACGGGCTGGTCTCGGCTAAATATTTGCACGTCACGATATTATTTCCACATATACCGGTGTTTTGGTCCAAGGTAAGAGATTCTGATTCTTCTAAGTAATTCTTTATTGAAGATCTATGATAACAGGAAAACAAGGCGGAAAATAAAACTATTTAGACTCATATTTGAAATAAGAAATGGGCAATAGTTACCTAAAATCAAACCGAATATGCAAGGTGCATATTCTTTCTTTACACTTGATGGTACAGTCGACGTAAACGACACGTAAATATGTTTTGCCTTCAACCATCAGTCTATATATTATACAACCCGATTCAGGACACAAGCCATCCATGGATAAGAGACAGTAAACCCCAAACTGACCCAGAGCAGATTGAGGACTTCACGTACATCATCACATCATCATCATATCCAAAGAGTGCTAAAGTGACCGGGCCTGTGCCACCAGCGGAATGAAAATGAGAAATGAGGCTATCCGCAGCGGAACCAAGGTAACCGATATATTTAGCCCTCCGAATCGCTAAACTTAAGTGGCAGTGGGCGGGGCGGTGCATATTTCACGTAGAACCTATGCCCGCTGGGGCGGAAAGGTTCTGGAGCGGCGACCACGTACCGGAAGATGCAGTGTAGGTAGACCACCCACAAGGTGGACTTATAATAACGTACACTAATTACTTATTTCGCCTTAATATGGCTATAACATAAAATTCAAAAAGTGTAAATATGCATTTGGCGTGATTTACAGTTTTTTTAAATTCAAATTGATTTCTTACCAAAACGAACACAAATTACTACATCTATCTATACAACGGATCCTAATAATATTTAATAATAATAACAACCATGTCATGCAACTAAGGCCCAGTTACCTACAAATACCTTAGAGACTAACATAAATAATATAATGCAATATAATTATAAAATTAAATACAAATTATTATTTACGCAATATTTTATTATTATTATTTAAGGTACAATAACCGTTATTACACCTTAGTCGAGCCCCAAATTAAATCACTGTAATAACTTACCGGCCTTACCGCCTACGCTAATCACTTAAACGCAAAAACTAAAATGGCGAGACATGATTGATGGAACTCTGACCAAGAATCATCCTCTAAAGAATCCCTTATATTTGCTAAAAGTATTGTGTGAATTCTGGAGAATTCTATAGAAAAGTTAATACCTTTCACGGCTGGGTTGACTTGGGATTTGCTTTTGAATTCTTGAGTTTTCTTTATTGAATTCATAATGGATTCAAGCTTATCGTAGTATATTTTTGAGAGCATTTTTCCACTCAAAGTACCTATTACATTACGCTCGTAAATTGTAATGTTTTTTTTACCACCAGTTTTTTAAAAGTATTTGATCACGAGACAATTACTTGATTGTACTAGGCAAATGATAATGATTAGGCATTAAAATGCCCTCGAGCCGAGCACCAGTTCAAACAGACTTAATTGGGCTTGTCTGGTTATTAAAAAGCTCTTTTTAGGTTTCCATACCCAAAGGGTAAAAACGGGACCCTTTTACTAAGACTCCGCTGACTGTCTGTCTGTCCGTCTGTCACCAGGCTGTATCTCATGAACCGTGATAGTAACAGTTGAAATTTTCACAGATGATGTATTTCTGTTGCTGCTATAACGTCTAAAAACGTCTTCGGCTTAGCTCAGTAATAGTCAGTTCCCATTACTACTAGAAAACTGTAATTCGGCATGGGTAGGTATATAAATCAATCACGCCGACTTTTTTTTCCTCGTTAAACCCATAGTGTGGGGTATCGTTAGATAGCTTGTTCGAAAATATTATGGGTTTTTGAAACGATTTTTCAAATTAGTGATTACTTTGCGAGTTATTGGGCTTTTTTTGTTCGAGTCAGCTATTGAGTCTGATATTTATTAGTTCCCTGACTTAAAAAAATATATAAGTAACTATATTTTGTCTTAGAAAATATCTGGGGGCACGGCAGTACCCCCGCCAAGTCGAGCAGAACAGCGAGCGGCACGGCCGTACCATCCTTTTCTCGAAGCAGTTTAGGCCATTTTCGACCCCCCTATAACTTCGTTGTGGATAAAACTAGAAGCCTGAATTTTCAGTAACCAAGCACGCATTGTATAACCACGATATATTTCAAATTTCATCCAATTTGAACCAGTGGTTTAAGAATTATAACTAGCCAAAGTTTCTTAATTTTGTCACTCACTGACTCACCGATCATCAAAAGTCTAAGGCACTTCTAGCAGATATATAAGCTTCAAATTTAGAATACAATTAGTGTTTAGTGTATAAATAAATCAAGACAAAAAAAAATCAATTTCACTCCAGTTTTCTAGATACACCAACAAATTTTCTAGATACATAAATAACATTGTTTTCACATATAAAGATATAGGATTACAAAGTTATATTTGCAGCGAATGGGCCAAAAAATTAAAAAGCAAGAATGGGGCTGCATTCATAGTTTGTATGTATGGATAACACATTAACCTACAAAAAGAAGTGAGATCCCATAAAAACATTCCATGTAAAAAGAGGCCAAGTCTCGAAACTCTTCCACCGTAAAAAGTTGTGAGATATTTCGTAGAGCCAAGTCTCTCTGGCATTAATATTAATCTTTATTTGCTTGCTAAATAAAATTTTGTGACTTGGCAATCACACAATACTACATAGTTTTAGGTAGGTATGCAAAAATCCATAAATGCAGTAAAGTGTGTGATTGCCAAGTTGCAGAATTTTATTTAGCAAGCAAATAAAGATCAATATTAATGCCAGAGAGACTTAACTCTACGAAATATCTCACAACTTTTTACGGTGGAAGCGTTTCGAGCCTTGGCCTCTTTTTACATGGAATGTTTTTTATGGGATACCGTTGTTTCTCAATCAATCAAATAACTGTCGGAAGTAAAATCCCTATTTTTTTTTTACTAAGATTCTGCTATAAGTATTAGTATCAGTATCTTTATTGCTTTCATAGGTAAATACAAGACGGTACCTACATTAGGTATATTTGTTCAGCTATGAAAACCTGTAGGGCACTATAATATAACAAACTAAAATTTAGGTAACTTGCAACAGCTTAAGGCTGTCGCTTAATTCTTATTTATACATAAAGTAATGAGCATGCAAAAATAGAATCTATAAAATAAAGAGATATATTTAACTGAGCTATATTTGAACTATACTACAGTATTACCTAACTTTCAAAAAAAACTTGCAATGAGTAAAAGCAGCTGCAGCAAAAACGTTCTTGTCGTTTTTTTGTAAACCACTCGACGTTACTACCGCTATACTAATTGTATTACATTTTACCAACTCCTACTTTCCAGCAAACGAAGAACCCATAGAATGCTCCTTAGAAACTACCCAAACACCTGTCCAAACCCCGGTATGCACATGTTCGAACTAAACGGCTGCATGGCATCGATTTGACACCCGCCCCCATCCCTGCATAATGGCACTGGCACCCATTCTGCGGGGCCATTTTGAAGAAGAAAGAAAAAGAAAATAAGTATGTTATTTTGCGGCGCTATTACTTACACTTCTATGTTTTTGAAGTGAAAACCTCTTTATCGGCGCTGTGCACTTTTTGTGATGGGGAAAAAATGTTAAACTCGCCACAGGTCACGTGACCGTAAGATGTCACGTGACCGTGAGATTCGAGATTGAAAATTCGTAAGACGGACACGTGACCTGATCGAAAAACTGTTACAATGTCATTGAGTTTTCACTTCTGCCGGCACTCCCGGAGTGCAACCCGGTCTTTCTTTTGTTCACTGCTACTTTCCCAATACGCAGCAATACTCAACTTCACTTTGAACACATTGCGTTTGATTATAATGCGGTTCTCCTGATCGGTAAATAATCCTATTTCACCGGCAACATATCCAATAAAGAGAACGTTCGCATTATTTATTGGATCCTTTATCTTATTATTGTGCGATTGCGCTCTTTGTCCGATATGCTTTTGTCTTTTTCTAACTGGTTTATAGCTTTGACTCCGGTATAGACCGTTAAATTAGCGAAGAAGCTTTCTACTTCTATCTTCGCTATGGACAAAGAACAATTTAGTAAGGAGCGCTGCTTTGTGGGTTCACATATCATTAATGTATTAATAAACTAATACATTTTTGTTAATATATTAATTACCTATTAATACATTTGAAAGAAAAATATACGGAGAAAATAATCTTATCTAGGTTAAGTATAAGTAGCCTAGGTTAGGTAATAAAATGTCAATAGTTTTTAGGCAAGGAATCCAGAAAAGCCAGAAGTCTTCATAAAAAGACAGCTTATGCGCAGTTTCGAAATTTAAAATTCAGTAATATAAAGTGGGTATGTTTTAAAAATTTCCAGTCGGGTCATTACTGGCACCGTTCCAGCGTGGGGAGGCGGGGGTCACGTCAGATGTTAGGGGCGAGTACGGAACGACCTAAAATATAGGCCTGAGGAAGTGTGAATAGAGAGCAGAAACTTATTACAAAGTGGCATTTGAAGAAGAATGCCGATGTCGGCAGATATGCAATTCCGGGTTTTGCATATCTGCCGACATGTGTGTTTGCTGAAAGGGTACACATGGGATAAGTTCACATTTTTAGATGAATAATGTTTTTTTCCTGCTGTATCTCATCTGTTTTATGTACAATAAAGCTTAATACATACCAATTCACATACATACAAATATATACCTACATATAATCACGCCTGATTCCCGGAGACGGTTAGACAGACATCACGGCTTTCCACTTGCTACGATCTTGACAAACCTTTCATCCTACATTCACTTTGTTGGTCATGAGAGTATCATAGCACGCTAATTTATAAAAAGATCCAATATTCAAGTGTACCCTACGTATCATGAAGGACGTACAGAATTCATATTCAAATATTGAATTTGGTATCTAAGTAACAGCAACGTTACATCCCTTAAAATCATAGCACGCTCATTTATAAAAAAAGACCAAATATTCAAGGGTATCCAGTATACCCTCCCCCTTATTGGAAAAACAAAATATTTGTTACAAAGTGCTGCTAGCACGGCTATCACGGCGCGCGAGCTCTCTCGATGTTTCTCGCAATATCCGTCTCTTTCGTATTAGAACACTTTGTACAAGAGATATAGTGCGAGAAAAATCGAGTCAGCCGTCGCATGATAGACGTGCAGCTGTTTAAAAATAGGTATGACTTAAATACTAAGGAAAGGCCCCAAGAAACTAATTTATTTTATTGGATAACAGCGAAGAAAAAATGAGGGAAAATATTTTAAGGGTGTATTAAAATAAATCACCGGTTATGTCGCACAACACATTATGTCTGGCGAAACAATGAAAAATAAAACTTACTAAAAAATACCTCATTGCCAGTAGGCGTACAATAATATTCCCATCGCATGTATTTTCTCATTTGCCTCCATCGCAATATATGCCTTTTATTTTCTTCGTTTTGTCTGAATAAGTACATTCATTTTAACGCATAAAACTGGAGAAAATAAAATGGGTTCCCACTCAGGGAATAAGATAAATAAGAGCTTCATTTCGTAAAAGTTTTGAAGGTGTTTTGTTATTTAGTATTTTATACTCGGGAGGATCGGGGAGGTCCGGGTAAATTTATTGATTATCTGTTGAATTTTAAAGCAAACGCTGTTAGCTTCGTTTTCTCACCACATTAACTTTATAATATATCGGTTACTATGATATAATATATTTCAGACAGAAATAAAATACTGTTTTACAATCATAATTATCATCATTTGATATTTACCGTTAGCTTTTCGGTGAAGGAAAAACATCGTGAGGAAACCTGCATACAACTGCGAAGAAATTCAAAGGTGTATGTGAAGTCCCCAACCCTCACCGGGCCAGCGTGGGGACTACTGCCCGTTCGCTATCATCCATGAGAGGAGATCTGTGCCCAGCAGTGGGACGTATGTAATAGGCTGATTTATTATTATTATTTATTGATCATAATTATAATTTTCAGTAAAACTCGTTGGCATTGCACTTACTTAGTTATGAAGGCTTAAACCCTGTAAATCACTTTTTGCATAATTTTTTAGTGCGAAATCTTGAATTCATAATTAGTAAAACATTTAATAACTCCAGAGATAGTTCTAAGGCAGCCATGCTTGTTGCCAAGTTGGTTAAGTTTTAAGTAATTTACCGACCGCTTTATACGACTTTAGTATTTATATTGTAAACACTAACTTTAGAATTCAAAAATACATTTAAAATTAACAAGCCGCTCTTGTCAAAGTCCATTTTCCGTTCCTTAAGTAGAAGTTTCTATGCATTAGTAGTATATATATATTGCTTTCATATTTGTTTTTTTTTCGTTGATTTGAGGTTGTGGCAATTATGAAACCTGATAAGCCCATTTGGAAGAATGTTGTCACAAATAGCATACGTGTACATATCAACATTACGAAAAAATACCACCACCAAAAAGCTAAACTAAGAAACGCTAATGACCTTGTTTTACGCCCACCAAGAACGAATTATGGCAGGAAATGCATCCTATATGAATGTGCAAAACTATATAACAACCTACTGGCTAAAATAAAACAGGCAAAAACCATCAGTATTTAAAAAAAAACATGCTTTAACATCACATAAAAACCATTGAAAAACATTAAATGTACACAACTTCATTAATGAATACATAATTATCCTATATATTTAACTTAATTATGTTATCAAAAAATAAAAATTAATGAATAAACACTCGCTTATATAGTTAATATGCATGCTCCTAGACATAAAAAAATAAAACCCAATACCCAATAACTCAAAAACAAATGCAATTTATTCGATATATAATAAATATATATATAAAAAATAAAAACAATTCTTCTTAAACAATTTCTTCAATATGTTTAATAATTTCTAAGTCCAAATAAATAGCTGGATGCAGGCCACATCCAGGTAATCTTACTCGGTGTGCGGCTTAGTAGCAGTGCAATGTGCATATTTCGTGAACATTTGTTGACCTATAAATGGATTTAAACTTTCACGATTCTCACACATTATTTATACTAAACGGGGCTTAATCGCGTATAATTAACTTATTTATTTACCTCACTAGGAACCGGAACAACGGGACGGGGTTGTCCCGTGGATGGATGTTGCGACACATACGAAACGTCGGGATACCTCAGTGAGGTAAATAAATAAGTTAATTATACGCGATTAAGTCCCGTTTAGTATAAATAACTTGTTGACCTACCCATTAATTTCGCATCTATCGGCGGAATGTAAACATTAGTACCTCCATAATGCCAAATTTAACAATATGTACTAGTTTTAAGTCCTCATGTAAGCGAATTGCATAAATTCTTAAGGGAATAAATCTCTTTAAACCGAATTTGTACAAAAACGGCATATTTTTATGTCATTAATTTTTTCAAATAGGCAACCGAGGATTGCTTAATTTATGTTTAACTAGCTTCTGCCCGCGACTCCATCCGCGTGGAACTCGTTTATATCATAGCACCATACAAACTTTCATCCCCAATTTCACCCCCTCCGGGGATGGTTTCCGGGATAAAAACTATTCTATGTCCTTCCCCGGGATCCAAACTATCTTCATACCAAATTTCATCTCAATCGGTTCATCGGTTTAAGCGTGAAGAGGGAACAGACAGACAGACAGCCAGACAGACAGACACTTTCACATTTATAATATTATTATGGATTTACAAAAGATATAACTATTAATAACGATGAACGATGATGACGAACGACGACAGAAAACTAGAACTTAATGACAATGGTCAAAATCTCCAATTAAAGCAAATAACTCGCTAGCAAGTATTAAACCTCTATTCCCCAAAGCGTAGAAACCCTAACATAGTACTAATTGTCCACCAAATTACGAAAGTACCGGCACTAAATCATTTCAGAATTTACTGCAAATTATCACACGGTTAACATGCAAATTTCAACCCTAACACGTAGGAGTAGGATTAAGGTTCCCTTGAAGTGTTAAAGGTCACCGGGAAAGTAGACATTTCGGTTGTCAAGAATATAATTATAGACTGCCTAGCTCGCGACCGCTTTGGGTCACAAACTGTCGTACAAATAGGTAGCTGGATTTTCAAATGATTTTGTACCCAATTAGCGTGAGTTTAATTGTTATGCTTAATCATTGTCACAAAACTGACACTGGGTTAATTTTTGTTTGACGACTCACGCTAATTGGGTACACAATTAAATATTTGAAATGAATATTTATTCTTATGATATAAATCCTTACGATAACTTTTTAGTGTAAGAATGCAGTAAAACAATTGTGCAAGGTTAAAAAAATTACAAACTGAATTGTTTTCATTAGTCACTGTTGTTTCCATAATCAATATTGATAGGTAGGTAAATAAATAAACGGTAAAATAAAAGTCTATCGGGCGTTTTATTTAAATGGTGCTTTTTTGGTGTATTCGTTTAAAATTCCTTTATACATGACTTCAGTACTGGGTCATTGTCAGTCAGTAAAAGAAAAATCGTCTTTTTAGTGGGCAATAGTTAAGGGCTTATATTTTTATATAATATGTTTTTATCGCATAGAATTATAGAAGAGGCGACGCCGTTTATGCGGATTCAGAGTTCAACCAAAAATTAGGCTTTAAAGCCCTTAACTTTGGCAATGTCCACCGAAAAGACGCGAACCTAAATCTGACAATGACCCTACTAGTAACTACCCACAACAATTGGAATAATCGATAATCTGTCTCAGAAATACGAGTATAATGCAATTTCAAATTTCCTGGACTGAAATGAAAATACGGCCCAAACCAAGCCAAGTCCAACTTACTACGTCAGAGTAGAAATGGGTAGGTAGTGTACTTTGGACGCAAACGTTGGCCGCTGCTAAATTTAAAGTGGATTTTTCCTTTGAGTTTATTTCGCGAAATAGAATAGTAATGCGGATGGGGATGTAATTCATGTTAACTTGAATTTACAGAATGGAGCAAGGATATGGTTTTTGAAGTCGTAAAAAGGGAGTTATTTACAGAAATAATATCAGCTATTGTAATGTATTCTGAGACACAAGAGATAGAACGGAATGGAGAATTGCATCATACAAAATACATGAGAAATACAAAACCTAGAAATAAGGTGAGTCAAGCACCAAATGTTTTTAAGTACTTTTATTTAGTTTCACCTGTCCCGTTGTCTGTCTCTGCCTGTAATCAAATCTTCTAAGTTAAATTTGACCTACTTCCCGGTACCGATTGAGCTGAAATTTTGGGTATAAGTATAGTTTGGATGACAATGCAATATTATGGTACCATCGAGCTGATCTGATGATGGAGACGGAAGGTGGCCATGGGAATTCAGTACTTAACCGACGTAACCCCGTTGAGTTTGGGCTCGTTAGAATCGTCTCAATGAGTAGTTGATGATGGTATACAGAAAAGTACAGTCAATAAAAGCTTGTACCAAAAATGAAATTTTTGACAGAAACTTGTTTTAAAGATCTGTAAACGCTGGAACTTGTGTTCGTTTTCTCCCTTTGGAAATTATTGAAGACAATTAAAAAGCACGGATGGAAAACACTCAGGGCACTATTAATTAATCATAATGAACTTAAAATTGGCAAACAATGAAATTCATGGAGGATAAAGGTGATGAAGATTTACGCAATCAATTCTGTATTATCTTTTTTATAATTTAACAATTGACTAATTGTATTTATTCGTAATTTAATCCATACTAATATTATAAATGCGAAAGTGTGTCTGTATGTCTGTCTGTCTGTTACCTCTTCACGCTTAAACCGCTGAACCGATTGAGATGAAATTTGGTATGGAGATAGTTTGAATCCCGGGGAAGGACATAGGATAGTTATAATCCCCGAAATCATCTCCTGAGGGGGTGAAATGGGGATTGAAAGTTTGTATCGAGCTACGATATAAACTAGTTCCACGAGGACGGAGTCGCGGGCAGAAGCTAGTATCCTATAAAATCAAAATGACATTAATTTCCTACTGTAACTTTTTAAAATTTGCACACCTGCATGCAGGTAGAATATCTACTTGCACATTCTAGCTTTAAGATCTTATGTTACCAAAGTCTTGCAAATAAATATTTGATTTAATTTGATATCTTGCATTGCCGGTTACTACAGTCAAACGGTTTAAGTACTAATATATATTGCTTATTATAGTCACACAAGAACGTTTAATATTCATGTATATATTTACACGGATGTTTTCCTTCACAGCGCCGGGAAATTCGTGTTTTGGGTACAGACCAACAGGGGGAAGTGTTTAACAAACAGTCGTACCGAATGATCGATGACATTTATGCATTTATGACGTGTATTACCTATTGCGAAATCAAATTTTGTTTTAATACTACGAGGGTGTTAAACTAGCATACGGTCTGCCTGATGGTAAGCATACAACGTAGCCTATGGACCCTTGCAACTCTAGAAAAATCACAACCTATCCATTATATACTGGAGGATTCTCCGTGTTTACAGCTAGAGAAAAATGCCGGTCCCTCACGCTCAGCACAACGCATTATTGGGTGCTCTGGCGACCGTATCAGTGGTGACACCACCCCGTATCATGGTCGGTCTTATCACGCGATAAGTGACAAAATAGAGCGTCCGTCACTGACTGACACCGTTCGATTGAACGAGACAGACGCTTCATCACTTATCACGTGATGAGACCGACCATGATACGGGGTGGTGTCACCACTGATACGGTCGCCAGAGCACCCGACCATTATACGGGACCACATATGCCCTCACTATCTGTGCCTCAAACCCAAATGGTTTTCAGATAATTACTTCGGCTAAATGTGACTGAGCTTGTGTACCCCATAAGCAATAAAATGGATATTTCATTATGTTTCGGTCTTTACGAGGACAGAATAAGACCCAGCTTTCCATAGTAATAACTTCGTTGGGTTTGTTCGTTGGGGCAGCCAATAGGCTGTCCGGGAAACAATGGAGGTCTATTAAAGTCCATTGCTAACGATTTAAATCTCTTTTCAAAATGTTCGTGTGCTGACTTCAATGCTTGGCCTGCTATGGCTGCAATCCTTTCAAAACAAGCGCGAAACCTTTTAGATGTGGTAGGGAATTTGGAAATATTAATTAAATAGAAGCCTTATGTAGGGTTAGAATGACACCCCTTTCTTCCCGTGGGAGTCGTAAGAGTTGTACAAAAGGCGCAGGGTTGAAATTTGTTGTAGGCGATGGGCGGGAGTCCGCTGGATGCGGGTGGCGCAGGACCGGTCATTGTGGCACTCTTTGGGGGAGGCCTATGTCCAGCAGTGGACGTCTTTCGGCTGATATGATGATGATGATGGGCTTGTAACCTATCACTGCAATATCACATATGGTCGATATTTAATTAACATATATATCATTGGAACCCATAAGTATTTAAGCCTTGTTTGTAATATTCAGTGATCGGAATTAGGTGAGCCAAAATACCTATTATTCGCAACAGGACATAATGTAGAGTGGATACAACCGGGTAGAAAAATATTTTTTTTATTTAATACCGGGTAATCGATATTTGTCCGTACTATAAGTAGTCGTAATGTTAAACATACATATTTTTACTAATAGTACGGGATTGTTTATGTTAGTTTGTAGTAAAAAGGGAAGGAAAAAGTATGAAATGTTTATAACTTTTAGATTAACATTAAACATCCCGTTCTATTAGTAAAAACATATATGTTGAACATTACGACTGGTACCCGGAAAAATAACGAATACCCGGTATTTAAGAGAAAATTCTGTTTTCCTACCCGGTTGCAACCACTTTATATTATGTCCTCTTGCGAATAATAGGTATTTTGGCTCACCTAATTCCGATCACTGGTAATATTTAAGCAGGCTTGCTCACCTCGGCTTTCGCGTGTGAAACAGTGACTATATGGCACATATATGTATGTAACGACCTTAACTAGAAGAAAGAGCACAGTGCTATGCGGTACAACGGAAAGTCAGTGTTTTGAGTTTTTTGCTGCCAAACATCTGTTTCGTTAGACAGAGGATCTTCTGTACGTAAGTACTATTATTTATTCCGTGATTCGGGTACACGCCATAATTGGTCTAATAAAATCCCTGTTTTATAATTATATACTACCTACTGTTAAAAAAAGGGCTTAGCTTCAGTACTTAAAATAAAGAAACGTACTTTTATTACACACAAAATTAGCCCTAATAGCACTTGAAACGCGTACTTTGGTAATTACGAGCGTCCAAACCCAATTTAACAGAAGTAGAAAGCTCCACATTTCAGCTCCAGAGTAAATGAAAGGCCTGATATACGAGTATCACCCCCTTCCACCCCTTTTACGGGTACGATATGAAATAATTTGTAGCCTATTTACAGTGCTTGTAACGACTTCAAAAAGGAACATTCCAACCGACTTTTATGTGGGCGGTTTCTTTTGTTTTGCCATTTGTTTTTCAAAACGGCAGCGATCCGAACCACCCATTTCTGGGGACGATAACAAAGTAATTCTTAGCGATACCCCTTTCTTCCCGCGGGTGTCGTAAAAGTCAACTACGGGTGTCAAATATGTGTAAACACATCCTTGCCTCTGGTGGATATTTATCTTAAGCGTCAAAATTGTATGTACTTATTTTCGTGATCTTTAAGCGTAGAATTGGCGGAAAATTGCTCAAGATCCGGACAGGCCGCAAATCATGTCGTGAGATGAGGTCTAGACTCGTTTCGGGTGATACACATAGTTAGTTAATTAATTCATTTTGAGTTTTAAACTCTTTCTTAGTCGACGAACCGAATATTACAGCTTATATTCAAATGCCAATTGTCATCATAGTAAACTCAGAATCATCAGTCTTTTTTTTGTAGTTACTATACAATATTACCTCATACCATATATCATTAGAACTTTGACGGACAAAGTTTATTTTCCTTCGTTTCTAGAATATCAAAGGGAAATTGTACTAGTTTCACTATTTCGATAATTAAGTTCTTTACAAACATAACAATACTAACGTTTTTTTACAAGCTTTTATTTAGTTTCACGTTGTCTGTCTGTCTGTAATCAAATCTTGCAAGTTAAATTTGATCCACTTCCCGGTTTCCGATTGACTTGAAATTTTGCACGAATATGCAAATCGCGTGACAATGCAATATTATGATGACGTGGAGCTGATTTGATGATGGAGCTGGAAGGTGGCCATAGGAACTCCGTAATAAAATCACATAACCCTATCGAGTTTGGGCTCGTTAAAATCGTCTCAATGAGTTGATGACGGTATACAGAAAAGTACAGTCAGCAATAAAAGCTTGTACCAAAAATGAAATTTTTGACAGAAACTTATTGTGTATAAAAATGATCGCAAGGCGATTAACGCACGATTTTCTAATCTTATCTGGAAAAGGGTTATAACTCCCTGCGTCGGTCCACCCACGTATTACAAAGAACGCAAAAAAGAATAAAATATTACTGTTAAGTCTTCTTTTGGCTTCTATGCCCGCGTTTGACAGATGTAAAAAAACTGTCGAGTCACTTTTGTCACTTGTCGTTTTTAAATACGGTTGAAGAAAAATCGAGCTCGGCGCGAAAAATGGCGCCAGTTATTGGGAGCTATAATTTAGACCTATTAAAATCCACTATATGCCTTGAGGAAGCAGGAGGAAATCTCATCAGCTGCGTATACTCAGGTGCCAGGTAACCTTGGAATCGGGTAAGTGCAGTATGAGCCAGGTCTCAGGATCCTACACCTGAAGAAGGAGCATCGCAGCAGCTCCTTGCAACGGTGAGTGTCCTTTAAGTAACTTTCAGGCTCTGTTTCGTGGTACTTAAAAATTGATCGAAATAGTCGAACAATCCTACTAGATGTTTGGATATTTGTTACTCAATCACGCTTAAACGGCTGAACCGATTTGAATGAAATTTTGCACGAAGATAGTTTATAGCCTGGATTAAAATATAAGATAGTTTTTATCCCGAGCCCACGCAGACGAAGTCGCGGGCGGAAGCTAGTTACCTATAATTGCATATCGAGAGATCGAATAATTATCATCCTTCTAGCGTTATTCCCGGTTCCGCCCCAAAGGAGCCCGCGGTCCGCTTTGACACTTAATCTCAAGATTTGGCATAGGCACTAGTTTTACAAAAGCGACGAACATCTGGCCTTCCAATCATTCACCTGGCCGCCAAAACAAGACCATATTGGGATTTCGTTTACCGTATCTAAATTAACACATTCACTGTCAGGAATTACGCGCGACGCTCGTAGCCGATCCCGTGGCTTTCCTTGTATGTAGCGTAAAGTGACTACGGCGTTGGCGCCCGCTAGGCGGGTTCCTGGCAGTGAAAGTGTTAAGAGAGACCTTGCAATAAATAACGTCTTCCATAAACAGAACTAGCAATATTTTTGTCCCGTGATTAGTAAGCATAACGCAGAGTTGCACGGTTAACATTCAGTGGACTAACTTTTAATTAATAAACTTTGTGAATCAACCGCTTCTGATTTGTGAATTCTGATGGAACTTACTAAAGATATTAATAATTGAAGCTTAAAATAGAATATAAATTTCAATCTCGCCTGAATAATTGTTTACCAAAATTTTGGTTATAAAACGTGCTGATTTGATACAACTCTTGTATATACTTAGCTTTATATCTTCTGAGATACCTGTGTGCATGCATATAAGGTACAACATTTATTATATAACTTTTATACCAGTGTTTTCGACCATTTTATCGCGTGGCGCATCTATAGACAAATATTTACACACACTCCGCTGTTCTGTGATATTTTATATATTTGACAAAAGTAAAATTCTTACATAATTTTAACTTTAAATTCAAGGAGGCTTTAAGAAGCTATGCGCCCAGCTTGAAAACACTTCTATACAGTCTTCTTATGGGTAAGACGGTTCTTTTTTCCAACATTAGAATAGAATAGAATAGAATAGAATAGAATAAAAATTTATTCGGAAAACACATCATTACACATACATTCACATAATGCACCTTAAGAGCTAACAAATAGGTATGTGCTACCGAAAAGGTCTCCACTCAGCAATGCAGTTGATACAGCAGTGCCAACGGCGCTGGTTTCCTGTGTATCCAGTGAGTTGTGCGGGACAGCATACTGCGCGACAGCATACTGCGCGACTCGTATTAAGGGCGGTATAAAGACATAAAAAACATTGTCGTTCGAGCTATCCACATTTTGAAACATTTAACCTATACTGTTATTCGTCCACAAAAATGCATGTACGGTCACAAAATTGACTTCAATACCCTTACATATTACTCTTTAGTTTTACTAACAATTTAAAAAATAAAGTAAAATTAAAAACGCAGACAGAAAAGTTGTCTATTCCCCCGACAATATGCAAACCCTAAAAAAACATACACACAACACTTAATCACGAATTTCCGTACAATTTCGGCTGCAACCATTAGCAGTAACGGATGGAACATAACCTTTTTTCATCAGGAAACGGAGGTCGAGTGTCATCCGCAGGCTTGTAAAAGCCCTTAATAGTCGGTAAATAGGTAATTTGTATGCAAAGAATTTTCTGTAAATTCGCAAAATTACATGCGCCCGTCAGCGCAGCGATCAGTTAAAGCGCAGTGTGGATATGCAAATCCTTAAAAGAAATATATCGTATTGTTTAAGATTTAATGTTTACTCTAAAGATTTACATTACTAGTAGGACATTATCAGAATGAGTCTTGAAAAGCATTTGCAACTTCTTCAAAACTACACGTCACAAAAGTTCTTTTGTTTACTCATTTATCTTAAATGTAGGGTAGGTAAACACGTAACGTTTCGAACGTGAGTTAGAAAACTTAAGCTGTAATTTTCCGATACAAAAAATGTCATTTAGATCTGATCGGATGCGCGTACAATGCGTTACGTAATCGACCAGCTGAACGTGGCTTATTTCGAAGGAATCATTTGTTGTGACCGTATTTTTTTTAATTAAAATGTCAAACGGACCCGTGTGCGGGGAAAAGGCACAGCGAGCGAGACAAATTTAAGGTTATGAGTTTTTAGGGTTCCGTACTTCAAAAGGAAAAACGAAACCCTTATAGGATCACTTTGTTGTCGGTCTGTCTGTCTGTCAAGACCCTTTATCTCGGGAACGCGTGGAGGTATCGAGTTGAACTACCATATATTCAGGTCTACAGACCCTTAAAGGTGTAAAAAAATCAAACTTCTAAGTTAACTTAAACAAAGATACGGCCGTGTATGCCGGAAAAAACGTTTACACGCTGCAATCTGCCGTGCCACTCTGAGCTATAACCACGAACTTCGAATGTCGAAGTTCGGATATCTCTATCTCTATCGCACTTACATACTGCTTATTTTTACTTAAGATACCTATGTATTCTTTAAAATATGTTTAGCGTAGGTACGAGTATTTGTTTTGTGTTGCCTTCCAGGAGGTAACTCATGTAAAGGTTCCGACGGAAGACCAGCGCTGGCCTTCTAGGTACCATGCTGAGTCGGGGCCTTTTCGTGGACCCTGCTACTTTTAAGTTACTGTGTTTTGTTTTTATACCCTTTGTTTTGTCCACGAATAAATGTTTTCTTTCTTTCTTTCTTTCTTTCTTTCGACACTGTCAAGGAAATCGAAATTTATAGGATACTTTCCATTGACCTAGAAATATGAAAATTGGCAAACTACAAGTACAGGGAGAAATCTGAAAACTATACATTTATGATTTTGTACGGAGCCCTCAGTGGGTGCGTCCGACTCGCACTTGTCCGGTTTTTTTTGTTGTTAAAGTTTCACTCTCTTGTTTCTACATAAACTGTAGCAACTAACGAGTACCTACTTATCTACAATGTGGATAGATACTTGTGCGTTGTAATTAGTTAGGTAAGCTGTTGTCGTCCACGGTCGAGCCCAAATACGATATTTTATTATTATTAATATTTTTAATTGCCATTCTACCTACATCTGTAAAAAGTTTAGGGAAGAGATTAGGTAATAGTAATAGAAGCAAATTAGGTTAAGTTACAATAGTTATAGTAAATGAGCGCGTTTCGCCATCAAACTTAATAGTTTGGCGAGTATGTATTTGTAATTTATCATGTAACTTGTATTTGGAAATAAATAAATAAATTTAAAAAAAAGTAGTTAGCGCGCGGATAAAGCCAAAAAGTCCCTAAGGATATTAAAAAGATCAACGGAATTGGGGCCCCGAAGATTAATAGACACAATGCAAATATGTCAGAGATTTTTGACTTTCGAGCGCTCGACTCTTTCACTCGAAAACTGTAAAAAAAATATGAAATGCTATTTTGAAATGACGATAGAAAATTTAAAAACGTGCGGTATTGACCACTCGTATTCAATTCTATTGGTAGAAATTAAGTGCCTGTGATTATGACACTAGAAAAGCATTTATTTTTATTTAATTTTCGAGCACTCGAAAGTCAAAAATCGGCCCCCAGACGTTTCTTCACAATGTTTTCCCTCACTGGTCTACGAAATTGAACGGTTCTAGAAAAACTAGAAATGATTACTCAATTCCGAGTCGAAGAGTTATAGAGAGCCTAAGCAACTGGAGGATTACGTCGGGACGAGGTAATTAGACAGACAACCAAAGTCACTGACTTAACTCAAGGGATTAACTGGATAGTGGCAGGAGGCTGAGTATATCTGGAGAACTTATAAAGTAGATCAGATGTTGCCGAATTCGTTTGTTTTTATGCTCTCTCTAACTTTTAATAATAATTGACCCTGTCAGCGCTTCCCAGTGTGATGTCGGTAGAATTTTACCACCCCCTTTCTTCCCATGGGTGTCATGAAAGTCGACAAAGGGAGCAGGGTTCAAGTGTGTTAGGGGCGATGGCCTAGCAACATATCACTGCGATATTACACTTTGTGGATCTTTCATAGGTCTATGTATGCTAAAAATGGCAGTGGAACATGTTTCATGTGCTCCGCCTACCCCCTTTTGGAAATAATGGCGTGAATCTTTGTATGTGTATGTATGCATGTATGTCTCAGTGGCTCACCCCGCGTTTTTCAAAGAATACAAGCGGAGGCACAGGATAAAAACATAGCCCCAGTACTTAATATACATTTTCTTCTGCATGTCACCAGCGGTCATTAACGTTGATATTTGTATCAATTGTACAACAAAACCGTAGTATATTATCAAAATTGAAAAAAAATTAACATAAAAACGCTTCATGAAACTAGCTCTTATTTAGATAGAGGCTTATATTTTCTTTTTCATTAAAATGATACAATAGAAAGACCACAAAATGTTTAAAAAAAAACATATAACAAAGATAAAGCAGCATGTTAAATGTTAAATGGATTCCCCTGAAGCGAAAGCTGGCATTTATGATATGAAAACATTTTCTAGAATTTTAGATAAGTTAGCACGCAGGTGGACACATTTCTGTAGAAAATGAACTAAAGAAAATAGCACTAAATAACATTTTTAGGAACAATAAAATTCTGCTGGTAGAGTCTCGAGAAAAACATTAGTAGCTATTAGAAATATAAATAAACTGAATAACTAAAATTAGTTTAAGAATTCGTACGCGAAAGTTCAAGATCATAACCGTCATTATTTGTTTCATCGTAAAGTATGCGTCTACATGACTTTGGCCTTTCTTTATGTTTGTAACTATCGTATTCAGAGCAATGAAGCGTAGATGTAGTCTCCAAGGGGGGGGTTGAAAAAAAAATGAGCACTAGGAGGGATGGCATAAAAAAATAATTATATAAACATCGTACACACTTTCAAGCAACCGCTGTTCCATTCACCTATTTCCGCCCCAGGCCAATTTGTTTGGATTGCACAGGGCGGTTCCACACTTCGGGAGCTCAAATACCGCGAGCCATCTGAGGCTCTAGTAAAAGTTTTACCGAAACAAAACGTTACGACCGCGTTCGCGTTTAGCTGTCAAATCCCATACAAAACTGGGGGTAAAACGCAAACGCGATCGTAAAGTTTTGTTTCGGTAAAACTTATACTAGAGCCTCTGGTTGCCTCTTGAATACTACAACTACGCGATTCCTTTTAATTGTCGTTAAGTTAATCAAGACGATTTCGTTCAGGCGTACAGTTAGTAAAAGTGCAATCCAGCTTACAATTAAGGGCACTCCTCGATTCTTACACTCGTAAACCTCGCCCCGTGTAAGAGACACGTGTATGTCTTCCACACACTAGAAAACCTTAACAAGATGCTACTTTTCGGGGATAACTTGTTTGGAGAAATGTAGATTAAAATAATTAATGTTATGTTTTATTCGTAGTTTTTGTTACAGTGAGATTTAGATGTGGTAACACGCTAAATAGGCACACGGTTAGCCAGTAAAACTAACTAACTAACTATACGTGGTAAAATACCTTCATTTTAACTGAATTAAATGTCGTTTAATGTTTTGCTGTTTGAGTTAGAAGAGGTAAAAAAGAAACTAAACTTTGGATTTTTATCCATCGACGAAATATTAAGCAATCGCGTTTAGGTGTCTGCAGATCGATCACATAACGCATTGTACGTATGTACATTAGGTAGATTTAAATGTACATTTTCATATGGAAAATTGACAGTTGGACTGGTTAACGCGCGTTGCGACCTTAAAACGAAAATGGCCCTTATAAATAAAGAAGTCCTGGACCGAAATGAAGAGGAAGCTCGAGACCGATCGGGTTGGCGACGCATTGTCCCATCCATGGGACTTAGAAACTTAAATCAAGTAAGTCAACTCAAAAGAAGTTTAGTTTATACAAAATTATAATTCAAGAATGATCAAACTTTATGAACAAATTGTATCTACCAGGCGTTAATCTGACAAAAATGAAATACCTTTCAGTCGTTAATGACGCTTTTATACCTCGTCCTAAAGCAACCTTTTCATTTGAAATTTGCTACTTTTGAAATCATCATATCTATCTAGGAAATCCGAGTGTTTTACGTCCTTTTGTAAATAAAGCTAGTTCTCGCCACACTTTTATTAGAATTCACGAATTAGATTTCGATTTGGGTGAAGATAAATTGTAACCGATTTTAAATTACGTGGTTTCAATACTTTAAATCTAGATGAGTTTTGGGCTTAATCCTCAGCGTGAACATTTTTGAATAGATTTCGTTTTTTCAGTCGAATGATTCAATTACATGTTTCTGCATTGAAGGTCGATGATATGTCTAAACCAAGCAGTTTTTAGTTGATTGTAAAACGTTTTCCGAAATGATCCTTTAATGTATTTTTTCTTCTTTATGTCTGCATTTTTATTTCATTTTCGTTGAATTTCGTCAACAACATGATGTAAGGAGTACAGACGACGGAACAGAGGAGGAGAGGGTATCAAGTTCTACGCGGACGAAGTCGCGGGTAACAGCTAGTCTGTTATATCGATGGAACTTGATGGAATTTTTCTTCCCAGTAAGTTACATTTATCGACGAGTTTTCAGTAATGGAACCTAAACTTCCTTTACCAAGTAGTTACTTTACAAATCGGGGTTGAAATCAATGAAACTAAATGGACAGTTTAATCCTATTAGTCCCATTATAGAACAAATGGCAATAGACCCTCTAATCAACACCAGCC
The DNA here is from genome assembly GCA_947049275.1 of Epinotia bilunana. Classification (NCBI taxonomy): domain Eukaryota; kingdom Metazoa; phylum Arthropoda; class Insecta; order Lepidoptera; family Tortricidae; genus Epinotia; species Epinotia bilunana. The sequence goes on along the minus strand of OX346270.1, from coordinate 3,145,601 downwards.
TCTTGACTACCTTATACAGAGTGTTTTTTTTTAAATGGGACAGTATGGGGAAATCCGAATCTAAAGGAGATAGAGGAAAAGTGTCCAAGGAGACATTAGGTGTTTTTTTATGTAAACAAATACGGAAGAAAGTTACGACTTCAACTGGCTGAGATAAATCAGTCTCCCTTACTTTACACCTCTTGCCCTCAATTATTTATTTGACTCAGCGCTGCAAAAATGTTCTTGGCCTCCGAAACGAGAGCGGGTCAGATATAAACACAAGAAGAAGAAAAGCCATAATCAAAACCTGTGGTACACCAATCGGGTTAATAATCGATCCTTGATAGTTTTTCCATAAATCTTCTTGACGGCCTGATTTTAAAATGGCCTTTTACATCAAACATTGTATTAATTGATTGCAACGTCATACACACACAACACAACACAACTTCCAGTTATTACATTAGTCTGGACTTCGTACAGGATAAGGACCGTCTAACATTGCCGCACACCATTTACAAACACCGGTTCCGAATTTTCAAGTCATCTCAACCTTAATGGGCAGTCGTAAAGTTCTGTGCTTCCTTTAAGTTATGTTGCCAGCAGTGGGTATTTGGGTAAGGCCGTTATTTCTTGTTCCTGATTAAGCAGTTTATCTCGTCCACATTTTAATCACTTCCAGTGTGTTACGCCCATTAGCTATATAAATGGATTACTAATATTCGTAACACACTGGAAGTGATTAAAATGTGGACGAGTTAAACTGCTTAATCACACATTTAAAAATCAGTACAATACGAAAATGGTATTCCCGGCATATACCAATGAGTTTTTCGGAACTTATCTTTACCTCGTTTTTGCAAACGGCAAATTGGTGCAATCAGATTCAGGTATATCAATTTAGGTGTTCCTCAAGGGTCAGCTCTAGGAAATACCCTATTTTTATTATTTATTAATGACCTGCCACCGAATATCGTGGCCGGGTTATCAGTACTGTTTGCGTGTTAGTTGGTGCAAACACCTATGAACAACTAACCATCAAAATTAACGAGGCTTGCACGCAACTCCAAACATGGTTCGTGGATAAGGGTGTCGTGTTTTGACGGTTCCGGGGCAATCTTCCGAATCCTACACCGGAGATGACGATGCAACGGGGCCACGCCGTTTCGTCGCCTAAATAGTATTATTTGTTGTTTTTAGTTTCGTGACGCATTGGTTATTACTGTAATGTCACGTAAATGTATTTGTCAATAAATAAATAAATAAATAAATGAATAACGGGCTGCAACTGAATGTAGCTAAATCCAATATAATGCTTTTTTCTGGCCGTAAAGTACCAACGCCATTGTCAATGGCAAGCTGTTCGATGCCCGTGTGAGGAAAGCAAGTTCCTGGGATTTATAGTTGACTCCAATTTGAATTGGAAGCGCCATGTTGACAGTCTTTGTGACAGGTTGAGTAGTGCTGTCTTTGCGTTAAGAAAATTAAAGCCGCTAATCTCGGGTGATGCACTGAAACAAGTTTACTTCGCATATTTTCATTCCCTAATGTCCTACGGTACCCTCCTATGGGGTAACTCCACGGATGCGCTAAGAGTTCTTGTCATGCAAAAACGCGTGCAGTTCGGGTAATTGTAGGAGCACAAGCACCCCTGTCGGGAGCTATTCTCGACGCAACGAATAATGACGCACTACTCACAACATTTGTTCGAGCTTCTCTTATTTGTAAGAAAAAACATCTCCCAGTTTGCGCGTGTGAATGTAACGGGTAAAGAGCTTCGTTCAACCGGGCGCCTAATGACAGTTCCTCGTCGCATGGCGCTTTCAAAGAAAAATCCCCGGGTTATTGGGCCTACTTATTTCGAGCACCTACCCGCCGATATAAGAAACGAACCTTGTGCCGAAACATTTGAGCGTAGACTGAGAAATCTTTTGTTGGATAACCCTCTGTACTCTGTTCACAAGTTCATGCAAATAATGTCTTGAGTAATTATTTGATTTATTGATACCTAATTCTGATACTATTTCTTGTGTAACATTTATATTGTATTTCTACTATGAAATCTTAATACGTAAATTGACATTGTTTATTTTTGTTTAAAATTAATAATCCACTAGTTGTTAAATGACAATCCGTAATCAGAGATACTATTTCCACTTTCTGTATTGACATTTTGGATATTATTTATTTTTATTTCTTATTATTGACGATCGTGATAAGGATTCTTATAATTTTGACATTGTATGCGAATCGTTTGTAATTTTTATCTCGAAATAAATAAATCTAATCTAATCTATGTACGGAATATTTACCGTTAGCGTTTCGGTGAAGGAAAACATCGTGAGGAAACCGGTCTAATCCCAATAAGGTCTAGTTCTCCCTCTGGGTTGGAAGATCAGAGGGCAGTCGCTTTCGTAGAACTAGTGCCTATGCCAAATCTTGGGGTTAGGTGTCAAAGCGGACCCCGGGTTCCTTTAGGGGCACAACCGGGAATAACGCTAGGAGAATGGTTGAGATTATTTAACGTGGCTGAATTTTTACAAAGCGGTCATTTAAATTTGAATCTTATACATTGAAGGGTAGAGTTACTTTTTGAATGGACTACTTTCATGCAAATCGGCCAACTCAAGTAATCTCAAGTACCTTATTAAGAATACCATTATCAAACGCTCGCTGCCGCAAATAAAGATGAATAAGAATGCCTAACTTTGCTCTACGAAATGTCTCTCAACTTTTGACGCTGAAAAAAGTTTTGAGACCTGGCCTATTTTTACATGAAATGTTTTTTATGGGATAGATATGTCACGTAACTATTTGAAATAGATATTTTGCGCGAGTCCGCTGGATGCGGGTGGCGCAAGACATCATTATTGTGGCCCTCTTTGGAGGCCTATAGCAATACAATACAATACAAATACTCTTTATTGCACACCTTAAAACATGAATAAAGAGCTAAAGAGCGATCTCTTCCAGGCCACCTATTAGGTAGCGGAGAAAAAGCAGCAAAAAAAAGACCGGGTTGCACTCCAGAAGTGCCGGCAGAAGTGAAAACTTGAATATTAACGTTGTGCATTTTTGATATTTGATGATGAACTGAAGCCATCAACTATCGGTATATAATCGTTTGTAAAGTGAACGTGAATCGATTCAAATAATAACGGTAACAACCGATATCTCTCGCAACTAGAAAGACGTCAAACCGTCCCCGTCCCACCTCCCAATCTCACCTTACGCATGCACGTGACCTCTCTCGAATCTCACCTTACGAAATCTGTGGCGAGTTTAACAATTTTTCCCCATCCCAAAAAGTGCACAGCGCCGCTGAAGAACTTTTCACTTCGAAATGACAAAACTTTAAGGTAAACGAACTTACAACTTACATCAATAATAAACATACACACATAAAGCATACAAATAAACATACATAAATTCCTAAATAAATAATTATACTTATACATGTAGGAATAGTTAACCATAGAGACGGAAAAAAAAATAGTTACTATGAGGAATCATGGCAGACAATGGCGAGCAATGGACATCTTTCGGCTGATATAATGATAAGGTCACTTGTGTTTTGCTTACTGCTGCAACCTGTCTACTATTCTCGTTATGAGTAACAGCGTGGGTCAATAATTCATACGAGTAAGTCTCGGGTCTAATTGCCGCTGTATTACCGAGAGCCTCTCTCAGCGCTCGGACGAAACGGCACGCTTCTTTGGGGATTAGGTTAGGACGGACAGAGGCTGGACATGTAACAAGGTTAACGTATTACGTTGGCCGTCGACCTAGAAAGAGAACATTATAATATTCTGCCTTAGGTTTGACTGAAGGCTGCATCTGGCGGAGTGGAATCTTTATGTGGTATGTTGTACTTCACTGGGAGCTACTGTCGCCCAGATTTCCTTTATTGTCGGTATACTGTTAGTATTACGTTTAGGTATGCTATAATGTGCGGTGGTGCGCATGCGATATTGCATTCGTAACGCACCACTTCCGCGTAATCCCCGGCAATCAGCAGGTCGATCACGTGACGTATTGTACGCGCGTTAGGTAGATCTAAATGTCAATTTTTGTATGGGAAAATGACAGTAGAGTTGTCCTAACGTGCGTTCGAAAAGTTACATGATCAATCACACTTATTAAAATGAAGGCGCGCAATTAATTGTACTTTCTTGACTGACCTACTAACAGTATAATGATATCGCACCATGTGTTTTGGTTTTCCTCGGGACAAACCTAGCCGTGTTTCTAAATATCTGTAAGCGTTAATATTCTACTATCCTAATTCATTATAAATGCGAAAGACGGATGTTTGGTTGCTTGTTACTCAATCACTGTAAAACGGCCAAACCGATTGGAATTAAATTTTGCAAGAAAATAGTTTATAGACTGGGTTAAAATACAGGATAGTTTTTATAGCGGGTCCACGCAGACGAAGTCGCGGGCGGAAGCTAGTATTTAAATACATTTTTCACTAAAAATATGCCACAGTTCCAAAATTCCTGACATTAACATTAAAAAAGAATAATTGCTGAAGCCAACGAGAGGCTAATTACCCTTAATTTCGAGCACAGGTGCGGGAGATGGCTAATTACTTGCCTTGTTAAGTTATTATTTTACGCAAATATGACCCTTATATGTGTACGATAAAGGTGAGAATAGCTTCCCAACTTTAGGACAACTGGCTATTACTTTAGATTTTTTTTCGCGGAATCTGAAACTAATAGAAGGTCGTGTTAAATATAAAACGAATTTAATATAATTTAATTGCTACACAGTTTTATAATTTTGAGAACGATTGTCATAAGGCGAGTAGAGGAAAAGTCTTTGAGGTTGTAGCTTTATTTTGTTTGTATGTTTCCCGTTTACCACATTTCAAAATACTTTCACTTGCGCGTAGAATGGATGTCATGGATGGTTATTGGCTATATTTTACCCCGTGGGCTTGCCTGCATTTTGTACAGTGCGCGGGTGAAGCCGCGCGTGCAGCTAGTCTTATATAACTTGGCTTAGACACGATAGATTATTTGGAATTAAGTAGTATGTCTTTGTAGTAGGTATACAGGGTGAATCCTAAGTCTGAACAGAAATATGTGTCTTACTGTTTCACTTTAGTTTAAACATGTGGACCTAACAACAGGCGAAAATATGTATAAACGTTGTTTCTTAAGTCGTTGCTTAAAAAAATGTTTTTTTACTAAGTCTCATGGTTACCCTAAGTGCTAAGTTAAACTGTCACTCTAAGCTACCGTACAGACCAAGTCTTGTCGAATAGAGTGACCATAAGGTTGGTGTTCTTGCTATTTAAAATTATTATCAATAAAGTTTATTGTTTGCAGTTAATGTAACGAATTTTCCTTAAAATACTGCGATAGAAACAAAAATTTCTGTTTACGACTTATGTTTCACCCTGTATATCAAAGGACAAGATAGCCTTACCATATTTTTTTAACTAACATTACTCACTGGAGCGCAAAATCTTTGCATTTAAGTGTTTAAACCGCCCGCGTGGTCGCTCCGGAGGTTTCCCCCGAAATTTTCCCAAGCTTCTCTCCCACCGCGCATTGCGGTCACTTTATTGGGTTCTACAGCAAAAGCAACAGTTGGGTTTAAAAACTAAATCTTACCTTAGCGGGCGGTGAGCTAGAAGGCTCATCAAACAGAGCCCAGACTCTCGGCTTGAGTTTCTGCCAAGCCCCGAGTTCTCCCGCGAAATACGCCTCTTCATAGCCGAAAAGTCGAGCGATTTCCTCTTCTGAGGGCTTTTCGCTGTCAATGTCCAGCTTGTCCAGAATTGCCAGGGTGTTCTGTGGAAGAAAGTGTCATTTTATCTCATTTAGTATAATCCGTTAACGGTTTTCATATAGAAACTAGTGGGCGCATAAGTTTAGCTTTGAAAGCAGGATTTCGACGTATTTAGATGTTATCTCCGCCTGAGAGGCAGGATAATCCTGGTTCAAACGCATATAATACACTAGCTTCTGCCCGCAACTCCGTCCGCGTGGAACTCGTTTATATCGTAGCTCCATACAAACTTTCACCCCCCACTTCATCCCCTTGGGGGGTGATTTCCGGGATAAAAACTATCCTATGTCCTTCCCCAGGACTCAAACTATCTCTATACCAAATTTGATCCAAATCGGTTCAACAAACATACAGACAGATAGACAGACAGACAGACACACTTTCGCATTTATAATATTAGTATGGATTAACTTAATGTGTGTTATGTAAAATTGCAAGCACAATGCAATTATATTCCCTTCTTTTTCGCGAGGTTTTCCTTTACTTAAAAGATCCTTGTAGCGTTATTTTCGGTTGTGCACTTTGACACGTAATCCCAAGATTTAGTACAGCAACTAGTTTTTACGAAAGCGACTGCCATCTGACCTTCCGACCCATACGAAAAACAAGACCTTATTGTGATTAGACCGGCTTCCTCACGATGTTTTCCTTCACCGAAAAGCTAAAGGTAAATATTCCGTACATAAGTTCCGAAAAACTCATTGGTACGAGCCGGGATTCGAACCCACGACCGCCGCTTGACAGCCACATGCAATCAATCGATTACGTAGTTTTGAAATGAGAACGAAACTCCGTTTGTACGGGAAGGTGAAATTCGGCCGAGCTTAACTGCGGATTCTTAAGCATGTCATGTCATATTCATATCCGTTATTGACGTAATTGGCGCTGCTCATATGAAATTGATTTGTCACTCAAGTGTTAGGAGTAAACAAGTAAATAAAACAAAATAAAAATAAAAGTAAGCTTATTTGACTCTTAAATGCAGTTCTTACATGTATAAAACACAAAATTATCTCATGGACCCTGGAAGGGTGTTGCAAAACCTTAAAAATAAGCTTTATGGAAACTAGTATAATTATTATGCATAAAATCTGGGCGGAGGCAGGTCCAGGGGCAAGGAAAATTTGCGACCGGTCGCTACTTGCGCTGGGTCTGTCTCTATGGTAGCGGCCTGTCCGGCGGTTAACATGGTAGATGGCCTCGGGGGGAGCTCACAGTTGCTAAGATCCTCGAGGCAAAACTGATTGGGTTCCTTCACGAGGTTACCGCCTGTTAGCTGCCTGGTTCTACCGTTAGAAACAGGCAGAACGGAAACAATCAGTTGAGCCTATACTTGTATATCCCAACCCATCCTATCCCGTTAATCCCGTCTAATCAGCCGTAAACGATGACGTGGCATGTCGCAGCGGGCTTTCCATCCACAAAGAAGGATGGTTAGCGGTAAAATGCCACCCGCGTGTTTGTGCCGTGCGCGGGGACCCGTACGGGTGGAGAGGGAGATCCTGGAAGCTGAGTCGACCAGCGGTCGGGATAGTTACTGCTGGGAGACAACACTCTTCTTTGGCTCAGGATTCACCTCACACGGGCGGTCATGGCCTAGCCAGCCATGATCAATCGGCTGTCGTGTCCAGTCTGATGGCCACGGGCGAGTGTCCTGGGGTATGGGGTCTGTAGTCGGCGGAGCACGGGTTACGAGTCGTCTGAGGAGATGACGAGTAGCTCGGCACCGTGCGGACTCACAGACAACATACTCTCGGGGCGCTATGTCAGTTTGGTAGCCCTGATGCGCTAACGCATCCCCAGGGTGTGGGCTCCGTGGTGGGTGGGGAGCCAAACTGATGAAGCAAGGTCAAAGGTCACATGGATACCATAAAACCCGAGACGAAGGAAGGAGGGAAAGCCGTACCCGCAAGTGATGAGGCCAAGGCGCATAGCGCAAATGCTGTACCGGCGGCACGCACTTCTGTCCCAGACAGGGGAGCGAGAGCGGGTAACAGCCGAGCAAGGGGGTCCGCAAGGACGCAGAAGGCGCGAGGCGCATTTTCAGGCAGAGGCCATGGTGGAGCGGTCCAAACCGGAGGCACCGTTCGAACTTTTCCCCACGGGTCGAAAAGCGGACACACCCAGCAGGTCCCCGCAAGGAGACCGGCTGGCGCAGGTGCCGGAGGGGAGGTCAGCGGAACTGTGGTTATCTGCAACAGGCCGGCCGGTCCTCTTCCGAATCCTGCTGACGATCCGGGCGCTGTTGATAGCGTGTCCGCACCCCAGAGCGCGGATGCGTGGTCCGGTGGAGGAGCCGTCAGTAGCAGGAGGCAGAAGAGGCGAGACAACGCCAAGGCGAGGGCTCAGACACTGAGCGAGGGCACCTCCCAGGATGCACCCACTTCGGGGCCAGGGACGGCGCAAAAGAAGAGGCATCTGGGAGCCAGTGGCGACTCTTCTCTGCTTGTCAGCGACTCCAAGCGAGTGAAAGTTGCAGCTTCGTTCGCTGAAGTGGCTGCAAGCGAGAGGATGGCCATCGTCCCGGAGGCCTTTCCGGCCGAGAAGATCGGGTTGGGGCATCTGGGCGCCATCCAGGGGCTCATTCTGGAGCTTTTGGTTGACGCTCCGGATCCCCTACCCCGAGTCACTCTCGGCAACGTAGTGGCGGGCGCTCTCCACGTCAATTGCCAAGGGAGAGAGTCCGTCACATGGCTCAGGTCAGCAATCGGAAGCGAGGAGATTGCTGGCCTGCGCCTGAGGGTCATGGACGCCAAGGATCTTCCCAAACCTGTCAAAATGGCATGGAAAACGAAGATAGTTGGCGGCCATGACGTTAAGTTGCTTCTCCGTGTGTTGCAGAGGTACAATCCTGCGCTACACACGGAGGAGTGGAAGGTGGTAGACACCTTGACATCGGACGCGAACACCAGGCGCATCATATTGATGGACCGGGTGTCGGCCGACGTTATCAAGGCCGCGGGCTACCACCTACACACGGGTGTCGACCTGAGCTCCTTCAAGCTCCTAGAGGACGCGGAGGAGAGGGCGCTTGAGGGGGCTGGGGAAGGCACTCGTGCGGGGACGGGCGCGGGGGGTCCGACGCCGGGGGAGGGCGCGGGGGTTCCGCTATCTGGGGAGGCCGAGGAGGGCACACCTCCGGAAGGCAATGTGCCTGGCACCAACGGGGAGGCTGAGGGGGCTGAGGTAGCCAAGGGGGAGGGGCAGTCAGAGGTGGAGGACGGGAACAGGGCGGGCTCCGGGTACGGACTTGCTGAATCCCGCAGGGCCCGAGAGTCATCACCGTTATCGGTTATCGGCTCAGAGGACCTGCGGGGATTGGCGGAGCTGTACCTGGGGGCCTCCATGTCTCCCATGTCCTGTGACGAGGCTGTCCAGGAGGAGGCTGCCGACCTCAGCAAGCCCAAATTATAAAAGCGCCAATGGCGGGTCTAAGGTGTGTACAAATTAATTTACAACACAACAAGGCGGCCACTGCCCTTCTGGTAAGGCAGCTAAAATGCGACAAATTCGATATTGCTCTTATTCAAGAACCATATATATATAAAAGTGAAATAAGAGGTTTAGGCGGAACGGGAGGAACAATTGTTCACCTGTGTCCAGATAATAACAATAATATGAGGACATGTATATATGTCAAAAATGGCATCAACGCTATGCCTTTACATGATTTCTGTTGCAGGGATCTCACCACGGTGATGATCCTAAACAAGGGGGAGGGTAAGGAGCTCATACTATCATCAGCCTACCTCCCCTACGAGGCAACGGATCCCATCACACAACAACTGCGGGATCTCGTTGCATACGGCAGCCGGGCGAACACCAACCTGATCATCGGCTGCGACGCGAACGCTGACCATGTCATCTGGGGTAGCTGAGATGTCAACAGGAGAGGAGAGAAGGTACTGGATTTCCTGGTAAGCTCTTCTCTACAAATACTGAATAAAGGCAATGAACCTACCTTCGTCAACTCTAGGCGGGGGGAGGTTATTGATTTAACGTTGGCTACTAACAACACTTGCAACAAAATCAACTCATGGCACGTATCTGATGACATATCCCTTTCGGACCACAGATACATTTGCTTTAGGTACCAAACTAAAATAAAAACAAATACGGTACGTAAACGGAATCCTAGGAACACGGACTGGTCGGCCTTTAGAAATGATCTCAAAGTGGACCTAGGAGACCCAAAAGGTAAGCTAAACTCTATTATTGACATAGAATTCGAAGCGGACAAAATAGTACAAGCCGTATACACGGCCTTCACTAATAACTGCCCGGAAAAGAAAACCCTGGCTAAAAAGTTACCATGGTGGACCCCAGAGATAGTCAAGCTCAGGAGGGAAACCAGGGCAATATTTAATGACGCAAGTCATCCAATGACTTCGGGTACTATGCACAAAAACTCACAGAACTCAGCAAGGCTGTGAGGAAAGCCAAAAGGAGAGCATGGAGGAATCACTGCGATCAGATTGAGTCAATACCGGAAGGAATGAGACTAACAAAGGCATTAGCAACCACAAAGTCGGTACCGCTCACATCCATCAGGGACAATGACGGTAGAATGACGAAAACGGGGCTGGAGACCCTTAAGATAATGTGTAACACACACTTCCCAGGCTCAGTAATACACGACAGCGTAACAGACGACGGTGCAATTAGTGCGTTGGAACAAACCACAAGTACAACGAGACACAATTGGGACACGTCTAAAAAGGTAGTAGATCATAAAAAGATAAAGTGGGCACTTTCAACATTTCAACCTTTCAAAGCCCCGGGGCCAGATGGAATCTACCCCATTCTACTACAAGAAGGCGCTAATGTACTAATCCAGCACCTTAGCAGATTGTACAGGGCGTGCTTGGCCTTCGCACACGTACCGCGTGTGTGGAGGATGGTAAAAGTAACCTATCTACCCAAACCAGGTAAGGCGGATTACAGTGAAGCCAAATCGCATAGGCCGATAAGTTTATCGTCGTTTTTCCTCAAAACACTGGAGAAATTGGTAGATAGACACATAAGGGATGGCCCATTAAGGAGACATCCGCTGCACGAACTGCAATGTGCATACCAGCCAGGGAAGTCAACGGAAACCGCACTTCACCTGGTAACAACCAAGGCTGAGCAGGCTATAGAGAATAAAGAACTATGTCTGGCAGCTTTCTTAGACGTGGAGGGAGCGTTTGATCGCACCACGTATAAAGCTATCAGCGAAGCAGCTGCAAAACATGGTGTAGAGCCGACCATTTGTAAATGGATAGGCAACATGCTAAATGGCAGACTAATAAAGTCATCTCTCTTGGGGGATGAGATAACGGCCACGGCCACAAAGGGATGTCCGCAAGGTGGGGTACTCTCACCAACTCTCTGGAGTTTGGTGGTGAACTCACTCCTGGTGGAACTCAATAAAGGTCCCACCCACACGGTAGGATATGCTGATGATTTAGTAATACTGGTGAGTGGGAAGTTCCCAGGCACGGTATCAGAAATCATGAACAAGGCACTGAAGACAGTGGAGAGATGGTGCGACCGGCACCAATTATCCATTAATCCAGGCAAAACTGTAGTAATACCCTTTACTAGGAAAAGGACCCTTCGCGGCGTACAGCAGTTAAAACTGTACGGGAGGGTACTAGAACTGTCCAACGATGTGAAATATCTAGGTGTCACTCTGGATAAGGAACTGAATTGGAAGAAGCATACAGATCTCACCATTACAAAGGCACTCAGGGTATTTGGAATGTGTAGATCAGCGTATGGCAAAACATGGGGACTGAACCCAAAGGTACTGAAGTGGATCTATACCATGATGGTGAGGCCCATATTATTGTACGGTAGCCTGGTGTGGTGGCCAAGGACTTTAATGAGCACATGCAGAGATGCCCTGACCAAAGTACAGAGATCGGCATGCATGGCTATAACAGGGGCGTTTCGAACCACGCCTACAGCGGCGCTAGAAGTCCTACTGGACCTACCGCCACTTCACATGGTGATTAAGTCAGAGGCGCGCAAATCGCTCTATAGACTAAGAACTCTTGGACTGTGGAGCGACAGCAAGCCAAAGACTAAGCACACAAACATGGAGACTGACAGTCTCTTAGACAGAATAACAAACATGGGATGTGACAAAATGCTACCCAAGTATGTATTCCATAGGAACTACACAACAAAAGTTCCATCCAGGGCCGAATGGGCCGAAGGTCTAGAACCACCGAGGTCTGGTGTCGAAGACAGTATATGGTACACGGACGGATCTAAAATGGGATCCGGTACGGGAGCAGGCATTTATGCGATTGACTACAGTAGTAGTGTAAGCATGGGTAGTTTGGCAACCGTCTTCCAGGCGGAGACATACGCCATAATTGCCTGTGCACAGGAGAATATAGACAGGCAAACCAGAGGGCAGACCATCTATATCCTCAGCGACAGTCAAGCGGCCCTTAAAGCGCTTACGGCGCCGAAAGTGGATTCTAGACTAGTCTATAATGGCGTCCAGGCACTGAACAAGCTTGGGAAGCACAATAAAGTGCAACTAGTTTGGATACCGGGGCACGAGGGCTACATTGGCAACGAAAGAGCGGATGAGCTTGCAAGAGGGGGGTCTACAAATCACTTTGTAGGTCCAGAACCATTTGTGGGACTCTCGCAGAGAACCATAACTTCGGCCTTTAAAGCCTACGCTAAAACCAAACACCAACACGAGTGGAGGAATGAGGCGGGCTTAAGGCACTCTAAGCTCTTCATAGAAGGAGTGGACTCGGGCTGGACTAACAAGCTCTGGAAATCCAGCAGGAAGCAACTCAGAATCATATCTGGGGTGTTCACAGGTCACTTCGGAGTCAAGGATCTCTTGGCCAAGATGGGACTGTCGGACAGTTTAGTCTGTAGAATGTGTGGCGAGGAGGATGAGACCATGGAACACTTACTGTGTGAATGTCATGCCCTTGCCAGACAAAGAATGAATTACTTTGGTAGCGACTATCCGCAACCAAGGGAGTTCAAGGTGCTCCCGCTGAGCTGCATCATCCGCTTTGTGGAAACGATGGAGCGAGCTTGGGTGTAGGCATAAAGGAGAGGGCAAATGCACAAAAGATCCCGCTGGGTCGAAGTGCATCCGAAAGGGCCCTCATCTAGATAAGATAAGATAAGATAAGATGCATAAAATCTAGATTTGCCTAGAGATGCCTAAACCACTAAGCTACCATATTATTATTATGAATGTTGAGGTAATTATCAAATGATATTCTTGATCACGAGCTCTGAGTAATTAATTTATGAAAGCAACAATCCTACGACACTGTTTGAAAAATTGCACGCTTCAATCACTCATCGCTTTAGAAAGAAAATTGAAAAAAAAACCGGCCAAGTGCGGGTCGGGCTCGCGCACGAAGGGATCAGTACCATTATCTACAAAAACGGCAAAAAAAACACGTTCGTTGTATGGGAGCTCCCTTAAATATTTATTATTCTTTTTTTAGTATTCGTTGTTATAGTGGCAACAGAAATACAACATCTGTGAATACGTCAACTGCCTAACTATCACGGTTCATGAGATACAGCCTGGTGAGAGACTGACAGACAGACAGACAGACGGACGGACAGCGGAGTCTTAGTACTTATAAGGAAAACAAAGCTTTAGGTATATAATTTTGTGACCACCAGAAGTGGTAGAACTCATAACATCTATTAGACCTCTGTCCTCCACGCATTAGAACATGCGTGAGAGGAGCGTTTCTCAAAAAAAATGCCACTATTATTAATTGTATTTCTAGGAATTTTATGTTAACTATTTCCACTAAGAATCAGGAGCTCTTTCGACCCTAGTAGGACAAAAAACTGTCCCAAAGATATTTTTCCTATTGTGTTACCATTTACCATACACTTTGCATGGTGGTAACACAATAGGAAAGTTAAAAAATGTATGAACATTTGGGGACACTTTTTTTCTTCTATTGGGATGGAAATACATCGTGATTTTGAGTAGAAATAACATAAAGTTGCAGAAAATCTCCGAAAAAATGTAGTGGCATTTTTTTTGAGAAACGCTCAGCTAATCTATTGCATCAGTCGTAATTTAATTTCCGTATGCAACTAAAATAGAACCTTACTTTATACACACTAAGGTTACATTCCAATGTACACAGCAAACAGCATACGCGAACTTACCGGTTTTGTCCTTCTGAACAGCACTGCACCTATCCAAATCCAGAAGGCATCAAGTGCGAACAGAAGCGGTATATACGCTGGCTGTTTGGCTCTAAGCCTGCTAAGGCTGCTGATAAATTGAAACACTGGATTTATGACTGCTGTAAAATCCGACCAAAACGTTTTGGCGAGCTTCCACTGTCTGGCTTATGATCTCGGGTTTTGGTGTTTGTTTTATTGACACTTTGTCTGGTGGCTTTAGAAAGAGTTAAATTTGCTAGATATTTGGAATTTGAGTTCTGAGGTGAGGTGCTATCCGATATATTTTTAGGGTTCCGTACCCAAAGGGTAAAAACGGGACCCTATTACTAAGGCTCCGCTGTCCGTCCGTCTGTCACCAGGCTGTATCTCATGAACCGTGATAGTTAGACAGTTGAAATTTTCACAGATAATGTACTTCTGTTGCCGCTATAACAACAAATAATAATAAGAATAATATTAAGAGGGCTCCCATACAACAAACGTAATTTTTTGCCGTAAGATAATCGTACGGAACCCTTCATGCGCGAGTCCGACTCGCACTTGCCGGTTTTTGTTTTTAATCTGGTGACATCGCCAATCATGTGACTTGGTCGATAAATCATTTATTTTGCTATTGACGACCATTTTATGATAATGTATTTACCTTTTATCAAAATTTTCATAGTTTTTGCGTTGACATTGCCTTTTTTCACAACTGTATGGTTGTCGTGTCATAAACTATCAATCATTAAAACTACATTAGTTAAAATAAAATAAAAAGAAGACAGAACAATATCGACTAATAAGACTTTCTATAAAAGAGAAACCGCACTCAAATCGGTTAACCCGTTTCGGAGGCCACAGACAGGCACACAGACACATAGGTACATTAAACTTATAATGCCCCTCCTTGGCGTCGAGGGTTAAAAACCAGTCTTATAACATCTGTATATTATGCTACATTCTATTCTCATAATTACCTTCCTTACCTAATTATCTTGCGTCTTATAAGGTCTAATTTAATAAACTTCTCATAACAGCAGTAAATGTTTATCTACTTACTCAAAGCTTTATTTCATTCTAAATATTGTCTGCATTCAACAGGGAGTAAGAGGCTTTAAAATGTCGGTCCCTACTTATATTATGAAACGTTTTGTATATTTTCCCCTGTATTCTGTTTTTTCGTGAAAATAATGCGGTTTGGTTTACCTTTAACAAATTTTAAGTGCCTAAAGTTTACTGCTTAATTCGGAAATGAAAAAATATGTGTAAAACGCTTTATTGTTATAAGAAAAACACGCATTTACTGTGTTTTAAGTATGTTTGTGAGTGACCTACTTATCTTTTATTACGATTATTTAAGTATTAGTCTTCTTATGCTTTATTATTGTCTCCTTTATTATATTTCCATGTCACGTTAGGTTTTGACATTAACAATATAACAAGTAAAATACATACATACAAAACATAATCATTATAAAAACCTTCACATACTGAGCTATGATTTAAGATTTATAGACTTCTAGCTGGCCGTGCGGCTTTGCCCGCCTATTGCAAACGACGCAGGCAAACCCGCGGGATGGCATATACCCTATGCTAAACCAGAATGTCCATTGTATGCATAGGTGAAAGATTTTTAAAATCGGTTAAGCGGTTTCGTAGAGCACCACCTACAAAACTTACAAATCTATTCACTTGCATTTCACAGTCATTACGTAATTACTTTTAAAATAGTCTAGCTGTCTGTGCGGCTTTGCCCGCGTATTGCAAAGAACGCAAGCAAACCCGTGGGTTAAATTATAGCCTATAAAACATCCAGAAAGTTCTACACACAGGTGAGATATATTACATTGGATAATCGGATCCGGAGGTTATATACCCATTGCATACAACCTTACAAACGTATTCTCTTTATAATAATTTTGTCGCTAAGACAGTCGCAGTCTGTTCCGTCACTCAAGAATAAGGGAACGACCACACCGGTGCTTAACGCTGCGTATACGCGTTGACGTGTCGTATGCGTCACGTATTCTTCATACATTTCGCTGCGTTTTACGGTGCGTTAGCGTATTTTGAGCAGCGGTGTGGTCGCACCTTAATTTGAAAAGGTTGCGTTGCGGCTTTCCAATTACTTGTGAATTGGTTGAAATAGTATTTTATTTGTGTCATTTATTGTATATTTGCAATATTATAGTGTGTACATACGAGTATGTTGTATATATAAACATATGTATTGGCATATTTTAATTTGTGTTGAATGTACACTTATTCGTTTTTCTTTTATGTGTGTTTTTGTACACAGTATAAGTTTGACTATCTCGTTCTTTCTACCTGCCTCTCAACTGCTCAAAGATTAGCTGGAAGACATCCCTTGTAGGGATAAGTGCACCTTTGTACTTGGATCTATCGTTTGACATGTATATTCTTTACGTCACACCAGACCATAATGCGAGTTATACCGCACGCTGCGCGTACGGTAAAACTCGCATTGTGGCCAGATGAAGACGTAAAATTGTGTACTCACCACGGGCGGTAATTCGTAAATTACGAATTCACCACCCTAGGTACGTAATGTACTATTAAGCTGTTGTTGTGTACAATAAAGTTCTAACACACATACATACGTAATATATTATTGGGCATTTTTAATAAAACGTGTACACAATTAGCGTGAGTTAGTGTTTAACAAAATAAAAATTAACTCAGTGTCAGTTTTGTGACGACAATTAAGCATACAAATGATGTGAAAATGAACTTTTGTCACATTTAATTAACGTGTATATGCATATTATTTATAAATTAAACAGAAAAAGTTAATATTTTTACAAACTGAATGCTTAATTGCCGTCACAAAACGGACACTGAGTTAATTTTTATTTAACAACCCACGCTAATTGTGTACACGTTTTATTGAAAATGCCTAACTAGCTTCTCCTTCTGCCCGCGACTTCCTACGCGCATAAATTATGGTTTACATGGTATTCTTATGTTTAATGTAGTATACATACTGAAAATAAAGATTTCATTTACATAGAGTCAAATTCTCGTCGAATCTAAATAAACACCCTCATGAACTCGGTCGTCAATAATGATATATAGATGCCCAAAGTATCCTTTTAGAGAGCGCTCCCTATGCTCGCCCCAGGTCCCAAGACCCTAGTATTAATATACTAGGGTCTTGGGAGGTCTAAGGAAGTGTTACATTAATAATCAACCCCTCTCTACATATAACTATACGTTATTTTTTTATACATGTTAATATATATTTGCTTATTGAAGATTTTTTTGAAAATACAGATAATTGACACTGTAATAATAATCATCACATCATCATCATTTGCAGCATAGCGCTGCACGGAGACGTGGACTCTAACCCAGCGTGATAGAGAGAGACTGAACGCATTTGAAATGTGGGCATGGAGAAGGATGGAAATTAGTTGGACAGAAAGAAGAACAAACGAAGAGGTTCTAAATTTAATAGGAGAAAGAAGATGTCTACTAAAAACTATTGAAAACAGAGGAAATATGTGAAGCACCTGATACGACATGACAATTACGTAAAAACTATAATTGAAGGAAAGATAGAAGGAAGGAGAGGCAGGGGAAGACCAAGACGAGCGTTTATGGACCAAGCTAAAGAGAGAGTTTATGTAATGTCGTATCTAGAGCTCAAGACAGTGGCAGAGAGAAACATACTGGCGATTACTCCAACGACAAGAGCCCGGCTCCTAAGTTAATGATGATAAATAATAATCAATCGCAACCGAATTACTCGTATTAAGGGGCTCCCATACGCCAATGACCTTCGATCTGAATCCCTTAGTTTTCTAATATTTTTTGTAGCTTATTATATTAACAACAACGGCTTTAAGCAATATGGTATCCCATATTTACTTCAAAGTTCATTGTTTTCGAGTTATTTGGCATTAAAGTTGAAAAATTTTAGGCCAAAAAACTGGTTTTCTGGCCATAACTTTTGTGTTAATTAGTTTAAAATGAAAACCTAGACACGTTCTAGAGACGTCATAGACGAACCCAAATATGTAGATTTCGTATATGTTTGATCTTTCACGTCAATAGAGATACGAAATAAGAGGTATTTTTGGTAGACAAAAATGGAGATACAAGATTTAAGAACCGACAACTGTTTGACTTATAATTATATCTGTAGTGCAAAAGTAGGAGATACGATTCAAAACTTGTCAAAAATCGATGAAACCTCGGGTAGCCCCTTAACTTAATTCCAACCTAACCCCCAACTAGCGCCCAGGGCTACTTTATCAGTATATGAACCACACAGTTTCACCTAAATATCGTCCACTATCAATTTCTACAACTACTAAACGAAGTATTTCAACAGATATTTCTTGCGAGTTAAGCCTTTTTCAAATAGAGAACGCGTCTACCCTCGTAAAATAACCCACGCTACGTGCCTGGGGCTAGTCTCTGAAATTACATACAGATACTATTTCTATAATATTAGGTATGTATATGTATTTACTACTAACTACAACCTGCGGCACGTGACAATGGGGATTTTTTTAAATGGTTTTAAATTTTTATATTTCGACGGTGGCAAACAAGAAAACGGCCCGCCGGGTAGTAAATAGTGGTTACTAATGAAATCCATCATTTTATTTGCAATAATCTGTTGCCATAATTTCATATGCCATAATGTATACATTCCATAAACGTTTATCATCCATAATGATCATTTTCCATAATTTTATATTCAATAATCTCACCATAATACTCCTCGCTTCACTCGTCCTCGTACCTAAAGGAGACCTGCTATAGCTAGGTTACGCTGCTGCCTGCAGTTTAAAATCGATTTATTTCTATTTTAGGTAGGTATACACCACCATATTTATGGATTATAACGGTTATGAGTTTTTAATTTTATGTCTAATTATATTATTGCATTTTATATTATGAGGAATTTTGATTATGTCATTTGTCTATTATGGCATTTAATATTTATGGCTTATATTGTATGTCAACTAAAATTATGGCATTATAACCGTTATAGCAAGTGAAAATTACTGCAAGTAAAATTATGAAAAACGTAGGTATTCCAGTAAGTAAACACCGTGGCCTCTTTATAGACGCTTGCGACTTCTAAGGAACCGCAAGTGCGTTGCCAATCCGCTATTGATTTGAAGATTCGTTGTCTTCGATTCAGAGCAATTGCTTAGGTATTTAGAGCTATTTATTATCATGAACCATAAGTAATGGATCATGACACCAGGATGTACTTACTTGCATGAAATGATATTATTTTAAATTGCCAGAGTACCCGGTTCTTTTTTTATTTTTTATTTATCACGATTCTAGGGCTATATTTGTAATTTTTTGACAATATTTTTACGAAGCATTCCTGTATAATTATTTTACCTAAAAGCGGAGCGGATGCGAATGGCGCAGGACCGGTCACTTTGGCACTCTTTGGGGGAGGCCTATGTCCAGCAGTGGACGTCTTTCGGCTGATATGATGAAGATTTGACCTAGTCACGCGTTACATAATATCCCCTACTAGCTTCTGACCGCGACTCCGTCCGCGTGGAACTCGTTTATGTATATAGAAGCTCCATACAAATTAGTAATAGGGGATGATTTCCAGGACAAAAACGAATCAATGTCCGTCCCCGGGACTCAAACTATGCGTTTAGCGTGAAGAGTTAACAGACAGACTGACACACTTTCGCATTTATAGTATGACGTATGGATAAAATAAATAAATAAATAAAATAAATGATTTTTATTATGCAAGTA
This sequence comes from Epinotia bilunana, assembly GCA_947049275.1. NCBI lineage: Eukaryota > Metazoa > Arthropoda > Insecta > Lepidoptera > Tortricidae > Epinotia > Epinotia bilunana. The sequence goes on along the minus strand of OX346270.1, from coordinate 3,125,873 downwards.
GGCCGTAATGGCACTTTTACAAGATAAAAATTCTACCAGCGTTTCTGAAAAAGAATTATTAGGTATTCAACGCCATCTTGCATCTGTGTATGATAGAGTTCACTTCAAATAATACATTTTATACACCTGCAAGCTCACCAAATTCTCATAAAAAGCTAAAAACCTAACCATAACCTTTTTTACGAACGGGTCCCACATGAAAATAATACAGCCCTAATTACGTATATGCTAGAAACATCACCTTGATTCTTATTCATTCACCCAGCACAGTATCTTAATCTTAATGCCATTGCGAAAGCAGCTTTGTGCTTAACGTAATAAGGTTCACAATTTGGGATATTGCAAAAGCCAGATATGAGGTTGCGAAAGAAACAAAATACTCTCTGGTTCAATATTTCTACCGATAATGGGATACAGAAAAGTAATATGAGGTAAATCTTGCGAGATTTCGTGGAAAAAATAGAAAAGGCAAAGTTCACTCATTCACTCTACAAAAAAAATGTATAAGGATACTAGCAAATATTGGCCCAATGGACTCATGCAGACCAAATTTTATCAAATACCGTATACTCACCCTTGCCTCCATGTACAATTTTGAGACATGCAAGTTTGTCAGGAAACATCCTGACCTATATTCAACGCTAATAAATAATAGAAGAAATAACCGCAATCTTAATAAGCTATAGTTACCGTTCTCCAAATTAAAAATAATATCGCATGACAATTTGAATTTAAAAATTCGTTAAAAAACATAAGAAAACCAAACGTATTTGATAAACAATTAAAACTATTCCTCACCCAAAATGTTATTATAGCCTAAAAGATTATTTTGAAGATGTATCTATTTGTAGCTAAAGTAGTATTTTTTAAACTATTATATAAGAATTGTATTTGTAGTTTGTTAAAGTTGAATATTCTATCTAATGCATGTTAGTTGTTTATATATTATGTTTAGAAATAAGTCCATAGCGATGGCTGTGTAATATAGCTGCGCCCTCGCAGGGCGTCACATGTATACCTACCTTGTTGTTCCACCTTGTAACCTGTAATGTGACATGCAATGAAATAAATGAAATGAAATGAAAGTTCAGAGGTAATAAGTTTGCTATAGAGTTATTTTGCTAGCCTTTTTGTACTGTGTATAGGCTCCATAATGAAACACTAACAAAATGTTTTAATCTTTGCAAGGCAGTGTTATTATGTTACATTGTGGTGTAGATAATGATTATTTTATTGTTTATTAAGAATATTTATAACCTAGTTTCTATTTTAAGTTTTTTTTTATCTTGTTTATATTCATACAAGTCTTGTTTGCGTAGATTATTACTAATACACTCACAAGGTGATATCAACCTTTATAACTTCCATATTTTTAAAGGAATGTTTAGGGTTCCGTAGCCATAATGACAAAAACAAAATCGTAATTTCCGTCTGTCCGTATGTCCCAGGCAGTCCCTATCGTAGATGCTGCCCTTTATTGTGCGTGGTCCGGCACGCACTTGGCCTATTTTTTACTTTACGTTTCATGTTCCTTCATTTATAATGTTTTTTTTACCAGAATTCAATGTAAATAAAGGAGTTTGGTATTAAATGATATGATACAGAGAGAAAAAACATAATTGAAAAATAAACCATCTTCGTCTGTAGCCCCTGACAGGACTCGAACCTGCGATCCATCTATTGCCAGTAGAGTGCTTTAACCACTAAGCTACGAGGACTTTAGCTCTACCGGTAACTTCCTCGTTAAGAATAACACGAAAAAATAATAATAATAATAATCAGAAACTACCTGATGTAGTTCGATTAGAATGGAGCGATCGCATAGCTCGCCTATTAAGGTGGATTTCCACCGGCGCGGCGAGGCGGGGCGTGGATGGGCGAGAATTGAAATTAGTATGGGACTTACTACCTATTTGCACTGAGCGAGCGCGCGCGCGGTGGAAAGAGTGGTCCTAAAGGCTATGAGCCTTTCAAGAGAATACAGAGAGGTCGCTATTCGTAGCAGGAATATAGTTGAAAGATACACGATGTCAGTCACTGTCCTCGTAGCTTAGTGGTTAAAGCACTCTACCAGCAATAGAGGGATCGCAGGTTCGAGTCCCGTCGGGGGCTACAGACGAAGATGGTTTATTTTTCAATTATATTGTTTCTCTCTGTATCATATCATTTAAAATATGATCGGGGTAACTTCCTCGTTAAAATAATATGAAACAAAAATATTTAAATGAATAATTTGTTTCGTTAAGAAAGTATGAGTTTGGTATTATTTCATTCAGTTGAGCGGAGCCCAGATAAATAAAATAAAAAGCATTTAATGTCAATTATACAGTGTATTGTCCCGTAAATAGAGAACAAAAACATGATTTGTCCTTGATATATATAAACGGATATTCCAACTTCAACTTCCTTGTTGACTAAGTATTTCATTACTTCCACACATTTTATGCTTCCATTCCCGATACGGGTCCGTTATCGGGTTTCTAGGAGAAGAAAAATCAGGATCGATTTCGCTTGGATTTGAGTTTCGAATTTTGCTTATATAAGTATTTACCTTTCTCTCTGTTTGTCAGTCTGAACAGAGCAAAAAAAGATCGATTTAACAGTATAGCCCTGAGGACTACTTGCGTAACTTTCGCAACGTAACCGACCGGTTGGTTACAATGTCTTTAATAAAAGGGAATATTTTTTTAACACTTTCGCGACCAAGAATCGCTACGCGCTACGCTCACAGCCGATTCCGTGGTTGTCTTTGGATGTAGCAGATAGCGACTACGGCGTAGGCGCCCGCTAGGCGGGTTCCTTGCAGTGAGAGTTTAATAACACTTTCGCTGCCAAGAATCGCTACACGCTACGCTCGTAGCCGATTCCGTGGTTGTCCTTGGATGTAGCAGATAGCGACTACGGCGTAGGCCCCCGCTAGGCGGGTTCCTTGCAGTGAAATTTTCTTAACACTTTCGCTGCCAATAATTGCTACGCGCTACGCTCGTAGCCGTAGCCGATCCCGTGGTTTTCCTCGTAATAAAGTAAGCTGAAAAATTACTGGTATGTTATACTGATACATTTGTATCAGTATAACATACCAGTAATTTTTCAGCTTACTTTATTTCTGTGTTGTCCTTATACCTCTCACCAGCTATGATTATTTTCTGTTTGGCCTAAAGGTTGACTGGTAGAGAATGCCTTATGTCATTAAGTTCACCTTTTGTAATTGTAACTTGTTTATAAATAAGGTGTATAGTCGACGTCAACATACATTCTCGCCTTATTACTACAATGGTATAAGATGCCATATCTTTGATTGGACTAGGTACACATTAAATTATTTAAAACTAAATAATGGAAATGAAAAATACTTACTAATCTTCTTTGCACTAGAGAGCATTTCTTGTCTCGTAGCACAGTTACTTAATCGCCTCGTCAAACAATAATTTCCATTAAATTATGACCGAGTACATTATGAAATTCTTTTAAATTAAATAGGTATGTAAAGCTTGCCTTATCTCATAGAAAAATAATCGCCTCGTCCAATACTAATGTTCAGTAATTTATTTCCCATTCGCGGTGCAAATTTTACAACGAACTTTATTCCTGGAGTCAGTGTTACATCGCAACGAGATAGCCTTACTAATAGCTTTGCAAATTTAACTTGGAGGTCAATTTGGCTGCGGGTTTCACGTGCCAGTATGGTATCAAATCAAGCAATGTCAACACGGTATTCGATAAAAGTCAAATCAGCTTCTTTTTATGAAACGTCAAAAACGCTTCGTTAGTTTGGAATTTGTAGGGATTACTTGCTTGTGACGTCACCATCAAACGACGTCCTTATTGTTAGTTTTTATGAGTTTAAAAATCTTGAAATAGCAAGCATAAATGAAATAAATGAAGGATTGATACCTTTAGAGTAATTTCGTAATGTTTATCCGTTGCTAATGAAATAACAATACATTTTCAATGTTGTTAAATACCCTATAGTGAGGTTGAAGTTTTTGTACAATGGGTTAAATAATTTAGTGCGTTGAACTTCTTTTCTTTTTTTCTTCTATTACACAGTAGGTAGGTATAAAGGGAGTGTAGAAAGTGAATTTGCCAACAAACTGCCTTGCAGTTTGGCGAAGAAGTGTGTATGTACAAAAGCTGTGTCATTATTTGGGTTATAAAAGAAATGAAATGTGGTGCGCGCACTACATTTAACGAACACGTGCTAGCACAAGAATGCGCGCCTGATAGACTAACACGTTTATTTCTAATTAGTGTAGATGAATGTCCCAAAGCGCTTTCAAAAAGTTAATACGCTCTTACCTTTTCTTGCTATAAGTATTAACTCATATCTCACGGTTTCACATTTTTAGTTTTATATCAATTTACTGAACTGTCTCCTGGACAGAGAGGATTCCTTTCGAAAAGGGCTCAAGTTACTTTAATCCAGCATTTACAATAGACGTTACGCAGCCGTTTGCCGCTGCGAGGTTGTTTAAGAGCTGCGATAAATCGAAATAACCCCGAACGTGCGGTGCGGTGTAGACTGTAAAGCAAAGTTTAAGGAGTGTTTTGAGAACAAAGAACTCTGCTTTGTGATTACGACTACACACACTAGTTTTGATATATCGTGATGGCGACAAAAACAAAACCACATAACTACAGAGCAAGTGTATGTACATAGTAAAAAAAAAAGAATAATACAACCGAATTGAGAACCTCCTCCTTTTTTTTGAAGTCGGTTAAAAAATACAGCGAATTTAAGTTTTTCATACAACACTTGTGTTTGCTGTATTTCGATTGTTTTATAAACTGGAACCATATGTGTACACCAACAGTGTGTTATTTCAGAATCTCAATCAAAAAATATTAACTACCACAAAATTATACTTTAGAAGCTTACAATAAAACTTCTGTATTTATCCGCGATAGGCCTGTCATAGGTGTCGCGATAGGTGCGTGTGTAAATGTCAATTAAACACCGCCATAATATAAATTTCGTTATATACCTCTAATGCCATTCTAACTTCCGTAAAACTCATGACATTAATAGGGAAGTATACTACGTACTCGTCCATACAAAAAGAGAAAATGTTTTTCCATTTCTAAATATTTTCCAATCTCAATGATTTTCAAGTTTTCCGTTTTTCAAAATTTGCAATAAATTCAAACAACTTTTTTTTAACCGAAACTTATAACCCTGGAATACATTATGATGAAGCGATCGACATTCAAATCAAAGTGATTTGTTAAGATTTAGTTACTGAATACCGTTTTCTTTCACCTATTGTCAGGCGCGAGCTGATTGCCGCATAGCTATTCTTCCTTCTTAAGGCAGTATACTTTTTTTTAATTGAATAGATAATATACAGACAGCGTAAGTAAAACTTTGTTACCCTATTTTAAATCCTTACTCTTGTAAATGTCTTTCACTCCAAGTTCAAAAAATATTCTACTGTTCCTTTGTTTTTTTAATGTAAGTAACGCAAACTATAAGAGGCTTATTTTGGTTCAAAAAAAAGTTCAAAAAATGTTCAAAAATTCTTTATTGTACATAGAAAACCAACATATACAATGGGAGAGCAAACAGAAAAGATTATACATTAAGATTTGGTGACATTCATGTACCTTAAAAGGTTACAGTTGCGGTTTCACTGGCCCCTACACTAGGCACAGCCTGTCTCGTAGGTAACCAAAAACATAGATTAGATCATATGAGTATATACATAATAGATGCGAAAAGCTCGTGAGGCACTATTCCCATGAATAAGAAAATTTTAGTTAAAAGAAAATCAGGGATAGGTACTAAAATCTAACAAAGACTTAATTAACATTACAGAGTAATAGACTAAAATACATGCGTGCTGTGAGTGTGTGTGTGTGTGTGTGTGTGTGTGTGTGTGTGTGTGTGTGTGTGTGTGTGTGTGTGTGTGTGCGCGCGCGTGTGTGTGTGTGTGTGAGAGTGTGTGTGTGTGAGTGTGTGTGTGTGTGTGAGTGTGTGTTTATTTAACCACTTTCATTATGTCCTCGATGTCCTCATACGTAAGGGAGCTGAGCCACAATGATATTTTTTTCTGAGCCTCTCTGACGTACAGTTTTTTGATGGGAATTTAACAATTAACTTTGTTATAGAGAAAAGGATGGATGAAGTTGGGCAAGCGCTTCGCGAATGCTGAGTTTGTCGAAGGCACAGGGATTCTGTACGTGCGGTTTTGCAGCATGCTATTGTAGCTGGGAGAACGCATTACCAAACCATGTATACACTAGATACTACACGCTGAACAAACATTCCACGAACAGTAAGAACCTTAATATCGCGGTACACTCGCAGGGTTGGATATCTAATGGGTTTTCGAAGGATAACCTTGAGGACAGCTCGTTGTGCCTTTTCTAGCAAAAGTATAAAGGTTTTACATGTCCCACCCCATGCAGATATGCAGTATGTCAGAACAGGTTGACAAATGCTAATATATACTGTTCTAAGCAATGCCTTACCAGCCGAGTTGCGTAGGTTTTTGAAAACATATATAAGTTTGCGCACGCGTTTGCTGTAGTTATCAAATGTTCCTTGAAATCCAGTTTTTCGTCAATTACGACACCAAGATATTTAATGGTACGAGCTCTCTCAATTGACTGGCAAGAACAAGACGCAACTGGTAGTCCGTTTTGGTTACAGGTGTGAATTCTGATGGTAGGTGGGGTAGTTGGAGCAGAAGCTTTTGTTTTATGAAAACAAAGAAATTTTGTTTTCAAGACGTTGAGCGTAAGTAGGTTACCTTTTAACCAGTCTGTCACAAATCCCATACCTTGCTCCGCGGACTTAACAACCTTGTTCCAAGTTCCCCCATGAAAGAGAATCGCTGTGTCGTCAGCATAGCAAATTACGTCAGCGTTGGGTACTTTGTCAGAAGCAATGTCATTGATATAGACATTAAATAATATTGGGCCCAGTACGCTTCCCTGTGGGACTCCAAAAACGACATCCATAGGGTTGCTTAACTCCTGGTCAATCTTCACTCGTTGTGTTCGACCTGTCAAATAGCTACTAAACCAGTCCAATGCAATTCCTCTCACACCTGCGAGTTCCAGCTTTTTAAGTAAGATGGGGATGGAGACGGTATCAAATGCCTTGGCCAGGTCTATGTAGACACCAAGGCACGCTTCATTATTATCTACGTAACCTGAAATTAATTTAGTCAACATTAAATATTATACATTACATTAAATATTATAGTTTTGTTTTTGCTACACGTTTACTTAAGTGCACGCTGTATTTGAATGCAGTCTTTTTAACTATATATTTTCATTATTTTCTAGACTTCAATACAGGAAGCGCCATATGGTGTCACAAGTTGTAGCAGTATTTTGTTTTACAATGTTTTAACACTGCGAAAAAGTTCATGTAACTGTTTTCAATTTCGCTGGCGTATCTCCAAACACTACAAATTAGTTTTTATTAAAAGCCATCGTCAATCTTAATTTAAAAATACTACCCTGAATATTCTTAAATATTCATTTGCCAATTTGCGAGTCCATTACGGTGTTAATATTAATGTTAGTTTAGTGTTAATATATTCTGTTTCTCTTTGTATTTAAAGCGTTATTTTATTGATGTTCTATTTTCCTTAAAGTTGTTTATTGTACCGTAAGCTTATTCTATAGATATACACATTATTAACAAATAGGTACTTCGTTCTTTAGAATTTTAAATCCAGGTATTTTGAAATTTGTTGGAAAGACGATATTTTTTAGGGGATAGATAGGAAAGAGGATATTATAAGTGCAGCGACTAAAGTTTTCATTAGCACCGCACGCTGAACAAACATTCCACGAACAGTAAGAACCTTCATATCGCGGTACACTCGCAGGGTTGGATATCTAATGGGTTTTCGAAGGATAACCTTGAGGACAGCACGTTATGTCTTTTTTAGCATGTACGCAACTGGTTAATGGAACAGGTTCTATTAAACTAATACGCCATCTTTACTATCCCAACAGAATACGAAAAATTCAGCGCTAATTTACGAACAACAATTTTCATAACTGAGCTACCGATAAAATATATTAACTTCTAAATTGATAACTTGGCGACTAATTTTGTACGTCAGCTACTTTATTTATTTTAGAGATTCAACATCTGTATGATTAGTTAGATTAGTTTTAATTATAAGACATTGTTAAGTTATTTCTTCGTATCTTTGTTAAAAGTTATATTTTGTGTTTTTTTGGGAATAAAATTTGAATTTTTGAATTTGAATTTGAATCTGTCTACTGTCAAATTCTAGCCACTATATAGAGCATCGCACATAATTATTTAAAAATAAAATTAATAAATCGTATTCTTTTTTAATGAAAATTTGCATAGCATAGCCTGAAAATGATTGTTTGAATTCATTTTCACTTACACAAAGTCATTCATTTCATGATATTGTTTTGTGGCTATAAAAACCGGTGGGTATATGTTCGTTCGTTATCTTGTGGCCCTCAGAGCAGAAAGTAGGAGCCCCGCAAAAGCGGGGCTTCGTTGACTTGCTGGCGGCCATTTTTGCCTATTGCACAGAAAACATATTTTTACCAGTGAGCGTAAGCGACCCTTTGACCCTCCTTGTAAGCGAAATGGCTGGACAGTCGTTGGGGGTTTAGTGGGAAGTAGGGGCCTTCTACCATGCACGTGTATCAAGAGACGGCCGCGACATACTCTCGATTTTTCTCGCACTATACCTCTTGTAATAAGTGTTATAATAAGAGAGAGACGGATAGTGCGAGAAAAATCCAGAGAGCTCGTGCACCGTCTCATGATAGCCGTGCCGGAGTCCCACACAGCCGTCCCACCCCCCTCCGACCGGACGGACGGTACATCAATGCATTCCCCCAACGAAAACAGGCTCCATGTCTGTACTGGTCATAATTTAAGCACATCTATGTAAATACCATGGTTGCAGCGAATTAATTAAATGATAAATATATAGATAGTTATTTATTTCATATCAAGCAGATTAATATATTGTAAATTAAATTAGTATGTCAATTTACATGAAGTCATGATTACGATCGTTAAAAACTAAATAGATAGAACGAATATGAATAAGTCTAGAGATTACCCGAAATATCAACTTGCAAACTATAATACCTTAAGTTGGTACGTAGATAAAACTGCAAATCCCTCAATGACATTACTTTTAATTTAAAACCGATTTAAGTTCAATCCGACTTTATACAGCCACAAAGCAGTTAATCAATTTCAATTAAGTTGCGTCAGAGGAAATGGCCGCGTAGGCCGGCCGGCAAAAGATGCAACATCATCGAGTTACACGGATTGGCGATCATTTTAAATATAGAACGCGTAAGCAAAATTTTAAAAGGAAATTGCGATGAATCACAGTTTTTAATTGAAATGTTGGGCAGGATGGAAGCTTTTATTTAATTATCATGTGTATTTCTTATCTGAACGCTCAGTTGAATGTTAAAGGAGGACTGCATGCCACTTAGGGTGCGTGACACCAACTTACAAATTCAGGCCGCTCTAGGTTATATGGCACCGGCTGCTGTCATTCCATAGACAACTCTCGAACTTTCCATAGATTCAGACTTTAACGAACACCGCTTACGATTACAAACGGTTTAGTGCAACCCACCTTTATTCTCAAGTACCTACTTACTGGCAGCACTACATACAGGGTGTATCAAACATGGGGTGTGAACCGATCAAGGGCATGTTCGGTAGCGTATTGCGATTCCAAAAGTGCATTTGTTATTTTTTTAGTTTTTGATTTGTTGTTGTTTACATATGAATGTCTGTTTTTGTTTACATTATAGTCTTTGTTTTTGTTGACATTGCGTGTGTTGATGTCATCATCAAAAAAGTTAAAGCTGTGATCTGCGTGTCAAAAAACATACACAAAACATTTGTTTTCATAAAACAGCAGTGCGCGCAGCGGTTGAAAATGAAATAATCCCTCCCACCCTCGCGGGGGAATGTTGTCGTACACAAGCAACTTTAATAAAAACAAAGACTGTAATGTAAAGAAAAACAAAAATATCAATGGTAACAAAAGTAAACAAAAAATAAAATACATATTCAAATGCATATTTGGAATCGCAATGCGCTACCGAATATGCCCTTGGTCGGTTCACACCTCATTTTTGATACACGCTGTATTGCGGAACCAAGTGCCGACTAACTTTACAATCTAGAAAAGAAACTAGACCTTGATGGTGTTCAACGTTTCTTTAAGTGAGTACCTGTGCAACTTGACTGTTTTAACTTTCAAGCTGCCCGAAAGCCTCTAAAGGGGCTATTCACGACCACTCCAACAATCCGAATTATAAAGCACCGCGCCAAAATCGGTTCATGAATGTCAAAAGTTTAGCGTTTAAAGATAGTTGGCGCAGCCCGTTGGATGTCGAAATGGGGCGCGATGCGCCAGCGCGCAAATGGAACGGTCGTGAATCTCAATCCATTCACATGAACGCATCCATGGACTCGGAAGTATCCATAAATATAAGCTACGGTATCTGCTTACCGTTTGATCAGGCAGGCCGTGTACAAAAATAAATATGCGTACGTAACCTCTTTCGTTTACCGCAGCAATGTGCGTCTCGGTCACCAAACCCCGGCTTTACACACTTATTCGCCTAGTTTCATCCCGTCAACGAAACACACAAGCAGAAAAGAACATCCATCACGCAATCAATTTGCCCCACACGCAACTTAATTAATTCCCGACCTGTCAAACGCAGCTATAATCAAATAATCCCGATTTATTCCTTTACCCTGGCACGCCGCGGGGATCATAATAAGCGGCGTGTCCGAGTCTCCCCGGCCAAGGTAATTCCGGATAATGGAATGGAATCCTTTGTTTATGCTGCGGTAAATTGTGTGGGGAGGGCACACTTTTCAATGGATATGCCCACTGTTTCTTGAGTTGCCAACTTCGCCCACTACTGAATCGATCGTGGCAACTCTCATTGCCAAGAAGAAGGTAGTTATCATTTATCAAATCCGAAATCTATTGAGCGGCTAAGAACTGCAAAGTTTCAAAACTTGCCGATAGCTGTCACCTTAAAGTAAGTTTCATGAAATATTAAGTGTTCGATACACTCGAATATCTTGTAAAAAAGAACATTCATCACGCAATAATTTTGCTCCACGTGCAACTTCATTATTTCACGACCTGTCAAACGCAGCTATAATCACACAAGCCCGATTTATTCTCTACCCGGGCATGCCGCGGGGATATAATAATAAGCGCATAAGCGTCCGAGTCTCCCCGACGGAGAGGTAACCCCGGAATTCCCGGGTAATGGAACGGTGATCCTTTGTTTATGCTGCGGTAACTTATGTGGGGAGCACACTTTGCAATTAATTTGCCCAGACAGTAGCCACTCATTTGCCAATAAACACACAACTAATTGTAAAGTTCACACACCCGTGAATCGATTGTGGTAACTGTAGTTGCAAAGCAGAGTATAGAGTATAGAGGCGGCATTGAATTCATTTAAAATGAACCTTAGGCTCGCATTATTCAAATCTAAAATCATGTGAATAGCTTAGAACTGCTTAATTCCAAAAGTTCCCGGTAGATGTCACATTAAAGTGACACCATATTGAGTGTTGAAAAAAACGTATATCAAATAAATTAGAGGGGTAATCACGCGCGTTAGGACAACTCAACTGTCATTTTTCCATGTAAAAAGTTACATTTAGATCTACCTAAATTACGTACAATGCGTTATTTCTTACGCGCGTTAGGACAACTCAACTGTCATTTTTCCATACAAAAGTGACATTTAGATCTACCTAACGTAGGTACGTACAAATTACAATGCGTTACGTGATCAACCTGCTCCTTTGTAGGTTTTACAGTTTCAGTGTAGGTATATTTACAGATATATACTTGAACTTCCTATCTAAATAATTTACATAAGAAATCATTTCGTTTCCATCATTACCATTTAATAAACTGATTTCTAAACATTGTTGTACGTAATTTGTGACGCATCTATCTGATCCTTATGACACACATTTCTGAAATGTATGCCTGACGATTAAATAAATCCGTTTTCCCTGCGTTTTTATTCACTGTGAAATTACTAACGTAATTAAGGGGGTGCATTGAAAATCATCGCGTGCATTGAAACGCCGTTCTGACTAGATTAAGAAACAATGAGGTCAGATTTTCAGGTATATGATTCTTGACTATTATGATTGCCTATTTCCTCGATACAAAAAAAACCAACGTAGGGTCTTTATTTTGCTTTTTTTACTCAGTCTACTCAAACAATATATTATTTTACTACACAATCAAGTTAATACTATAGTATTTTATTATTAATAAATAAAACTTCAGTAAGTTAGGTATTTATCGAAATTTGACCAAAAAAGCCATTCCCAATCTCTTTTTCTCGTGCGCTGAAGGCATAAAGCGTGTATCTATCAAAGGGGCGTGGTCGACTTGAATTAAGGCATCCCCTTAAATTGGGTACTGTTTCTACACAAAGATGAGGACAGATAATTTACCATAGACACTTGCATTATTTCGCGCCAAAAGTGACTGGGATATGTCAGGTTTATACCACAGAAAAAGCACGAGTGTTTGAAAATGTTCTTCTCTCTGACATCACGTGTCACAACGGTTAGTACTATCAACGAAAACAAACTGTTTACAAGAAACATAGACAAGGGATTCTGGACTCTCTTCCGCTAATCCAAGATTGGAAATCGAATGCGAGCTGCGGAACAAAAATTAAGGTGTTGCTAACTGAAAGTCGTTTGCGTAAGGGAATTTGGCGACTTTGAATTTTGATGAATTTGAAAATTGTGTGTGACAACGGTTGCTTACTCAAAAGGATCGAATAAGCAACGACTCAGTGTAAAATTACGCATAGAAAAGTAAGTAAGTAAGTGTGAGTAAGTAAGTAAGTGTGAGTAAGGTGGACTGATGACCTGCAGGTCGATCACGTAACGCATTGTACGCGCGTCAGGTACCTAGATCTGTCACTTTTCATATGGAAAAATGATAGTTAAATTGTCCTAACGGGTGTTCGGAACGTTAGCTTTACCCCTCTGGTAAAGGTCGCGGGAGTCCGCTGGATGCGGGTGGCGCAGGACCGGTGTAAGAAACTCGGCGAAGTATATTTTTCCATCTTGGAAAACAGGGGATTAAATAATCACAGTACTTCATTTACTATGACAATCGTTTAATTTTTTCTCTCGAACAGGCAATATTAAAACGGTTGCGCTTCGTAATTCTTTGAGATATTTGAATGGAATTTTCGTCACTAGGTATATTTTTTGGCGTTCTTTCTTTGGAGTGTATAATAATATTTTTTGAGTCTACACCCGTATTGTGAAATAAACATAGGTATTTTGGTAATGTGATAGTTGTGTACAATACGGGCACCTGGTGTACTGATGTGCCGTTACCAGTATAGTCATAACCAGGAATGCTGTCAGCAGGAACATTGCCCGTGTGGCAATGTTGCAATGCCAGAATATTTGTCACATTCTTGTATAGGTATCACAATCATATCTTTGCTATTTCCGTAGAAGTATCTTAGACCAAGTCTAGAACACCAAAAAATCTGTTGCACTTAAGTATATAAAACGTATCGAACACCTAATTATCGGCATAATTTAACGAGCGAGCGAAGCGAACGAAGCTCTTCGTTTCAGATTGGGCTGAAATTCTCTCGTATGTCCGGCTGTCCGACTCTTCTCCTCTGCAAACCCCGAAGCATGGATGGCCTTATCACACGATAAGTGACCTGATAGAGCGTCCGTCGCTGGCTGATACCGTTCAATAGAACGAGACGGACGCTCTATCTTGTCACTTATGGCGTGATAAGGCCGACCATGATACGGGGTCAGGTCGCATTTCTCAACCGGTTCTCGTGAAATTTTGTGAGCAGGTACAATGATTACCTACTTTACCTACCTATTACCTACCTATTACGAGTATATTGGTTGTTGGTGAGGTAGGGCACAGCGAAATGTCATCCCGCTCGAATTTGGAGCAGCTCAGCTGGGGAAGTACCTCCGCCTTGCAGGAGACCACAGCCATAATAACACTACTACTTGCTCTGTAGTAGTGTTGTGTTCCTGGAGGTGAGCAAGGTCGCCAGAGAGAGAGAGATGCGTTGTGTTGAGAGCGAGGGAATTTGTTCCTTCAGCTGTCAACAGGGCGAATCCTCAAACATATCAAGGGTCGGCAACGTCCATGTTACTTCTTTGGAGCTGCATGCGTCTATACGGTGCGGTGTCCGATTACCATCAGGCGGGCCGTACGCTTGTTTGCCACCGTCGTTGTATAAAAAAATATATGTCATTATTTTCTCAACTCAGTTTCGAATTAGAAATGAAAAAAAAGTGAATAAAAGTCGGGCTCGCGCGTATTACAGCTCACAGAGTCACAAGTTAGATATTACGTACATAATTTTATATTCCATAAAGAGAGACTTTTTCAATCAATTTTTTTTTGCGCGTCCATTATTATTTCAGTGTCAGTGTTTTCTAGAACCCTAATTTGATCTAGAAGTTCGCTAAAATTATAGTCTTCAGAATAGAACTACTAACTTGCCTAAGCCCCTTACTAGCTGGACTGTTGTTAAACTGTTTTAGATGTTAAATCGATTGGGATCATTCAGTTCAAGTTTGGGTCGCGGTTTCCTAACTTCCTAGTGTTAGAGCCAACTTGTCTTCATTATCATTAGTGATGTTTCTAAAAAGGGCAATCTATTTTATTGTATGGACAACGTGGTAACAATACAACGTTGTCCAGCTAGTGCTAATGACCATGTCACCTACTAAATAGACAAATGGCGATAAATGATTTTACTCTAATATGTGTTTAATTGAAACATTTTTATGTGAGGGTTAGAAATACCGTTTACTGAAATACTACGTGCGTATTACTAATAGGACGCTTGGTGACGGATGGTGTAGTGGTAAAAAAAAAGAGGACGGTAAAAACTGCTATCAAACATCAAGGATACGCCTATTAAGTAAGAAAGTAAGCCCCCATTAGTTGCAAGCTCAAGAAGGCTTGTTTTACGGTTACTATGCTACTATGATAATTATACTTGGGCCATTTTACGGAAAGTTGTACACTCGACTTTCGAACCTTATAGGAGAAAAAAACTGTCCAAAATGTTACATAAAATTTTCGGTTTTCCGTTCCGTTACCATACAAGCTTAGTATGGAAACGGTAACGGAATAGAGTAAAAAATCTTGGGTCACTTTTTTCTCCTATTAAGTTAGAAAGTGCTGTCGATTCTGAGTAGAAAAAACCCAATTGTATCGAAATTAAAAATAAAGTCGAGTGTACAACAATCCGTAAAATGGCCCACTCAAAAGATAGAAATACTTAAACACATAAAACATCCAAGAAATATTTAAATTAAAATAAATACAAGGTAATCAATTAAATAATAGGTACTTTGTCGCCTTGCAAACATGCCATTTGAACAAGCCGTTCAACTTCGAGAAAGAGGTCAATCGTCGAATTCGACTCGGCTGGGCGGCGTTCGGGAAGCTTCGGCACATCTTTTCGTCCAATATTTCGCAGTGTCTCAAGACGAGAGTCTTTGACCAGTGTGTTGCCTGTGATGACACTGAATATGGCACTGAAACGTGGTCGCTTACTATGGGCCTCATAAGAAGGCTCAAAGTCACCTAAAGGGCTATGGAGAGGGCTATGTTGGGAGTTTCTCTGCGTGATCGCATCAGAAATGAGGCTATCCGCAGCAGAACCAAGGTAACAGATATAGCCCTCCGAATCGCTAAACTTAAGTGGCAGTGGGCGGGCCACATAGCACGTAGAACCGATGGCTGTTGGGGCGGAAAGGTTCTCGAGTGGCGACCACGAACCGGAAGTCGCGGCGTGGGTAGGCCCCCCGCAAGGTGGACTGATGACCTGGTAAAGGTTGCTGGAGTCCGCTGGATGCGGGTGGCGCAGGACCGGTTACTTTGGCACTCTTTGGGGGAGGCCTATGTCCAGCAGTGGACGTCTTTCGGCTGATATGATGATGATGATAAAATATAAATTCACCAACTTCTAAGAACCATCAATCGGTTTAATTGTTTGTTACTCACTCTCAAAGATTAAAATAATGTAAGAAGTACACATGTGCCGAGAAATCACCTCTCAAATAAGAAGAAAAAATATAACAGCTCCGTTTTTGGGAAGGCAGTAGTCGTTAGTAGTAGTGTAGGTTGTTTATAATTGCGATGAAACGGGCAGCTGAGCTCAACATAGATCGTAAGTCTTGTCTAAAAAAAACCCAAAAATAAATAAAAACCAAAAATAATGTCCTGTGAACTAAAACATGATAAAACGACCGCTTTATGGCACTAAACGTCATCGAATAATTGTATAAAAACAGTGTATATGTTCCTCAGCCCCTTGATTTACCGCTCTAATAAACCACCATTAAATATGCCCATTAGTAAGGAATCAGTTACATGCCAAGACTTTGTTGTACAGCTGTTTTAAATTACAAGCAGTAGCGATAAAAAGGGAGACAGCTTTTCCTATATGTAGATATTGAAGAAATTTCTGCACCCAGAGGAGCCTAAGATTTCCACCGCAATTCGACAACTCTTTCGTCACACAACTAAAATTAAAATTATTAACAGAGGCCTACTATTCCCTGGATGCCTATTTTCGAGTGCAAGACTGATCACTATAGTATACTACAAACACAGTTAAAAACTGACCATCCTGTATTTATATAGAACCTTATTACAATGCACATAAAGTGCACGGATGGTCAATTGGTCAGTTAGCTGTGTTGTAGGTAGTACTAACGTTTATTCAAAACAAACTTCTTCCATGCCCAATAAATATTTAATACATTATTGTATGGATTATTCAATTTATAATTATAGAACTGTGTGACCTAATACTTCTTCTTATTATTACTTTGAATGGCATTTTTACCAATAAATTATTGTTATTGTTTGGCAACTTTGGTTTCTGATAGTTTTCTCCCATCGTGAATTAACGAAAGGGTGCACTGGAAATAACCTTTAAACCTAAGAGCCGTTGTAAAGAGGTGCCTAAGATTTAAATTAATATTTATTTATTTGCATCAAGCATCAAGACCCATATAATATCACTCAACCGCGATGAGTCTGGGACTGGGATCGAAATAACTGTCAGTTCATATTTAAACTTTGACGTATTTGAATAGGAAAACTGTTATGTTCAAACATTCTAACCACGGTGGGTTACCACCACCTTCCAGACTTACATATGTATCAATATACATTATAAATATAAATTCACACACGAACTCGATAGGACTGGGATTCAATGAACAGGCTCGACTCGATACCGCCGGGAAAGGATACCCTTTGACCAGAACTCCACCATGATGAATATCAACAGCAAAAAAAAAATCCTCTTAGTTCGAATTTAACCCATATCGCTTTGATACAATGCTTATGTCATACGCTAGTGTACCGGCGAGGATTAAGGTATTTCCCTTAAAACGCTAGTCGCTTTTAACTTGGCTAACGACGTCTAAACTGAAAGCAACAGATGGCTGGACAAGGGAAACTTTCACCCATATTTGATTAATATTTTTGCCCTCAACAAAACAGGGTAAGTTTTCTTTGAACTTTCCTTTGCTATGTAGATTGGGATCTTTTTTAGCGCGGTGTTGTTGGGAACCAACAATGATTTGCTGGAATAGTTTTTGTAATGTTCTTGTGTTCGGTCCTTGGCTGAAGTAAGTTTGTTGGGTATGTGCGATTTGTGTAAATGAAGGCTTAAAACGGAATAACCCTTTAGACCGAACAAACGGGACTGTGCTAATGTAAAATGAAAGTCTCTGGGTAACCGAGCTTTGCTCTGGTAAAAATAGAAAAATTACGGATAAAACAAAATTTCCCAGACATGAGACCCACCTAGATAAATATTTCACCCTCGTAAACAATACGATACGACTTCATCGAAATCCGTAGAGCCGTTTTCGAGAACGTGATTTCAAATATGTACGAGTATATTTACAAATATTGCTCGTTTAAAAGTATTGGATTATTGATTTATGTTTTTGGTTCGACAATTAGTTATATTATAATCAACCCACACAATTGTATAGGCCGTCCGAAAGGATATAATATATTGTCAGTGAAACGCCGGGTTAATATGAAGTTGTAGCAATCAAACCATTACCTGGCCGAAGTAGACTGTTTATGGTAGGCCGTAAACAAGTTTTCTTCTTTATATCTTCTGCATAAGAGCATTTCTGTCATTTCCGGTGGCATGCGTACCAGGATAGCGTCTCTATAAAAATAATTTACTCTAAGTCGTGGATGAATAATTGGAAAAGTCCCACACGTAACCGCCGACAGCGACATCCTGAAAAAATTATAAACTAAGGTTGGGAAACTTTACGTGCATGGGCTCGAGTGTGGCTTGCTTTTAAACAAGGTTACAATCGACAACGCCAATGGAAAACTAATAAAATGTATGGGAATGACATTCAAATGAGATGTTAAGGAAAAGTGTTTCGTCGGCATCTGTCATTCCCCTACATTTTATTATTTTCTATTGGCGTTAGCGCTTGTCGCTGGAACCTTGTCAACGGCCCCTGGTTTTTAACGTACGACCGCAAGAGACACAGTGAAGCTGTGCTCTAGAATGAAAGAAAGCGACTCACAGCGCGCAAATTAAGCTCATCTGGCCTCATCCTAACTGTGCCGAACAAACATCAAAACCATCCGCCGTACTGGAACTCAAAAAAACAACGCCATCTGTCCCATCGCACTACTAATGAAACAACGATATTTTCAATAGCTACAGCGTACAAGACCAGATCTTCTTGAACCCTCTTGTGACATTAGTCCAGTGAGTTCGCATGGCCGATGAACGCAGTGGAGTCATTGCGGGGTTCATAACGGAATGGACATTTGATAAATGTGTTAGGCACACATTCGGTACATTTTATGGAGACACGTCGCTAAAAGGATTGGATAGCTATTTGGCTGGGTATTTCTCTGAGGGTTTTGTATGTGTGAATGCTAGGACTAATTTCCGTTTCCTTTTGAGTGTAGATTAGCGTGTTTATAGCGTAAGCTTAGCTAAGAAAAGGCTTAAGACAAACTCGTTAATCACCTTATAAGAGATATAAATTACGCCTTAGCAAATCTAATAGCAAATGTACTGAAATACTACTTATAAAAGTAAATGTCATGACAGGCGACATGTTGCGTTTATTAGTAGTATTTTAGACATGTCTCAGGAAAGTTTAAATCCGAACAAATGTGCTATTGGACTTCTCACCAGCACAGAATGAATTACCGAACTGCTATGAAGACTTTCACTCCTTTAAATGACGATTTTCGAGACAAAATCTATCCTATGTCCGTCCCAGGGTCTCAAACTATTTCCACACCAAATTTCATCTGAATCGATCCAGCCAGCGGTACAGGCGTGAAAAGTTAACAGACAGAAAGAGTTACTTTCGTATTTATAATATTAAAGTATGTAAGTATTATGTATTTTTTTGCCCGACTACGGCAGAACCGAAAGGAAGGGGTATGATTTTTGTATTTACGTGTTCCACCGTATTGTTTACGATACTGAACCGATTTTGATAAATGAGGTGTGAATAGATTCGAAATTATGCTCCGGGTGACCTAACTTTTGTATGAAAAAATATTCGTTTTTCAGTTACTTCAGTGTTTCCAGTTTTTTGAACTGGCTTGTCACTCGAGTGACACGACCACCAAACATCTTTCATTTGTTTAATACCTACCTCATCTGTTTTCCTACAAGGTCGCTTAAGTTTTATCTTACTCCAGCCCTCCTATTCTGTAACTTGTTTTAAGCTCACCTGAACGCTCACCCACAAATATAACTTGACACCGCGATGCGTAGTAACTAAGCGACGGCAGAGTTCTAGTTTCGCGACGGGTGAGCGGCGGGGTGAGCCGTATTAGCGCTTAGCGAATAACAACCCAGGAAACGACTGTAATATTCCTGATTCCGTAAAATATTATTGAAAGACATCAGTCTAGAGTGCTCGCTATATTCTCCGTTCCTAATGGATCTTGTTTATGGCACTTTTATTACGTGTTATCGAGTTATACATATGAGTTGTGCTAAAATCGAAATAAAAATAAGTTTTACGAAAGATTTTTTCGTGTTAATTTTTGCTTTGACGCTATAATAACTTGTATAATTTATGACAGGTTGTGGTTCCAGGACAGTGTGCGAGATTTAATCCTTTACTATTAATAGTAAAGGATTAAATCTCGCAACGACGAGCAACATTACATTTGTATGTTTACATATTTATGCCTACATATATAAATATATATTTGCAATCACGTTCTCGGAAATCGCTCTAACGATTTCGATGAAATATGGAACATAGCGGTTTAGGAAGGCAAGAAATCGATCTAGCTAGGTCTCATGTCTGGCAAAATAAAGTTAGTTTTCTCCGTATTTTCACCCGAGCTGAGCTCGGTCGCTCGACGACGGACAGTGATATAACCTTGTCATGACTTGCCTCCCATACCGACAATATTATCTGGTTAACCAGCGAGGCTATCACAAGACGGCCCGCGAGCAATGTCGGCGAGATAGACTATCCGTCTCTTTTTAAGCATTTTAATGTGAAAGAGAGGGATAGTCTATTTCGCCGCGGAACAGCTCGCGGGCCTTCTTGCAGACTGCCTCCGTGCAGACGATGTTATGACGATTATGTAATTATGATCATTGTTAAATCGCCCAAAATGTTCCTATCACACGATATATAATCATAACACAGGGGTTTTAGTAGGTTTGACAACGACTAATAAAGTAGTACCTAACGGAAGGAAAAGAAGATAATGGTATTCCAATCTAATTAGTTAAAAATAGATCTTTCAGACCAGCGCCGAAATTGTATAGTGAAGTAACCTAATAATAAAGTTCAAAGCTTTTATCTCGCATTTCCAGAGGCTCTAGTATAAGTTTTAACGAAACAAAACGTTACGATTATCGCGTTTGCGTTTTACCCTCAATCTGTATGGGATTTGACAGCTAAACGCAAACGCGATCGTAACGTTTTGTTTCGGTAAATCTTATACTAGAGCCTCAGTTGTTTGTTTTTTCATGACTTTTAGTTTTTGCGAGCGAAAGTACTTAACCAAAATCCGTGCAGTGAAGTTGCAAAAATGCTTTTGGCGTATATAAGTACTTAAGTGATTATATTTTTGTTACGTAAAAATTATATAAAATAAAAAAAAAACATTTCAATCACAGATCTGTTAGGTTAAAATCGAATTTTTCATAAATGTTGTTAAGTTACTAAAATAAATAAGTAAATAATATATAAATATTGGAGGAAAATCTTACCCAAACTAAGCAAAGCTTGTACTATGGTACTAGACTACGATAAACGTACTTATATACTACTAAAAGAAAATAGGGGCCACATGTATGGTGATCGTTCGTGAAATTTTATTAAACATTAATATATAATTTTTCCAGCTATTAGACTTAAACACCAGTATGATAGAGGTTGTATTCTGAAGGATACGGGACATCATTAATTAGCCATTTACCAATTAGTTTATGTCCAATAAATAACAATAAAATAGAAAAAATGTAAGTGGCCCTTATTTTTTTTTGAGCAGTATATATGTAGATAAATAAGTACTCAAATACATAGAAAAGAAAACATACATGACTCAGGAACAAATATTCATGCTCATCACACAAATAAATGCCCTTACCGGGATTCGAACCCAGGACCTCTTGCTTAGTAGCCAGGGTCACTACTAATTAGGCTAAAGCGGTCGTCGTTAAATTGAAATTATTATACGATTAAATTATTTTTACTGTTATGGGTACAAGTGCATACAGATGTAGTGCGAAATTATTTTACTTCGTAATTTTTCGGAAAAGTTCGTATTTATCGTGCTCTCTCAAATTGCTTCTTATATAGAGTGGATAATCCGCAATTTAAAAATTCGCTGTAATTTTAATCATATTTTCAGATTACTTATAATAAGGTTGTATAGCCATGCCGAAATCTCGAAAACGGTTAAAAAATCCAATTCAAGGTATTATATTTAATATTTACCTGTACTTCATATCGGAAAATAGCAAATTCAAAAATATAAACGACAGAGTATTTTAGGAAAGTTCAACAGCGAATTTCGGACGCAACAGGAATATCTAGACCAACAATTAGAAAATATTTGAACCAGGAAGAACAATACAGAAGTAATGAAAATCCCAACACAAACAAAATTAAGCTGGGTAGGCCACGCAAGAAATTCTCTTTAGATCTTGATGATTTTGACTACGCAGTGATACGACGAATGGTTTATAACTTTCATCTCATTTATAAACAGGTCCCTACTATAAAAGTACTAAAGTCCAAATTAATAGAAACGATGAATTTTAAGGACTGCGATTTTACACTAAGAAAAATACTTCGCCAAATGGGTTTTTTATTCAAGAAAATTACTAATAATAGGAAAATGCTGATGGAAAAAGATGACGTTAGACTTAAAAGAATAAAGTTCATAGACCTTATAAGGAAGTACAGATCTAAAGGCAGAGATATTGTGTATACTGACGAAACCTATGTTCACACATCCCATTTAACAGGAAAGTGCTGGATCGATTCTACGGATAAAGGAGTGAAACAGTTAATTTCAAAAGGTCAACGTCTAATTATAGTACATTTGTAACGGGTGCTCTACTTATGTATAAGTCTACTGATAAAACTGGTGATTATCACGATGCCATGAATAATGTTAATTATGAAAAATGGTTACGGAATCAACTTATTCCCAACTTGTCTCCAAATTCTGTACTAGTAGCAATGCTGCTTATCACAATAAATATGTGGAATGTCCGCCCAACTCTTATACCGCAAAGCCTCTTATGATAAACTGGTTAAAAAAATACAATATTCCACATAATTCATCGTCAACCAAAATACAATTATACGAAATTATTTGCCGGCATAAAGAGACTTTGTAGAATATTCTATTGACAAAATTTTACACCAACATGGACACGAAGTGTTAAGGTTACCTCCATACCACCCCGACTTCAACCCTATTGAAAATATATGGTCACAGATAAAAGGTTATGTATCAAAAAGAAACATAGATATGAATTTGGGTACAGTAAAAAAATTAATTGAAGAAAAAATAAATATTATTGGCCCGGAAGAATGGAAGAAAGTTTGTGATCATGCTATCAAATGTGAAAATGAATACCTCTCACAAGAACACTCTATGGATGATCGCATTGATAGGATTGTTATTAACGTCAATGACAGCACTGACGAATCTGACGATGATATGACTGACTCAGATTGTGAAATGGACAATATTGAAAACATCGATCCAAATACGATGAAATTGTAATGTTAGGTAGGTATAGGTAGTTTTACCAAAGTTGAAATGAATGAAACCACACCCAGTTACATTACGTACTGATTGCAAGAAAAACGAATGAACGAAGTGATTGAGTCAATGTGAGAATCTTAACAAAAAACATTTTGTCATCCCGTCAGTTCGCTGCTGAACTTGCAATCGGTACGCAAAAAAAACACCAATTTTAAAAATCCTCTATCATTCATTACAACGGTTGTGTGCGTGGCGATAACTTTCGTGAAATTGCCTATGAAACCTTTTGAATCGATAGCATTCCTCTCACACGCAGGTTATTTTTAGGTACGAGAGGGACGCCAAAGATAAAATATAGACAGGTTTTGAATTTTATCATTGTAAATATTTCCCGATAAGCTTTATTTTGTTGTCCTTTTAATTACGTTTTAAAGCGGAGATAATGTTTTGTTTAGTAGTGACAATAAAACTGATTATTTTTGAAGTTACAGAAAGTGGTTTTAAAAATCCCATTTTCAGTACCTAACAATTGTTGCGGTTGTAATATCTCTATATTATACAACAACATTATTCATTTTGACATTTGACACTTAACAATAAAGTTCCATATTAATGGGTATGAGAATGTCACTGATTTAATACGATAATTCATTGACAGTTCGGGTGTCATCGTATTTCGATAAAGATCCGAGTTTTCCCGAAGGAAAATAATTTTGCAATACATCTGTACTAATATTATAAATGCGAAAGTGTGTGTGTGTCTTTCTGTTTGTATGTCTGTTACCTCTTCACGCTTGAACCGCTGAACCGATTTAGATGAAATCTGGTATTAGACTTAGTTCATAGTTATTTATTCAGTAACAATATACATTGTATTTGAAATAAAAATGTCAAAATAATACAAATAATAATTCAAAAAAAAAAACAATACAGTAACAGAATGTAACAATAAAGAATAAAAGAGAGAATTAATAGGGAATCAATAATAAGGAGTTTATATAAGTCAACTATGTCTATGTATCAATCAAATAATTTACTAAATGTCAATCTAATGCATAATTATAATACATATATCACAGTCAGTACACACCGTATCACACAGTACCTATAATAAGTCTTAATAATATAGGATAAATGAAAAAAAACTAGTAACAGAATGTAACAATAAAGAATAAAAGAGAGAATTAATAGGGAATCAATAATAAGGAGTTTATATAAGTCAACTATGTCTATGTATCAATCAAATAATTTACTAAATGTCAATCTAATGCATAATTATAATACATATATCACAGTCAGTACACACCGTATCACACAGTAATAAGTCTTAATAATATAGGATAAATTAAAAAAAACTAAAGAAAATCAATAGTAGATACATAGTTTTTATCCCGAAAATCATATCCCAAGGCGATATTAAACTATGTAGTTCCACGCGGACGGAGTCGCGGGCAGATGCTAGTAATAAAAAAAAACGATGTCCACAATAATCAACAACCTCAACATCACATTCACACCTAAGGCACTGGTCCCACCGCCAGCTAGTAAGCTAGAAAAGTTGGGCGAGTAGCATTACATTGCGGATCTGTAAAGGTCGATTGATCACACTGTGCCTGGTCAGCACGCAATGAACCGTTACTCGCCCAACTTTTCTAGCTTACTAGCCGGCGGTGGGATCAGTGCCTAAGACCACATAACCTCAAAATTATCACAGCGTCTGCAAATTGTCTACACATTTGTTACTTAATTTACTATCAAACTAAATTAAACTTAATTGTAATACTATAAAGCTCATTTCACATTAACCTCCCCGCAATTAAACTACAAAACTTGAGAGGTCACACTAGGTGTTTTATTACTAGGTACTGGATTATGTTTACATTATGTAAATAACTGTGTTTGAATAAGTGTAATATTGCGATCCTTATTTAACTTAAGGGGCTCTCCAGGCGCTTTTTGGCTAGTTTTGACGAGTTTTAGGTTGATATCCCTCCGTCAAAACTACAGATATATTTATGGAACAAACACCTATCGGTTGTTTAGTTCTTTTATCTAAATATTTTCAGTTTTTTCTGAAAATAATTCATATTTATTTTTTTATGATTTATTCAAACATGGTCCAAAAAAGCTCTGTTTTCGATATGAGTATGTTTTTCATGCACTTTTATATATGAAATCTACATATAACTATTCCTTATTGACGTCTCTAATAACCCGCGAGAGATTTTTATTTTAAACTCATTTTCACAAAAGTTACGTCCAAAAAACTGGTTTTTTGGCCTGCAATTGCCAAAGTTTGGCGCCATATATCCCGAAAACTGTGAGGTTTGAAGTAAATATGGTATACTATTCCGGTAAAACTCGTTGTTGTTAATACGAGAAGCCATTAAAAACACAAATAAACCGACAGTTATAGATCGAAGGTCATTGGGAGCTAGGAGCCCCTTAACTCAGGTCATATGAGGTGGTGGATAGTGGATTATGTTAAAATATTATTCAAATGTAAAACGTAATGTGTGATGTCGCGTCAGAACATAATTATTTTATTAAGGGTTTTTTGTATGCCTCTGTGACCAGAGAGTGATCTTTTGTTATTTAAGGGGGATTTTTTTTTAGAGTATAAGCGATTTTAAAACGTGATGTTTTTTTTTTTTTTTTTTTATTACTAAAACAGGTTACATAATATAAATTTAACCTTATCTGCCAAACTGCGTAACAGTTTGTTGGCAGAAAACATGAACCCTCATTTATTACACTACGTAGGTGTTTATATATGTACCTTATAATATAAATCGTATAAACTAATTAGGTATATTGAGATAATATCTACTTAATGCATACTCGGTCGACACGGAAAGGTAGCTGCCGCCGCACGCCCGGCTTGGTCCAGTGGTAGGTACTTATTTATACCCTATTCCATACAAGATCAGTAAGTAAGTAGTAATAAGTAAATCTAGGACAGAATTTCCTTTTGATATCCTAAATAAACGAAGAAAAGTAGATGATTTCGTCCGTTTAAATTCTGGTGTTATATGGAACGAGATGTTCATTTCATAATAAGAACTATTTATATTATTTTAAAGATTTATAAGAAAAGAAATACCATTTAAACCTAAAAGTATAGGTTAAAAACATCCCCATATCGCTGCCAGGCGGTCAGGTCAAGTACTATAATTGTAATTAGCTTTTTTGGCAAAAGATGATTGACTGTTATGTTTATTTCGTCTTTTTATTTTAACAGTGGTCTTCTTTTTCAAAAAAGCTGGTAGAATTTTGACTTGTAAAAATAAAAAAAATCATTTATTTACTATTTCATTAGGTGGCGATGCTTATCCTCAGGGAGAGGTAAAAGGCAAGCCTTCTATGGTCACGTGAAGCCAAGCGCTTGCAACCCATTAAAGGGCTAAGTACCCAAAGTTTTCATCTATTTTTGACAAGTTTTGAATCGTATCTCCTACTTTTGCACTACAGATAGAATTATAAGTCAAACAGCTAATCGGTTTTTCAATCTTTCATCTCCATTTTTGTCTAACGGATTTTGAAAAAAATGAATTCTTAATTTTGTATGATTTTTTTAAACATTAACTAAATAAATACTTATTTCGTATTGACGTGAAAGATCTGACATATACGAAATCTACATATTTGGGTTCGTCTATGACGTCTCTAAAAACGTGTCTAGGGTTTTCATTTTAAACTAATTAACACAAATGTTTTTTCCCCGCGGTCCGAGGTTTTCTACACCGAATAGTACAAATATGAATCCACTGTCGATGGCTCCATACTGTGCGCCGTTTGAGACCCCTCGGCTGAGTCAGCAGTGGAACCAGCCTCTCTGTGAGCTGTAGAATTCGCTGTCTTACTGTTATATTTTTTTTAAATTTCGGAAAATTCTATCTATAACAAAATTATATACAGTGCGTTACCGGTAAGCGGCCTTTATTTAAGAAGGGTAATAATTCCGGCTTCATAAATTTTCTACCAAAATTTAAATTTCCAGCAATGTACAGCAAAGTAAATTGACAAGTAAGTGTAACTGACAGCCTTTCATACTTTGTTTATTACGGCGTCATACACCTATTACATTGAAGGTTTGGATTTTAGAAAAATAATTGTGCAGTTAATTTACATAATTATGATTTGCAAACACATGCAAGCAATTGCTAATGGAACATATTATTATCAGTTTTAATAAATGCCCGCGTGCCATAACACACTGTATAGTTATTGAATCAGCTCACAAAATTTCAGGATAATCGGTTGAGAAATGCGACATGTAGAGAAGAAAATACGGACAGGCTCCGGACGTGTTTTTTTTGTCGAAGCTAAAACTGAGAATATCGTTCGCTTCGCTCGCTCGTTCGATGTAGTCCCCGGTATGTGTGACGACCCATGCACCAAGCCGTCTGTAAGCGGTGTTCGTCAAAAATCTGAATGTATAAGTATGGAAAGTTCGACAAGTGTCTATGGAATGACATATCTGCCGGCGCCATATTTAACGTTCATCGGCCTGTAATCGTAAGTTAGTACAACCACTAAGTCCCGATTAGTAAAAATAATTTACCTACTTATGATTCAATAGGGAGTATTTCTGCAATGTTCTGCCGCCAGAGTGAAGCACTAGCACATACTGTAAACAGTTTTTTGACAAGTCCTTCAAAGCTCTGTAGGTATTCAAATTACTATAATATAGAGAAGGGAATATTCTAATACAATACAATAATGCATCATTGCTGCGTATTTGCTTGCACGAATTATTTGATACTAATAAATATGACATTATGACATGATACCCTACGCAGAGTTTTGAGTAATATTCCCTATTATTCAACGATATTTTGAGCGTCAAAAGAAACATGACAGAAACACGGTTACTTTCCTACGTATAACGTTTGTCCCAGTAATATAGTATGCAATTATGCATGTATATTTAAATGGATGTAATATGATAAACGTCTGCGGCTTATGTTTGACACGCGACAAATTGCCTGCCATTTTGAAATTATGCGTTCACATAATAAGCTTTCGTGCGTTCGTTTAAGGGAATACATATATTATATCTAATGAAATATAATTCGCAACTTAGTGGTTCCAAATGTTTTGTTTCAAGCAGACGTTTTGGTAACTGATTCCTTTTAACCTTACGAAAATGTTTTCATTACTATAAAGGTATTTTTTTGGGTTATGTTGGAGTAAAAAATGAGGGACCATATTTTCTTCAAAAGAAGCTCCTTCATACCATACTAATCGACTGATACGTATTTTATAGTATACGGATGGATTATGTATAATGCTCCGCCAAAATAATGTACAGCCCAATAAACCGCTTCGAATGTAGGTACATAAATTATTGAACAGTGCATTATCTCCCTGAACAATCTTGGTTTGTATTAGTATATACATGTACATGAAACGAATTTATAAATTCGTGGTCGTCCCTCATTTATTCGGTCCTCTTTAAGAAGCTCCTTATTTCAACGTATCGGTGTGATCAGTCCGTGTCGACTGATAGGGTCGACCTTTTCCCTCGTATAATAATTTATTACTGGCAAAGATTAATCGGCAGATGCGTCACATTCTAATAAATTAAATTAAATTTATTTTAAATGCTCAATATAACGATATTTACAGTGTTCTCGTTAGTTATTGTAGTTGTACTACATAGGTGATTCGTTGAACGTTATAACTCGCGACGACTGCTGAAAACTCTTTGCTCGCCGAGCGGCGCACGCGCGAATACAAGAGCAGTTGACGCAGTAATAAGTGTGATAAATAATAATGAGTGAAACAGTTTATTTTCAAGAGTGGCACAAGTCTGGTATTGCTAGTTTGGTTGGTGGTATTACCACATATCTACAGTTGGATTTTTAATGATTGTACATAGAAAACACGGGACATGTGGGAACAAATGCCTTGGCCTCGTCCTCGACGGTCCTCGACCCCGCGCAGACCTAAGCAGCGATGGCTGGATGTCGTGAAGGCCGACATGATCCAAAACCGGCTCACTAAGGAACACGCCCAGGATCGTGCCAAGTGGAGGAAAGCGAGTAGGAAAGCGGACCCTGGGAAAGGCCGGGATAAGGTTAGGTAGAAGAAGAAGTAAGTATATAGAAACAGCAAAGTCAGTTAATAAAATTGGCATTAATACCAGTGGTACCGTTTGCTCAAACAATTTAAGTGAGAACAAAATAGAAATGATTATCCCCGAGAGAGAAAACAAACATAGTTTATTCACCATAAAACGCAAGTCCGTCCTGAATTGTATTTGCTACTGCAAAACATCGCATAGTGTGAAAACACACCCATCCCTTGAGTATAAGCTAAGAAAGCATTATTCTATAGCGGCCAACTTTTCACTTCGCATCTTGTAAATAAGACACAACCAAAATTCAACCCTGTGTC
The DNA here is from genome assembly GCA_947049275.1 of Epinotia bilunana. Taxonomy (NCBI): domain Eukaryota; kingdom Metazoa; phylum Arthropoda; class Insecta; order Lepidoptera; family Tortricidae; genus Epinotia; species Epinotia bilunana. The sequence continues at coordinate 3,096,129 of OX346270.1, read as the reverse complement.
TTTTACTAAAGACTGTTCTCTATTTTAGGAACTACGTTAATATCGTGGTTTTATATAGTATAGTGTTGCAATTAAATGGTTCATATTTTATCGTAAGTTTCCAGAGGTAGTTGTCTCGCTGAATTCATAATTCAAGTGCCAACCCTAGTAATATTATTTGTATAAAATAGGTTGTGAATATCTAATTGATTTGATGTTTTAATACCAGTGTTACACTAAAATAATAATATAGAATAAGCATGCCGATTTTATCCTGCTAATATTATAAATGGGAAAGTTTAGATGTTTGGATGTTTGGATGTTTGTTACTCAATCACGCTTAAACGGCTGAACCGATTTGAATGAAATTTTGCACGAAGATAGTTTATAGCCTGGATTAAAGTATATGATAGTTTTTATCCCGGGTCCACGCGGACGAAGTCGCGGGCGGAAGCTAGTATTGCATATTTTATGACGTTATTGCACTTAAATTCCTACTAATATTATAAATGCGAAAGTTTAGATGTTTGGATGTTTGTTACTCAATCACGTTTTTAAACGGCTGAACCGATTTGAATGAAATGTTGCACGAAGATAATTTATAGCCTGGATTAAAATATAGGATAGTTTTTATCCCGGGTCCACGGTAAATTTTAAATAAAATGTTAATTGCTACCGGGGTATCAGTGCCTCTTACTTTGCAACCAATATCTATGTAATTTAATGATCTGATTATGCATGAAATAAATGAATATGAATATGAATAAAAGTTTGTTTTATTGATGCCTGCTTTCCAGACGGAAAATGCAGCAGATGATATTATGGCATGTATCTATACTAATACTATAAGTAAAGAAGAATTGTCTGTAGATTGTAGTTTTGTAAGTTTGTTTGCTTGTAATAATATGTCATGGATAATCTCTGCACCTACTTACCCGATTTCGAAAATTCTTTCACTTGTGTATAGAATGGACTATTTGGATGGTCATTAGACTAAACTTTATCCCTCTGCTTTGCCTGCATTATCTGCAATACCCAGGCAAAGCCGCGCGGGCAGTTAGTGTTGTATGTAGCTGTAGACTTTGTTCCCAGCTGTCGACGCAACTGGGCGGCAACGCGCGTTGTAACAACCTTGGAGTTGAAAACATCTATAAGCTATGGTGACCGGCATCAGGCGGGCCGTGCAACTGTTTGCCGCCAACGTGGTAATAAATTGTACCAACCAATTGTATCCAACACATGTATACCTACTCGAAACGACTTGCAATTTGAAAAGGAAAGATTTATAGTGCTCGTTGAAAATAAAACTAACTTCAAGAAGCTTGCGGTAACAAAGGCCCGAGTCCAATCGAACTAACTTAACTTTAACTCGTTTACTGTCGTTTATCCACTTAATTTGCGGTCTTTTCAAAAATACGGTTGCCGTACAACCTCAGACCAAGAAAAAAATACAGACGGAGCGTTACGAACAGTCTAGCGAAGCCAACCGGTTTTCAACCAAGCCCCATAGGTTTAGCACACGCTAAAGAAATTGCGCTAAGCATTGCGACACGTGCTCAAGAGTTTTGCGCAATTTTATCTGTATATGTGTGCGTGAGCGCGTGCTAAACTTGGTGTAGCTTGGTTTTGTTTGGCTGTGATTTGGCTTCACTTGACTGTTCGTAACGCTCCGTCTGTATTTTTTTCTTGGTCTGAGCGTACAACGTGACTACCGTATCTACCTACAATACATGTTACTTTCATAAACAACTATGCTATCTTGCGTGGGGAGTTAGCAACGCAATTGTCTGGTGAGGTACGGCACAGCGAAATGTCATCCCGCTCGAATTAGGAGCAGCCCAACTGGGGAAGTACCTCCGCCTTGCAGAAGGCCAGAGTCATAATAACACTCCTCGCATCAGCCCCTGAAATTAGCAGTTAAGTAGTGCGTAATGAATGTTTGAGGTGCTTGCAAGAAGATGGATGTGCGTCTCTCTTCTGTCTGAGATTTATTTATTTTGTTATATTGTATTAGTATTGTTATTTGTACTGTTGTTTGTGTTGTTTCACAGTGATTTAGTTTCGGCTGTTATGGCTATGACATGTAGAATGCTGTTGCTAGTGCCGTGCACCTTATCTAGCAGTGAGGCAGTTTTCTTGCGGCAGACAGCATCAAAGCCGTCTGTGCGCGCCTCGGTAACATTGATGACGCATTGCAGAAACGCGGCAGTCCCAACTGCACTCAAAATGCATTACTATATTGGATGCGCAGGGCATTGTAAGCCCGTTGAGTATATCTGACCACAGACTTGACGTGTACATTGACGTGCAGTCAATACCAAATATCATCTAAATCGGTTCAGCGGTATAAGGTAACAGACAGAAAGACAGATTCACTTTCGCATTTATAATATTAGTACCACGTCAAAAATAAAATCCGAATCCAACTAAAAGGCAATACCTACTTGTGTATCTGATTGGAATTTATAGAGCGCATTTCTGATACTCTCGTGGCATGCCACTGAGCTCGGTTGACAACGTTCTTATTAGCAATTCTTAACAAATGAGATTTTTCACTACAGCATTTCAACACACCATCTTTTTTTAATATACAACGACGGTGGCAAACAAGCGTACGACCCGCCTGATGGTAAGCGGACACCGCAGCCTATAGACGCATGCAACTCCAAAGGAGTAACATGGGCGTTGCCGACCCTTGATATGTTCGAGGATTCGCCGTGTTGACAGCTGAAGGAACAAATTCCCTCGCTCTCAGCACAACGCATCCTCGGGAGCTCTGGCGAACTTGCTCACCTCCAGGAACACAACACTACTACAGAGCAAGTAGTAGTGTTATTATGGCTGTGGTCTTCTGCAAGGCGCAGGTGCTTCCCCAGTTGGGCTGCTCCACATTCAAGCAGGATGACATTTCGCTGTTTTTTTTTTAATGGACTTTCTTGGAGCCGGGCCTCCCAGGACCCTTTTTCTCGGCTTTGACAATGCGTGTATTGGCGAGAGGGCCAACCAGCAAAAATTATACAAACTAAAAACTTAGACTAGGAGATTATATAACTAAATTTGCTCGCTGGCCTTAGGGGCCGATGGGTCTTTCACTCCCTGTAGTAGAGAGGGAGTTGGCGTCACTACCCCTTTCAGGTGACAGAGTTGACGGAGTTTGGTGAGATTGAGTTAAGTCTGTGACTATAGCGTCACTCCCCAGCGCAGGGGGAAGACTAAAGGAAGATTTAGAGGCCCTTGGAAAAGGGATCCAGTGGGGCGCCTCGTCGCCGAGTAGGCACCCTGGGCTGTAGAGTTGAATTAAGTGTGGAGTCAGTGCCATTCACTAGTGCATTTGATGTTGCAACGTTTGTGTTTGGGTTTAAGCCACTGTCAGTCTGTAACTGTTTATTTCTGGTAGCTAGTTTTCTTTGGAGACGGATATCGTTTTCGTGAGCTAGAGTGATTTCGTCGTCGCTGTCCAAAAGTGCGTTAGCCTTTCGCTGTGCCCTACCTCACTAAACTATATAACCCTGCCACATACTCGAGTGACGTGGGAGAGAGCGAGAAAAGGAGACAGAGACATAAAGTAGTAATGCCACTCGTCATGCCGCTCATCTTGCTTCTCGCCATGCCCACCGCTCCCGGTTTTGTCAAGGTAAGTCAAGGTTTTGGCGCGAGTCAATGGAGCGGCAATAAAAGCAAGTGACCTAGTGCAGAACATCGCCATTAATCGCGTGAGTAGAGCAGCGTGTCCTCAGAGAGGCCAACATCACGGCAGCGAGGAGCAGAGCGGTGAGCAGCGCGAGGGCCATAGTGTAGCTGAAGTAATAGACAGATTTGACGACCGGTTTAGCGTAGTTGGTAGTGATATTTTTTCCTTAGGCACGGATGTTTTCTATATTAAGTAGGTAATTATTTATCAACATAAATATGTTTATCGTCGTCTAGTACCCATAGTACAAGCTTGCTTAGTTTGGGACTAGGTCGATTGGTGTAAGATTGTCCGCAAATATTTATTTATTTATTTATATTATGTCACCGTAAGATTGTGAACACCGTCAGTTTATAATCTCACTCGCGATATAATAAACTGTCAAAAAAATGTGAACTCCCAAAACTATTTACAATTTAACGCATTATTTTTCGTTAAATTATAATCTGTCGAGTAGAAACAGTAGTTTAGTTATATTGTAATCTAAAGGCATTTAATGTATAATATTACGGTGACATATACATATAATATATACATATGTCTGTCGTTCCACGTGTATAATATGAGGAGGATGTTCAAGTGTTCATCAATTAATTGACATTTGATATTACTGGCCTCCGCTTTTCATGTCTTCTAAATGCAACCTTAAACTCGTAGCCATATAATCGTCATTAATTTGAACAACTTACATAACCATATACACACATAATCCTAGTCACGGACCTTTCTTCTAATCGTCACCTTAAATTTAAAGTCATAAAGTCGAAATACAATTAACCTTATTATATCATAAGTCCTAATTCAAATATATCGGCTATATCCATCCAACAAAGACTGCACTCAATCCCTCCTGGATATGGAAATTGATAAAGTACTATTGTACGTTCAATCATGTGTAAATGTAGGGTCAGGCTCCCTAATGTGATGGTAAAAGGAACAAGGGCATTGTTATAATAGTGGTTCAACCAGGCATATGTCTCCTTAAATGTGTAGTAATAAGAGATCTAATCGAATTGTCTGGAAACTTAATAAATAAAGTCCTAAATATATTGGACGATAAAAAAAAAAACCCAATGTTAATAAATATCTTTAAACCAACAGTGAGAAAGTTTAGAAATAAATCAAAAGAAGATTTTAAATAGCCATTACGTTCTAAAGAGCGAACGACGCGAACGAGTTTTCCCCTTGGGCTAATATTCTTTCGTATGTCCGTTTGTCCAGCTGTTTCCCTCGACCGGTCGCATTTCTCTTTCAGTAATTATACAGATTTATTTTAATTTTGTATTAAGCACTAACGCTGCTAACGAAATTATACATTTTAAATTAAAGGAAAAATTGAAAAAATTAATGCTCCTATCTGGATTCGAACCGGCGACCACAGGCATTCATGGCCCGTCGCTACTTACCAACTGAACTATCGGAACAATCTGTCTCGGCCACTAAATCTTTCAATCAGTTCCTTCCTACAACGCCTTAGGGAGGCGTGTAGCGACATCTACCAGAAGACTTAGGCTTCTTAACGGCACCGACGTCTCAAATTATATTGAGAAATCGTCAGTAACGATAAGGGCTTCTGCTAGAGAATTCTCGAGGCGAGAAATCTCGAGAAATTTGCCGTTCGTCGAGACGGGAAAAAAAACTCAATGCCTCGAGAACTCGAGAAATAAATCTCTTGTGAAAAGTAAAAAAAACACGGGTATAACACGTGATACTCGTATGTGTAGCTTAGCTTATCGCAACGACGGCGCCTGCACCCCGTGGTGTATGTTAGTAATCATTGCGTGCGGTTGCATTGTATTTGTGTTGCCATAGACATAGTGAAAGTAAGTACCTTTTGCTCTTAAATACGTACATAGGTTTCATTTTATCAGTTAGATTTACGACTAACAAAATGATTTTAAATCAATTTTACTGTAAGACTGTAACTCATGGTAGATTTAAGATTTGGTTGGTTAGTTCTGCCGCTTTAAGGAGAAAAACCATAACTGTCAATTTTTGCGAAATTGAGTTATTGTCACCCTCGGAATCAGGAAAACATGTGATTTTTCTACCTAGCAGTTATTTTTGTATCTCTAACAGGTCACGATTTCAACAAGCATAACTCTCAGACCAAGAAAAAAAGACAGACAGAGCGCCACGAAAAGTCCAGTGATTAATAAAAAAATATTTTGACAGCATTGCGGCACGTGCTGAAGAGTTTTGTGCAATTTTGTTTGTATATGTGTGCGTGAGCGTGTGCTAAACTTGATGTAGCTTGGTTTTGTTTGTATGTGGTTTGGCTTCACCTGACCGCACGCAACGCCCCGTCCGTCTTCCTTTCCTGGTCTGAGGCATAACTAGCTCGACAGTGAATTATTTGAACATCAATTAAAAAGGCCATTCAGACAGCTGGAACTGCAGATAAGAGCAACACTCAAATAACTGGAAATTTAATAAAAAAAGAATTTCAGTTGCTTGAGTCTACTGGGCAACGAACACCTACTCTGGAAAAAATGTACAAAGCTGTAATGACTATTAAACCGAAATCTACGGAGAATGAGCGTATTTTCTCCTTATCGGGAAACATTGTAACTAAAATAAGGAACCGCCTGTCAGATGACGCTGTTAATGCTCTTGTTTTTCTAAAAGCCTATTTTATAAGGCATTTTTTTTTATTCAAATTTGATTTTTAATGTTGATTATTTTGCGGGTTACGGATTAGTTTAATATAATGACTTTGATTTGATGTTATCAACATAATATTTTGTGATTATAAAAGAGTATTGTTAATTTAAATTACCAGGAATCTGTTTACTCCAAGAAAACAGTTTTTAAAGTTATCTACCATGTTAGAAAACTTGTTGATTTTATTTTACTATATTTTTTATTTCTTGTTGATTTGTTGATTATTACGTGACATTTATGTTGACTAAAAAATCATTACTTGATTATCGATCTCACCAACGCTTTCTATGTAAGGTTTCCTAAGTCAGATTAGTAATAAAGACATTTTTGTTTTAAAATATGGTGTTTTATTGAAACTGAAAATTTCTCGAGATACTCGAGAAACTCGAGAAATCCTGGTCGAGAATTCCCGTGCCTCGAGAAATGAAAAAGGTCGAGAAACCAGAAACCCTAGTAACGATGCGCCACCCCATACAGCTTTAGCTCAGTTGGTAAGTAGCGATGGGCCATGAATGCCTGTGGTCGCCGGTTCGAATCCGGCTCGGAGCATTAAATTTTTCAGATTTATTTTGTCCATAACTGGACTAGTCTTTTATAAAATAAAAAGCTGATTTTAGATTATTTTTTTTAACTTGCTAGCCGTCGACTTCTACTGCTCACATAGCAACTAGTAATTTTATTATGGTCTAGTATGGATGGACCGCCCGCGGCACATAACTAGATACTGAAGTAGGTGATCGAGTTACACTTGATATTATTCGATGTGAGCGACTTTTTATTAATCTGTTATTGGAATTGGAATCTTCTACCTGGAGCTGTAGAGTTGCTTTTTGAATGGACTAATTTGATGCAATCGTAATCAAATAATCACAAGTATAAACGGTAAAGACGAAACGCCAGCGAGCACTTCTTATGGAACTACGTAATTTCTTCCAATATCTGTTCGGGTTGCAATTCCACAGACCCATCACCTTCAAACTGGAGAATTTCTTTCTCGCTTCCTCTTAACTCTAACCACATGATAAGAACGGCCAAACTAGACGTTAGATGAATGCTCGGATGACCAAACGTGATGTAGCAGGAAATTGCATTAGACGTAACGGCTTTGGGCGGGAAAAGGTCCGATAACTCCGTAAAATGTAGCCAGGGGGTCAATCTGACTAGAAAAATCTTATGATAATATGATATGCGTGTTGCACGCACTTGGTTTGCCGCGTTGCCGAGCTAGATCGCATGAAAGCACAGCTAAACCTAGGTAGCTAACCTAGATAAACCTGTGGTGCGGTGTTCTAGAGATGACTAAGGTTGCCATGGCTCCCGAGGATGGGCTGCGTGGAGTATGAGGAAATTTCATTTGTTTTTAGCTGTGTTCATTTATTTAACCCTATGTTTCTGGCTCAAACAGGACAGTAGACATTATGCGTATTGCATTTCAGGTTTATACCATTTTTCCTGTGGTGATTTGCCGATAAAACGTGTATTATTTAAATTCTACAAACTAAATCAATCAATTTCAAAAGTTAGAAACTCGTTTCCATGAATAACTTATTAATTAAGTAAACATTCACACAAAGTTTTGACACTAAATCAATGCTAATTTTGCAATGAATCGCTTATATTAAAGATTAATTACTTAACACTCACTCCCAGCGCGTTTATCATGAGACGGCCGACGACGACAGGTCGGTCTCTCTCTTATTAGAACACATAGAACAAGAGGTATAGTGCGAGAAAAATCGAAAGTATGTCGCGGCCGTCTCATGATAGACGTGCAGGAACCCACCCAGCAGGCGCCTACGCCGTGGCGTCTTTCCGTTACTTAAAGGGAAAACCACGTATCCGCTACGTTAGTACGCGTAGCGATTCTTGGCAGCGAGTGTGTTAACGACTTTAACCCATTCAGCTATGATATCGACTCATGCGTCAGAGAACTAATTGTGCATGCCACTAAAAAAATAATACACATTCTCAATTTCGTAGACGCTTGTCGAAAATACCCCCCAAAACCCTAGGGGGTTCTAGGGGGATCTAGGGATCTCTATAAGTGTGACAAAAAGGAATATATCACTCGTTGTCCCTTTCAAAGTTCCATTTTATTTTTTATTTGGCGCAAGTGATTTAGTACGAGTTTGCGGCAAATAAACCATTACCTGCCCAAATAGGTTACCAATAATTACACGGTTCAACTCACGTATTAAATGTCACTACGGGCGACATGTTTCGAACTCTTCGGGACACTAAACGTGGGGGAACTAAACGTGTCTAGGGAAATGATGAAACGAGTTGACTTTGCAAGTTCGTTTCGTCAACTCACTGACGTGTTACAGGGATTTTATCAAATCACCAAACAAGTCTGGTGGAATGAAAAACGAGTTGCCTTTTTTGGCTGATTTCACCATTTCACTAAACAGATTCAGGGATTTGATCAAATGAATGAATTTTTCTAATGGATTCGCCATTTTACCATCCTGCGTGATTTGGTCAAATCCCTTAGATATTTGTTCAATACTCTGTTTTGGCCATTTCCCTGCGACATATCGACCACCCGTTCTATCGGTCAAATAATAAATACAAGACCGTCCAGACTTCGAGATTTGTTGTTAGATACATTTACATTTAACGACAGCATTCGAATTTATTATCTGTCGAAGAACTTAAATCATTGCCGTTCTACAAATAAATCGGATGCGAACGAAAATAAATATATGTTTTCTTACCGAAACCTTGGCTTTAAAATCGAAAAGATTTCAACACGATTCGATATAAACGTAGATGTGTTTTGGGTGTCGACTGTGAACGAAATATAAACGCCACGACATTGTGTTCAAAGAGGTTGGTTTCCTCTTTTCACTAGAATAACTACACTAAAACTAACTGCGAGATTGGGTAAGTTTAAGGGCCGATTTTTCAATTCCCAGATAAAACTATCTGTCAGATAAATGTTAGCTCTCCTTTTCTTTCATATGACTTAAGAAAAAGATGGTGATAATTTTAACTGACGGATAACTTTATCTAGAGATTGAAAAATCGGCCCTGAATGAAATAAATGAATTATTATTCTGCACGTCAAAATTCTACCAGGGTTTCTGAAAAAGAAGACCAGTTGAGAAGAAACGCCGAAATAATCACTACAGTCAGTATTTTTTGCCACAAAAAGATTATTACCATGTTAGTTCTTAACCAACTTAACATAAGTCAATATGAATATGAATACAAAGAAAAAAAAAACCTAAAAATTCTATAAATGTTTTGGGGGTATTTCGTTTAATTTATTTAAAAAACTGGTCTACATGAAACGGATCACAATATAACATCAACTGTGTAATTTTAGATTGATGATTTGTCCGACAACCATAAAAATTTAATAACTATAACTTAGAAAAGTTGAAAAACCCCCGACCTTTTTATTTCAAAGTCCAATATCTCAAAAACGGCTAAACATCCTACTAATATTATAAATGCGAAAATTTAGATGTTTGGATGTTTGTTACTCAATCACGCTTAAACGGCTGAACCGATTTGAATGAAATTTTGCAAGAAGATAGTTTATAGCCTGGATTAAAATATAGGATAGTTATTATCCCGAGTCCACGCGGACGAAGTCGCGGGTGGAAGCTAGTATTTTCATAAAACATTCGGGTTACATCAGCTTTCGAATAAAATGAACCGCATTCAAATCGGTCCATCCGTTTGGGAGCTACGATACCACAGACAGATACACAGATACACTGACACACAGACACGTTAAACTTATAACAGCCCTCTCTTTGCGTCGGGGGTTAATAAACCTAAATGAATCACATGAAGATGTAATGTTTAGTTTATTAAAGCGTACTTTAATTTGCCTGCTGTTTAGTTTCTCTATTTTTCTAAAATATATGCAATCGCGCACTTAATTTAATTTGTTCACTCATTCGCTCATTCACTTAATTTTTTTGGAAATAAGTACTGTATGTAGCAGCGTAATCCTTGACCTAAACTCCCTGCCTATAGGTATTCGTAAACGCGATCTGCGACAATGTAAGATATTAAACAAGTGAGTCACGAACTAACTGTTACAGTTATGGTCGTGTTAACCCGATAATGTGTTTTACAACCGTTTTATGTGCTCGCAGCAATAACAGTTATAACGGTAGTCGTATCGGACTAAATTATGTAATAATCGTTTTTGTGTTTGTTTGGTGTCTTCCTTTTATGGTTGTTAAACAGAAAAGTCATAAGGTTGACTGGTAGATAATGCTTACGGCATTAAGTCCGCCTCTTGTACGCTAATTTGTTCTTTGCTGCAATAAATATTAAACAAATAAATAAGTTGGACAAAAATATGATATGCTATAAACAATACTTTGTGGCACAGTTGTGTTATTTTAGTATTTTATTTGATATAGCTTCCGTCCGCGACTTCGGCTGCGTGGACCCGCGACAAAAACTATTCTTTATTTTCATCCAGGCTATAAACTATCGCATGTTTTTTTCTTCAGTAATTGTCAAAATCAAGGAAAATATAGCTAAGAATCATCTCGACATTAGCTCTCACATCTGTTTAGAACCCACAAATACACACGTTTAACTTATAACCCTATTCTTCGTCGGTGGCTAAAAGCTAATCTATTAATTGAAGAGTATCATTTTAACGTTTTGTTCTAAACAGAACTTCGAAATAAAATGAGGTCAAATTAATAAAGGCTAATAAATTCCTGATCATAAACCGAAAACTAAAACGTAAATATTTTCCGTACCTAGTATTTCTATTTTTATTGGTTCTGAAGATAAATAGGGGTTAGAAGTGCTCTGTGAGAATATTGCCGTAAAGTAACTTGAGCGGTTTGCATTCGATACAAGAAATACGAGAGATCCTGCGCGCTCCGAATTAGTAGGTACGGTCGAGGTCAAAGATATGTTTACACTTTTGCACCTTATTGCCTTGTAATACGAAGATTCTCATCTTGTATGGTGCGTTAATATGACCTTTGGAAATATCTAGATACTATTTAATTCGACTTATAGTATCGAATTTGTATTTTTTTTTTGCGTACGGAGACTGCGAGAACCTCAGACGGACACATGCTATCGATCGAATAAGGTTCGGTGGCTAGGACTCATAAGGTCTCGTACGCAGAACGTCCTTTAGTCACCGTCGTATAAGTTCCCAGTCGCGCACTCTGTGCGACCAAGCCCTTAAAACACAGTTGCTAGCGGTGGCACTAAAATAGTATTTTATGCAATCGTTATATAATGTAAGATGCTTTTTCAGCCGAGTACCACGTTTATGCCACGAAGCTCGCTGAGTGGCCTAATTAAGGTACGAGACTTAAAAAGCTAATTATATAACTATTGTAAAAAATACTTTTTCTACGAGTCAACTGAACTAATTAAACAAACTTGGTATCTATCTATTGAAAACGAAGTGCAACCAACGGATTTTTCTTTTTTGTGCGTTGATGTCTATTTACCTTTTGACTTTCCCATGACGGCGTCCTATTGGTCAAATACATTATAGTTCAGTAAAGGCGCCACGTGATTGGTCAATTTCATTTTAGTTGTCACAACAGTTATGAAATGTTGAGTTGGGAGCTCCATAGTAAAAAGTATGTGATTTAAGTTTGGTGTACGAAGTCTTAATTCAAACATTAAGGTCGACGAGTATAAAAAATACATTTCATCCGTCTACGCCATTTTAAAATACACGGGCGTAAGTTTATGATGATACTATTTCTCAAAATAGATTTCTGGGTAGTACTGAAATTCTACATCTGACCCCGTACCATGGACGCGTTGAAAGTAAAGCGACTTTCAACGAGCACAAGCACGGGCACGTTAGCCTAATTGGTAGTGACCCTGCTTACGAAGCAAGAGGACCTAGGTTCGAGTCCCGGTAAGGGCATTTATTTGTGTGAAGAACGCGAAAATTTATTCCCAAGTCATGGATTTTTCTGTGTATTTTAGTATTTATTTATTTATATAAGTATGTTTATCGTCTTCTAGTAGTAGAGTACTCATAGTACAACAAGCTTTGCTTATTTTTGGGACTAGGTCGATCTGTGTAAGATAGTCCACTTTTTATTATTAAGTTACTAGCTACTAGCTTGCGCCCGTGTGCAGCGAGCTTCTTCTGCGTGGACCCGGGATAAAAACTATTTTATATTTTAATCCAGGCTATATACTATCTTCGTGCAAAATTTCATCCGAATCGGTTGAGCCGTTTAGGCGCGATTGAGTAAAAAATATCCAAACATCTAAACTTTCGTATTTTACATCAAATCTTGCAAGTTTTTGATCCACTTCCCGGTTTCCGATTGAGTTAAAATTTTGTAAGAATATGCAAATCGCGTGACATTGCAATATTACGATGACGTGGAGCTGATCTGATGATGGAGCTGGAAGGTGGCCATAGGAACTCCGTAATAAAACCACATAACCCCATCGAGTTACACAGAAAAGATATACAGAAAAGTACAGTCGGCAATAAAAGCTTGTACCAAAAATGAAATATGTTATACAGAAACTTTTATTACAATATTACCGGAGATCCTCGGTTTAAATTCAAGGGAAAAAGCCCGGTCATTTGGAAGGCGTGCGTGGGGATATAGATCTATCACATTATTATTATTCTATTTATGTATTTAGGTTTTTACAAAAATTATGTAAAAAGTAAATTATAAAACATTCATACAAGACATAAGATTATTATAAAAACCTAACAAAGTGCCGCCGGCAGCGAGGCGAGACCTAAGCCACCGTCTCAGGGCGACAGAAAGAGGAACCTGCCGACTATCCGCGCAGTGTCCAGACCCCGTAGCATGGACGGCCTTATCACACGATAAGTGACAAGATAGAGCATCCGTCACTGGCTGACACCTTTCAATAGAACGAGACAGACGCTCTATCTTGTCACTTATCGCGTGATAAGGCCGACCATGATACGGAGTCAGGTGTAGATACCGCCTTCTGTATGTGACCTTTAATCCAGCCATCTTAAGGTTTTTGTCGAGACTACGCTATTAGGCCGTTCGCAGAAACGACTATCGGGACAGTTATTATTAATATTCTAATAAAGTCTACTTTAGTCTGCAACCAAAATCACTTATTTATTTCCCGAACAAACATTTCTCCAAATGGCGATCAAATCAATATTTATTAGCGATGCGATCCGAGCGCGCGGAAATAGATTACTTTGATCTGACGTACCGATCATCTGTAGAACTGAGGTTTACTTTTCTAATAAAAATGTAATTCACTCGATAACCAATCTTATTTCTATTAGAATAAGGTCTTTGACAAGCGCACGTGGAGATTTGTAGTTCACTTTCAGTGATTTGCAGCCAGTTTAAACTGAATTTAACTCTATGGTGGCAGTTTTAAGGGTGTTGCTTAGTGCATATTGGAAAGCGGTTTAGGATATTTCGGTCCACTTCGCACATACTTGGAGCTGTTTGATGGATTTGTTGTATTTACATTGATAGTGTTATAAAATGTATACGGAATGGAAGTAAAACTAAGGTGTAGGTGGTCTAGTATAAAGATGTGTTTACACCTTATCGCATTGCAATAAGTTAATCAAATCTCAAATCTTATCTTATTCAAATAGGATTATGCAAAATGAAGTTTTTAAGAATGCTGTAGGTACCAGACTTCGGAATATATGTCGAATGTTAACCAGGTCAGCCTAGTGAGTAGTGTCCGTGTCTGCAGAGCGGTCTACTAACTAAAACTATTTTTTTTAACCCATTCAAGTCGAAACAAAGCTACGTGTAAGTACTAATTTGTCGCGCGTTCTTCTGCTACTAATGCCTCTGCTTGACTCAGCACGTCTATCATGAGACGGCCGCGACATACTCTCGATTTTTCTCGCACTATACCTCTTGTTCTAACTGTTCTAATAAGAGAGAGACGGATAGTGCGAGAAAAATCGAGAGAAATCGCGCGCCGTCGCGTGATAGCCGTGCGTATATAAGTTATTGGCCTTGAATGGGTTAAGGTATTTAAGGTAAACGTCCCAGTGCCCCACACTGGCCTAATACATGACATTTTCAATCTTATGTCAAAACAACAGAGGTAAACAAAACATAGGTGTAGGTCAGAGGGGTCACGTGACCCCTCTGACCACGAACAAAACGCGCGTTAGGTAGATCCAACTGTAATTTTTCCAAAAAAAATGGACAGTTAAATCCACCTAACGTGCGTACAATGCGTTACGTGATCGACCTGCTGGTGTCATGGTTTTTTTTATACAACGACGGTGGCAAACGAGCGTATGGCCCGCCTGATGGTAAGCGGACACCTATAAACGCATGCAACTCCAAAGGAGTAACATGGGCGTTGCCGACCCTTGATATATTTGAGGATTCGCCGTGTCGACAACTGAAGGAACAAATTCCCTCGCTCTCAACACAACGCATCCTCGGTAGCCCTGGCGACCTTGCTCACCACCAGGAACACAACACTACTACAGAGTAGTGTTATTATGGCTGTGGTCTTCTGCAAGGCGGAGGTACTTCCCCAGTTGGGCTGCTCCAAATTCAAGCGGCATGACATTTCGCTGTGCCCCACCTCACCATAAATGGTGATAGGTCAAGATGTCAACCAGTGGGACATTTATTTTACTATGTTTAATTTAAATCTGATTGAAGCTGGAAGAAACCTTCTGATTGAAGCAAATAACTCAATTGCAACATTCCAACTGTAAAACCCTCCTAAAACTATTAAAGGAGCCATTTGCATTTAACCGCAGCCGACTAGAACAGCTAAGTCACTGCATCTCTAGTGACATTTTGAGGTCAATTTTGGAAGGTTTCCTGTATTAGCTACTTAAAATTTCGTTGGACATCTTGATTAATCGAGATCAATTCCTGCCGCCGAGAATGGCGACCAAATTTTCGAGATTCTTAAGATTTTAAACTCGAACAATTCGCTCGAAATCTCGTGATATTCAAGTTCTCGAAATTGCAATAACCTCCTTTACTTTTTAAACTCCCGACAAAAACGAAAAGTGTTACAAGATTAACGTTCGTACGGTCACCAGCATTAATATCTGCTATAACAACGCGCGCGTAAATATCTGACACCACTTTATTTCGTGACGTGTAATGGCGGGGTCCCACGGCCTTTGAACTTACCGACTCCCGTTGGATAGGACGGGCGACGACAGGCCAACGCAGGCCTCATCGGCTGCGACGGGTCCCACGGCCCGTCGGTCCGGCCTGGCGCGGCCTCGCCTGTGGGAAATCAGGCCGTGGGACCGCGACTTAAGATATGTTTGCTGCCTTTGTTATGGCAGATACCTACTATTGCTGGTGACTACACATATCTACCTATCTGAGAGTCTATCAAACGGTTGAACAGATTTGATTAGGAGTTTTTTCATCAAGAGTATTGTCCGTTGAGATGGTTCACAGCTATATTTGTTGGGTGTGCTTTTTTATTAATTTACGTAGGTGCTAGGTTATTAATTTAACTGAAATGGCAATAATTACACGACAGTACTGCAGAATTCATATACCTTAACAAACCTCTGGTATCTAAAATAGGTTTATTGAAAGTTTATGAATGAGGACATAAATCTAGTGATGTCGCTGCATGACCTAGGATACAGGAAACTAGCAAATCATGGCACATCCAACCCGCCTGAATACTTAAAGCCCTCGCTCCGAGTCACCCGATTCTGCGTCATTTCCATTTCACTTGATTCCTGATGTGCTTCACTAGGAAATTACTTCGAACACCTAAGAATTTCCTGCTTCCGAAGGTTTTTATTTTTTAATATTTTACGTTCATCATCATATCAGCCGAAAGATGTCCACTGCTGGACATAGGCCTCCCCCAAAGAGTGCCAAAATGACCGGTCCTGCGCCACCCGCATCCAGCGGACTCCAGCAACCTTTACCAGGTCATCAGTCCACCTTGTGGGGGCCTACCGACGCCACGCCTTCCGGTACGTGGTCGCCACTCGAGAACCCTCCCGCCCACTGCCACTTAAGTTTAGCAATTCGGAAGGCTATATCGGTTACCTTGGTTCTGCTGCGGATAGCCTCATTTCTGATGTGATCACGCAGAGAAACTCCCATTTTTACGTTCATTCGTTCGTTCGTACATTTTACGTTCAGTTTTCATGAATTTGTGGTGAAAGTGCCAACCAATAAGCTACTGACCTTTATGGAGGAAATCTGGCCGAAGGGTGTATTTTTCGGGCTGTTTCAAAGCCGGTTATTTGACTCCCTGAAAATGTGCCGCACGTCGCTGTCTTTACATATTAATGTGTTATTTATGTTTTTTTTTATGTATGTTATTGTGTGTATGTGTACCCGTGTGGTGTCGGGTTAGAATTTCACCACCCGCTTTCTTCCCGTGGGTGTCGTAAAAGTCGACTAAGGGACCAGGGTTGAAGTGTGTTGTGGGCGATGGGTTAGCAACCTATCACTGCAATATCACATTTTGTCGATCTTTTATACCCACATTTATGCTAAAAGTGGCGCTGGAATATACGTTTCATGTGCTCTGCCTACCCCTTTTGGGAATAAAGGCGAGAATGTTTGTATGTATGTATGTACGTTATTCTGTAAATAAATTATATAAAAAACGTGTATTAGTATAAGTAATTTAAGGAGAACACTCACGAGTAAATCACAGATTACAACTAAGTAGAGACCATTATACTTTTAGGCGATGCCTTGATTTGAGTCGAACACGCCCCCTAGACAGAGCCACGCTGATGCCTTCCGCGCACGAGGGAAAGAGATGCAACACTCTTCGGGAATGGCTTTTTTGGAAAATTTTGATAAATACTAGCTTTGAGAAGTATTATTTAAATTTCATAAAGTGAGATTTTAGATGAGATAAAATACAGTATTAACTTGATTGTGTCTTAAAATAATGTAGGTACTATCGACAACACAGCTATCTGACCATCGGTGCACCTTATGTGTATTTTAATAAGGTTCTATATAAACACAGGATGGTCAGTTAACAGTGTTGTCGTTTGTACTTATCGTTTGAGTAGGCTGAGTAAAAAAAGAAAAATACAGACCCAACTTTGGATTTTTTTCTATCGAGGAAATTTTAAGCAATCATGTATCGATAAAATCAGATAAACAATGATATGGTCAAAAATCATATAGCTGAAAATCAGACCTTATTGTTTCTTAATCTAGTCAGAACGGCGTTTCAAAGCATGAGCAAACTGTGTTCTGCAAACCTTGCAGTTAATATTCATACAATCTTACCAGTGCTTGGATAGATTTGAAGTTAAGTAAGAATAAGCTCGTCTTATTTAACTTCGAACATGTAGCAACATTTCTAGTTTCCACCTAGGAATGGTTGAAATTGCCATAAATATATAAGTATATAATATACTAGTAGTTTGAAGTTAACTTGTCCAGCTGTTAGGGCCGAAACACATAACCGCGTTGCAGCGTCGCGCCGCTAAAATTGGCAGTAGCGTCAAATATTTCTAGCATTAAAGTAAAACTGGTGTCCTGTCGCCAATTTTAGCGGTGCGGCGCCGCAACGCGGTTATGTGTTTCGGCCCTAACACCAATTAAAAACAATGGGAAACAACATGCGACAATGCATGCGAACAATGCTCGGCAATGCGAGGAGTGTGATGGGTACATTTGCGCCCGGAATGACACGGGGCGGGTTATTTGACTAAGTATATTAACCTAAGTGTATTTTTATTTAATAAATCATTTGTTATTCTTAAAAGCTATTTTGTTCTTGAAACCTGTGGCCGACGGACAGACAAAGATGGATATATATCGCTGCATAAATATATCTCGTGATCTTCAATATTTAAGATTGTCAAATTTTGGTGCTACACAACTAGAAAACGAATCCTCCGTAAAACCTTATAAGAATTTCCAAGGAAACAAGGCAATATGAATAAACTGTTGGTAATAAGAAAAGCTGTTAACGCGGCGCCGTTTGCATGAGAATAGATGCAGCCATTTTGAATTCTCTGACGTCATGAAATGGCGTTGATGAAATGACAAACGCCATCTTCTTTTTAAGGCTTTGCTGGATGCTTCACGCGGATTGTCTAGGAAAATAAAAATTAAATGGGTATTGGAGTGTTGTTCCGAGAGGTGAAGTACTATTTTTAACCGACTTCAAAAAAGGAGAAGGTTCTCAGTTCGCTGGAATCTTTTATTTTTCAATTCAATTTTCTTTTTTTTTATGCTGATTATACCTACTGAACTGTAGTCGGTTATAAAACTTTGTTTTGAAAGTAAATTATACAGTTGTAATAAAGCGAAATTTAATTGCCTTGTTGACAGTTGACAGTACCGATATAGTGAACCATCATCATCATCATATCAGCCAAAAGCCGTCCACTGTTGGGCATAGGCCTCCCCCAAAGAGTGCCACAATGACCGGTCCTGCGCCACTCGCATCCAGTGGACTCCCGCGACCTTTACCCGGTATAGATATGGTGAATAATCAAATCAAGAAAGTGATGGCAACACGCCTGTGACTTATCAAAAGTTGCAAATATTTGCTTTGCACCAGGCAGGCCGGATGTGGCGGAACGCCCATACAAGTCGATTTCCACCGGACAGACACATACACCCACATTACCCCCTACATTACTACTGATTAGTTTACATAAAAACCGAAGTGCGAGTCAGACTCACTACATTATCTATAATAACTACAAATTTAAAAAGTTGTAAAACCCCCGACATTTTCATTTCAAAGTCCAATATATAAAAATCGGCTAAACAGATTTTCATAAAATATAGCTAAGAACACTCAAGATCACATCAGCTTTCGAATGAAAAAAACCGCATTCAAATCGGTCCATTAGTTTGGGAGCTACGATACCACAGACAGATACACAGATACACAGACACACAGACACGTTAAACTTATATTATATCACCCCTCTTTGCGTCGGGGGTTAAAAACGGCAAAAAAATAATGTCTGTTGTATGGGAGCCCCACTCCGACTCGCACTTGGTCGGTTTTTTAGTATTTTTTGTTATAGCGGCAAGAGAAATATATCATCTGTGAAAATTTCAACTGTCTAACTAGCACGGTTCATGAGATACAGCCTGGTGACAGACGGACAGAAAGACAGAGAGCGGAGCCTTGGTATAGGGTCCCATTTTACCCTTTGGGTACGGAACCCTAAAAAAATAGTTTAACGCTTTTATGAGCGTATTAAAAAGTTTTAAATGAGCGCATTAACTTACCAAACTGGTTGTCTATTATGTTTTTGCTGTCTAGGGCCCAAATGTACACTAGATATTTAAGTATTAGATCCTTACCTATGAAATTGGCGTTTTGTATGGAGAATTTTAAGAAAACTGTGATTTTCATACATTTAATTTTGCGGATTATTCAGCAATGTCAAATTCAATTCAAACCAAACAAAATTTTGGTAGGAATATAGAAAACTTTTAAGCTACGTTACACATATCTTAATTACTTAAAAATAGTTCGCATCACAAAACTATACGTAATTGGAACACTTGAACCGGTAGCACGTGAAAAGGGTGGTTTTCAAGCTTTAATTTGAAACACTAAATAAAAAATGAAAACCTATTATTTGTATTTAAAACCTTTGTTACATAGTCTAATATTGAAATTAAAAAATAATTTGGAAGTTGCAATAGTAATGCACATAGCACGTAGAACCGATGGCCGTTGGGGCGGAAAGGTTCTCGAGTGGCGACCCCATACTCGCAGGCGCAGCATGAGTGGAGCCCCAAGGTGGACCGAGGACCTGGTCAAAGTCGCGGGAAATAATTATACTTCCCCTTAAATCTCGTCCAGTAAAAAAACAGTCGACCTTAATTTTTAGCAGCGAACGGAATAAGCACTACGAATTAACGAACGCATAAAGTATAAGAATAGCGAATTGCTCAGAATTTTTGAAAGATTTCATCGTTGTGCCAAGAATCGCTACGCGCTACGCTCGTAGCCGATCCCGCGGTTTTCCTCGTAGGTGGCGGAAAGCGACTACGGCGTAGGCACTGAGACGGTTCTGAACACCTGCCTCGATTTTAGAGTAGGAATTGCTCGATTTAAATGGTAGGCGTTTTCGTTGGGACTTTGCTATTTAATTACGATGCTTTAAAAAGGCTTTTTAATGAATGTTGTTAAATTATAGAAATATTCTTAGAGTTGTCATTAATAATGATTTAAAATAATACGTTAAAACAAACATTTGTAGGATCCACATATTTTGGGATTGAATAGGTCGAGGTCTATTGTTTCCATTGAATACTTTTAATCTGTGCAATAAAGCAAATATAATTCTTTACATATTTCTTTTATGTAAAGTAACGTGTAGTTTGAAATGGTAGTAGATGGTAACCTAGGCATTGAATATCATCATACAGCGGGAACTAGAAATTGTGTTTCGACTGGTTTCGACTTGTATGGCGTGAGGCCGACATAGTGGCGCCAACAGTACCCGCAGAATAGCAAGAAATATGTATGATGGCGACGACGTCGTAGGGGGGGGGCGCATGCGTTTAGATACGCTATAGCAATGATCATAAGGACTTTTATCGGTTGGGAGTCCATGTTACAGTGGTTCTGGTGTCGGCGAGGGTTTTTAAGGCGGTGCGACGGGGAAGCGTTCACTTTTTCACGGGACACGGACGAAGCAACACATCTCTTCACACGGGACGCGGGCGAGACTTCATCTTCCTTCGAGGCAGCGACGGGCCAGGCAGATCTTCAGGCAGAGTCTTCCTGCGGGTTGCGGAGCTTCGAGGCCTCCCTTCGAGCAACACCTTCGGCTGATTTGGTAAATTGGGTGGATCCAGCGAGCCCAATCCCTGGTAGGATTTTAATTTAACTTTACTTTAATCTACCAGAATGTGTGGTTAGCCTGTGTCTATTTCCAACATTATCATATCTAATCATTAGCAATGATTGTTGTTTGACTGCATAAATTACGGATTGCCACGTGTGTATTTCAAGTGTGGATCGGTGTTGTAACTTTGTATCTACCGACATTCAAGAGTGCGGGATTAGTACGCAGTTTTCTTTCTATTAAGAGATATTTTATTTAGCTTATCTAGTGTATTGTGTACGATTGATGCCGTAATATCCTAATATATTAGGATTTAGTTATTTTAGTACGGTTAGTTCCTGGATTTAGCAATTAATCTACGTATGATTCGCGAGATGCTGCAGTAAATTGGTATAAATTGAGTATTTCGGTCTAGTATCACTGATGCGTTATTAGCACCCAAGAGTGTGAAATATTATTATATTATTATTATTATTGGGCTACCTTATACAATACTCCTTTTGCTAGGTAATTGTTTAAGATGAGTTAACATGTTTCCGCCCGGGAGTATATTAGTTATTGTGGGTAGACAGCGTCCCGTTAATATCTGGATACTACATTTTATGAAAGTTGAATAGAAACGTTTCTAGTTTTACGTTTTTACCGAGGAATTATGGGATGGAATCTTTAATAATAATGGTGTGAGCGAGATGGTGGTTAATTGCCAGTTGTCAGGTTCCATTGTGCATTGTCGTATATCTATCAATCTTTCGACTATAAAGGTGCCTTTGGGTCCTGCAATTAAGGCTGGGATGGTTCGTTGGACCTATCACACTACCGCCTTAGCAATATCTAGGACGAAGCGGAAGTCAACTATAATTTATTTCAGTATTTCAACATCATCATTCAAAATCTTCATCATCATCAGATTCGTAGTGGTTTAGGACGCCCACCGTTGTACGAAACTTCCCAATAGAAGCGACAAAAGTCTAGCGTTAAATATATATTTTTATTTGGATATTTTGACAATAAGTTTTATGAACTTATTGTTCCGAAGTAGTAATGTAAGTTAAGGTTGTAGGTATGTAAACGAATTTATTGTATAATTTTATTAACGTGTAATTTTCTTTCCATAGTACGTCACCTCTTCTCACCTTTCGAAAAGCACCTGGGTCTCTACTCTCACACAGCGACGGGTCCTTCCACTAGATACACGATCGCGTTTTGGCCACCACTTCAGAGCAAGCCACGACTTTATTCTATCGGCAGGTTCAGTTAGGATACTTTAGACTAGGTTCCAAGGATAATCAAGTCTAATTTACGGTTCTAATTAAAGTGTGTTCATCATTAGTAGGTACGGAGCTAGCCATTTTCGTTTGATCCGCTTTGCTTTTGGACTAGCATTCCTAGGAGACAAAGTGGATTCCTAAATGAATTCTAGCTTGAATTTGTTGGGACAAATAACAAAAGTTTCTCTAGCATTAGGATAGTTCGATCTAGATTAGAGTCTTAAATTAACAAAGTTATTAATTTATTCGGCCGGGACTAACCTTATTGTTTTATTCGCTTTGTTATTGGGTTAGTATTGTCTAGGAACCAAAGCGAATATCCTATGAAACCTAGCTTGATTTCATTGGATTAAATAATCAAAGTTTCTTTAGCTTCAACATAAAATACTACGTTCAATGTTTAATGACTAATAAATAATGATTTGTTTCCCCTCATTACTTGTTTAATTATTTACCTTTAGCTACACCTACAGGTAGGCTACCCTTTCAGCTAGGCTTTAGGTTAAGTTCAGAATAGGTAATATAGATCATAGACATTAGGTAGGATCGTCACGTTTTGATGACGGGATCGTCACATATTGGATGGCCATTACCAGGATCAGTCACCTTTTGACTGTGACTGTAGGATCAGTGAATTTAGGGTTAAATTCATCTTTTAGTCGTGGCTTGCTCTGAGCTAGGGTTAATGTTTATTTTTACCATCACCCATACTGTTTGAGGGTTAACTAATTGTGTTATTGCAGCTTGTTCTGTAGTGGGTCACTAGACCCACATTTTGTTGCCGCTAAATGGGTAGAAAGGTGAGAGGATATGCGTGATTTTGTTTTTGTTGATAATGATATTGTTTTCAGGGATATTTTGCTTGCATTGTTTTTGCTCGAAGGGTAGGCTAGACGGTTAAATTTTGCTTTGTAATTGTCGAACTACTTCTCGTTATAATTACCTATGCATAGGATCGTCATTGATTTGGGTATAAAAGCCGGGGTTGTTAGTCTTATAAAGGCAAAATTAGTTCCGACGTAAAACTTGTAGAATTGGGGGGAGATCGGGTTCTTCTGCGCCGGGGAAGGACGTGTTTCACTAGCTTAGCGGTGACCACGTGTGTAATTGCGTAAATGGTTAGATAAAATTAGTGCCTACGCCAAATGTATGAGGTTGGGGGGCAGATAGTCTATACTTGCCGTGTGGGGGACTGTGGCCTCTCGCGCCGTCGCGCCGCGTGCGTGGCCGCGATAATTTTTAGGTATACACTTTGTTTACATTTTAGGTAGGTACCTAAATACTTTAATAACTATCTATGTTGCATATAGCTAATATTTAATTATTTATGCGTCCTTTATTTACTTAGCTACGCTTATCATTAATTGAAATCACTTATTTAATTTTGTAACGCAAAGCTTTACCATTTGCATCAGAGATCGACAACCTTTTCGTTAAGGTTTAGTTTTATTCTTGGTAGTGAGTAGTTAAATATCTTCAATCTTTAAGAAACATTATCTAGAATTTATTTAGAACTAAAACTTGCTATTAGGTCTTTGCAACATTGCTATGATTCGTAATATTATGTGAAAATACACTAGAAGTAGTTTTATAGTTAGATGTTTAGGTAGATCAGACAAACTAACCTAGAGGTTGGTCTATCATGCTAGGTACCTATGTGGTTCTTAGTTAATGAATAGGAGGTAGCTTTCTTAGCATTGTACGATTTGATAGATTTTGGATTTTTTTAGATAAGTTGTATCAACTTGAAGTAATTTTAGTAAGACTCGTCTCCGTTTATATAATAAGGATAGTTATTCTTTTATATATATGAAATTAGAAAATCTTTCACTCTAATATTATTATTAGCGTACAAATATATATCGATTTTCTCATAATTTAAGGTCTTAAATGTGGCGCGCCATTTACCCGCGAGGGCTAGTTGCATACCCCTGCTACAAGTAAAACTTACATTTAGGTATTTTCACGTCACATTTCCGTTTAAATTCACGTATAGGTGCATATTTTTGTATTAGGTTGCTTATTTGTTTTCTTAATAGTACACTATTTACATTACATTACATTTACATTACATTAATATTACATTATTTACATTATTGTAAAAGTAAGTTTCGGTGTGTATTTGTTTGTTTTGAATGAGATTTTGGTTGAGAAATACCTAAATAGTCGTTAGGAAACGGCATTGCGGGGTTTTTGAGAAAACTAGTACCTATTTCTAGATTCGAGTTATAGGGACTGATAGTAGAATATAGATATTATTTAGCCAGACATTAACTAGCTGAGAAGTAGTTACACATACATCGGGTTCGTAATAATCGTTGTTTGTGTTTTGGTACAACATACAATGAGGTAGTGCTAGTATAGTTAGGTTAAATATCTATTTAGTAAGTAAGTAGGTAAGTACCTATTTCATCAGGGTCAATGCACTTTAAGGCATAAGGATTTAGTGTAGATTTGGTTAGGCCGCGAACGTCTAGTTAGAGAGCAAGTCAATTAGGTAAAACTACGAGTCGTATAGATATGGTAGGTTATAGACATCGGAAGGTATCGAGGGGTTTTACGTCATAATGTAACGTGTAAGTTGTATAATTTGTAATGGCGCAAGGAGTTTCTATTGTTAGATACCTATAGGTTATTTAAAGCTAGAAATAGTGTCAAGGAAGTCATCGTTGAGGGACAATACCTGGTTATCGGTGCCGATTCGTATATTCGCTTCCAATTCCCAATCCAAAATGCAATCCTTTTATGTAGGTATGAAAACATCACATATTTCACACACATAATTCTCACTAGGTATAGAGTATCACTCTATCACTGTTTTAAACACTAACAGGTAGTTGAATAGTCAAGGAACATCGAAATAACTTCATTTAAAAGCCCAATTCTAGCAGACAGTTCGCGCGCAACGTATCATAATAAACTGGGGGAAATCGTGATAAATTTAAGATGCTTTTTATAGAAGTTGAATGATAGTAAAATGTAACTATTTAATTTAGTCGCATAAATCTTCAAAATGGCGAACGCATGGCCTTCGGTTCGGTCGTCTTCGGCGCCTGATAGTCGGTTGAGGGAGAAAGAAAGAGAAGGAAGATTTTCGCATTCGAAACGCGGGAGTTTAGGGGTCAAAGTTTGAACGTGGAATTACATGATGATTTTGATTAGATACAGGTGGTAGTAGATAAGTATGTATGTGTGTTCGTTATTTATACTCGTAATTTTGAAGTTTATAGGTAACTAGGTATGATAGAACTATTTAATGTGGCCGGCTATTATAACATTGTTATGGGATTTTGAATCTTGTGATTTGAGAGTTGCTTTTGAATGGGAAATTTTGACGTAATCCGGCCGACTCAAATAATTTCAAGTAGGGATGGTATTTAGCAGTGCTTGGGGAAAGTGATTATAGTGATTAATAACTGATTATAGTGGTTGTGTAAGTATTCGCCATTTTCTTGCAATTTTAGTGCAATAATTATGAATGAAAGGGTTTATTGCGTACCTATTGTAATGTATTGGAATTTAGTCCTAGGTAGTGTCTAGTTGAGGAGTATGAAGATCACGCCACTCCAGGTTCCAGTATAGGTATTTGCGTTGCATTTCCGCATTTTAGACCAAATTTCACATCAATGGTTTTAAACATGGGGTGTACGTACTATTATTTCCATACGGCTCTGTAGGGCAGATGTAAATACCGGTAGTTATCTAAGATTTGACACGGTCAATTTACGATTGTTAGGTACCTACTTTAAGTAGCAGCGAATTTATAAAAGAATCGATTGTAAAAATGGGTTGGTTGTGCTGACATAATGAGACTTGGTTAAATCGATTTTTCGGTTGCGAAGACCGCTGTATTGCAGATTTCATCGAAATCGTTAAAGCTTTTTCCGAGAACGTGTAAACAATATTTATTCAACAGGGTATCCTTTGTACGAAGGTAAATGAAATATTGTAGGTTGTAGGAAATTAAATTGGCCTCAGGATGAAAGAGTTAGTGAATGGTGAGCTAGGCAGGCCGATGGGTTGTTTGCCACCATTGTGGTAAAAGCTGTTTTGCAAATAATTTTAAGAAGTTGGTTCCATGAACATTTTGTGACAGTGTGATTCAGGTATTTTAGTTTTAGTTTAGTGCTTGTAGGATTTATAATACTTACGAAGAGTATTTGAACAAGTGAGCGAAGCGAACGAAGTTTTCCAACTTGGCCTAGCCAAAGATTATATTGTATATCGTGTATCATCCGTCCGTCCGTCCGACTGAATTGAATAAGTGAACGAAGCGAACGAAGTTTTCCGACTTGGCTTAGCCAAAGATTATATCGTGTATCTGTCCGTCCGTCCGTCCGACTGAATTGTACAAGCGAGCGAAGCGAACGAAGTTTTCCGACTTGGCTTAGCCTAAGATTATATTGTATATCGTGTATCATCCGTCGGTCCGTCCGACTGAATTAAACAAGCGAGCGAAGCGAACAAAGTTTTCCAACTTGGATTAGCCAAAGATTATATTGTATATCGTGTATCCGTCCGTCCGTCCGACTGAATTGAACAAGCGAGCGAAGCGAACGAAGTTTTCCGACTTGGCTTAGTCAAAGATTATATTGTATATCGTGTATATCGTCTATCCGTCCGTCCGACTGAATTGAACAAGCGAGCGAAGCGAACGAAGTTTTCCGATTTGGCTTAGCCGAAGATTATATAATGAGTTCGGATGTCTGTCTGTCAGTTCTCCTCTGCAAGTCGCGTTTTTTTTTTTAAATCGTGAAATTTTGTGCACAGATTTTAGATGCTTTAATGATGTAGATTCTAGAACGTCAAAAGACTTGTTCGTGTATTCTACAGCTCACCGCCGAGGCACTAGATATAAGATAATGGTATCGGACTTGATTATTAAAAAAATTTGGTGTTAGGATATCACAATTATTTACGTGGGTTTTAGTTCACATTCCGGGGGGTAGCGTGTTAGAAATTGTAGGTACCTAATCCATGTTTGACTTGAGGTCTCACTTGAGTGATGCAGCTGGGTATCTACCTATGTATTTTACCTATGTAGTTCAGGTAATAATGATTATTAGCATTTTATGTTGATATTAGGTCGTAACATAGAATAAAAAATAGTATTTGTACTAGAATACGGCCCTATTTTGTAACTTGTTTTAATGTTCACGCACAAACATATTTTGACACCGCGAGGCGTAGTAACTAAGTGTAGGTAGAAGGTCTAGTTTCGTGACAGGTGATCGACTGGGTGAGCCGCATTAGCGCATAGCGAAGAAAAGGTACAGGATAATCTACTCTGTTCATGACCGCGTAGCTGCCAATTTTACGACATAAACAATATCTTTCGTCTTGTCACAATCAAAAAGTTAATTACTGCAGTAACTTGATGATTTAGTTCTATTTAGGGAGGTTACCATATAGTAGTATAGTATAATAGTTTCATTTTGCGCCAAAGTAGGAGGGTGATATAGGCCAGTGGTACCATAACAATGGAAAAATGGGAACAGTTTTAATACGTCATGATTTTAGGTACTCATAATCTGTAATATAAATGGTAGGTATAAATTCTATAAATGGTAAGGTTAATTTATGTATGGATACTGTAGATTTTGTGCGACATTTTCTTATGTAGATAGTATGGTTAATAATATTATAGGTCATCCGGACTTATAATTGGGTAACGAAGTTCGACGTGCGCGGGTTTTGTTTGTCAGTAGGGAAGTAGGTATGGTAGCAACCAATAGGTACTTCCTATTACTACTAATAAGTAGTAATAGGAAATTCAGTATTTCAGTAAATATCTTTGTTTTATCACCTATTAATTCGGGTTATCAGCGAGTGTTAAGGAAATTGATTGTCGTACTACGCTAAGTATAACGGGGTTAAATAGTCAACTTGTGGGTAAAAGTATGTTGTTGTAAGTAGGTTTCGTATTTTGGGTAAATATAGATATTCAAGATGGCGGAACCGACTATTGGGAAAAGATGGTCTTTATATCGGATTCGACTAATTTGTGGTCGTAGGTTTTGAACTTGAAGTTCAAATTTGAGTCAAGGGCGACGTCGTTACGACGATATATTAGCAGTTGCTGGAAATGAAGCCGAATTTCCATCGTTTTATGAGTATCAATTTTTGGGCATGTAGGTATATATATATTATCGGGATGGCCGTGATCGTCTAGTGGTTAGGACCCTACGTAAATCGATAAATCTTAGTAGGTATTAGAACTTCATAGATTTCGAAGTACGAGTATACTTGTAGATAGTTAATATTTAATGAATTGTTATATTGTACGGATTTAGGTATTTACTGGATAGGTGGTGTTACAGAAAATAATATGGCGTTAAAGTCATTTAAGTTTAAATAGTGGGGGGCAGAGTTAGACTATTGGGAAATTCTTAAAAGGGGCGTGGTTTAAGTTTAAATATTTGCAGGTTAGGATAAGAGGGTAATGTAAGTTTGGCTTGCTGTCTTTTTATAATTTACAAGCGGATGAAGGCCGGGTCGGTTCACTGTGTGTGTAGGGTTGTACGAGCCAGATTTATCGGTGAACTTGTTTCTGTTAATAAAGAAATAAGAAGTTGTTTTTTTGCATAATATGGAAATCGTGATAGTAAAACATCAAAATTTTCGTATGTAAATAAGAGTAAAATATATTTTGCAATCGTACTATTTTTTTTATCTTGCTTCGTATCGTATTTTTGCAAAATGTATAATTTTGATTACATATAATGTACTTAAAATATACATGTCGACTCACTTAGTGTAATAACTTGGGAAAAGCATTAATTTTAATGTGATTGTACTGTCGAGTTCGACTAATTGGTCTAAGTTGAGCGAAAGATATTTGAGTTAAAATAATCTGTTTGTGAAAGTATGATTAGTGTATACAGGTATGAAAGAGATGTATGAGTCGACATAAGAGACAGTCTTGCAAGGGATTATGTGAGATAAGAATGGACGTCTACCAGTTGGTCGAGATTCAAGGTACAATCTAGGTTTGTTGGTATTTGGTCTCTCCAAAAATATTTACACCAGTGTCTCCACGGTTATAGTTGGTTAGGTTACAGTCAATTTTTATGACAAAGTCCATTCTGTGACTGACCGTCGTGACATTATACTCCACAAGAAGCTAAGCTTATCATCTTCCAACACATCTCCTCTTGAAAAAGGTATTTCCGACACCAATTTCTTCAGGATGATTTGTCAACGAACAGTCATTTTGAAATGATTTATATTTCTGATAATGGAAATATTTTAGGCTATCTGGGCTGTTATTTCTTTATTCCTAATTCATTTGCAAGTCATAGTTGCAACTATGTGAAAGGTTCAATAAACCTTGTTTATTTTAATATAATTTTAGTAAGGCTGTTATTTATGCGCGATGGCAGAGTGTTGCGATTTTTGTCTATAAAGTAGTATCCAACGTATAATAGAGTAGATATAACATTTTTTAGCATTGCTAGACAGGTGTTGACGCATGTAGTCGGATTCCCCAAGGATGTCACGGTACATCGGGATCACAAATTGCACTACGAATTTGACTGTATGCAACAGGGCCATGTTGGGCATAGTTTGCAAAACGCGATCGACATAATTGTTATAGTTTTCTTTTTGCTTGGTGTTTTGGCGGTATTATCCTTATCATTGTCAAAAAAGATGTTTTGATAGTGCTGTCAGGGCATTCAAGGGGTAACCCAAAGTACCCAGTAGTTTGGACATTTTGCCATCTGTATGAAAGCGGTCTGAAGTCGGATATCTCAGTCAAGTTGAAACATTCTCCATGAAATTGTTTGATTATGTGATTATTAACGTAAACCAGAGGCCTTCTATTCGTTGGGGGAGGTTTTGCGGTATCATCGACCGAGATATGTGGTCTAAGCTGGGTCAACAATAGAGCCTGAAGGAAATTTGGGGGCACAGGGTGATATTGTAACATCGGATTACGTATGTCTATCGGACTCACAACCTGGTACTCTTGGCGGGTAGAGGCGGCCTGGAGAGACGTTTTCTTGTTAAGTGGGAAGGTTTTGCATATTATCGACCGAGATATGTGGTCTAACTTGAATCAACGAATGCCTGAAGGATTTCGGAGGTTTGAGGTAATATATAGAATGATTGTATATAGTTTTTTTGCTAAATCACTGTCAAAAAACGTAATGGTTAAACACACATCACATCTTAATATGCACTTGTTGGAGGGATTGATATATCAACAAATTGAAACTTTCCAAGTTAAGGGGTTGAATTTTATCGGTTTTCTACTGGGGAGTTAAGTAATTAACACAGCGAATGGATTCGGTCTTCAATTAGTTTTAGTTATTTTGTTTCAATGCCATGTGAGGACAGCAGGTTAAGGATTATATGTTTTTTGTGAAATACAGGGGTTCACAGAGAGGTCGCAATTCCTTGTCAACTGTTAAGTGGTATACTAATATTGTGATAATGCTTCGTTTGAAATCTTAGATTTCTCGCTGTGCATTATCATGGGGCAGAATGAGACGGTTCTGAACACCTGCCTCGATTTTAGAGTAGGAATTGCTCGATTTAAATGGTAGGCGTTTTCGTTGGGA
The DNA here is from genome assembly GCA_947049275.1 of Epinotia bilunana. NCBI lineage: Eukaryota > Metazoa > Arthropoda > Insecta > Lepidoptera > Tortricidae > Epinotia > Epinotia bilunana. The sequence goes on along the minus strand of OX346270.1, from coordinate 3,065,199 downwards.
CTTTGCTATTTAATTACGATGCTTTAAAAAGGCTTTTTAATGAATGTTGTTAAATTATAGAAATATTCTTAGAGTTGTCATTAATAATGATTTAAAATAATACGTTAAAACAAACATTTGTAGGATCCACATATTTTGGGATTGAATAGGTCGAGGTCTATTGTTTCCATTGAATACTTTTAATCTGTGCAATAAAGCAAATATAATTCTTTACATATTTCTTTTATGTAAAGTAACGTGTAGTTTGAAATGGTAGTAGATGGTAACCTAGGCATTGAATATCATCATACAGCGGGAACTAGAAATTGTGTTTCGACTGGTTTCGACTTGTATGGCGTGAGGCCGACATAGTGGCGCCAACAGTACCCGCAGAATAGCAAGAAATATGTATGATGGCGACGACGTCGTAGGGGGGGGCGCATGCGTTTAGATACGCTATAGCAATGATCATAAGGACTTTTATCGGTTGGGAGTCCATGTTACAGTGGTTCTGGTGTCGGCGAGGGTTTTTAAGGCGGTGCGACGGGGAAGCGTTCACTTTTTCACGGGACACGGACGAAGCAACACATCTCTTCACACGGGACGCGGGCGAGACTTCATCTTCCTTCGAGGCAGCGACGGGCCAGGCAGATCTTCAGGCAGAGTCTTCCTGCGGGTTGCGGAGCTTCGAGGCCTCCCTTCGAGCAACACCTTCGGCTGATTTGGTAAATTGGGTGGATCCAGCGAGCCCAATCCCTGGTAGGATTTTAATTTAACTTTACTTTAATCTACCAGAATGTGTGGTTAGCCTGTGTCTATTTCCAACATTATCATATCTAATCATTAGCAATGATTGTTGTTTGACTGCATAAATTACGGATTGCCACGTGTGTATTTCAAGTGTGGATCGGTGTTGTAACTTTGTATCTACCGACATTCAAGAGTGCGGGATTAGTACGCAGTTTTCTTTCTATTAAGAGATATTTTATTTAGCTTATCTAGTGTATTGTGTACGATTGATGCCGTAATATCCTAATATATTAGGATTTAGTTATTTTAGTACGGTTAGTTCCTGGATTTAGCAATTAATCTACGTATGATTCGCGAGATGCTGCAGTAAATTGGTATAAATTGAGTATTTCGGTCTAGTATCACTGATGCGTTATTAGCACCCAAGAGTGTGAAATATTATTATATTATTATTATTATTGGGCTACCTTATACAATACTCCTTTTGCTAGGTAATTGTTTAAGATGAGTTAACATGTTTCCGCCCGGGAGTATATTAGTTATTGTGGGTAGACAGCGTCCCGTTAATATCTGGATACTACATTTTATGAAAGTTGAATAGAAACGTTTCTAGTTTTACGTTTTTACCGAGGAATTATGGGATGGAATCTTTAATAATAATGGTGTGAGCGAGATGGTGGTTAATTGCCAGTTGTCAGGTTCCATTGTGCATTGTCGTATATCTATCAATCTTTCGACTATAAAGGTGCCTTTGGGTCCTGCAATTAAGGCTGGGATGGTTCGTTGGACCTATCACACTACCGCCTTAGCAATATCTAGGACGAAGCGGAAGTCAACTATAATTTATTTCAGTATTTCAACATCATCATTCAAAATCTTCATCATCATCAGATTCGTAGTGGTTTAGGACGCCCACCGTTGTACGAAACTTCCCAATAGAAGCGACAAAAGTCTAGCGTTAAATATATATTTTTATTTGGATATTTTGACAATAAGTTTTATGAACTTATTGTTCCGAAGTAGTAATGTAAGTTAAGGTTGTAGGTATGTAAACGAATTTATTGTATAATTTTATTAACGTGTAATTTTCTTTCCATAGTACGTCACCTCTTCTCACCTTTCGAAAAGCACCTGGGTCTCTACTCTCACACAGCGACGGGTCCTTCCACTAGATACACGATCGCGTTTTGGCCACCACTTCAGAGCAAGCCACGACTTTATTCTATCGGCAGGTTCAGTTAGGATACTTTAGACTAGGTTCCAAGGATAATCAAGTCTAATTTACGGTTCTAATTAAAGTGTGTTCATCATTAGTAGGTACGGAGCTAGCCATTTTCGTTTGATCCGCTTTGCTTTTGGACTAGCATTCCTAGGAGACAAAGTGGATTCCTAAATGAATTCTAGCTTGAATTTGTTGGGACAAATAACAAAAGTTTCTCTAGCATTAGGATAGTTCGATCTAGATTAGAGTCTTAAATTAACAAAGTTATTAATTTATTCGGCCGGGACTAACCTTATTGTTTTATTCGCTTTGTTATTGGGTTAGTATTGTCTAGGAACCAAAGCGAATATCCTATGAAACCTAGCTTGATTTCATTGGATTAAATAATCAAAGTTTCTTTAGCTTCAACATAAAATACTACGTTCAATGTTTAATGACTAATAAATAATGATTTGTTTCCCCTCATTACTTGTTTAATTATTTACCTTTAGCTACACCTACAGGTAGGCTACCCTTTCAGCTAGGCTTTAGGTTAAGTTCAGAATAGGTAATATAGATCATAGACATTAGGTAGGATCGTCACGTTTTGATGACGGGATCGTCACAGCACCCGCTACGCGCGTTCCTGCACGGCTATCATAACACAGCGCGTGAGCTCTCTCGGTTTTTCTCGCATTATCCTTCTCTCTCTTTTTAGAGAACTTATAAAGAGAGGTATAGTGCGAAAAAAATCCCAAAGTATCCCAGTACTCCAGGAAAAATACGGTTTTGATAAACATTAATTTAAAATACCGTTTTTTTGTTGATTTCATATTAAAAAAAAATATTCTAAGGTGCTTTATTCAACAATCCGACAATTTTTCCACCCGGAAGTAAGTAATTATGTAAATTTAAATGAAGCATGCTTTTTTGTATGATTTATCTTGAATAGCAAATGTAAATGAACCAAAATAAAGACAATATAGATTATCATTTTTGTGATGTCTGGAACTTTGTCGAATTCTGTCGCTGGGTAACTTTTTAATCCTACTAGGTATATAATATTATAAATACGAAAGTTTAGATGTTTGGATGTTTGGATGTTTGTTAACCAATCACGCTTAAACGGCTGAACCGATTTGAATGAAATTTTGCACTGATATCGTTTATAGCCTGGATTAAAATATAGGATAGTTTTTATCCCGGGTCCACGCGGACGAAGTCGCGGGCGGAAGCTAGTTGGTAATATATCCGTTACACATAAAAAATAAGCTATTATAAATGATTTCCAAAATTGTCATTTTTCCTATACAAGTTGTCAGTTCATTGACTGGACTACGGACCGAGTCAACTAACGCTCAAACACGCTCGGTTTCACAAGACACACACAACTGTATGCATTTCAATATTGACGGCACTCCGTCACCGTCACGGTAACGGCGGTCCATCCATCGTTCATCGGGTGCTGAGCCTGACCAATTTGTGTTGTAGGGTACAATTTATCTTCGTATTTACCATTTATTCATATACATATTCATATTCATATATTATATTGGTAAAAGTAACATTTTAAAAGTCAATTTGTTACATTTTTCATGTTTTATGCAATATTGACTATGACCGAGTTTCCAATTGTGCTGACGCTCACAATGCAATGTCGTGCATAGTGAACATATCAAATACTTATGCGTTGTAATATCAAATTATTTTTTTTTATAGTTTAGTATTATTTTATTATTGTAATGGTAATTCGTAGTAGTGTATTATTTGTAAACATTTACTTTGTAACTTAGAATATAATTTGTGCACGTTTTTATCTATCCCTCTGATTGTATGATTTGTTAACTAAGTATATTTAGGCAATTAAATGAACTCCTTCAAAGCCTGAGATACAGGAATTTCCTAGTTCAGGCTCAAGTATTATGAATGCACCATGTAGATGTAAGACTTTTAATGCAAATTGTTATTATTATGTTTTATTAATAAAGATTATATATATATTACTAGCTTCCGCCCGCGACTTCGTCCGCGTGGACCCGAGATAAAAACTATCCTATATTTTAATCCAGGCTATAAAATATTTTCCTGCAAAATTTCATTAAAATCGGTTCAGCCGTTTAAGCGTGATTGAGTAACAAACATCCAAACATCCAAACATCTAAACTTTCGCATTTATAATATTAGTAGGATTATTTCTTGTCAGTATTGGTTACGTTACATGCACAGACCACCTAAGTGGTGTGTGCTTACATAGATTCTAATATACTTATATCATACTTATTATTTCCTTAAAATAAATTCATCTATGCTATAACATGCTTAGTCAAGTAGTAAAGTTTTTATACTATCAATAAATATTTGCATCGATTTTATTGAAGTGAAAACTTCTTTAGTCGCGCTGTGCACTTTTTGGGATGGGGATTTTTTTTTTAAACTCGCCACAGTTGTAGGAGCGTAGGAGGTCTCGTGACCGTAAGATTTAGTGTTGCCAGATGCCGGAATACAAAGAGCGGGAGCTGCGCTTTCAAAACGCGGATTTTTAAATGAAAATGCGGATTTGCGGAACACGTTTATAGGTTTTTTTTTTGCAAAATTAAAATTATTCAAGCACCGTCTTTTTTTTAAAGCCGCTGTTGACGAGCGGTAATGCGCGAGACTTTCAATCGGGAGGTCGTGGTTTCGAACCCCGGTTCGTACCACTGGGTTTTTCAAAAAACATGTAGGTATGAAATATCATTCGATGAGAAAAAAATGTCTTATATGAACAAAGTCTTTAACACTTTCGCTGCCAAGAACCCGCCTAGCGGGTGCCTACGCCGTAGTCGCTTTCGCTACATACGGGGAAAACCACAGGATCGGCTACGAGCGTAGCGCAGCGAAAGTGATAATCAGTGATCGTAAATTTTGTAGCATTTTTGGTGTAGCGTAGTGTTGTTAACGGAATTTATTAACGCTAATTAAGCATTAGGATTGAAATTCTCTATACCAATTCGGTTAACGACACTACGCTGCACCAAAAATGCTACAAAAGTTACGATCACCGATGATAATATTACTAAACATTAGTAAGTAATATTATAGATACATGCGCAGAAGAACCAAGGAAACCAATATAGCCCTCCGACATCCGTCGTTAAACTGCACGTCGAACCGATGGTCGTTGGGGCGGAAAGGTTCTCGAGTGGCGACCACGTATCGGAAGACGCAGCGTGGGTAGACCCCGACAAGGTGGACTGATGACCTCGTAAGGTCGCGGGAGTCCGCTGGATGTGGGTGGCGCAGGACCGGTCATTGTGGCACTCTTTAGGGGAGGCCTATGTCCAGCAGTGGACGTCTTTCGGCTGATGTGATGATGACGATGATCTTAAACGTTACGATGGAACACACGTAACACAAACATAGACTGCAAAAATCTTATCCCTTCCTCTGCCGTAGTAGTTAGTAAGCTTCTGAAGCGCTCATAGCCTAGCGGCGCCTACGAGTCGGAAACGATAACGCAGGTTAAGCATAGATGGCAGCGGTCAGCCTTTGGATGGGTGACCGCCTGATGTTTGAGTGTTTAATATAAATAAGCGCTTCTGTGCTTTGGAAGGCACGCTAAGCAGTTGATCCCGGCTGCTGTCTATGACAGTAGTCGTTAAGCCGAGTTAGAAGCCTTCGGGCGGCTTAAGAACTTCTAACAGTCAAGTTGTTCACTCACTTGACAAAGGGGGACAACTGTTACTCGCATACGCAGGAACTACCTGCCACAACCCTGCACGGTACTAAAGAGTGACAAACTTTAAAGGCCAAAATAATGTATGCCATACGATTAAAATTAGGACAAAAAAACTGGTTTTGGCAGACGAACAGACTTTACTTTAAAAACAAAGTTTTAAAAACTTTAATTTAGTACTCCGCCAAGCCACGAGAACATTTCTACATTTATTTTCCAATTTACCATATGAACTCAACCCAATCGCTGTATGTGGCCCGATAATATTTGAGGACTTCCGTCGATTCCACAAGGATCACCTTTGGCACTTCATTAGCTGCTATTTCAACGGAATCTTATCAGAATTTGTGGCGTACTTTTGTACTTTAAGTACATAATTGAAGAATTCCATAAGTCATCTGTGGTCTTCCGTGGTTCTTCTGTGGATGTCCTACGGTACCCTCCTATGGGGTAACTCCACGGATGCGAAGAGTTCTTGTCATGCAAAAGCGTGCAGTTCGGGTACTTGTAGGAGTCAAGCATCGGCACCCCTGTCGGGAGCTATTCTCGACGCAACGCATAATGACGCACTACTCACAACATTTGTTCGAGCTTCTCTTATTTGTAAGAAAAACATCTCCCAGTTTGCGCGTGTGAATGTAACGGGTAAAGAGCTTCGTTCAACTGGGCGCCTAATGACAGTTCCTCGTCGCATGGCGCTTTCAAAGAAAAATCCCCGGGTTATTGGGCCTACTTATTTCAAGCACCTACCCGCCGATATAAGAAACGAACCTTGTGACGTAACATTTGGGCGTAGACTGAGAAATCTTTTGTTAGATAACCCTCTGTACTCTATTCACGAGTTCATGGAAATAATGTTTTAAGTAATTATTTGATTTATTGATACCTAATTCTGATACTATTTCTTGTGTAACATTTATATTGTATTTCTACTGTGAAATCGTAATACGTAAATTGACATTGTTTATTTTTGTTTAAAATCCACTAGTTGTTAAATGACAATCCGTAATCTGAGATACTATTTCCTCTTTCTTTATTGACATTTTGAATATTATTTAATTTTTATTTCTTATTATTATTTATTATTGATATATTGATTCTTATAATTTTGAAATTGTATGCGAATCTATATTGTAATTTTTATCTCGAAATAAATAAATCTAATCTAATCTAATCTAATCTAATCATCATCAATTCCACTCCACGAAATTTATGATTTCCGGGTGTAAATACACGAGATATAATAGAAAATACCAAAATCACTACACACGTGCCTAATATAATTGAGGAGTTCCCTCAATTCCTCGTGGATCCCATCAACCAACTGTTTTTTTTTTTAAATGGGGCCCACCTGGAAACAATTTAGTATTTCATCATCAGCTGATTGATGGGATCCATGAGGAATTCGTAATTCGTAATTCGTAATTCGTCGTCGTTTGTTTGTTAGTACAAACAAACGACGACGAATTACGAATCGGCTCATCAATGACGGAGTTCTGGGTAACAAACATTGAAAAAAAAAAACCGAATTGAGAACCTCCTCCTTTTTTTGAAGTCGGTTAAAAAAGGGGGTAATGTAGTTAGAAGTAATGTAATATAACAGGTTGGAAATTACTCATCCGACAAAAACATGCCTCGTAAATACGAGTATATGATAATGATATTAATTACCCCTTCAAAGTGATTTTGCAAGCCGGCCACTAACAACGTCTAAATCACACTAAAATCAATTTCATTACAGAAACATTGCATCTAAAACTCGTTACCTAAAACAGCGGGGCAATATTCAAGCCTATTATCTATCGATTAAGGTCTAAAATTGTAAATCGGCCGCTTTCCATGTAAATCGACCCGATAATGACTGCGTGAAAGAAAAAGCGGCTGAGAAGTTCTTAACTGATTGAACTTAAGGTAGATTTTTGGACGATTTCAATGTAGATAAGATTTTGTTTTGTTTTTTTTTTTCTTAAAAACACTAGGAGGTTAATGGCTATTCAGTGGATGGTTGTTTGTGAAAATGGTGAGCCGGAATGGAACATCTGCGTTATGAAATTTTACGCAAAGCACTCGTATCCAGGGAGTAAGTTCGGTTTATCGCTTCCTCATTTCAATGTGTCTGCGCTTTGTTGAAGTGAAAACTTCTTTAGCGGCGCTGTGCACTTTTTTGTGATGGGGAAAAATTGTTAAACTCGCCACAGGTCACGTGACCGTAAGATTCGTTAGGCGTGAGATTCGAGACAGGTCACGAGGCACGTGACCGTAAGACGGACACGTGACCTGATCGAAAAACTGTTACAATGTCATTGAGTTTTTACTTCTGCCGGCACTCCCGGAGTGCAACCCGATCTTTTTACAAGCTTTTATTTAGTTTCACCTGTCCCGTTGTCTGTCTGTCTGTAATCAAATCTTGCAAGTTAAATTTGATCCACTTCCCGGTTTCCGATTGAGTTGAAATTTTGCACGAATATGCAAATCGCGTGACAATGCAATATTATGATGACGTGGAGCTGATCTGATGACGGAGCTGAAAGGTGGCCATAGGAACTCCGTAATAAAATCACATAACCCTATCGAGTTTGGGCTCGTTAGAATCGTCTCAATGAGTAGTTGATGATAGTATACAGAAAAGTACAGTCGGCAATAAAAGCTTGTACCAAAAATGAAATTTATGACAGAAACTTTTTTGAGATGCTAGCTTAGCGCGGGTGTAAGGGCGCATTTTTTATTGGTCGATAGGGGAGCCAAAGACTTAAAAGAAGAAAAAAATACAGTTTCATTCCCTAAACTACCCTCTCTCACGCTTTAAATTACAAATACAAAGCCATAATATCACTACTTGCTCTGTAGGGCAATAGTGTTGTGTTCCTAGGGGTGAGTAAAGGCGCTGTGTATTTACCACCATTACCGACCGGTGTAAGAACATTGAACGCGAGAAACATATTGGGGCGATTTCAAAAAAGGGTACAAAACTTTTTTTTAGATTACGTTTTTTTTGTTTTTTTTAGTCAGAATCGTTGACACTATCGATCGTCATACAAGAAAAAAAGTGTCCCAGATTTTACTATGTAAGTTTGGTCTTCCAGTGCGTCACGACCATACAAATAAAGAAAGACTGCATACAAAAATGTGACGAGCTGGAATGGAAATTTTTCACACTTTATTTCTTGTATGAGGAGCGATAGTTTCAACGATTCTGAGTAAAAAAAACAAAAAAACAAGTGAAAAAAAAATTATTACACTTAAAAAAAAAACTCCCAACCAAGAACTGAAATATACCTCTGTGACTTTTTATGTTTATTTTTAGCGAGAGCCTGGAGTGTGGTTACGAAATAAGGGTTACGTTTTTATGAGCGCGATGTGGGCTGAATTTTATATTCTTATGGCCTTAATCATAAACGTTCGTCAAACCTGTTTTAGCTAAAATGTCGTTAAAATTCCTGTATTCTGCAACTTAGAAATTTGATGTTTTTGGGAAACAAATAGTTATCAGAGGTAGGGTTAGAAAGTGTGTAGATCTTTGATGTATTATGGCATCTTTTTCAGCTAACCTTTGAAAAGGTCTGATAACCCTTGATGTAGCAGTCGTATGTGATGGGTTGAACCTGATTATCATAAATAAAATAAAGCTTGTCATATTGTTGGCTCGTATGTGGAGACAATGTTGAGTACAAACGCCAACACAGTTAACTGGCCATCCTGTATTTATATTGAATTTTATTACAATGCACGTAAAGTGCATATAGGTGTTCACTTAACTGTGTTGGCGATGGTACTTTAAGTGCTGTCATGAATCATGATCAACTTCAAATTGATGTCACTTTAGCTCCCAACTTGGAAAGATAGGTAGTAAAAAAAAAAAAAAAAAAAAGTCACTAGCATAAGGCGGGACGGAATGATTGGTATTTTGCTCTATACCGAAAGCTTAGTAAAAGTTCACTTTAAACTCATTAACCCACTCGCTACGCCAGTCCGTAGCTGCTTAAGAGTCCGCAGTAAGCTTGACTCTTCATACAAACGTAGTTACGCTCTCATTTTAAAAGTACGTGTTGGATTGTAACGAAACTTTGCATGTACAAGATGAGTTATATCCAGGTCTGCATTTATGTAGCTTCAGATACCATAGTAAAAAAAATACTGCGAATTTAAGTTTTTCATACAAAACTTGTTTTTGCTGTATTCGTTTGTTGTAACTGTAACCATATAAACTAATTACAGACATAGATATACTTCATGTCATTGTATATACAAAGTTTCGTTACAAACCAACACGTAGTTTTAAAATGAGAACGGAACTCCGTTTGTATGGGAAGGTGAAATTCGGCCGCTGCAAACTCTTAAGGGTCGCCTGGTCGCTCGACTCTCCATACAAACGTAGTTTAGTTCTCATTTTAAAACAACATGCTAGAATAACATGAAACTTTAAATACAAAATGGGATCCGCGATATCTAAGTCGGTTTCCGTTTCTACGATTGGGCTAAAATTCTTTTGTATATCAGGAAGACCGGCTGTTCTCGTCTACAGGTCGCATTCTTCAACCGACTCTCGTGTAATTTTGTGGGTAGGTTCAATAATTATACTTATAGTTTTTTTTTTGTCGACTCACTTCATCATCCTTCTTTCGTTATTCCCGGTTGTGCCCTAAAGGAGCCCGGGGTCCGCTTTGACACCTTATCCCAAGATTTTGCATAGGTACTAGTTTTACGAGAGCGACTGCCACCTGGCCTTTCAACCCAGAGGGAAAACTAGACCTTATTGGGATTAGACTGGATTCCTGCAGCGAAAAGCTAACGGTAAATATTTCGTACATAAGTTCCGAAAAACTCATTGGTACGAGCCGGGACTCGAACCCACGACCGCCGTTTGACAGCCGCATGCCTGAACCACTAGGCTACCGTAGCATTTGTCGAATCAGTAAAAAAAAACCGGTTCGTGACTTCTACAACTCACAGAGCCTCTTTTTAAACCAGTTGAGTAGTTCCCAAGATTACCCCTACACACAAACTTATACACATCACAAACTCACAAACTTTGCCTCCTTATGATATTTAGGGTAGATTAATATTGATTAATATTTATTAAATGCCCATTGCCTTATACATTTACATATCACATCTGATTAGACATGACACAAAACATTAAATATTACTTAAAATTTAAATAATTCAATTTAGGGGCTGATTTTTCAATTCCCAGATATGTCAGATATTCATATGAATTAAGAAAAAGATGGTGATAATTTTAACTGACGGATAACTTTCTCTAGAGTTTGAAAAATCGGCCCTTACTCATTGACGATTAGGTACCTACATAAAATGAGGAATAAAAAAGGAACTACATTAGTAGGATAATAATGTTTATCGTCACTTTGAATAACATTCATATGTCCTTTCTCTTTTACTTATGCATTGAACGCCAGCACGTTCCATTATACAGGGGGTTCTTGTTTATGTGCGAGCAATATTGAACGAGGCTTTCACCGTTGCATGAGGATGTTGGGGCCATACAGTTAGCGGATTCAAATTAATATTTTTATACCACGTCCAAGGCAAACGATAAAGCCCTCCGATTGACTAAACTTAAGTGGCAGTGGCCAGGGCACATTGCACGCAGAACCGATGGCCGTTGGGGCGGAAAGGTTCTCGAGTGGCGACCCCATACTCGCAGGCGCAGCGTGAGTGGAGCCCCAAGGTGGACCGAGGACCTGGTCAAAGTCGCGGGAGTCCGCTGGATGCGGGTGGCGCAGGAGCGTAAGGCCCGCCTGATAGAAAGCGGTCATAGTAGCCTATGGACGCCTGCAACTCCAGCTCGGCTATCACGCGACGGCGCGCGAGCTCTCTCGATTTTTCTCGCACTATCCGTCTCTCTCTTATTAGAACACTTAGAACAAGAGGTATAGTGCGAGAAAAATCGAGAGTATGCCGCGGCCGTCCCATGATAGACGTGCTGGAAGAAGAAACGCGAATTGCCGACTTAAAAAAAAAACACATATACGCCTTTCTTGACGAACCCCTTACTCAAAGAAACCCCTCTCGGAATTAATGACGTGACGATTATTAACATGGGAAACATCCAAAACTCAGGTACACTCAGCATCACATAGTTAGTAGCAGTCAAAGTAGCCAAATATATCGTAACACTTCCTTACGCCTATAGTAATAAAGACGTGTCCCGATATATTTGGCTACTTTGGCTGCTACTAACTATGTGATGCTGAGTGTACCTGCTCACGCAAATAAATGCATTTGCCGTGATTCGAACATAGAATTGCTGGCATTGACCTATCTAGGGCCTGTTTGCCAGAGGGGGCGCCGGTAGGTATTTTTAAAGAAAGAAAGAAAGAAAGAAAGAAAAACATTTATTCATGACAAGTATCGTGTCACGAAAAGGTCCCGCCTCAGCATAATGCCGACTCAAGAGCCGGTGCTGATCTTCCGGCGGAACCTGAAGTGTGTCACGGTGTCTGCAGTACGCACGGCTTAAGCTGAACGCGACCAGTTTGACAGCGCTGTCTAGCGACGGCGACCCGAACTACCGTAGTGTCAAAGTCACGTGCAAAACCTCTGCCGTGAGTACTACAGACAGACAGAGTACAATAGGCCGACAATAAACTATAAAATAACTAAATAATAAAAACAAACAAGTACAGATAACACAGATAAAGATATGGTAAAAAATTTGGAAAGTTACAAGACACCAAAGAGGAAGACAATCGCTGATGAACATAACATAATAAATACAAGATGGGACATAAAACGTAGGTAAGTACAAAGAATTAAAGATATATCATATCAGAAATCTAGGAACGCTAAACACACACAAGTATTTCATATACATTATTTTACTTATTTCACAGATTTCTTACAAGAGAGATACAAAAGGAAGAAAAGTGTACGCTATAATAAACTACAATTATTACTACTGTTAACAAGGCGACGAATTAAATAAAGGAAACTAGAAACTATGTACATGCACTATAATATTATGCACTAGAATGAAGAACTGGCATTCCATTGTTCTAAACAGGACACAAAACACAGGTACATGACAATTATGTTTAGTAACTGTTACATAACAGCCGCGCCGTTAGCATATTATTATATGACCAGTATTGGTACTGGGTTTTGTGAATCTCCTGGATGTGTAACGACCGACCTGCCAAAAAAAGGGGACCTGTCTAAAAATCAACACAGGGTAATATACACACATATTAAGCAACAAGCTGAGACTGATTTTTGTACATGTTTTGTATAATGCTTAAAAAATATAAATAAAGACATGGCTATATATATATAATAGTTTATTTAAATTATATACAACTTGTATCATGAACAAGGCTCTCTTGTTCTTTTTGATGTGCAAGTATGTATTTTTTTAAGTGTATTTTAAAACATTCTATGTTGTTTAAGGTCCTAATAGGCGGCGGGATTATGTTCCAACATTTGGTTGCCACATACCGAAAACTCCCTCTGAAGGCAGCTGAAGCATGTTGTGGTGTAGTTAACAGTATACTACATTGGCGTGGTCCCTGCGGCCTACGGCTTGAAAACCATGACAACTTGTTGAAAAGATATGAAGGAGCTTTGTGCTGAATAACTCCAAACAGCAGACATGCAAGATGAAGTTTGCGGCGGTGCTGCATCTTGAGGATGTTATGTCTATTCAGAAACGGAGTTACATGGGCCCTTGGTGGGATGCTAAAACAGAAACGGGCACAGGCATTCTGCACCCGCTGGATTAGCCTCTTTGTTCTCGCAAGGAGGCGTGGGCCAAAAACTGGGTCCATGTAATTGAGTTTTGATAAAATAAGTGACTCTACCAACTGTATGCGCAAAGCTTCTGATATAAATGGTCTTATGTTATACAGTATTTTCAGTTTATAGAAGCAATTACTAACAGAGCCCGCAACATGTCTCTCAAATCTAAGATCACTGTCCATGATGAGGCCCAGATTTCGTGCTTGATAGACACGCTCAATTGGTTCACCTAGCAACTCCACATGCACACTACTCCTGATACTACTCAATTGCTTTTTAGTCCCAAATATCATATATTTAGTCTTTGCAGGATTAAGCATTAAACCATTGCTCGCTGCCCAAGATGCTATGTTTAAGAGGTCCACATTAAGTTTTTGTATACCAAGATCAGTTTCTGACGGTTTGCATGATATATATATTTGTATATCATCTGCGTAGATGTGATAATTACAGTGCGCAATATGATTTCGGATGTCAGCGGTGTATAATATAAATAAGATTGGTCCGAGAATTGATCCCTGTGGGACCCCGCTAGAGAGGCCCATTTTGTCTGAGACTCGACAAGACCCATCATTGAGACTCAGCTTTACATATTGGGAACGCTTGTTAAGGTAACTATCGAACCAGCATTGTGCACTGTTATCAAATCCATAGTAGCTCAGTTTTGATAGTAGGAGGTTAATGTTTATACAGTCGAATGCCCTAGAAAAATCGAGCAATACAAGTAGTGTGCACATGCCTTTATCCTGAGAACACAGTATGTTGTCAGTGACATCGAGCAGAGCGGTAACTGTACTTCGGCCCTTTCTGAATCCTGATTGTACATCTGGCAAGATACCGCTGTTCTCAAGATAATTGGTCAGTTGCATGCAGACTGCCTTTTCTAGTATTTTAGACATACAGGGTAGTAAGCTGATAGGTCTTAAGTCTGTTAAGTCAGTTGGATTTGAGTTTTTAGGTAATGGACGTACAATAGCCAACTTCCAGGGATCAGGAAAAGTGGAGCTATTGATGGATGTATTTATAACATCTGCTATTAGGTCCACTGTGTACGGGAATGTCATTATTAGCATACTTAGATTGATACAGTCGTTCCCTTCAGCATTCGATTTCAGACTACTAACAATTTTAAGTATTTTATCTGAGCTTATCGGTTCTATGTGAAAAACAGACGTGGTAAACCTATGTAATTCAAAGTAAGTTAACTGAGTAATAGTTATTTGTGATGTGATTGGAATGTTTAAAAAATGTTTATTTATTAAGTCGGGGTCGCTGAACGAGGTGGGCAAGTCTATGTTATTTTTTGGTAACAGCGTAGATTTAAGGTTTTTCCATAATTCCTTAGGTTGTTTTATTTTTTTATTTATATTCTGTTCGAAATAAGCTAATTTCTCATGGTATATTGCTTTGTTTACAATGGACTTTAGTTCTTTATAATATATTTTTTTACCCTCTGATCCAGTTTTATGACAGTCTGCAACAGCACTGTCACGTAGACGCATCATTAACTTAACCGTGTCCGTGATCCAAGGATAAGAAGGGCCTCTGATTATTGATGTTTTTAGCGGTGCATGTAAGTCAAATAAGCCAACCATATGCCCGCTTAACGCTACGACCTTTTCGTTGACATTTGTCAACTTCGACATCTCGTCCCACCGTACACATTGCAGATCCTTGTCGAAATTGGACAAATTAATATTTTTGATGGGCCTGTGTGTTATGGTGTAGGTCTTTAGTTTGCTCCGCTTAATATTGAACTCGCATACAACAAGACAGTGTCCATAAAGTGAACCCACATGTTCAATGTTTATACTTTTAGCCTTCAAGTCTGTACATACTACATCAAGCAGCGTGTGACTAGTATTTGTGAAGTGTGTAGGCTCGGTTACTAATTGTGTTAAGTTAAAACTAGTCAAAAAGTTATGTAGCTTATTTACTTTTGTATCACTGGCAGTCAATAAATTAATATTAAAATCACCTAGCAATACTAAGTGGTCATATTTGGGTATCGAGCTAATTGAATCGTATATGGCATCAAAAAATTGGTCAACGTCCTGCCAAGGTGGGCGATATGCTGTACCTATAACAATTTTTTTTCCTTGTATTGTTATAGTGACCCACATTTGTTCTACCAGTTTGTGCTGCGGATCTATCGGGTGCGGCCAGGTACGAGCACTGATATTACGTTTGATGAAAAACCCAACGCCTCCCCCACGCGAACGGCCTCCTTGTGGCCGCGGGGTATGTCTAAACCGGCACCCTGGGAGTACTGGAACCCGATCTTCCTCGCCCAGCCTGACCCAAGTCTCGTTAATAGCCAACACATCCATGTCTAGTCTAGTACAAGTCGCTATGAAGTTGTCATGATTTGTGCCCAGGGAACCAGCATTAAACAAACCAATTTGAAGTTTTTTACGAGTCATTGCACAAGTATAAAGAGAAGCGCGTGGCGTAAGGAACCGGTTTCGCTATAGTGCTAACAAGAGTGATTAGCTGCGTTGTAGTGTATAGGTTATTTTTATTTACTGTGTTCGTGATCGGTGAGGCGTTATGAGTAATGTTATATGTAAATAGCGTGCCTAAATTAAGATTAAGAGTGCATTTGTTTTGTGTATTTAAGTGTTGTGTTCGGTTTCTACAAAGTGGACGCTTGTGAACAATTGACATCAGTGGGAATAGTAAAATCATGTGCTTAGAGTGCGAGACAAAGACAAACGGTGTATTGTTATTAAGCTGAACAAACAGTTCGCTGGCCAAAAACACGATCCAGGTCTAGCTCGGTGCGTATACGATGACGAGGGGAATCCGTACCCGGTCGCTGTCGCACGAAGACCTTTCCGTCCCTGGTCCACGCGAAACGCCAGCCTAACTGCTGTCTCAGCTCACGAGCTTTATGGAACAGACGCCGGTTATGGGGAGTCAGCCGCTCATTGACATAGAATCGGTTGACCGGCCCAGGCAGGTTGGTGCCCTCAGTGGTCGCCCCGCGCCGCGCCCGCGCTGCCACAAGAAGCTGATCACGCACCGCCCGGCGCGCCAGCCGCACCACGAGCAGCCGGGGTCGATTCAGGGCTCCCTGGACGCCCTCACCTGGAATCTGCGGCGGACGACCTACACGAGCAGCATCGACGATATCGTGCTCGGTGACGTTTAAGCCCAGTTTTTGACTTATAGTAAGTGCAACGTGTACACTATTTTCTCCTTGCTGTTCTGGGACACAAGCGATTTCGACATCATTGAGCAGCTGGTCCTGGTCCCTATCGTTGAGTTCGGCTCTCAGATGCGTGATAGTCTCCGCTAAAGCGTTTTCGGCTTGCCGGTCATGACATGCTTCAGCTCTAGACTCCAACTCGTGCACTCGAGCACTAAGTGTATCTATGCGCCCGTCGCAGCCATCAATTCGTACAGTTAAGGCCTCCATAGTTACACGCAGCTCGTGAAGCTGAAGCGTCATGGCCCGCATCTCCTCACGAAAGAGTCGCAACTCAGAGACGAGCATTTGCATTTCGGTCATGCGGGGCGCATCCAGCGTGCCATCAAGTTTAGTGTAGTTATTTGGCGGCGTAGTAAAATTATCCCTCTGATCCATATATGACACATCCATACTGGTGCTGTCCCCAGCAGGCTCACCTGGAGTCATTGTATTGGGGATCCTGGAGCCTCGGTGCATGGTGACATTTTCATTTCCGCTGCGGACCGGGGTGTCAGCGGTGTAATACCTGGGTTCGGCAGCCTTACATAGCGCGCACTTGAAAGCTTTTTTTTGAGCGGGCCCCATGCAACTGAAATGCTCCTCGGGAACATTGGCACAAATTATATCATAATGTTTATGACAGTTTAAACATCTCAAAAAATTCTCATCTTCAATTTGGTTGAAGCAACCGTCGCACTTTGTACCCTTATTTGCCATTGCAATATTAGCTTTCGGCTGTTGCTGTTAAGGACAAAAATTCAGTAGCTAGCAGTTCCGGTTTTCTACTGCGCCTGCGCGAATGCGAGCAGCTGATTTGTCGATCACCGCCGGTCAGCTGACCTGAGCAAATCCTATTATGGCAATCCGTTATTAGCGTTGAAGTGATAAAATAACTGTGATTCCTGCAAAAACTACACTGTTTAGTCGCAACCAAATTGTTAATCCTCCAAGCTATATGCACTAGTTTGCAACTTCCACCTTTACTTGCTTATTATGTCACTGTTTTTATCATTTTTAAGATTAATTACAGAACGAAACAAAAACGCGTGTGTCAACTCTAACGTACGTCACGTGACTTTTTTTAAAATGACCGGCTTGAAAGTTTGGGTCAGTGACCATCATCCTAGGTTGGGTCCATGATTGTCCGTAGTTTACTACATATTTATATTTCTTCATATTGACTTCATGGAAAATTAAACAAAAATAAGGAATAGACTACCCGTTTATCTTTCGAATTGACTGAAAATTATTTTCCTAGGTTACAATTAAACACAGAACACATTTTTTTTTTTTTTGGTTTGTTTAAAGAAAAGTGCACCCAAGGGAGAAATTCCAATGATAACAAAAAAATATAAATAATTGTTACTATACGCATATGCAAGGATATTTGTGTTAAACATGCACTTTCAGATCTTCACTTGTTTTACTTTTATTCTCCATACATATTTTTATTGAGATGTCTATAAAAAAAGAACAAGTCTAAATTACCTCATGCTCATTTTGTAGTATGATCATGACTAACTAATGCGATTTAAAGAAGAAAAAAGAATATTTTCGACTTCGGTTTCTATTTCTATGAAAGCCGATTTTCAGCCCACAGTGCGCCGGCAGGTTTCTTTTTAACCGACTTCAAAAAAAAGGAGGAGGTTCTCAATTCGGTTGTATTTTTTTTTTTTTTTTTTCAATGTTTGTTACCTCAGAACTCCGTCATAAAAGAGCCGATTCATATTTTTTTTTTGTTTGTAAGTATATGCTTCCAGGTGTCCCATTTTTTGGAAAATTCAATTGGATGATGGGATCCATGAGGAATTGAGGGAACTCCTAATTATATTAGGCACGCGTGTAGTGATTTTGGTATTTTCTATTATAACTCGTGTATTTACATCCGGAAATCATAAATTGGTGGAGTGGAATTGATGATGAAGACCACAGATGACTTAAGGATTTCCTCAATTATGTACTTAAAAGTACAAAAGTATATCGCAGATTCTGATAAGATTCCGTTGAAATAGCAACTAATGAAGTGCCAAGGGCGATCCTTGTGGAATCGACGGAAGTCCTCAAATATTATCGGGTCACATACAGCGATTGGGTTTTTTTCTATAATAATCAACGCATTTGCTCTCGGAAATCAGTTCATGAGGTAAATTGCAAAATAAATGTTCTCGTGGCTTGGCGGAGTACTAAATTGAAGTCGGTTAAAACTTTGTTTTTAAAGTAAATTATTACATTAGAACCGGCGTGCGGTACACGGCTCTCCTCTAACATAATATTATAGAATATGTAGCATAGCATTCGCTGTTTTTAAATGTCTCGCACTGAACAACGAACAGCCAAGCATAGTGCCATACATCGTTACTATCATTTTATAATCATTAATTATTAATTTGATCATTCTAGCGAACGCCCTAGTAAATGCTGTGCGCAGGTGCGGGCGGAGAGGGGCAAATACAAACTTGCTCGGCTCGTCAAAAAGCTCAAAACTAATTTATCGTCTTTTCGCTAGAACGCTCGCTAGATTAAGTAATATAAGAGAGTAATATAACATTCGCTAAAATGCTCGTTGCTGATGCCCGCGGCTTCGCCCGCGTGGCTATAGAAAAATGTAACATATTGTATTTTCCCGTGGGAATTAGATGTTTTCCCGCTGGAAAAAGTAGCCTATGTCACTCTCCAGCTTCGAAGCTATCTCCATACAAAAAAATCGAAATACGACGCTCCGTTGCGACGTGAAAAAAGGACAAACAAACACACACACTTTTGAATTTAAAATATTAGTAAGGATACTCGAGTCTATTAGAACCTTTGTACATTTTGCCACGCTTTCAATTTTTATTATTATTCTAGCCGTATAACCGCTCATTCACTGGCCACAAATAGTACAAATGCACATACATTCACCGGAGGTCGGGTCTCTCTGAAATATGATCCCAATATCCTCTATTGGAACAAAGAACTGCAGCATGCATCTCGGATAATTGCGTTCGCGGTTTTGTGACTATAAATCGACAAAATGTCTGGCCTTTAACACACTCACTGCCAACCATTAATGGTACAGAGATTTAGGTTAAGAGAAGTGGACATTAAAATATTCACTGCCAAGATTCGCTACGCGCTACGCTCGTAGCCGATCCCGTGGTTTTTCTAAGTAGTTGAAAGGCTACGGCGTAGGCGCCCGCTAGGTGTTTTCCTGGTAGTGAAAGTGTTAACACATATATTGCCAACGATTTCGTAGCGAGCCTATAACATGTGGGATTGCCTTGTTTGGCCTAATAACGTTTTGTCAAATTTCATTTTGTGTAACAACTTTTATTATAATGCCTTGTTTGTCTAAAGTCAATTTGTGTAATTTAATTTTTCGTTATAAATGATTGTACGTTTACCCTACATGACGATTTTCATGACTCTTGTTTTGCCAAATATTATTATATCTAAAAATCACTTTATCGATTCTTATTTTAACTAATCATCACATTGCCGAATAACGTTTTACTTAGGTTTTTTTCACTCACTATTATATTAACTTGTAGCCATATTCCGTGAAGTAGCTAATACTGCCCCTAAAATATAACGCCAATAAATACATGTCTGAATACGTATGATCGCATCAGAAATGAGGCTATCGCAGCAGAACCAAGGTAACCGATATAGCCCTCCGAATCGCTAAACTTAAGTGGCAGTGGGCACATTGCGCGACCCGATGGCCGTTGGAGCGGAAAGATTCTCGAGTGGCGACCACGTACCGGAAGGCGCAGCGTGCGTAGGCCCCCCACGAAG
The DNA here is from genome assembly GCA_947049275.1 of Epinotia bilunana. Taxonomy (NCBI): domain Eukaryota; kingdom Metazoa; phylum Arthropoda; class Insecta; order Lepidoptera; family Tortricidae; genus Epinotia; species Epinotia bilunana. The sequence goes on along the minus strand of OX346270.1, from coordinate 3,044,829 downwards.
TGGACTGATGACCTGGTAAAGGTCGCGGGAGTCCGCTGGATGCGGGTCATTGTGGCACTCTTTGGGGGAAGCCTATGTCCAGCATTGGACGTCTTTCGGCTGATATGATGATAATGATGATGAAATAACTTTCTTGTGAACATTTAGATGGACATGAAACAGGTGCAAATTACAATTTCTCCGTCTATGTCGTTCCACGGCGCGGCGTAAACATTAATTTTACTCCCAAGGGCTCTCCGGTATCCTTTCAGTTCTACCTCAGTAATTAAGGGACGGAAGTACTATTAATATAACTGTATATGCGTATGAGTTGATACAATTAATATCGGATATCTTACGCGGTTTTACTAATAACGTTAATTTAAATTATGTTTATAATTTAATTAATTATAATTATAATTTAAGATCTGCAATGTATACTTAACTATGTTTCACAAACTAAATTACCAACTTACTTACTTACTAAAGCTAAGACCGGACGATGAAAATAGTAATTTAAACCTTAAAGTATATAAGTACTAGAGACCCGCCCCGGCTTCGCACGGGTACTACATTATACATATAAACCTTCCTCTTGAATAATTCTATCAACCGCATCACAATCCGTTGCGTAGTTTTAAAGATCTAAGCATACATAGGGAGAGACAGCGGGAAGCGACTTTGTTTTATTCTATGTAGTGATGACAGTGATAGTGATATTATGTCACCGTTAGATTATGAACACCGAGTTTATAATCTTAATCGCGATATAAACTCTCGAAAAATTGTAAACTGTTAAAACCTAATTTAAAGTAATATTTTTCGTTAGTTTATAAACTACTAGCTTCCGCCCGCGACGTCGTCCGCGTGGACCCGGGATAAAAATAATCCTATATTTTAATCCAGGCTATAAACTATCTTTGTGCAAAATTTCATTCAAATCGGTTCAGCCGTTTAAGCGTGATTGAGTAACAAACATCCAAACATCCAAACATCTAAACTTTCGCATTTACAATATTAGTAGGATCAATGCAATGTCGAATCTTCAAATTGTGAACTCAGATCAATTCGGCATGCAATGGAACTCAAAAAAAGACTAGGTAGGTTAGCTTATAGTGTCCGCAAAACCAAGTGGCGAGTCAGGTCATAAATCATTGGATCATGCTATCTCCTTCGCACCTGCACTGCCTTATGGAGCGGGCCGTGCAACAAAAGTACTGACTTTTATTGCCTGACTCGCCACTGGTTTTGCGGATACTATAGTGAGGTAGCTTCAGTCGGCCAAAGGGAAAACCGCCCATAAATCCGTCGACACTGCTAGATGACAAAAACAATCACGTTCTGACGTAAGTGGAAGCTGATGTAAGTGGAATAATTCGTTGAACCAATCAGCGCTCAAGGTACGTTCCGAATCATGTCAATTTGATCTCAGTCAAGTAACGATTTGAAGGCGCGTTAGGTAGATCCAACTGTCATTTTTCCATATAAATTGATCGAAATGCTGTTCACATTTTGGTGATTTGACATCGACAGATTATAAACTAACGAAGAAGAATGCGTTAAATTGTGATGAATGATTATTTTTAATATCGCGAGTAAGATTATTAAACTGACGGTGTCCATATAATCTGACGGTAACATATATATATATATATATATATGTTACAAAGTCACTTACAAAGCTTCTCTTTATATTATAACCTAGTCTTCGTATCGGTACTGTACTGAATCGCGTTTGTATCGCCGCAAAAAGTCGCCGTTTGTGGCTCTTAATTAAAATCTTCCGATAAAAAAATCAGCAAAGTAAAAAAAATTGGTTCAAAGATTGTTAAATTTACGTAAGACATTTTCTAGACAACGATATTCTGCACTGCATAATATAAACGTGCAATGCTAAAAACCACTCCATAACTATAAAGCATTAAGATTAAAACTAAACCATTCATATAACTTTATCACACGTAAACAAATACATGAAGAAGACAGGTTTTGAAACTTGATGCTCTTTTGTTCCCACGGAGCGAGGTCAAGGCATGAAAGGGGCCAATTAGCTGGAACCTATGCCTATGGTGGTGCGGTTCGCCGGGTATTGAGATGAAAGGTTTCCGTGGCTGGAGGAAGATGGCGCTTTAGTTACAAAGCGGCAATTCGTATTCATGGATATGTTAATGTCTTTTAAAGGGTGTTTTGTAACGTTTTATTTTTGGTGCTTAAGTTTTTGTTTCAAGTTGATTTCAGTCACGAGTTAGTCGGCTTTTCTTGTTGAGGTTTTGTAATTGAGTCATTTTTGAGAGGTCCTCATTGAGGTTTTGAACCGCGGAGACATACAATTTTAGGAAGCTACGGTAAAAACTATAGTCATTTTAAATATTAATTAAAATCTTCTCAGATTTAGAACTAAGGGATGACAAACAAGCTTTTAAGATCTTTTGCAACCATTTTTTTACAACTTCATTCTGCACAGAAATGTATAAACGTGCAGTGCTCAGAAATACTTATAACTAAAAATCATTAAATATAAATGTAGGTACTTACACATTACATATGAACACCATAAACAATTACCTATTTGTTCAAGGTGTTATCTCAAAACAAAATACTTCTAAGTAATACAAAATATGTATTGTATTCCAATTTGTACTGATCAGGTAACAAAATTATCTCAGATGTAATTAATGCACCGATTATGTAGCAAAACATAATACTCTTGCGGTTCTTTGATAATGATGAAGATGAAAGCTTATAAAGACAAATGAAGGCAAGATAATTAGTACATTAAGATTCTTACTCAGCTTTGTGGAAATAATATTATACTCAATGGGATTAGGGATATTCACATAGACGTTAATGACTATGACAAGGAATTATCCTACTTCTCCTAAAGAGGAAAATTATGTGAGGTTGTGGTTTGTATGTAGAGAATCCTTTGAATTTACTCATCTCACTTAAGGCCTCCACACACCGAACGCGGGTCGTGCGCGGCGCGGGTCGGGCGGTATCTCTATCTCTTCGCACAGTAGCGCGGGCCCGCCGCGGTAGCAACGCGGCCCCGCGCCACTGTGTGATAGAGATAGTGAGTGAGATTTTAAATGCGTTGGTAGTTAGAGAGATACCTACCGACCCGCGCCACGCACGACCCGCGTTCGGTGTGTAGAGGCCTTCAGAAACTGTACCACCAGTATAATATGGGCGGGGCACATTGCGCGCAGAATCAATGGCCGACCACCTAACGGGTGAAAAAGGTTAGGCTAGGTGGCGACCTCGTGTGGGTAGTCTGGGCCTTCTGTCCGAGAGTCCGGTCCAGACGGCGCGTCAAAGCAATCACCCAACGTAAAAAAAAAGGTGGCGACTACGTACCGGAAGACGAAGCGTGAGTAGACCTCCCACAAGGTGGACTGATGACCTGGTAAAGGTCGCGAGTCTGCTGGAAGCGGGTGGTGCAGGAGCAATTACTTTGGCACTCTTTGCGGGAGGCGTATGTCCAGCAGAGTGGACGTCTTTCAGCTGATAAAATGATGATAATAATATGGAATTGACCCTCGGGGTGGAATTATGATTACCAACGTGTCGAATTGATAAATTCGGTTTTTTGAAGTCGGTAAAACATTCAATGACTAAATAGGGATCGCGTTCAACTGATTTTTCTTTATTAACCAATTTCTCGATGATGAAACATTAATGTGGTTCCCAGCATAATATCATTACCTATTTCATGCCTAAAAGGTTGCTACAGTATAAATGTAATCCATTTGTTAATACGTGACAGGAGCAGCTGGGTTATACGCGGATTGCCTAGAACGCAAAATGACTAGTGTGTTGTTTTGCCCACATTGCAGTTTGACCACCGAGCATTATGCCTAAAACGCAAAATGCCTACATCATATCGACGAGTCCCGCAGAGCGGGGCTCCTATTTCTGGTTTGTTTGCCCTTCGGGCATCTGAAGAAACCTAACGAACCTAACCTACCTATGAGTGGTCATTTTGCGTTTTAGGCACAATGCTCGGCGGTCAAAATGCAATGTAGGCAAAATAACACACTAGTAATTTCGAGTTCTAGACAATCCGAGATCATCCGGAGCACACACACGACATGCCTCAAAATAAATCATTAGCTACAATCCATGCGAGTACGGTACGGGACCCTCGTGCGCGAGTCTGACTCGCACTTAACGATTTTTATTACTTTTTAATGCGCAGTTTGGTATAAATGTATTTAACTACGGTCTTATAAAGACCGGCTAGACCTTATGTCAGTTAGTTATGCAAAAAACTGGCATTTGGTCTAACGCATCATTATAAAACTGGGCCTTGATCCTTCGAACTTAATTTATTTATCAGTCTCGGCGGGTATTGGCTCTGGAAGGCTCATTATCGAGGCTTTAATATTCACACGAGTCCATAACTCATCCATTGGGTTTAATATATTCACATATGCATTGTTGATGCGTTGTATGTCTGAATAAAATCATGAAATCATAGCAACTGTGTATAATGCAAATAAATCAAATTACGCCAAGGCAACCAAGTTTTGAAACCCTGTTCTTAAGTCATTATCACCTCACAATTATCTCCGTAAATGTTTGACAAAACGCCATTTCGTCCAATTAAACTCATCGAGGTTATTGTTATAAGTTTTTAACAAAAGTTCATTCTGATCGTCATTTCATTTGATAACGTTTGCTGCAAAAAAGAAATGCCGCAAAAATCCTCTCTCTAAAGCCTGATTAGAGTGATTAGGTCACTGACCTGCGTGTCTCTGTGTATGCTGTAGGTGGACCAGCAGCACGGCTCCACCTGGTTGGAGTCCAGCCCCCAGAACTCCAGCTCTTCCTCGAAGAGCGGCCCGCACACATTTGTGGGGTAGTGGAGCTTGCCGGTCCTGGAACAAAGAGATAAATATCAGAACAGAAGATGCCATGGGAATCTAGGAAGTTCATAAAGTTGCTCGCGAGAGGGCGCAATAACAGGTAAAAATCCGTTGATCTTTAAAGAGATCAAGTGAAAACTCATTTATAAATTTCGTCGGCTAAGTACTATGCCTACAGCTTAAATACTTGGTAAAGCTATCTGCCACAGAAAGGCAAATAGGATCCTACTAATATTATAAATGCGAAAGTTTGGATGTTTATTACTCAAACTAAACTGCTCAACGGAGTTTATAGCCTGGATTCAAATATAGGATAGTTTTTATCCCGGGTCTACTCAGACGAAGTTGCGGACGGAAGCTAGTGGTATTTATTTATTTGCTTCAGGCAACAAGGCCCATATTTACAAATACCTTACAGACCAACGTATATGAATATGAATAGACAAAGCTAATAACACAATAACGGTCTCGAAATCGAATCGAAAAACTACGCCCTTCGGCACAGATCTCCTCCTTCATGAAGGTCGACTTGTCAGTTGGTACTCTCACCACAAATGAATTGCAACTCGCTTTGTGGCGGGACTACAACCGCTCGACCCTCAGGGTAAAGTTGAGACTTTTATAATACGTGAGTTCAGGTCCCGCTAGGTTGCGTTTTTTTAGGGTTCCGTAGTCGACTAGGAACCCTTATAGTTTCGCTTTGTCTGTCCGTCCGTCCGCGGATAATCTCAGTAACCGTTAGCACTAGAAAGCTGTACTAATATGTATATCAATCATGCCGACAAAGTGGTAAAATAAATAATGTTTTATTTTATTTCATTAGGGTACCTCCCCTATACGTAACGTGGGTAGTGTCTTTTTTTTTCATTTCAACCCTAACGTGTGATATATTTTTAGATAGGTATTTAAAAATGAATAGGGGTTTGCTAAAATCATTTTTTGATAATGTTAATATTTTCGGAGATAATCGCTCCAGAAATAAAAAAAATGTGTCCCCCCCCTCTAACTTTTGAACCATAAGTTTTAAAAATATGAAAAAAATCTCAAAAGTAGAACTTTATAAAAACTTTCTAGGAAAATTATTTTGAACTCGATAGGTTGAATCGTTTTTGAAAAAAAATACAAAATAAATTCTGAACTAAGTTTGTAATTTAACCGTATTAGCAGGTGTTTATTGTACCTGTTGTTTCTACAAAATCACAATGAAATGACGTGCTTTCAAATAAAGTAACAAAACGGTGAAAATCGGTTCACGCAATAAAGAATTATCCCAATAAAATCATCTTCCATACTTTAAGCTCGCGCGCAATAGTTTACTTAATTTACCGATAGATGTCACTGTACGCGGAACGCTCACATTGTACATGGCATTTTTCCTGATTTAATGGGGTCGGCGCAGGGCTGTTATTCGCTAAGCGTTAAAGCGGCTCACCCCGCCAGTCGCCCGTCACGAAACTATAGACAGAGGTCTATAGTTTTTTGACGGGCGACTAAGCTAGGGTAACCAAGCGTAGGTAGAGACCTACGCTTGGTTACTACGCACCGCGGTGTCAAGATATATTTGTGGGTGAGCGTTGAGGTGAGCATAAAACAAGTTACAGAATAGGGGGGCAGGTGCGCCCATACATTAGGTCGAAAATTTGTCGTGCTCTAATTGTCTTCGTTGTCTTTGGTCGTTCGTTGTCTAATAATAAAATTGTTCGCTAAGTATTGCTTGTATTGTGTCTGTCTATAATACATGGTCGATTTGATTTGGGAATTTGAACTCTCTTGCTCATACATTCGGGTCACGGAACGGACTACGGAACCCTGCACTGAGCGTGGCCCGACACGCTCTTGGCCGGTTTTTATTGTGTTAATTTTAAATGGTAAAATGGGACCCTATTACTAAAGACTCCGCTGTCCGTCCGTCTGTCTGTCTGTCTGTCTGTCCGTCTGTCACCAGGCTGTATCTCATGAACCGTGCGATAGTTAGACAGTTGAAATGTTCACAGATGATGCATTTCTGTTGCCGCTATAACAACAAATACTAAAAAACAGAATAAAACAAATATTTAAGGGGGCTCCCATACAACAAACGTGTTTTTATAGATAATGGTACGGAACCCTTCGTGCGTGAGTCCGACTCGCACTTGGCCGGTTTTTTTGATTATTTGCTTGAAAAACTAAGTTTTAACACTATTTATGGGCGTCATCAAGTATAACAACTTCCCTGTTCACAAAAACTCATCCATATTACCATGCCATTAAAGATCAAATTTCAACTTGTTTCAAAATAGCGCAATTTAAAATAGATATATATGAGAAACGATTTAAACGTTTGTATCATAAAGTCGCTTAAGCCTGTTTATACTCTATGACCGCAAAATCCTGCGAAAGTTAACCCAATAGAGAAACAATTCCCACACCAATTTCCTACTTAATTAGAAGCGCTGTGAACTGTACTTTTCTCATAACAGTTTAGTTAATAATTTATACGAATGTACGTAAAACTCCATTACCTAATGAACTACTGAGAGCACACTGAGAGTGAGCGCACGGAGGGTGGATCTGAGACATAAAATTCACATTCCAACTTGGTGTCAGTGTGTTTCACGCTCGATTTGTACGCAAACGTCAAAACAAAAGCACACCACGTCTCTTCCACGCCTCCCTAAGGCGTTGTAAAAATGAACTGATGGAAAGATTTAGTGGCCAAGACCGATTGTTCCGATAGCGCAGTTAGTACCGACGGGCCATATATGTCTGTGGTCGACGGTTCGGTTCGAATCCGGTACGGTGCTAAATTAGATTTTTAAATAGTTTAAATTTTTTCTTTTAATTTGAATATTTTAAAACAAGATTCCGATGGAATTACTGATTTTTTCACGCTCACCCAGATGACAGAAATGCCTGTTCACTCTTGCCTTGAAGACATCAAGGTTGTATGATTCCGGAAATACAGACACCAGAAGAGAATTCCAAATCGAGGCTTTTGTTAAATTATCAATACAATACAATACAATACAATACAATACAAATACTCTTTATTGCACACCTCACACAAACAAAGCAGTTAAAAAGAGAAACAATACAACAACATATCGCAATCCTTTTAACATTGACATTTAATTCAATAATTTATTTTCAATTTTAAGTTGCCCATTTTGATTTATTTTATTTTTAACTTAAGTATTCTCAATTGTACCTAATTTATTTCGAATTTTAAGTAATGTTGACATATTTATTTTTGGATTGTGATTTATTTTGAACTCTAATTTGTCTTGATATGTAAATTATTTTCTTGTAATGCAAGCTGCATGCTAATTTGTAGCTATTTGTCTGTCATGTGACGAAACATAGAGATCCTATTACAATTTAAGAACTTTACATAATACCTGTGTTTGACAAATAAATAAATTGAGTTTGAGTTTGAACATGTAGGTAGAGGTAGACAACAGTCGGTCCTATCGCTGAAGAGCGATCTCTTCCAGACAACCTTTGGGTATCGGAGAAAGAGATGTAGTAGGTGGTGCAGAGATTATAATAAGCCAAAAATCTAAATAATTATATTAATACACGTACATAAATAGCTATATGTATAAACATACATACCCAATCGTACATATATACAAATAACACAAATAAAATTATATTTGCTTTGAACTTATTATAAGATCGTTCGTTTTAGTTGAGGGTTAATTGTTTTATAATTAACCCTCAACTAAAAAGAACGATCTTATAATATTTAAAGCAGTAGTTTCAGTGTCCGAGAGGCCCCTTCCCAGTTCAAGTTGGCTCAGTTCAGGTTGCACAGGGCGGTTCCACAATACTTCGGGAACTCAAATACCGCGAGCCATCCGGTTTCCCCTTGGACACTGCAACTACGCATCATGCGCTGAATATTAATTTAACTCATGTATATCTGTCTGTGGCGTCGTAGATCCCAAACAGATGAACGAATCTGAATGCAGTTTTAATCGAAACTACGTCGAGATAGTTATTACCTGTGTAATGTTGATGTTATCGGATATGTTTTAATTTTTTTGATTGAACGTGAGAGCGGAGCGAACGAAGTTCTCCGTTTCAGTTTGGGCAAAAGAGCGTTCGTATGTCCGGTTGTCCGACTGTTCTCCTCTACAGGTAAAATTTCTCAACCGATTCTCACGAGTTCGATTTTCAAAAAAAATTGTTAAAAAAAAAAACATGCTTGCCATTTCTTCAGCTCACAAAGCGACTTGTTTATGTAGAACAGTCAACGACAGAGCTGTACGATTTTTTTAAGTATATATATAACCTTTTCATGTCGATTACAAGTGGTTTTTTTCCAGATGCTAACAGTCACAAAAATAAACAATATTTACAATATATAAATAATAACGTAAAATAGTTGCGACGTCTATTCTAGTTTACAATATAAACACCGACCTTCGCTGAAATAAATACGCAGTATAATAAATCATAAACAAACTGACAGTTTTATAAACAATATTTTATTATGTGAGGTTTGACGAGTTTCATTTGGTACCGTTTGATATCGACGAAAGACATGAAATGTTATAGTATTTAGTTGTGGATTTTATTTTATAGAAACTACAAGCATTTGCCCGCGACTTCGTCCGCGTGAACCCGTATCCATTTCCCGTGTCAAAAATACCTATCCTTTGTTATAACCTGTCCTTGAGTTTGTTTCGGAGTTTCTTCTTGACAGTGGTCTTCTTTTTCAGAAACGCTGGTATAATTTTGACTTGTAAAAGTGCCATTACGGCCAGAGTAAAATTATTATTTTTTATACGACGGTGGCAAACAAGCGTACGGCCCGCCTGATGGTAAGTGGACACCGCAGCCTATAGACGCATGCAACTCCAAAGGAGTAACATGGGCGTTGCCGACCCTTGATATGTTTGAGGATTCGCCGTGTTGACAGCTGAAGGAACAAATTCCCTCGCTCTCAACACAACGCATCCTCGGGAGCTCTGGCGACGCAAGTAGTAGTGTTATTATGGCTGTGGTCTCCTGCAAGACGGAGGTCCTTCCCCAGTTGGGCTGCTCCAAATTCGAGCGGGATGACATTTCGCTGTGCCCTGGCTCACTATTAAAACCCTCATCTATTTCATTTCATTTATCATTCGCCAGGATCCCATCACCAGATCCTGACCTGAGGCCCACGGGACCACCATGGATACTCTTGCAAACAAAAAAGATTTTTCTTTATTGGTCCAGGCCTTCGAGTAATCGGGAGCATACATACATAAAAGATTCCGATGAATTGAGAACCTTTTCCTTTTCTGAAGTTGGTTAAAAATCTTGTAAAAATACTGCAGTTCAATACATCTAAATACATTTTTAAACTAAATTGATTAAAGTATACTTCCTTATTCTATCATTTTCTCGTTTTCGCGGCACGTTTCAAGTGATGATCAAAAATCAGAGCAAAAGAGATGTCAACTGTTATTTCTTTCAATAAAGTACCAGTATTAGTAGCGACAGTAAATAATTTAATAACACGCAATAAATTTTCCTATAGAACGCACTGTGATTTAGAAACGCATAGTTTTTGTTTAGAAAACGCTCACTTTAGGACACAGATTGTCGTTTATTAAGGCTCGAAAGATTTTTAAAGTCAAAAGACTAAGAGCAGCAACGTGGATAAAGTGATTAGACAAAAGTAATTAGTTAAATTTCTCAGAAACTGTAAAATAAACCAAGTTTTTTAGGAATGTTACAAAACAAAGCTATGCTAACGTACAGGTTTGTTACAAAAAATATTATAATCCCTTGAAAATGTTGCCGTTTTAGCAAGAATCACTTTTATGGCAAATCACGTCTATAAACACTAGTGTTATGCCAAATGAAATACCTAAATAGTTGATATCGAAGGTTGGTAACGAACAAAACACATCATCACCGTCATCATCAGCGTATGTAGGTACGTCCCGCTGCTGGGCACAGGCTTGGGGTCTCATTTATGAGATGGAATGGGCAGTAGTCCCCACGCTGGACTGCACATAACACCTTTGAATTTATTCGCAGATTTATAGGTTTCCTTCCTCAAGTTATTATCTTTTTTGTCGATGAAGAAAACAGTACAAGTCACATGTCATGTCGCGAGTAACGCGCCTGGCGTTCGTGCGTCGGCGCTGCTCAATGAGCTGGTGCTGAGGCAGGATGCCGACGTGTTTGCAAACAATTGGCAGAGCCTGCTTACTAATATAAGTGCATTGTGCAATACATTTAGTTAGTGCTACTTTTTATTTATTTGTTTGTGTAATAGTAGTGTGTAATAGTATAAGTATAACTGTCATATATTTATGTTATTTTTAAGTCCTAACATTGTAGGCGCCTTGGTATTACTGTAAGCCTATTATGTAAATAAATAAATAAATGTCAAGTTAAAAAGAAAAACGCCAAGAATGCCAGCCGCCTTTTAAAACCCAGTGCGCGCGCATTCCCTTCAATTATACGGGATGTAACGAAGTGTGAAATCGCCGCCGAGCCAGCGAGCCGTCGCACCGCGTCGCGTCGCCTCGATAAAGGTGACGCGCCGCCATACTGTTTATGATACCAGTGATACGGATCGTGGTGAGTTCCGTGACATGGGTGGCATATGTCAATGTTTTGACATATGTTATCAGTGTGAGACAAATTCATCGCCACTTTTAAAACCCCGACGCAAAAAGAGGGGTGTTATATACCTATAAGTTTTTTTTTCATACCACGTCGGTGGCAAACAAATTTGACGTGTCTGTGTGTCTGTCTCTCTGTGGTATCGCAACTCCTAAACAAATGGACCGATCTTAATGCGGTTTTTCTCCGAAAGCTGACGTGATCCAAATGGTTCTTAACTATGTTTCAACTACATCTGTTCAGCCGGTATATTATATTGAAAATTGAAATTAAAATATCGGGGGTTGTTCAACTTTTCTAAGTTTTTAATTATATCGGATAGAGATGTCTCTTGCTGTTAAATAAGGGCAACTTTGCGCCATATTCCTATAGTATATTTGCGACAGTAACTTTGTCTTTCTATATGCCCGTCGATCTGTTATCTATTCACTATTAAACCGCTGAGCTGGTTTAGATTAAATTTGGTATGCAGATAGTTTGAGAACCTGGGAAGGACATAGGAGAGTTATCCCAGAAATTATCCATTAGAAGGGTGAAAATGGAGCGTGATAATTGCTTTAATAAAATCATCCTTTAAGGATAATATGGGGGTGGAAAATTCTGTTGGAGTAGGATTAATTAACACTATGCCTGCACGAATCGAATAGAAAAGTCGTGAATTATTTGCAAAGTACCTATGGGAGTATTTTGATCATTTAGAATGAACATAAAGGCAGTGTTTTGTGGACAGCCATGAGAACCAATAACTCCATTTTAGAAGAACTCACCAGACGACTCTCGGACATATGCGCGCAAAGGCCTTTTTGTTTCTTTAGACACGTCACGCGTTCATTTAGGCATGATCTAGAGAAACAAATAATTATTGGTTCTGTGGACGGCAAACGCACTAGAGGAAGGATTCCAGTGCGATGGACTGATGCAATTAAGAGGGCTGCAAAATGGAATCTTTCCAATAAAGTCCACTTGACGAGAAACCGAACTGCATGAAGGGCTATAGCATGCGGTCTTTTATCGTCTTCTTCTTAGTCGATCCCTCATGACTGAGGATCGACTAAGAACGAGAAAATAAAAGCAGAACTAATTGAAATTAGGCCAAGCAATAGATATAGTCCGACACGCGTCCTGTCAAAATAACATTATTTCGAGCGTTTTGAGAGACTTTTTATACGTGCAGCCTTTGGACCAAATATTCCCTTAAATCGCTAAACGCTCTTCGCGTTCAATATAATAATGCGTTCAGGATGCTGGTGGGGCTGCCGAGACACTGCAGTGCATCAGGTATGTTTATGGAGGCGAGACTAGATAGCTTCAGGTCAATACTACGGAAGCGAGTTGCATCACTGATGCGGCGAGTGAGAGATAGTAACAACAGCCTCCTGAATAGCATTATGGAGAAATTGGACTGCCTAGTTGTAAAACATTGGAGTACAATACACATGGAGGACAGGATACTCTTATTCAATGTAAAATAAATGTATAACATAATAAAGTATTATTATTTTAACGTAGTCATGTAAGCGAGCAAATATTACTAACAACGCTGTTTTATCTGAAAATAAATGATTTTATTATTATATTATTATATGTAGTGTTTCGGCGGTTCCGGGGCAACCTACCTAATTCTACACCGGACTTGACAACGCAACGGAGCCACGCTGTTTCGTCGCCTAAATAATTAGTTTTTATATGCATTGTATGTATGTACCCGTGTGGTGTCGGGTTAGAATTTCACCACCCCCTTTCTTCCCGTGGGTGTCGTAAAAGTCGACTAAGGGACCAGGGTTGAAGTGTGTTGTGGGCGATGGGCTAGCAACCTATCACTGCAATATCACATTTTGTCGATCTTTTATACCCACGTTTATGCTAAAAGTGGCGCTGGAACATACGTTTCATGTGCTCTGCCTATTGGGAATAAAGGCGTGAATGTATGTATGTGTATGTATGTATGTATGTATGTATGTATGTATGTATGTATGTGAGGCTTTTAGGTATTTGTAGCTATGGGCCTTACATGCCTGAAATAAATGGTTTATTTTTATTATTATTATTAATACAAAAACACAAAAAGTAGGAAAAACCGCTTTGATCAAAGACACCTCTCGAATCAGAGTAACCCCAGCCAACTATATTAAAAAGAATAATAAATCAGCCTATATTCGTCCCACTGCTGGGCACAGGCCTCCTCTCATGGATGAGAGGGAACGAGCAGTAGTCCCCACGCTCTGGCCCAGTGCGGGTTGGGGACTTCACATACACCTTTGAATTTCTTCGTGGATGTATGCAGGTATCCTCACGATGTTTTTCCTTCACCGAAAATCTAACGGTAAATATCAAATGATATTCCGTACATAAGGTACGAAAAACTCATTGGTACGAGGACGGATTGGTACAAGATTCGAAGCCACGACCGCCGTCTGACAGCTGCATGCCTGAACCGCTAGGCTACCGTAGCTTTCAACTATATTAATTACAGTTAAATTCAAAACCAAACCCAGATAACAGAAGCTGTATAATATTGTTAAGCACTTGTCAAAACTTTTCACTCGAGCGTTTTGACTTAACTTTTGGACGACGGGCAATCCGTTTAGCTTTGACCTCTCCAACTTGTCTGCAACTTAACTTGTCTTGTTAAGTTATTCGTTGTTTTGCAGTTAGTGGAGCCGTCTGAAAAGCGTTAAGGAGAACCTTAAGGTGGTTTTCCACCGGCGAGGCGAGGCGGGGCGTGGATGGGCGAGCATTGAAATTAGTGACTGAGCGCGCGCGCGCGCGGTGGAAATAGGTAGTAAATCCCATACGAATTTCAATTCTCGCCCATCCACGCCCCGCCCTGCCTCGCCGGTGGAAAACCACCTTTAGGGGGGTTTTTAGACGGTGCGAGTCCGACATTTACCTCCGTGCTATTCCCGTGGTGCGGAGGTATCCATAATCGGATATTCCTACCAATAAAAAAAAGTACCAATCATTTATTATACGTATTTAAGTTATATGAGGTTCCTGAGCTAATGCCACTATAACCGGTTCGACAAAAAAATAACTTGGGACTTGACACGCTTTTTTTGCAAAAACATGCGTGGTGAAAAACCGTTGCTTCGATTTTTAACTTGTCTAGTGTGTCTTGTCATGTGTACTACATAGCTTTCACTTCAATGGATGGAAGAAAAATATTGCAGGAGTGCCATAAAACGTGTTTTCCTGAAGGAAGGTTTGGTGTTTTATTCAGTGGTTTAACTTGCAAAGTTTTAACTTTTTATCTTCGTATATTTTATTGTGAAACTTAATTCAGGGTCCGTTTTTTGGGATATCTTTTTATCAAAAACAATACATAGAAAAAAATTGCCCATTCACATTTATTTTTGAATATACACTTATATACCTACGCTAACAAGTTTTTTTTTCAAGGAAATACACCGAGCTTATTATCCATACGAGGTGTGCGGTGTTCTTTGTCAAACTGGACAACAAACCGTGCCAAGCATAGAGCCAAACATCGCTACGAACATTTTTACCATCATTCTAGCGAAAGCTCTAGTCAAAGTTCCTGCTAGGTGTGGACAGAGTGGGACGGTGGCGGACCCATAACAAAAGTGCTCGGTTCGCTCGATGGCAAGCTTGAAGCAAATCTACTGTCGTTTCGCTAGAACGCTCGCTAGATCGCTCGCTAGAATGCTCGTTAAACATAAAAGAGAAAAAAAGAAAAAAACGCTCTTGTTTAATTTGTGAGCTTTTACCTGTAATGTAACATCCGCTGTAAGAATTCTCATTAAAGTCTCCGTCAGTTATAGAATTTGCTAACTATGAAAACAAACCGCCATAGTGAAAGACAATATTAATATGGCGGTTTGTTTACATAGTTAGCAAATTCTTATGACGGCGACTTTACTAGTCTTTGACGGCCGCTTTAGCGTAGTTGGTAGTGACCCTGCCTACGAAGCAAGAGGTCCTGGGTTCGAATCCCGGTAAGGGCATTTATTTGTGTAATGAGCACGAATATTTGTTCCTGGGTCATGGATGTTTTCTACGTATTTAAGTATTCATTTATCTATATAAGTATGTTTATCGTCGTCTAGTACCCATAGTACGATGACTTTCGAACAACAGCTGCGTGGCCACTGAACACCTGCATCACAGAATGGCAGCCGTTTCTCCGGCCCCGGGAGACCAGGTCTCCCAGAACCGGCCAAAACAAACAAACCACCAACCAAACGAGATAATAAAATCTCCCATAAACCCGTGCCGATAGGTATCCTACACCAAAATATCAACAGGCTCGCAAATAAAACTTACAGGTTAGAATCCGAACTCCAGTTACGTGACCAAATCCATGTACTATGCCTAACAGAACACTGGCTACAACAGGACCAATTACCTTCTGTAAACATATTAAATTACCAGCTACGTGCCCACTTCTGCCGACCGTCCAAGACAGGTGGAGGAAGCTGCATCTACGTTCAGCCCAACATCCCTTGCATGGAAAGGAAAGAAATAACGGATTTGTCGGTGGAATCCCAGTTCGAGGTATGCGCAATCGAGTGCATAGGACTGGATCTCATAGTGGTGTGTGTGTACAGACCGCCAAGTGGTGACGTATCATTATATTTAAACATGTTTAGTAAATTGTTAAGTTTTCATTCTATTCAAAATAATAATGTTATAATAGTTGGTGACATTAATATTGACATATTATCAAATAATACTAATTCAAAATATTTACTAAACGTTCTGAAACAATGTGGTTTCAAGCATCTAGTAAATATACCTACCAGATTAACCGACAACTCTGCCACTTGTATAGACCATGCGTATTCTAACATAAATAAAGCTGACATCCAATCTGTATCCTGTTACAATATGCATTTATCCGACCACTTATGTACCCATGTAAACATTAATGCTAAAACAAAACCCACCTTGCAAAGTAGTCATGTACTAAAAAGAATTGTTACTATACAACGGAAACTAGCTTTTACAGAGTGTCTTGACACATATGAATGGGATTCCATTCTAAAGAAAACAAAATGTCCTAGTAAACAGACTGAACTGGTCATGAATGTCATTAAACATAACTTTGATATACACTTTCCGTTGAAAAAACAACGGGTTAAGAGCAATGTAAGTGTGTGGGTCAATGATCCCATCAAGCAATTACGTAAACGTGTTTACAAAACCAAATGCATCTTATCATCAAACCCCGACAACGCAGAGTCGCGTACCGACCTGCAGAACCTAGAATTTCAATACTGGTCTAAACTAAAGGAAGTTAGAAGTAGTTTCATTAATTACATAATATCGAGCAGCAGTGATAATATGTGTAAAACCGTATGGCGTGTTATCTCAGCTGAGACGTGCAAAAATAAAAAATGCAACGCAATGGTCATACTTGTCAGTAAATCAGCTGGCGACTCCCCCACCTCGCGCGCGGCGCACGCCGCCGCGCAGCTAAACCGGTACTACATTGATACGAATGTCAACAATGCGTTGCCATGCGCTAGCACTGCGCTTGCATATCTATCGCTATATTTACCTGTGGACCCTCCTCCGTATCACTTTGTGCCGTTTACTCTTAATGAAATAATCATCGCATGCAAACGGATAAAAAGGAAGGAGTCGAAAGATATCAACGACATGTCAACGCATACAATAGACTGCTTGCCTCCGACCGTTATTTCTCTGCTTCTTTTGCTACTGAACAATTGCATGCACGCGGGCATTTATCCTGATGTTTTGAAAGAAATTAAAGTTCAGCCTATTTATAAAGGGAAAGGTGAAATGCACTTGCCGAAACATTATAGGCCTATATCACTTATACCTATAATATCTAAGATCTTTGAACGCTTGATTAGTGATAGAATAATGAAACATATAGTATCAAATAACCTCCTAAATCGCCAGCAATACGCGTACCAGCCGGGCCGGTCGACCACAGACGCGGCGCGCGAGGTGGTGGCGCGCGTGACCGCGCACCTGGAGGGCGGGCGAAGGGTCGCGGCGGTGTTCTGCGACCTGTCGCGCGCCTTCGAGATGATTGATCATTCGCTCCTCCTCGCCAAGCTCTCATGCTACGGCTTTACAGGCAGTTTCCACAAAGCCATTGCGTCGTTCCTGGGAAATCGAAAACAGCGCACCTATGTCCTCAATACGGGGTCGGATCTGGAACCGATCGGTAACTGCGCCGTGCCCCAAGGATCAGTTATGGGAAATAACCTGTTTCTGATTTTAGTAAATGATATCACGACTGCCTGTAACGAGCCGGAGTATGTGATCTTCGCCGATGATACGTGCATCATAGTCAGTGCTGATGATGTGGCAACCTTGAAATCAAAGCTACACCTTGTCACGTTACATATGTCTGAGTGGTTCTCTGCAAATGGCATGCTACTTAATGTGGAAAAGACGAACATTATACATTTTAGCCTAAAAACAAAACATAGCCCACTAAACATAACCACCAACAATACCATTTTACCTCAGGTAGACGCAACTAGGTACCTAGGCTTCGTAATTGACTCAGGGTTGACATGGTCACCACACATTGACTATGTATGAGACAAGCTGTCCGCCGCGTGCTACGCACTTACTAGACTCGCACCTACTTTGTCTCCCAGTAACTTGAGGAAAGCTTACTTCGGTTACTTTCACTCAATTCTAATTCAAGGGGTAGATCTGTGGGCAATGTCTGCCAATCGAGAGAGAGTCTTCAGAATTCAAAAGCGAGCCTTGCGAATCATCGACCGAAAACCAGTAGACCATCCCGCGAGAGACATATTTAGACACCATAAAATCCTAACGTTACCAAGTGTATACATATTAACTGCTTGTTCATACATACGAAACAACCTACATAACTATAAAACCTACGGTCAACCCACCCAAAGGCCTACGCGCAGGCGGCATCTGCTGGAGCCCCCGCGCCGGCGCTTGGCTAAGGCTCGCGCGGCTCTCAGCGTTGCCGGGATCCACATATATAACTGTGTTCCTGAACACATTAAAACAGCTGGGAGTGATGCCTCATTTACAAAAAAACTCAAGGCATTGCTTACTGACCTTGTATGCTACAATGTAAATGAGTTTCTCCAAAAAGATCATTGACCCTAACACAGGCCAAAAATTTTAAAATATTACTATACTCTGACTTGTAAATGAGATGTACATTTATCAATAAATAAATAAGAAAAAATAATAAGAAAAATAAGAACAAGCTTTGCTTAGTTTGGGACTAGGTTGATTTGTGTAATATTGTCCCCTAATATTTATTTATTTATTTAAATGCTCAACTCTATCAGCACCTTATATGTATTAAAATAAACTATATCACCCAAACCTGAACACTGTTCTAAGGGCTCAAGAACTGTAATAGTACATTACGTACATAGGGCGGTGAATTCGTTAATTCCACTGATCGTAAGTATATGTGTAAACATCTGGGGCTTTACGAATTAACGCCCGTTGTGCGTACACAATTTTACGTCTTCTCCTGGGTGTGAAGTGAGATTAGCCGCTGCGCCCGTGTGCGGTAAATCTCACTTACCGCCCAGAGTGACGTAAAAATATTAATATACAGGTTGACGGAGGCACACAAGATAAGATGTTGGCTCTACGTCCCGTCTATGTCCCGATAGTATTTTCAAATCGGTTCCTCATTATGGAAGCTACAATAACACACACACACAGATACACAAATATACACGTTAAACTTATAAAACCTTATAGGGAACAAAATACAACCGCTTATCAAAAGGTCTATTATACCCAAGCGGGCAAAACTGAAGTCCGCTTCCGACGAAATAACACAGCCGTTCGAAGGTTCCCAACTGGGGCCGTAGACAAGGTTACAATCGACAAGCGCTAACGCCAATAAAAAATAATAAAATGTAGGGGAATGACAGATGCCGACGACACTTTTCGTTAACATCTGTCATTCCCATACATTTTATTAGTTTCCTATTGGCGTTAGCGCTTGTCGATTGTAACCTTGTCTAGGCCCCCTGAACACCAACTACTAAAACACTAGCAAATTGTACTGAACATATACGAAGCCTAGAGGGCATACACGTAACTGAGTTAAACATGCTTTAGAGCGGTACAGTCCAGACGGGCATTTCGGCAGATTTCTGGCTGCAGTGCAGTTTGAATGCTGTTGTCATAATTGTAATGTCAGTTTGTATCTGCGCATGGTTATTACCACCTTTTTGTCACCATTACATACCAGATAATTGCAACAGTGTTGCCTGTAATAGTACATTACGTAGGGCGGTGAATTCGTGAATGGCCCATATTGCAGGTGTTTGTGCCATAAATATGCGATCTGGGACTTTACGAATTACCGCCCGTGGTGTGTAGTGTGTACACAATTTTACGTCTTCACCTGGGCTCAATGCGAGTTTTACCGTACGCGCAGCGTGCAGTAAAACTCGCATTATGGCCAGGTATGACGTAAATAAATTATTGGACAATGCATTCTGAGATTAAACTTATTCTTTTTGGTATATGTTGCTCTAATAATCACAATCTATCTGCTTTGGCCGAAGGTTTACTTGTAGAAAAATCTTTACGTTGATAAGTCGGCGTCTAATGCGATGAGCTTTCCTTATGAGCAATAAAAATAATTAAATAAACAAATGACCCAGTGAGGTGTCGGGTTACAATTTCACCACCACCTTTCTTCCCGGGGGTGTTGTAAAAGTCGACTAAGGGAGCAGGGGTGAAATGTCTTGTGGGCGATGGTCTAGCAACTTATCAATGCGATGTCACTTTTTGTCTACCCAATAATAGCCTATAGAATAATACCCACATTTATGTTAAAAGTGGCGTTGGAACATAAGTATCTCTGTGCTCTGCCGAACCCTTTTGGGAATAAAGGCGTGATTCTATGTATGTAAAACAATTGCAACTGACATCACCGTAATACGACTAAATTATATACGACATGATACTTCTCAATTTAATCGGCTTAATGTACCTTTCGGGTATTCGCTAGCACACTGTCTCTCAAATCCTCCATCTGCTAGTCAAAATATTACGTCAATTTAGGGTGCATTCATTTGGCAACTAGGCAAACGGCGCACGGTGCAAAAATACTTATCGATAACATCCTCTCCTAAATAAGTACCAAAACCTTAATCCGCTGACATAAGAGTTATGGGACATATTTATGAGTAAGTTGTGTGCACCCATATGTTTAAACTTGACTGTACAGAATAAGGAAGCATTATCGGTGGGAAACATGAGTTTAATTCCATTCATATCCTCGTCAAATATTGAACGGCCATGAATAGCTTATGGAGAATGGATCGTAAAGGGCTTTTAGGCATGTATTTACTCTCGTCGATAAATTTATGACTAAGGCTTTGATTTCCTTTCAGCAATCCATAAATCTTCGAATGGAAAACCACTCATAATCACACCATTTTATGCACCATGATTAGACGAAACTGTTTCATGGCAGTAAGGTCATCATCATTATCATCATCATCATCATCATCATATCAGCCGAAAGACGTCCACTGCTGGACATAAGCCTCCCCCAAAGAGTGCCAAAGTGACCGGTCCTGCCCCACCCGCATCCAGAGGACCCTAGCAACCAGGTCATCAGTCCAGCTTGTGGGGGGCCTACCCACGCCGCGCCTTCCGGTACGTGGTCGCCACTCGAGAAACTTTCCGCCCCAACGGCCATCGGTTCTACGTGCTATGTGCCCCGCCCACTGCCACTTAAGTTTAACGATTCGGAAGGCTATATCAGTTACCTTGGTTCTGCTGCGGATAGCCTCATTTCTGATGCGATCACGCAGACACTCCCAACATGGCCCTTTGGGTGACTTTGAGCCTTCTTATGAGGCCCATAGTAAGCGACCACGTTTCAGTGCCATATGTTATCACAGGCAACACACACTGATCAAAGACTCTCGTCTTGAGACAATGCGGAATATTGGACGAAAAGATGTGCCGTAGCTTCCCGAACGCTGCCCAGCCGAGTCAAGCAGTAAGGTACTTAAAAAAAACTATAATAATGAATCACTAATTTCAGGATTCTAAGACCCAAAGCTACAAATACCTTAATGACTGCTATACATACAAAGACACACTATTACTGCGATTTTGTTACGCAATTTGTATATAATAATACATATTTCCCGTGTGGTGTCGGGTAAGAATAGCACCACCCCCTTTCTTCCTGTGGGTGTCGTAAGAGTCGACTAAGGGTACAGGGTTGAAGTGTGTTGTGGGCGATGGGCTAGCAACCTGTCACTACGATATCACATTTTGTCGATCTTTTATACCCGCATTGATGCTAAAAGTGGCACTGGAACACCAGTTTCATGTGCTCTGCCCTTTTAGGGATAAAGGCGTGAAGGTATGTAATACATATTTTGCTTGCTATATGGACTTGTTCTGGAATAAAATTATTTTCATTTAAATACTGGATTCCGCCCGCGAGTTCGTCTGCGTGGGCCCGGGATAAAAACTATCCTATATTTTTAATCTACATCTATCCTATATTTTATCAACTTTCTTCGTGCGAAATTTCATCCCAATCGGTTAAGCCGTTTAAGTGTGATTGAGTAACAAACATCTAAACATCCAAACATCTGAACTTTCGCCTTTATAATATTAGTAGGATAGGATTTAATAAGATGTGTTGGAATATGTTACCTTAAGCTTTTGTAATCTCATTTACTAAAACAGCTATTGTATTATTATGAGTATACTTACCGAAACCGAAGTCGTGGAGTCAGGTAACCAACCGCGAAAACGCATATACAGCTCCAAACATGCTTTGTTATTGTCATGAATAAATGTCTGATCTATTGACTATAATATTATATCTCCTGAATTAAGAGTAAGTATCAGTAAAGTTCACATTAAAGAAGACCGCAGCCATATTAACGAGACTACTTCCTCTGTAGGTGTGTGGTGTTTTTGGTGGTGAATAAGATCGCTACAGATCCCGAGGACGTGTCATGTGTCGAGAATGACGAACCTGTCAGTTAAATGTTTTTCGCTTTTGACACAACAAATCCTAAAATTGATAAAGGCAACACTAACCTAGCTTCAAACATGTCACCAACAACTGGATCGGAGTGTTATCTATGCGGTCAGAGCTGTCAAGGGTGCCAAGCCCAAGATAATAAATCAATAGTTGCCGAATGTTTTGCGAGCCAAATCAACTGGGCTTGACCACTCGATACTGACCAACAGATCTATTTTAGTTCGTCGCCTCCTAACTTAAATATCAAATGTGGTTTGTTAGTTCAAAAAACGAGCGTGCTTAATAATTATATTGAGACAAGGTAAGATAGAGAAGAAGGGTATTGGGACTTGAGACCCAGGAACTGAAAATTCCGCAGTGATTTCATCTCCATACATTCGAAATATGTAGGGCCAAATCTTCCTCCTCGCTTCCTATTCCAATTTGATATATGAAGCCCAAAGTAAAAATTTGATCTTCGTGAGGTAGGGCACAGCGTAATGTCATCGCGCTCGAATTTGGAGCAGCCCAACTGGGGAAGTACCTCCGCCTTGCAGAAGACCACAGCCATAATAACACTACTACTTGCTCTGTAGTAGCGTTGTGTTCCTGGAGGTGAGCAAGGTCGCCAGAGCTCCCGAGGATGCGTTGTGTTGAGAGCGAGGGAATTTGTTCCTTCAGCTGTCAACACGGCAAATCCTCAAACATATCAAGGGTCGGCAACGCCCATGTTTCTCCTTTGGAGTTGCATGTGTCTATAGGCTGCGGTGTCCGCTTATTATAAGGCGGACCGTACGCTTGTTTGCCACCGTCGTTGTATAAAAAATAATAACAATAATAATAATATCACGCAAACTAGCATCACCAGCTTCATTACTTAAGAGCCCTGCCCCCCTATTCTGTAACTTGTTTTAAGCTCATCTCAACGCTCGCCCACAAATATATCTTGACACCGCAATACGTAGTAACTAAGCGTAGGTAGAGGTCTAGTTTCGTGACGGGTGACCGTCAGGGTGAGCCGCATTAGCGTTTGACTTCCTTATACGACTCGACATACTTTATCCTTTACTTGGGCTATCTCAAACTAGCATAGCAGCCTGAAAATCGAACCTCTGTACCTATTTCTGGATCCCGAACCATTGCTTATGCCACGTCCATTCCGCGGCTGCTGCGCTAATTATGCATTGGCTGTTAATAGAATTGTGAGCATTAGCTGATTTGTGTCTCTAGGCTTAGACTGGCACGATATTGACCAGATGGAGCATAAAAACACGAAGTGTACGTAGACAGTGCAGTAGTAAAATATATACGACATCGTATTTTATCAGTCAGTTTCGGTTACCAGACACTAAAGCCGCCCATTCGCTGACGAGCTGTTTGGCTTTGCTACAAATGGATGGAACGTATACATGAGGGTACCACATCCTCTTTTATCATGATATCAGCCGAATGACGTGGCAGTTAAGTGTTAAGTGGCAGTGGGCGTTGGGGCGGAAAGGTTCTCGAGTGGCGACCACGTACCGGAAGACGCGGCGTGGGTAGGCCCCCCACAAGGTGGACTGATGACCTGGTAAAGGTTGCTGGAGTCCGCTGGATGCGGGTGGCGCAGGACCGGGTCACTTTGGCACTCTTTGGGGGAGGCCTATGTCCAGCAGTGGACGTCTTTCGGCTGATATGATGATGATGATGACGTCCACTGCTAAGACATAGGCCTCCCTCAAAGAGTGCCAAAGTGACCGGCCCTGCACCATCCGCATCAGACGGACTCCCGCGACCTTTACCAGGTATCAGACCCCTTATCATGGTCGGCCTTATCACGCGATAAGTGACAAGATAGAGCGTCCGTCTCGTTCTATTGAACGGTGTCAGCCAGTGACGGACGATCTTGTCACTTATCGTGTGATAAGGCCATCCATTCTACGGGGTCTGTCCACCTTGTGGGAGGTATACCCACTCTTAGACTCCTTTTTACCCAATTTTACACCAGTTCTTCTAGTGACAGAGGTTTTCTTTCCGAACCGGTGGTAGCTTATCGAAATTAAAGGTGCATATTATATGATATGCCTTGATTGACGAATAAATGTTTGACTTTGATTGTGGTCGGACTGGTCAGTAGGCGGGTGAATGTCCGGTGGTTTTAAGCGTTCGGTTCTTGTTATTATCATCTCACGACTAGACGAGCCATCATTTATTTTAACAATATTTAAATATAAAGATAATTATGTATTCGATTTTTAATCTTATTTCCCAGACATAATTTCGAAACCATAATACATATTACACGTGTACAGTCACGTCTAATACACGTATTGGGTAAAAAAAAAAAAAACAGTTTCGGTGACTGACAAAAACTGACCAAGGAAAATCATGAGGGACTTATCCCAACAATGTTTAATGGGGGTTGGAGGCTCAGATAGCAGCCGCTTATGAAAAACTAGTTCCTACGCCAAATCTTGGATTAGGTGCCAAAGCGAAGCCTGGGCTCCTTTACGTGCCGACTGGGAAAAACGCTGGGAGCATGAGTTAATCTTAGATCTTCCAACCAAGAGAGAAAACTAAGTCTTATTATTATTTACAATAAACGGAACTTAATCGCGTATAATGAAATTATTTATTTACCTCACTGAGGTCTCCCGACGTTTCGGATGTGTTGCAACATCCATGGTCACGGGACAACTGGCTTGAGCGGGTATGAACATCTTCTTGCTGCGCGGGTTTTCCGAACTACCCGCATTTGGTCTTTATTAACCACTTGTACACTAGGGTTGACAACCCTAAACGTCGGGAGATCTCAGTGAAGTAAATAAATAATTTACGAGTAATTATACGCGATTAAGTCCCGTTTAGTATAAATAATGTGTGAGAATCGTGAAAGTTTAAATCAATATGCGTCTTATTATGATTCAAATAACTTCTATATGACAATACCACCAGTATAGAAATTGTTCATCATCATCATACCAGCCGAAAGACGCCCACTGCTGGACATTGGTTACCTCTAAAGAGCGCCACAATTACCGGTCTTGCGCCACGTGCATCCAGCGGACTCCCGCGACCAGGACCAGTAAACCAAGTCATCAGTCCACCATGTGGTTCGCCCACGCTGCGCTGCGCCTGCGGGTACGTGGTCACCACTCGAGAACCTCTCCGCTTCCACGGCCATCGGTTCCACGTGCAATGTGCCGCGACTTCTGCCACTTAAGTTTAGAAATTGTTAAGGACACTAAATTAATCACTGTGATGGAAACCAATCACCAATCATATACCTCATCTTCATCATATTTGCCAAACGAAGTCCATTGTTGGACAAAGAACTCCCCAAAGAATCATATACCCACTTTGAGCCAATTGAAATCGATTTATTTATTATTTATCATTATTAGTTTTTCGTCTAGAGCTTATCTCCCTTTGGTATCTCGTGTTTACGCCAACCGTGGTAGTTACCTTTGACATGGGTTGTTTTTCCTATTCCAAATGTTGGACATGTTTAGGGTTATCGCTCCCTGCGGTCGCTAGCGAAAATTCATTGAAATGTACCTTGTTTACTACACATAAGGTTCAAAACATACAAGCATGCGCCCTATACGCTCTGACAATCGAGATTTAGGCTTGTTTTAGGGAGGCAAAGGATCATTAGGGCTGTTTAGGGCTTCGTAAATATTTTATTAGTCTGTTATTAACTTTAGAACGCAGCGTTACCGGGGAAAGTTTGCGCTGTGCTCAAGGGGTCAAAATATGAAAATATATGAATGTTGCGAAATGCCAATGTCATCAATAAACTGAAGTTTAATCGTACGGTCGCCATCAGATATATCGGAGCGGCCAAACCGCTCACAAATATCGGAACACGTCTCTATTGTCAAGGCATTAGAGACGTGTTCAGATATTTGTGAGCGCTTAGACCGCTCCGATATATCTGATGGCGAATGTACGTAGTTACGCGGAGAAACGATGAATTTCTTGATACACCGGTCGTGTCATAATATGAAGAAAAAAAACAGCAATAGGATGCAACTTTCTGGATATAATTGACTATTCCACACACCCCCTTTTCAGTTTGGTCATTTGCCCATATGGCACAAGTGTTACGGCTACCTGACATCTGACCAGATAGACCAATTGACTGAATGTAAATGTTCCTTATACGTAACATGAAATAATGACGTACTTAGTATATGTAATACGAAGTTTTTCAAACATAATTTGTACGCTCATCACGTCATCACATTCACTGCCTGCGCTACGCTCCCGGTGTTTTCCTCATATGTAGCGGAAAGCGTCTACGACGCGGGCGCCCGCTAGGCGGGTTAGTGTAAACTGTGAAGTACTACAGTGCTAATTCTGTATAATTCAATCTTATTTGGAGGAAATGGAGGTTTGTAACTTAAAGGTTGTCCTTTCACTCACCTTAAGTGCGAAAAAGGCGTCGAATATTCTAAAGAATGTAAATAAAACGTTGGTTACTCTGAAGTTTCGTATTTACGAAACTGAGATTCCCTTTTGTTTTGTCGCGGGAGGTTGATTGCCTTTTGTTTAATCAAGTGCTCATCTCTTAAGTGGCCAGGGGTCAATTTGGCAGTCTTATTTTGCAGTTAAATTTTATTTCAACAGGTGCGTTGAAGGGAGCTTGTAAACCACAAAAATGCAAACTTTTAAGATTGACAAAAAGTACACTTACAAATGGCAGAAAGTTAAAATTGGGGCATTATGCACACCAAGAAAATGCTCACTCAAAGCCAGTCGTTTTGAACTCATTTCATTTTAAAACACTATTTTTATTTTTATCATTGATACAAAGTACAAATCACAAAGAAAAAATTATACGTTTTCTTTAAAGTGTGCACGTGCACAATCGCGGAGCAGACTGGGAATCGAATCCAGTGTATTTGGATTGCCAGTCAACTGTGCATACCCCTCCGCCACCACCGCTGCGCTAAGTACAGTCAGCAGCAAAAGTTACTACGCGGGTCAAGTGCTCAAAGTGACCTACACACGACTCTAATGACAAGAGGATAAGGACTGTCCAGGTCATTTAGAGCACCGTGTTATTTTGCGTACCTACTTCTGCTGCTGAATTTAGGTATCCTTTGCTTCATGTCGTCTTTGTTCCCGTCTATTTTTGGAACACGTTTTACCTTCAGCTCCATCTATGCGAACGGGGCTACAATGAAAACCTATGTAGGTTTGCTTATTTTTTTTTTTTACAATAAAATACGAAAAATAAGAATGTTTCAAAACCTTACCAACACTTGAAAGATATTAACTTAACTCCACTACCATACTTCAACCTCGGCCGCTTCAGGTTACTTCGAAAGAGCCCCATCTATCGATTTTTCCCTGTCTTCATTTCCTACAATTGGCAGGTTGACTGATTGGCTATACTACAGATCACGGGCGAGGTAGATGAATGGGTGATCGGGTCTCGTTCAGAATCGTATGTCTTGCGAGTGTCAATGATTCAATAAGTCTATACTAATACTGTAGTTATGAAGAGTCTGTGAGATTTTAAGTTTGTATGTAGGAGATAATTTCTTTCACCGATATTTAGAATCTTTAGTATGAACCGTCGGGTCATAGGCTATATTAAATTTTTATCTCCGCCTATTGCCTAGGTTCTTTAAAATGCGTTGTTCCGAGAAAAGCAGACAAGTTCGGACGATATATAAGTACATAAAAAAACCATTCTCAAATATTGTGTCTGCGGTTAAGGTCTAATTACCACGAACCTTCACGAACATTTTTATATGGCGTCGTAGTAATTAGACGAAGATACAAATCTGGAAAGTGACCGAAAATACAGTTAAAAATTATATGAAATAGAGTTATTTGTGGCTTTTTGTGTTTGTGCGTGCAATTAGACACGTGTATAAGTAATACATATATTGTAAGTTCTAAAACAAACAATTGAAAATACTTTAAACCCAAAATTGGGTTAAAACTGGCACCCTTTTGAAAAACGATTCCAAAACATCATGATTGGAATACAACCAAATCGATACCAAATGGTATCATCTACTTACCTCAACCATTCACCTGCTTTCAGAAAATATATAACAAATGTCTTCAATCATATAACACGAATTCTTCAATTTCAAAATTTCCGCAGAACAGCAATTCCTCTTGACGCCAGTGTATAAAAGTACCTATACGAGGGAATTTTCAATTTTAGAACCAACTTGCGATTTGGAATTGGTTGGAATAAAGTAATCTAGAAACTTCGGTGTTCTATTCGTTGTGAATAGAAAGTCGGTACTAACTTTCTTTTAGCTAGGCTTCGTTTTATTTTTAACCCATTCTGTTTTGTTTACGACACATACCTATGCGTCAAAGCGCCTAGGGGAATATGGAGTTTAAAGGCAGTAAATAGGTATATCTGCTA
Source organism: Epinotia bilunana (assembly GCA_947049275.1). Lineage (NCBI taxonomy): Eukaryota > Metazoa > Arthropoda > Insecta > Lepidoptera > Tortricidae > Epinotia > Epinotia bilunana. The sequence continues at coordinate 3,016,034 of OX346270.1, read as the reverse complement.
AAATAGTACCTCAATTAGTCCCTTTATACCTTTTTACACTTCACGCACGCACCCTATTTTAAACCAGTATTTACGCACACATGCGCGACACCGAGGACTAAAGTCGGTCGCACTCAAGCATACGGCCTGGTCATAAATAGACACCATAGTCTACGGACGCTTGCTCGTCCAAGTGAGTCGCAAGCGCGTAGCCAACACCATTGCTTCATTGTGTCGACAGCTAGAAACAAAACGCTCTCTCAACACAGTACAACCTCGGCTCGGGCGACTTTACTCACCAACATAAACACAACACCACATTGGGTATAGTGAGAATCATTTCTCTAGAACAAATCTTATCTTAAGACCCATCGGTCAAACAAAGCGCATTGTTTAACCACGTCCTTGTGGGACGCTTCGAAACCAAAAGGTCATGTTTCATAAATCATCATCATCATATCAGCCGAAAGATGTCCACTGCTGGACATAGGCCTCCCCCAAAGAGTGCCAAAGCGACCGGTCCTGCACCACCCGCATCCAGCGGACTCCCGCAACCTTTACCAGGGTCATCAGTCCACCTTGTTGTTTCATAAATACTTTACTCAAATAGAAAATAGAGACTATATTGTTAAAGTATCGAGGTTAAAAATATAGGTATTAAAAACTTTTTATTAGTAATTGAAGCAGTCGCCATCAGATATATCTGAGGGGCCAAAGTGCTCACAAATATCTGAACACGTCTATATTGACGAGGCATTAGAGACGTGATCTCTTTTTGCGTCGGGTGTTAGCAAATCAGTAAAATGTTCACCGCGCGGAGGAAAAATTAACAAATATACCTTCCCATGAAATATATTGGAAAAACCATTAGTTTCTCGTATTCCCTCATACGAGTAAATAACTTCTGTACAATGGTCACTACAACATTAAATATGTAAAAGGCACTCCAGTGCTTTCTTATTCCAGCTATGAATTATACATTTGATGTTTATTGATACAAATTCATGATGTCTCGAGCTTTTAGCCGTGATATAGAAATGTCTAAGTGTTGCTGAAGCTTTATGAGTAATCACAACTTATTATTTATGTAGGACTTAAGGCAAAACTTGGCCAGATAAATTCTGTCCTAGGATTGGTTTGAAGAGGAGACAAGTCAAAGGAGACATTTTATATTGTCATGACCTGCCTATATATTATTTCAAATATTTGAACAATTAAATACCCATGTTATCAAGATGAACGAGAATTTTAAATACATACTTAAATGTCAACCCAATACTCGTAAGTATCTAGATATCGAAAATAATTTACTTTAAAAACAAAGTTTAAACCGACTTTAACTATAAAATTTTCGCCATAATAAAGAACGCGATAGACCCGAAAAATAAAATGCGATCAATCAACTCTTAACGACTTACACAAATTTCGCGAAACCTACGGGGTGACCATATTTCTGGGATTTACTGCGATTCCCTATTCATAATAATACTTATTTTAAACGCGAAAGTTTGTTATAAAACTAAGGATTTTGGTACGGAAATGTATGTAAAAATAAAGTAGCCTCTATATCTCAAGGGCTTTAACTTTATGTCAAATATCATCACGATTGGTTCAGTAATTAAACCGTGAAAAGGTAACATACAGAAGTGCCGTCGCATTTGTAAATTAGTAGGTATGGATTCTCATCTCAAGACAGTCTTTAATCTTCGTGTGAGGAAATGTCTCAAAATGTTGCTATATAATTACCTTGAATTATGTATTTCCATCAGCATGTTGCCTTCATTTTGAAATATTGTTGACGGCTGCTTTATCTTTATCAATTTTAGAGAAACGTATGCATTCCATTTTGATTTCCATGTGTATCCTGTTGTGTGTAATTAGTAACACAAATAATGCGCGAACACGCTTTAGAACGTAACCTATCTCTCTCTCTCTCTCTCTCTGGAGCACACACTCTTATCACATTCACTGCAAAGAATCGCTACATGCTTCACTCGTAGCCAATCCCGTGGTTTTCCCCGTATTTAGCGGAAAGCACCTATGGCGTACGCGCTCACTAGGCGGGTTCCTGGCAGGTTAACTGTTATGCTGCTCCAAGCTAAATGGAGCATCGCCGCACCAAAATCGGTCCATGAATGCCACAACTGTAGCGTTTAAAGATAGTTGGCGTGGTCCGTTGGATATCCAGATGGATGGAAAGCCAACGGTAGCGCGCCAACGCGTCATTCAAATGGAACAGTCAAGACGTACACTTGCCCAAACGCGATCTCCACTCCAGAACTCGTCTGCTCTAACGGTAGTCGGTTCCACGGCAATATTGAATACGTACCCTTTATTAACTATTTACAAGAAAAGCTCTTCATAGCACGCTTAGAATTTGACAAAAATGGCCCACGTTTCAAGCTTCGTCGACCCAAGATGGTCCCAACAATTCAGGAAAAAGTGCAAAGAGACGGTCAAAGAGTTTGTCGAGCCGGCGTAACGCTAACAAATGAACGGTTCAACTTATAGACTACTCCTCTAAAGAAAATATGAAATTGGCATGCAGCCAACTGCCACTAATGGAGATCTTTAGTAAAAATTTAAATATCTAAGGAACTTGATCGCAAATAAGTAGGGCGAGCTAAAAGCCTGACTGACGGTGATCAGCTATAAATATTTGAATGGTGTGCTCACGTGGCTGTTATGTATCGGTTCTTCGTAATTAGGATCAGCTTCGTGAGCCACACATACACGACGCCAACCCCCGACTTGAAGCAGTCACCGTGGCCGAAGTTACTTAGTCATAAGAGTACAATAATGAATACTCGCCAGGTAAGTGTCCACACAAAGTTCATCATCATCATATCAGCCGAAAGACGTCCACTGCTGGCCATAGGCCGCCACCAAAGAGTGCCACAATGACCGCTTCTCTGCCACCCGCATCCAGTGGACTACCGCGACCAGGTCATCAGTCCACCTCGTAGGTCAAGCCACGCGGCGCCTTTCAGTACGCCGTCCTCACTCGAGAACTGCTCCAACGAACGTTCTACGTGCAAGTGCGCCGCCCACTGCCACTTAAGTTTAGCACAGCAAATTAAGATGGTGTTGTCTACTTGCCTGTAGTAGTTGAGGACCTGCGCGAACACGCCCGGATGGCGGTCGAAGAAGTACTCATTGAGCACGGGGTCGTAGTTGGCGAGCGCCTCCGTCAGCCGCGAGAGTCGCGTGGCCGGGATCTTCTTTAGGGTCGCCTTGTACGTCTCGTATCTGGAACAGTTATAAGTTTCAGTCAAAAAAAATATTTTTGGGACAAGCTTTTATTGCCAACTGTACTTTTCTGTATACCGTCATCAACTACTCGTTGAGACGATTCTAACAAGCCCTGAATTCCCATGGCCACCTTCTGTCTCCATCATCAGATCAGCTCGATGGTAGCATAAAGGATGTTTTCTATATATTTAAGTATTTATTTATCTATATATGTATGTTTATCGTCGTCTAGTGTATAGTAGTACAAGCTTTACTTAGTTTGGGACTAGGTCGATTTGTGTAAGATTGTCCCCTAATATTTATTTATTCATAATATCGAATTTTCATCCAAAGTATACTTAAAGGGTGAATCGCAAAAAAAAATTACGTAACACAATGGAATATTCACAAATTTGCTACACAAAAACCAAGAAAGTTACACAAAAGAAATTATAAAGCCGCTTTCATATTAGTAGAAAAAATTCCTTATTTCAAAAAATAATAAATGAATACCTACCACAGTTTTGAAACCATAGGTTCGCGTCGCTTTCATATATACTAGTTTATTTTTATAAAGTTCAAGAAATTAAATATCCCATATAAAAAAGAGGCAGTCTCGAAACTCTTCCATAGTAAAAAGTTTTTTTTATACAACGACGGTGGCAAACAAGCGTACGGCCCGCCTGATGGTAAGCGGACACCGCAGCCTATAGATGCATGCAACTCCAAAGGAGTAACATGGGCGTTGCCAACCCTTGATATGTTTGAGGATTCGCCGTGTTGACAGCTGAAGGAACAAATTCCCTCGCTCTCAACACAACGCTCCCGGGAAATCTGGCGACCTTGCTCACCTCCAGGAACACAACACTACTACTGAGCATTATGGCTGTGGTCTTCTGCAAGGCGGAGGTACTTCCCCAGTTGGGCTGCTCCACATTCGAGCGGGATGACATTGCCATTGAGTTGTGAGACATTTCGTAGTACCAAGTCTCAGGCATTCTTATTAACCTTTATTTGCTAGCTAAATAAAATTCTGCAACTATTTATGGATTTTTGCATACCTAAATATATATGTAGCATTGTGTGATTGCCAAGTCTTAAAATTTTATTTAGCTAGCAAATAAAGACGAATAAGAATGCCTGAGAATTGGCTCTACGAAATATCTCACTACTTTTTACGGTGGAAGAATTTCGAGACTTGGCCTTTTTTTAAATGGACTGTGTTTTGATGGGATCTCACTTCTTTTTGAAGGTTATTGTGTTATCAATACATATAAATTATGAATGAAGTCCCATTCTTGCTTTTTCATTTTTTTGGCCCACAGAACACCTCCACTAGAAGCCTAATGTTTGTAATTTTGTTCCCGACGCGAGTCACCAAAGCATGAGGAAGAGGTGAGGGGAAGGGCGGGTGCTAACAGCACGATGATTGGGCGATGCGCTCGCGCGCGGAATGCGTAGTGATGGGACATGTTCACGTACAAGCATCCTAATTTTTTAGGTACATTTTAAAGTAAAGTAAGTAACTACTTACTATACTTTTATCTTTAAGTTAAGGTAAAGTATAGATAGTTTTGTTACCATTTTAATACACAGTAAGTTAGGAATCCCAACTGGTACCGTAATTTTTTGCTGATAAATCATGGTAGGTACTTACTGTACATATTAAAATGGTAATTAAACTATCTATACTTAAAAGTGTGCTAAAAAAATACTGACCATTTAGTATTTTTGGTTCTAAAGATTAAACTACAAATACTTCAGTATTTTTTATGGAAAGTTTCGGAGCAGTTTAATAATAAGTAGTCTCATTATTCCTTTAAAAGTTGTATTTATTGTTCTCATTTTAAAATAAAACAAACAAAACACGAAAAAGGCATTCGGCTATTTAGGATGGTGACGTATCTCACACCAACTCCGAGTTCCCTCGCACTTTCTCGAAGTTCATCATCAGGCCCATTTTGTGGCACTGGACCCAACTGCTCACTGAGAGGATTCTAAGAAACCCGCACAACGTATATCTATCTCACACCAACTCCGAGTTCCCTCGCACTTTCTTGAAATTCATCATCAAGCCCATTTCGTGACACTGGGCCCAACTGCTCACTGAGAGGATTCTTAGAAGCCCGCACAACGTATATCTAACTCACACCAACTCCGAGTTCCCTCGCACTTTCTCGAAGTCCATCATCAGGCCCATCTTGTGACACTGGACACAACTGCTCACTGAGAGGATTCTAAGAAGCCCGCACAACGTATATCTATCTCACACCAACTCCGAGTTCCCTCGCACTTTCTCGAAGTTCATCATCAGGCCCATCTTGTGACATTGGACCCAACTGCTCACTGAGAGGATTCTAAGAAGCCCGCACAACGTATATCTATCTCACACCAACTCCGAGTTCCCTTGCACTTTCTCGAAGTTCATCATCAGGCTCATCTTGTGGCACTGGACCCAACTGCTCACCGAGAGGATTCTAAGAAGTTACTAAAACAGTAAAGTAACTACTACTACTAGTACTACTAATACTTATTATATATTACACTATTTACTTTAAATAACGAACAATAAATAAAACTAAATTTAAGTTCTAATCTACAGAATAACTACTCAAACCAAAATAAACGAGAAATCTGTATTTATGTTACATTTCTTCAAACCGGTTGGAACGAAAGCACGTGGTTTGTCGATTGACCATCATAGCATCATCGGGACATCACTAGTCGTGACGTGTTTTCGTAAGAAAGGAATAGCATATTGCATTTTCAAAGTGATGAAAAGTGACAGACATAGTGTGTCTGTACCTCAGTATTCGCACCGGCCAGTATAAAATGGCCTCCGCTGGCTATAAATATTTTCAATGAAATATTGAATTTGACTCAACTGTGGAATGAAATTCCATCTTTTTTGTAATTAGAAGTCTGACGACTTTCCGCACCACCTCACACTACAAAAGCCCACAATTAGCCGCGAAAATCCTATTATTTTGTTTTTATTTTGTGAGAGTCATGCACACTCCGCACAGGTCGTTAACATGGACGCAACTGAACGGAAAGGCGGGCGACCGCGGATTAAATAAGCGCAACAACACCAACGCTTGGTGACTCAAGTCGCGAACAAACTGAGAAACATTAGGCTTCTAGTGGAGGTGTTCTATGTTTTGGCCCATTCACTACAAATGTAACTTTGTAATCCTATATATTTGTATGAGATTACAAAGCTATTTATGTAGTTGGTGTATCTAGAAAAATGGACCGAAATTGTAAAATATTTTAGTTTTCCCTTGATTTATATGCTAAACACTAATTGTATTCTAAATTTGAAGCTTCTACATCTGCTAGAAGTGCCTTAGAGTTTTGATGATCGGTCAGTCAGTGAGTGAGTAAGTGACAACATTAAGAAACTTTGACTAGTTATCATTCTTAAACTACTGGTTCAAATTGAATGAAATTTTAAATATACCACGCTTATACAATGCCTGCTTGGTTACTGAAAATTCAGGCTTCTAGTTTTATCCACAACGAAGTTATAGGGGGGTCGAAAATGGCCTGACCTGCTTCGAGAAAAGGATTCGACTTGGCCTTATTTTATATTGGGTAACGTAAGGATTCTAACGATACCTCACATACCTAAATCGGTTGGGGCGTTTAGTTGGTCTGCACGGCTACCACGCGACGGCGCGCGAGCTCTCTCGATTTTTCTCGCACTATCCGTCTCTCTCTTATTAGAACTCTTAGAAGAAGAGGTATAGTGCGATCAAAATCGAGAGTGTCGCGGCCGTCGTGTGCTAGACGTGCTGGTGGCATAAAGAAACTCGCACACATACTAAGAATCCTGAAAACATTGCACTTCTTTTTTGGGGCAGTCGTACAATAAGCCTTACTTTTGTGTAGGTTTCTTTTGTGTGTCTTAGTGCGTATTTCGCTACCGACAAACATACAAAAATATTTATAATTTAGTATTATAGATATCTAAACAAAACACTATCCTGAGTTAGACCCTAAAGTTGGGACGATTAGGTTTCTTTTGTGTCTTAGTCTGTACTTTGTTATATACTTATTCTAAATATTATAATAAATTAGTACAAAAAAATGTTCATTTCAATGTTACGGACACATTATAAAATATTGTACTAATGTACCAATATGAACGAACCCTAATGTTGGTTTTGGTATGTATCGTTACACAATGTTACACAAACGAAGCCAAAATCAATGCCGTACACTGTTTCAACACGTGTAGAAGGAACAATTAAAGGAATTCAAGTACTCCCAAATGCCAAACCGTTTACCCACTATATTCGTAATTAAACTAAGTAAACATATAAGTAGAAGACGATTCATTTACCTGTTTTAATCATAACACAATATGTCTTGAAATTTGGAAAAAATCCTCCGAAGCACTGTTTAGTGTCACTGCACAGAAACTAATATGCCTACCGGCGCGTGCGATTCCTTTGGCAGTTCGCTTTGAGTTGCCAGTCTTATAAAAGTTGCGGATGCGTTCATTGCTACGGTAAAATGCGAAATATCGCGTTACACAGCTGACGTCACACAAAAGAATGAAATCTTTCCCCGAATTTTGATACAAGATATTGATATAAAATATTTGTTCTAGAGACCTGAAAAACAACTCCCTTGATGTTTTGCATGGTATTAAACAGACCACAAGCAAATTTCTTGGCCAGAGCTGTGTAAATCAAAGTTATGATTTTTTGTTTACCGTGTGTTACACAAAAGACAATAAGTTTTGTATGGGAGCAGAAATCAACTTTTTTCGTTAATGCGTTTAATTTTTTTTATCATAGGTATAATATAAAACTGTGCTATTCCTATTAAACTATGAACAAGACCACGTGAAATCGTATCTTGAATACATGTTACTTGAATACTTATTTTTTTATAGAATTTTGAGGTAAGAGGACATTTTCCAATTTTGGAATGTACAATGTTTTTGCAATTCAACCTAAAACCAAACCGGTTAAAGATATCTGCTTCAAAATTAAGTTGCAAGATTCCACTCGAACAAACATCCCACTAATATTATAAATGCGAAAGTTTGGATGTTTAGATGTTTGTTACTGAATCACGCTTAAACGGCTCAACTGATTTGGATGAAATTTTGCACTAATATAGTTTATAGCCTGGTTTTTAAATAAAGGATAGTTTTTATACCGGGTCCACTTAGACGAAGTCGCGGGCGGAAGCAAGTAGTTACATAAAGGGCTTTTCAATAGGCACGCTCAAACTTTTCACGCGTTTAGAGGCCATCTTGGAAAATCAATAGACGTCAAATGTGGCGAAAATATATTTTGATCATGGAACGCTATATACAATACAATAACGCGTAGAAATTGTTAACTGCAAGGGACACATTCAAAATTGGATGAGAAGTTCGAGGGTTTTGTCATATCGCGTAGTTTCGACATCAACTGGCCCCCGAGATCGTGTGACTTAATTAACACCGCTCGACTACTTTGTGGGGCTACGTCAAATCTCTGGTCTTTGCAGACAAACCACAGACAATTATTGCTACTCTGAAGGCCAACACAACCCACGTTCTTCACGAAATTGAGCCCCATTTAGGTATGCGAAAATGCACAAAATCAGTCCACAAGGATGCACCACCTACAGCCGAGTCGCGGCGGCCATTTGGCTGAGAATATATTTCATAAATAATGTCATCAAATGTACTTTATGGATCATTGTCAGATTTAGGTTCGCGTCTCGTCGGTGGACATTGTCAAAGTTAAGGGCTATAAAGCCTAATTTTTGATTGAACGGCGTCGCCTCTTCTATAATTCTATGCGATATACATATTATATATAAACATAAGCCCTTAGTAGTGTATTATTGAGCGTTTCAGAACAGAAATCTATCGATTTCTGTTCCGAAACGCTCAATCGTATATACAGTATCATATCATGGTTAACTTGTTTTCTGTTCTGAAATGCTCAATCGTGACTATGAAACCGTATACCGTCACGATACCTTGTTTTCGGTTTATAAATAGATTCCCATGCTTCAACGCTTACAATCTTTAAGTTTGTCGGTTAGTACAGACGCATTTACAGTTTTAATAATGAAGTTTGTAAAACAATCTCACAGGCTGAAGTTGGATGTCGTTTGTTCTACTCGCAATCGCAATTTTCGGCATGGCCAACTTTTACCCGACACCATTCGCTGTATAATTTGTGGTCCGTCTAATTGTGGAAAAACGAATCTAATTGTTGGTTTGCTGCTTCATGAACAAGGCCTACGCTTCCAAAATGTTTATATTTATTCTAAAACTTTATTCCAGCCTATATATAAATTTTTAGAACAAGTTTTAACAATGGTCCCCTCAATTTACTTTCGAAAATATTGTGAGAATGATGAAGTATTAAGCCCTCATGAGGCTAATATTAATTCAATAATGATATTTGACGATGTTGCATGTGAAAATCAAAATAATATACGGGATTACTTTGCAATGGGAAGGCATAAAAATATAGACAGCTTCTATCTGAATCAAACGTATAGTAAAATACCTAAACAATTGATACGAGACAACGCAAATTTAATCATTCTTTTTAAACAAGATGATGTTAATTTACGACATGTTTATGATGAACACGTAGGAAGTGATATGTCGTGGTCTCAGTTTCGTGAAATGTGTGGACAAGTATGGGACATACCGTTCAAGTACTTAGTTATTAATAAAGACTGTAATAAAAATTCTGGATGCTATAGGAAAGGTTTTGATACGTTTATCTTGCTAGAGTAACGGTATACATAAAGGATCGTATTTAAGTTGAAACTTATTACTTAAGATGAAACCATCTGGATCGGACATGAATCTAAAAATGAACGAGGAGAAATTATTTAAAGAAAAAGTACTCCGATCTGCTGAAGCCGTAAGAAAAAAAGTTAAACTTATTCGTGATGTTAAAACAAACGATAATATGATGTTGGAAACAATGCTAAAACCAATTATAGATCCTCTCAATGAAATGGCAAAACACAATAATCATGGTTCGAATAATAATGACACTGATCGTGACAACGAAGAATTAAAATGGGATTCTAAGACAGTAAAAACATTAAAATATAGTCCGTCTGAACAGGAAAATAAGGAAAGTTTCGTTGATAAAACATTTCTGAGAAAATCATCAGAATCTAGTTCAAATACTACCGATGCTGAATTAAATGACAGTAACGCTAACCTAGATGATGCCTTATCTCATGAAAGTGTCAATCAAAATGATTCTGATACAACCAACAATGCTTCGTTTAGAACATCTGATTCGTATGCTTCTCCTCGTGAAGACCCCGTTTGGCAAAAACAATATTCGTACACAAATATTCCTTTTGGTGTACGAATGGAGCGTGGCAAGCTAATGTTTGGATCTTATCCGATTTCAGTGAATGACCAAAAACTCAAAATATGTGGGGAAAGTATTCATTTAACGCCAGGTTTAAACGATTTATTGTTTAAGAAAATACCTGATTTAAGTCTCGTTACTGAAGACGATAAACGATTTTATAAAACTTTGTTATTAAAAACAAATGCTCATAGACGTGATTTTGATCCAAATAAACCAATAAAAAGCAATAAGGGCATGAAATATTTATATGTGATAAAACCACTTTTCAAATTATCTAAACAACGATCAGTAAGTGAAGAAATTCATGTATCCGGCCATGGACTACCATCAATGAAAAAAGTAAAGAAAGACATTGCGTATGTGTATTGGGATGACCCGAACGAATTAGTAGAGAGATTAAAATTGCTTATAGCAGCACGCGATGCTGGTAATACAGGGTTAGGTAACGAAATTATATCTATTATTGAAGAACTGCGTGAAGCTGGCATAGTCAAATAATATATAAATAAATAAAGTTTATTTTTTTAACAGTCGTACTTTGACTTTCAACTAAACAAAACAAAAAATGAATATAGACAAATTTGGTCACCATGTTCATAAGCGCTTGCGTGCTGGAGAGATTTATGATCTCAAGTACAAGGCTTTGCTTCGAACAGAAGCGGGACATTTTGATTTACAATCATTGCGATTAAAAGGTGTTGTGAAACCTTTAGCACCTGATGATGCAGTAAATAAACAGTACGTTGACGAATATATTCAGAACATGTACGATAAGAAGCACATAGACTCGTTATTTCAAATTATAAATAGTCAAATTCATCAACTTGCATCTCAGTTAAAACTCAACTTTTACGCAAAGAAGGAGATAGATAATATTTTGAAAATAATAAATGACGGCAAAGGAACAAATAGTGGACGAGATCCATAGATCTGCGCGAAAAAGATTTAAGCGGCGATCAGTTCTACTTAAAGGGATTGATGATTTATGGCAAGCCGATTTGATCGATTTACAGAAATTTCATAAGGTTAACAAGGGATATAAGTATATTTTGACTGTCATTGATGCCTTTTCGAAGTACGCATGGTGTTATCCTATAAAATCTAAGACAAAAACGGAAGTAAAACATGCATTTGAATTTATTATAAAATCGTCAAAACGACAACCTAAAAACTTACAGACAGACTTTGGAAGAGAGTTTTACAATAACGATCTATGTTGCTATTTAAAGTCTTTGAATATAAATCATTATTCGACGTATTCAATTATGAAGGCATCTATTGTTGAAAGACTGATAAAGACAATTAAGCTTAAACTGTACAAATATTTTAGTTTGATTGGTAACTATAAATGGGTTGGAAATCCTTTAAATGACATTATTAAGTCTTATAATCAAACTATACATCGTACAACAAAATTTAAACCGATTGATGTAAACTATACTAATGAAATTGAAGTTAAGAACAACATTCAAAAATCAGTTTCCAATGGAAATTATAAATCAAATAAATTCAAGAAAGGAGATTGTGTGCGTATTAGCAAGTATAAAAGCTGCTTTCATAAAGGTTATACACCTAATTGGTCAACAGAACTTTTCACTATTAAACGTGTGAATCACACTCAACCTGTTACATACCATATTGAAGACCAACGAAAAAATATGATATTAGGTACATTTTACGAAAAAGAACTTCAGAAAACTAAGTATCCAGATGTTTACTTGGTAGAAAAGGTACTTAAAAAAAAGGGTAGGAAGTTGTACGTTAAGTGGTTAGGTCTTAGTGATAGTGAAAATAGTTGGATTGATAGAAATGCTGTCGTATAATATTTATATACCTTCTATAAACTAAACTTTCTCATTGTCATATGAGATATGAAAGGAAGAGGACTTTTAAATAGTGCTATTAATCACTTACCATTCGAACTACACTTACCTGGTTATAACTATTGTGGGCCGGGAACGAAATTACACAAACGGCTAAAAAGAGGTGACAAAGGAATTAATGCGTTAGACACTGCGTGTATGAAACACGATATTGCTTACGATACATATCCTGACTTAGCGGAAAGACACCAGGCAGACTTAGAACTTTATAAAATGGCCAAGCAAAGAAAGAGATCGAAAGATGCAGGGAAAGGAGAAAGAATAGCTTCATGGTTAGTTAGTAAAGTGATGAAATCTAAACTTAAAGCTGGTGCGGGAATGAAAACATTTAAGCGTTTTGTGTCTAAAATACGCACTGAAATGAAAAAGAAAGCTAAAACGAAAGGCTCTATAGTAGATCGTGCACTTGTTGCCGCAAAAAAAGTTTTTTCTAACGATACTATGGTTCGAATACCACGTTTAATACCAATTCCAAAAACTGGTGGTTTACTACCGCTAATACCAATTTTCGCTGGACTATCCGCATTAGGATCATTAGCAGGTGGAGCTGCTGGAATCGCTAAAGCTGTGGGTGATTACAAAGCTGCTCGAAAAAACTTAGCTGAATCAGAACGGCATAACAAGATGATGGAATCTATTGCATTGGGAAAAGGGTTACATATTAAGCCATATAAAAATGGGAAAGGTTTATGTATTAAAACTTCAAAAAACTAAATCAGAGGTTACCCAGACGTGCTCTTACGAATATTGATATTTTAAAACACTCCTCTATTATCCCCCATTTTCGAGGAGTTTATATGAGGGATAGCTTACCAAAGCGTCCCAAAAAAGTTGAATGTGGAATCCTTAATTTGGATAGTTCTGAAAACAATGGAACTCACTGGGTAGCCTATGTGAAAGATAATAGTTATTGTGAATATTTTAATAGTTATGGTGACCTTCCACCTCCGATAGAATTACAGAGGTATTTAAACAATTATAACATATGTTATAACTACAATAGATATCAAAAGTTTGACACTGTAAATTGCGGTCATTTATGCTTAAAATACTTAAATAATTATTGGTGTAACCGTTTAAATAACATTGCATAATAAACAGCTTATCAGTAACACGATGTCTTTCACTTTGTCTATAACTGGAAACTCCGCCAATTTAATAACGAACCATTCACCACCTTTACAACTAGATGGTGAATATGAATGTGGACTGTTGTATATGTCATCGTTTAATTCAATACCTAATATAGACTATAGAAATAATAAGTTTTATTATGGAGAAAACGAAGTAATTGAAATTCCTGAAGGATCATATGAACTTCAAGATATTGAAGATTACCTTAAAGAACACCTTCAAGGATGCACATTTACCTTGAAATGCAATAATAATACCTTGAAAACATCAATTTTGTGCACTAAAAATATTTATTTCGACAAAGAAAATTCTATTGGAAGTTTACTTGGTTTCGGAAAAGAATCTATTCAGGCGAATATATTAACAGAATCTCTCTTTCCTGTGTCCATTCTGTCTACAACTATAGTCCGAATCGAATGTGACATAGTGAGCGGTTCATTTGTTAACGGAAAACCTAGTCACATAATACACGAGCTGATACCGTCCGTACCCCCCGGCTATAGGATAATAGAGACACCTAGAAACGTTATCTATTTCCCTGTAACCCAAAATAGTTTAAGTTCAATTACAATAAGAATATTGGATGGTAACCATAATTTGGTTAATTTACGGGGTGAAGAGATCCAAATATATTTACACCTTAGAAAAAAATGATAGACTTTAATAAAAGTTCAGTAACATTTAAAAGTAGTACTAGTATGCATCAAGCAATCAAGAAAAGAAGACGTAAAGTGAAACTTTCAAAAGAGAATAAACAATTTCTCCAATACCTAGGTCTCTTAAAATGAGTATATTAAATTTAACAGAGCCTTTTACCTTCGATAACTCAATTGAGAGTTTCGAATATCATTCGTATAAGCCGTACGTAACCAGTTTTAATTTCAATGATGAAATACGGATACCTATTAACCAACAAGACCTTAACGTTTTACCATCAGCGAGTGCTATATACATAGAGGGTACTATAACTGTATTCAACAGAGAAACGAAAGCAAAGGTGAACAGTGTTCTATTTACCAATAACCCCATACTTCACCTATTTCAAGATATTCGATATGAACTTAATGGAATCGAAATAGATAAAATTAAAAACGCAGGGGTTACAACAACTATGAAATCTCTCGTATCCATGAATGAACTTGAAGCCTCGATGTCCAAATTATGGGGTTGGGATATGAACGGTACAAAAAATGTACATGGAACATTCTCTGTATCTGTTCCTTTAAATAAGGTTCTTGGATTTGCTGAGGATTATAACAAAATTATTATTAATTGCAAACATGAACTTATTCTTTTAAGGTCCAATACTAACTTAAATAGTGTTAAATTAAATGTAAATGAATACATAGACCATATCACCATATCTAAAATAGTATGGCGTATGCCTCACATTAAGGTTTCTGACCGAGAAAGATTAGGTCTACTGAAATATTTGGAAAGAGATCGCGCTATTCAGATAGCATTCAGGAATTGGGATTTGTATGAATATCCACTTCTACCTGAAACGTCAAAGCATTCTTGGGCTATCAAAACTTCATCTCAAATTGAAAAACCGCGTTACATCATAGTTGGATTAAAAACAGCGCGAAAAAACCACGCTGATAAAGACATGACAGGCTTTGATCACTGTAATTTGAGAGATGTTAAAGTTTTTTTAAACTCGAGTTACTTTCCTTATGAAAGTTTTGATGTCAGTTTTTCGTCTGAGAAGTTTGCTATATTATACGACAAGTATGCTAAATTTCAACAGTCTTACTATAACCGTGTTCAAGCACCTTTGCTGAGCCCGGAAGAATTTAGAAATAAAGCCCCACTATTTGTCATTGACTGTTCTCGACAAAACGAAACCTTGAAAACAGGATCAGTTGATGTACGGATTGACATAGAGTGTGAGTCAGATATACCTAAACAAACCTCAGCTTATTGCCTTATTTTAAATGATAGTATTATTGAATATAAGCCTCTAAGTGGTATTACGAAAAAGATTTCGTAATGACGGACTACATATTCGTAGACCTTCAAGGGTTTAAAATAAATGAAAACATGTTTATTGTAAAGGAATTTGTATATAGTACACTACTGTATACTCAAGTTTTTTTAATAAAGCCCCCGTTTACATTTTCTAAATTATCCGAAAATGAAAAAAGGCATACAAGATGGTTAGAAAAACACTTCGGGTTGTTCTGGCAAGAAGGGTATGTTGATTTTAGAGAATTTAAAAGACTTATTGTAAACCACATCAAAGGCAAAACGATTTTTGTGAAAGGCATGGAAAAAAGTCTATGGGTTAAAAAATTGTGCCCGGACTGTACTATTATAGATTTAGGTGAAAAGGGCGCTCCTAATTTAAAAGAGCTGCATAAAAAATATTGTTTATTGGAGGGTATTTATAATTGTGTATATCATAAGAAAAATTGTGCGTTAAAAAATGTACTATGTATTAAAAACTGGTATTTAGATAAGGATGAAAACAATTATTGATTGTATTTTCTTTTGAAATAAAATATAATAATACAAAATACTTTTGTTTTTAATTTATACTCACCCTTATAGAAACTTCCTTAGAAAAACCTAAATACAGATAAGATTTATACGTTATGAGATCGATAAAAAAAGGTAAAATAAAAGTTCAATAAAATAATATATAAATTAGCATAAATCTTTTCCGTATTTAAGGAAAGAAAATGATGGAACTCTGCTAGAAATGAAACAAATCATATTACTTATAGGATTTTTTTTTTATTAAATTGAATAAAATCACATACATAATGTTTATGATATTACAAATTACAACTATCTTATTCGAATATCTCTATTAGTACATAGATTTATGGCCCCATGATATCGTAGAAAATTGGTTCTGCAGTATAATACGTTTGTCGTCATTTGACGACAGCGCTACTTTTTTTACAGATTGTGTAAAAATAACATGTTTTAAAGATTTGAATACAATATTCGTCTTTCGTAACTTTTCTCTATTTAACAATACTTTTTTATAGTGTTCAAAATCCAAATGACGCACAACATGTTTTTTTGTACCCTTAGCTTTCTTGACTTGTTTACTTTCTGTTTTGATACAATACAATTTTGACCGAAGGCCCACAAACTCGCTTATTATTTCACCGCCAAGTTCGTCTTTAAATAAACCCGGTATTTTTTTATTTTGAGGAGTTATGCCATGTACGTTGCTTACAGAATAATTGCTGGTATCGAAATAAGGTTGAAAGTTCAATTTAATATCTGAATATACATTTTCTGTGGTTATCGTATACAGCCACGAGTCCGTATCAATGTAACAAACACTTAAATTAGTCCCGTAATAAGGTTTCATGTAAGAATAATGGAAGTCATACATGTGAGATTTTGAAATTTCCAAAACGGTAAATCCTACGTAAATTGGTCGATCAAGTTTTATAGATTCAGGATTCATTTGTACTGCCACGAAATTTTCAGAGAAAATGGTTGAGCTATGATAATTAGGTCTACCTATTAAGCACTCTGCTCCATATTTCTTTTTAGTTTTGTTTTTACAGTCATTCCATATATTAACTAACATTACATTTAACCTTTTCTCGGGGTCTTCAAGAGTCTTTCCAAAAATAGCATTATTGAATAGTTTGCATAGATTTTGCTCAAATACAGATGTAGCTTTCTGCCTCAAATGCGTGTTTAGATCTATGTATTGCTTTAAAAATTGACTTTGTTTAAATTGTATTACTCTATGAATTTTTTTTAGGACCAATCCATGCTTCATACATGTTTTTAAATGGACGTAATGAATGACGTACTCGTATTTATCATATAAATTCGGTATAAGTTTAGGTTGCTTTGAACCAGGAGGCACGAATTTTTGCGGGCAGAATGGAATGTCATTATGATAGTCGTGCAAGTGTTCAGGATAGGAAAGGTCTACTTCGAGGATAAAACCATAATCCGAATCTTCTGGTACTGACATGATATCTAGTTTATCTATTTCATCCTGCTGCAATAATTTAAAATCGGCATAAGGTAAACTACCGCACATAGCGTACCCGTATAAATTATTACAGTCTATGTATAGTAAATAGTTGCTTGGAATATTAGGATCATAATTATGCATATATTTATTGTTCGCGCTAGCATATCGTGTGGAACATAAACATATACCCCCACGAATGCCCTTTTGAATCATTCGAATTATTTCGAGGTCATTTATGAGTTGTAATTTTATATCAGTTATTAGCAACATGGCATCAAAACTTAAACTTGGAGCGGTTAGATAAAAAGCAGGATCTAGTCTATAGTTAACCTTACAGGTTTGACGAAACTTTTCGAATATGTCAGCCAATAACAATACATCGGATTTAAGGTAAAGATCAGTGTATTCTCCTAAATTATTAAGTACGAATGATTTCCAAACCAGGTTAGCATGCTCGTAATCATATTTCGATATATTGTCATCAGTTAACGAGTTGTAAAAGTAATGATGCTGAGGTAAAGATTGCTCTTCATAGCGACTCCAACTATCCATATACTGATACGGGTACACACCTTTACGCTTCAGTAGGTCAAAGTGCTCTTTTAACGGATAAAAATGTGAAAGGTGTTTAAAATCTTTCGTGTTTAATGTACTTACAAGTTCTTCTAAACTAGCGCCTAAAAATTTGTACGAGTCCACAAAACGGACAGGCATAAATTTATTTTGATTATTGATAAAGTATTTGGTAAACGATATATAATTCTCTTTGTTTTTCGCTATAACGTTCATATGACCACGCATTTCTCCCAATTGACGTATAAACAAATGACTGTCGTATCCTGATAAGTTATGAAAAAATACGGGAACGAATTCAGGTAACCGGTAACGTATATTGCAATAAGAATGGGCTGCACCTCTGTAACGCCCTGTTAAATGACAATGATCCCTTACGGAATCGCCGAGCAACAACTTGCGACAAATAAAACAATGTTGAGCATTTGAAAAATCATTTTCATCGTTTTCCGTCATAATTAATGGCACAGGGTTTGAATAAATATCGTGTATTGTACAGATATCCCTTTGCAGATATTCGATAAATTTTGCTATACAGTCTTTTCCCCGATATGAAACATATTTATTGAGAGAACTGTCATATGAACAAACAATATAGTACGCAAATGCAGCTGGTACATGTTCCTGTAATTTAGTAGTACTCTGATTGCTGCTTTTTTCCGTATTTGGTATCAATAAACATTCGAAATCCGAATAAATTATAAATTGCAGATCTTGCAAACGCTCATAATTTTTAAATTGTATATGTTCATTTTGATCGGGTAAAATAGTCTTTACACCTCCACATACATGAGCACCAAACTTTATTTTACTGTTAAAAAATATCAAACATTCCTCGCACAGAAACAATGATCCGTTGTGTTTTGTCAATTGGCTTTTAAGTAATCGGCCTATATTCTTAATAAGACAGTAATGCGTTTGTCGACCGTTTTCTAACAATAATAAATTAACATGATGTTGCTTGCGACGTGCGGTTTTATACAACGGACCGACAACTTCAATTTTATTCTTCAGTGCGTACACATTAACACTTATATTTTGGTTATTTTTTTCGAATATTTTGATGTCATTCAATCCCACCGGAAAGGTCATGTTCTTTATATTGAGATTGGCTTCAAAATGCGGATATGAAGTTACCCTATGAGCATTATTTTTAGCGGGAAATAAAGAAGCCATTATGCACCATAAAAAACAGAACGCATCATTGTTTTGAATATTAATGCACGCTCGTTTAAGTTTTATATTTTTAGGTAAGTCTATGAAACCTGACGCTCTCAGCGGATTATACTTACAGATGTTTAGTTCTAGGTATAAATTTCGCATGAAAGCCCAGCCACTATCTCTGTCTTGAAAGTCATCAATTTTTCGGCAAATCAATTGTAAAAGATTTGAAAAGATTTCATTGAAATCATAATTAGGGTGTAGAATCATATTTTGTGTCGCAAATGATTTTATTTCACATGTATCGTTTTTGAGTAAAGAAAATTCTGCAAATAATTCAAAATTTACTTTGATGCTATTGAAAACTGATTGTTTTGCATCCAAAATTTTATGAACGCGTTTACGAAGACTGCGAATAAACTCTGCAGGAGGACTCGAACATGCTAGTTCGCCTTCGTGTCCGCGCACGCGGTACGACGCTATTTTATTACGGAAGGCGCTCGCTATTTTTTCTATACCGTCGCCCTTATCGATACCAGTATTATTTTTGTGCATTGTACTTCTTAAATGCGCGGAAAATGCTCGACTAGCAACAGATGTTTCGCAAACTGAACAAAATATCGATTTACTACTCATTTTTATTTTAAATTCTAATTTAACCAATTTATGGGGCCAAAAATTAATATACAGCCTTGGGCAGAAGTATTGAGCACCTTATATTTTCCTTCGTAGCTTTATATACTGCAATGTGTTTAAAATTCTAATATTAAAAACGATGCGCAATTTAATAAGGTATTTATGAAACCAGAAAACTTTTATTCATAAGACTAAAGTACCGTTCAACTAAAGCATGGGTGCTCAACGCTTCTTGCCAAGGCTGTATCTAGTCTATTGGTCTACAATTAATTTAGTCGCGGTAAAACACTCCTTCTTCGGTGAAACGTTCCCGACACAATTTTAACGCTTTATTTATAGTTGAAACCTCCGGTGAATTCGAATCAAGGCAAATTTTTAGCGTAACAAGAGCTTTTTCCCATCTATCTTTTGATGAAACGGATTTTATGTCGGCAAAATTATATAATTTCAAATCAAGATAGAGGTCGCCCGACAACTGGCTATTTCGACGCACTTTACCTTGGGGAACTTTGCGTATCAGGGTAGACTGAAGCGCCGCTTTATCTTCTCGGAACGACGCACGAAAATCTTCGTCTTCGCTTTCACCGCCAATTAACCATCCCGATTGCTCGCCACTATGCTTGTGCGCTGGTTTTTCATGCCTGAAAATCATAAAACATGTATTTTAATACTCATCAAATTCATCCTACTTAACGCATAAATGTTAACAAATTCAAGGTTAATGTGAAAAAAAAAAATAGGTTTGTAATTACCGTTGTATAGGAGTTTCGATCTCGGATTCAGAAAGCACGTTCTCTTTTTTCGACGATTTCAGCTTCTTAGTCCTATAAAGATAAAAAGGGTAACTAAAAATAGAGCTCATCAAGGACATGTATTTATTAAAATAATAATGACATGTCTAAGGGCCTCTACGCGTTGGCTTCGGCTCCGCGCATGCCTTCCAAACGTCCGGGATACTATTGTCCCGTGATTGAAAACGACACAAATAATAAATAATAAAAATGCATTATTTACCTCGTATTGTTGACTGACTCGATCGATTTCGTAGAAGTTATCGAAGGCACGATACTTTTTTTCGATTTTTTTGTCTTGTTCAACCTAAAATAAAATGTTACATTTAGTAAATCTCATTTCATTCAAATTCAGTAAAACTGGTTGGAAATGTCAAAACTAGTAAATTACTTACCCCGGTTCAGGACGATCTTCGGATTCCGAAGGCACGATTCTCTTTTTTGATGTTTTTGGCTTCCTGTAAATGCAAGAAAAAATATTAAGTACACAATTTAGCGTTACGAATTAAATAAATCATGTCATAGATATTTAATTGAATTACCATGAAGTTGGTTGGTTGTTTTCCAGCTCCTTATTCTTGCTAATAGGCTTAATGACTACTTGTTCGTCAGACGAGTACTCAGAATCATACCTGTAAATAACAAGGATATTAAAAATAATAATCATACATGATTAAGAATGAACAAAAATAATTATCATACCTACAAGTTAGGTACATAAAAAGTAAGTTAAATTATTAAAAACTTACGAACATGATTAATGCAGTGTTGTGTTGCTGGCCCGTCGAAAGCAAAAGTAAAAATGATCGTTTTAACAAGTGAGATCCTGTCGGAGAAAATCGTTCCCAGTAGTTCTCAACCTTTCAACGTTGTCACAATTAGTTTCTAATAACAGTATTGTTACAGAATACGTAAAAAGTATGTTTTTTAAAGGTTTGATACCTCAGATACCGTTTTGTACATTAAGCAAATGTGTAACAAACAAAAGTGTCTTGTTAAATTATATAGCGCCTGCGCTAATTTCAAAGGCACGGCTCTTATTACAAACGGACGCCGACCGCGTACCTATCGCAAACTGTCTTTTGTCTCGCACATCATATAATATTTCCTTCGTGCAAGAGTAACCCAATGGTAATAACTTATCAATGCGATTAAGTTTGAACTACACTGAATGCGATGATTTGATACACATGTTTATTTATTGAAATCGTGTCGGAACCTGTATGCAATGAAAATACCTATATGATGTCTTATGCATGATTATATGATCCGAAATCATGTTATAACTTGTGTTGATTGCATCAGAGTAATTATATAGGTACTTAATAAATAAATCGATTTGTAGTAAACCATTTCTACTCCAATTCATTAGACCGACACACGTTGCCATCGTGATCGCTGATAATTGCAATGGAAAATAATAAAATGGTAAGTCCTCCTTATTTCAAATAACAAATATTTTGGGAACAAAAAATGTACTTTTTGTAAGTGTGCCTAATATTAATGATAATGTTTAATTATTTTTTTCCTTTACAGATTAAATCCAGTTCGCAGCCGATAGACATTTTCAAAGAAGTTGAAGGGCCAAATTTTTACTCTCAAGTTACACATGATGACCCATTGTTGTGCTGTTCTCAAGATATAAACGCCTACTTGAAGTACCAAAACGATTATTTAAATCATGAACAAGATGTTCCTTTACCAAAAGTTTCTAAACGCTCGAAGGAAACCTCGAAGAAAACGGGAAATAGCAAACATAAAACCCCCGACAATGGATTAAATTCGTACATCATTAAAAAGGTTAAGAAAGGCAGGCGAATGATAAAAATAAGTATATCAAGTCTTGAAGTGGACAACGAGTCTAAAGAGGTGGCAGTGCAATATGTTGTAGAAGATAATTTTGATGAAATGCTGAACGCTACGGAACAATTGGTCGATAAAATTGTTAAAAGATTAAGCAATGTTAGTTATTAACTATCTTGAAATATTATAATTCATGAAGAAAATAATATTTAAGTCCGTGTATGTTAAATGTAGCAAGTTGCGTACCATTAATATTTTGTTACTTTGTTTTATAATAAATGTACTGTTGTAAGTAAAATAAAAATAAAAGGATAAATTGTTCAGACATTTCTTTCATTTAATTAGTTTTATATCAAATGCGAAACATTTCTTTAATTTAGTTAATTTTATATCAAACGCAAAACGACAAAAAATTAAAATCAAATCATTGCAATCAGTGTAGTTCAATCTTAATCGCATGTAGTGTTGAATTTGGGATTAGCTGTACTTGTGCGGTCGATAAGTATCTATAGATGTCCTACCGAAGCTCGAAGCACAAATTTGATCACTTCGTCTGAAGTGGAGTGCAAATATCGTAGTCAAACAGGGTCCTAAGACGAGGGGTCTCTGTAAAGCATAGAGCCAAGTATAATTCCATCTACGTTGTAATTATTTGATGTTGATTAGTATCTTTTTTAACAATAAAAACACGCGCTCGCTCGATAAACAAATGCAATGAGCAGCCAAGTAGAATGACTCAAATTTCAATGAAATGCGTGATGGCAATTTAATTACAATGTTCAATGTAGCTACGTTTTATAATGCAATATGATCCAAAATTTCCATTCTAATGTCAACCTTATATCTTTATTAAAGATTCTGATTCGCAAAAACTAATCTGGGACATAAGTTGTAGCTGTAGTTTTTATTACAAACTTTATTATTAGAATCAAGAACATGTATTTTAAAAATGTATTCTTAAAGTCTATATTACTAAGTAATTTTAAAAGATGACGTGCGAGTACGTCACATGCATTAGCCAATCAACGGGTCAGGTCTACATCACGCTTATGAAGTTTTTTGTATCGTTTGTATAAATACAATTTCAGTTTAATTGTTTGTCGGGAAGTTGACGACCGAACGACCCCAACACGTAAATCTTGCATCTTGGACTTGGCCACCCGGGGTGCGAGTAGTGTTGACTGTAAATGCGAAACATGGGGTACTCTATACCTACGCGGTCGATAGCGTATAGATACCATACCCGGAGGGGGTTCACTCAGAGCACCGCAATCTTATGCCAGAAACTGCTTTCTGGGGGTTGCGAACATATCTGGCGAACTTGATCAACTCGTCAGATATTGTGCGGTAAACACCATAGTTAACCCAAATCGGGAGCGCTATGAGGGTTCTTAGGACCCTTGCATGCAAACCGAGTTGGCCGCCTCGGAATGCGTGTTGTGTTCAAGCTTTTGCTTTTTGAAATCACGACTTACGACTTGTATTTGCTTGCTCATTAAACTTTAATCCAGTTGTAAAGTTTCAAAGATGATTAGTGCGGCACCCAGATGCGTTTCAGAATAGAAAACAGTTAGCCATGATTGCGTAGATACGATTGAGTTTCAGAACAGAAAACAAGTTAACCATGATACTGTATATGCGATTGAGCGTTTCGGAACAGAAAATAAGTTAGCCATGATTGCGTAGATACGATTGAGAGTTTCAGAACAGAAAACAAGTTAACCATGATACTGTATATGCGTTTGAGCGTTTCGGAACAGAAAATAAGTTAGCCATGATTGTGTATATACGATTGAGCGTTTCAGAACAGAAAACAAGTTAATCATGATACTGTATATGCGATTGAGCGTTTCGGAACAGAAAATAAGTTAGCCATGATTGTGTATATACGATTGAGCGTTTCAGAACAGAAAACAAGTTAATCATGATACTGTATATGCGATTGAGCGTTTCGGAACAGAAAATAAGTTAGTCATGATTGTGTATATACGATTGAGCGTTTCAGAACAGAAAACAAGTTAACCATGATTGTGTATATACGATTGAGCGTTTCAGAACAGAAAACAAGTTAACCATGATATGATACTGTATATACGATTGAGCGTTTCGGAACAGAAATCGATAGATTTCTGTTCTGAAACGCTCAATAATACACTACTGCCCTTAACTATTGACCACTAGAAAGATGATTTTTGTTTTAGTGACTGACAATGACCCTTAAAATAATACTAGCGACCGGCCCCGGCTTCGCACGGGTACTATATTATACATATAAACCGCATCAAAATCCGTTGCGTGGTTTCAAAAATGTAAGCATTGTCAAGGTACGTGAACGGGGAGTCGACAATCAAACACGGGCGTTGGGCTGAGACTAATTTATTATATTTAATATCATGCTACCCACATTTTATCATATACCCACAAGTAAATAAGAACACCTACAACCCCCTTTTTGACAGGAAAATACAAGTTTAGTAAATTTATATACCCTACTAACTTACCTAGGAAATTATACATAGTTTTGACAGCTAAGAGCAAGTACTAAAGTCAGCAAAGTTAGGGACACTTTTTAACTATATACTAAACTGGACTAATTTCCAATTGTATACATAAGGGCAAAGTATGATGGTGTATTTTAGATTATATGCTTAAGATTAAATACATATGTTGCGATTGTGATTACTGGCGGTCGGAAAGGTTGAAGCTCATGTATTACGTGGATACCTATTCTAATAATTATTTACTAAATATAGTTACATGATGTTCAATCTTTCTTACAAAAATGCAAGAAGATCATTATCACTCATCACAATTTTTGGTATACCGTGTCTACGGAAAATGCTTTTTAATTCTGCAATTACATTTTCCGATTTTAAGCTGAGCAATTGTGACATTTCTATGAATTTGCTGAAATAATCTACAACGATTATAAATGACTGATTCGCCAGATGGAATATATCTATGCCTACCTTCCGTCATGGTTTATCTGGTATTTCATGTGGAATGAGAGGTTGCTTAGTATTTCATGTGGAATGAGAGGTTGCTTAGTATTTCATGTGGAATGAGAGGTTGCTTAGTATTTCATGTAGAATGAGAGGTTGCTTAGTATTTCATGTGGAATGAGAGGTTGCTTAGTATTTCATGTGGAATGAGAGGTTGCTTAGTATTTCATGTGGAATGAGAGGTTGCTTAGTATTTCATGTGGAATGAGAGGTTGCTTAGTATTTCATGTGGAATGAGAGGTTGCTTAGTAATTCATGTGGAATGAGAGGTTGCTTAGTATTTCATGTGGAATGAGAGGTTGCTTAGTATTTCATGTGGAATGAGAGGTTGCTTAGTATTTCATGTGGAATGAGAGGTTGCTTAGTAATTCATGTGGAATGAAAGGTTGCTTAGTATTTCATGTGGAATGAGAGGTTGCTTAGTATTTCATGTGGAATGAGAGGTTGCTTAGTATTTCATGTGGAATGAGAGGTTGCTTAGTATTTCATGTGGAATGAGAGGTTGCTTAGTATTTCATGTGGAATGAGAGGTTGCTTAGTATTTCATGTGGAATGAGAGGTTGCTTAGTATTTCATGTGGAATGAGAGGTTGCTTAGTATTTCATGTGGAATGAGAGGTTGCTTAGTATTTCATGTGGAATGAGAGGTTGCTTAGTATTTCATGTGGAATGAGAGGTTGCTTAGTATTTCATGTGGAATGAGAGGTTGCTTAGTAATTTGCTTTCTGTATGTCAGACATGCCTGACAGTTTGACAAATAGTCTTGTAACTGAGAATTAATGTTAGGCCAGTATACTGTTTCTCTAGCCCTAAGCTTACATTTCTCTAATCCCAGATGACTAGAGTGAATTTTCTTCAGCATATCGTGACGCATACTTCTCGGAACGACAATTCGATTTCCCTTCCAAACCATCCCAAAGTCAGTTGTTAACTCATCTTTGATATTCCAGTAACATTTTATAATATCATCAGTTTTATCTTTGTCATTTGGCCAACCGCGTTTAATAACTTTTATTAAATTTTGAAGTTCCTGATCTTCCTTTGTACATTTTTGTATTTCTAATGAATGCTTATCAATTAAAGAATTGCTAGCCGCGAGGGCACACACTTGCGCTTGCGAGTCGAAGTGGTCGCGCGGCGGGAGGGGGTCGCCCGCGTTTGGTGCAGGCGCACGCGATAGTGTGTCCGCGATGTATAGATATATTTACAAGCGGTTTATGGTCGGTTTCGATGGTTATATTTGTACGTCCATATATATATGTGTAAAACTTTTCGCACGCAAATACACACGCGTACAACTCTTTTTCGATTTGCGCGTATGACTGTTCTGTTTTTGTTAATGATTTGGACGCGTAACATACCGGGAGATTATTTTGTAGTAAACAAGCACCTAAACCATGTTTACTGGCGTCGAGCGAAATAACCACCGGGTTGTTTATGTCGTAGTATTGTAATACAGGGGAAGTAATCAAACATGATTTTAAGTCCATAAAACAATTATCATGATTTTGATTCCAACGCCATTCGATATTTTTCTGTAATAGTTCTCTTAATACAGCAGTCCTCTCAAAGAAATTGGGTATGAAATTGCTAACGTATGTCACTAACCCTAAAAATCTCTCAACGTCTTTTACATTTTGCGGAGTAGACATGTCTTTAATCGCCGTGATATGCGAGTCATCCGGGCGAATCCCATCGCTACTAATTTTATGGCCAAGATATTTTATTTCAGTTAAGCCGATTTTGCATTTGTTCCTATTCAATTTTATATTGATGTTTTTACATCTTTTCAACACCTCTCTCAACCTCTGATCATGAATTTCTTTAGTTTCACCGTAAACTAATAATCATCAACAAATAATAGGACACCCTCAATATCATCAAAGTGACCGTATAAACGTTTGTGAAAAATTTCAGACGCTGAAGAAATTCCATTTGGCATTCTTAAATATTTGTATCTCCCAAATGCCGTGTTAAATGTACAGATATCGGTACAACTCGGGTGTAGTTTTATTTGCCAAAAACCCTGCTTCGCATCTAATGTGCTGAAATACTTTGCCCCTAGCAAATCAGCTGTAATCTCCTTAAATGTTGGTAGTTTAAAATGCTCGCGCCTAATAGCTTTATTTAAATCCCGTGGGTCCAGACATTTACGTAAGTCCCCGTTAGGTTTTTTAACTACGGTCATACTATTAACCCAATCTGTTGAGCCTTCTACTTTTGAAATTATTCCTTCATTCTCCATTTCAATCAATTTGTTTTTATCTGATCTTTTAATGCTAACGGTAACTTTCGAGGTGCATGGACCACTGGGGTGACTTCATTCTTTAATTGTATTTTATATTCACCTGGTAAGCAACCCATGCCAGTAAAAATATCCGGAAATTCGTCTTGTATTTTTTCACTTGAAGAATGGGTGTGAACAGACATTATTCGTTTAATTAGATTTAATTCATCGCACGAATCCCTGCCTAGTACTGGAGGTGAATTGACATCGGCGATTACAAAATTCAAGAAATGTATGTTTTCCTTATACATTACTTTTAAATAACATTTTCCTACTACATTAATGTCACCCCCAGAATATCCTTTTAACCTCATTGACGTCTTTGTAAGATCATCCGTACTCAACTCAATTTTATTTAAAAATCGTTTGGGCAAAACATTCACATCCGACCCCGTGTCTAACTTGAAACTAACGCACTCTTTGTTTATCTGTAATTCTACTGACCAGTCACTGTTTATATTATTAACTTGAGCGATTACATGATCGGTGGAGTCCTCCTGTATTTCGTACACCCGGCGCGATAATCTACACATTCTCGCATATTGATTCATCCGATTATAATTGTTACACCGTACTCCGAACGCGGGGCAGTCCATTCTCCTGTGCGCGCGGCCGCAATTACCACAACCTGATGTGAACGTTCGCCGTTCGTTGTTCAACATTGCTTGCGATGGTGTATGACGATTGAATAACGCGTTCCTGCTCGTGGCCCTTGGAGCTGAAGATGATGACATTGTATTACGATATTCCTGAAATTCTTTAGCTCCATTGAATGCATTATTAGATCGTGTCGGTGTGACAGGCGGCTGGCGCGGGCGGCTGAGTGCGGCTGGCGCGGGTCGTCTATTTATGTGATGCACGTCGCAGGTTGCAGTCCCGGCGTTTTCATTACTTCGTGAAATTTCATATACGTGATGATCGACGACGGTTTTTGTTTTTATATTTTGTGCGTGCATTCTTGACATCTCCGCTAATTTACATATATCAATTGCTTTTTTTAATGATATGTCTGGTTCCCTCAGCATTCGTTCCGAAAGACCAACGTCCCGCACGCCGCATATAAACCTGCTGCACACTAAACCCTCACTCAACTCTTCAAACTCACACCTGGAAGCTATTTTATTCAATTCAAAAATATATTGTTCAGTTGACTCCAACTCGTTCTGATCTCTTTTGAAAAGTATGCCTTTCGACTGCCAAATTCTTTACAGGTACAAAAAACTCATCAAATTTTTGTAATAATCCTTCCACCGTATCAATATTCTCGGTAAATTGCTCGTACACTTCCCGACATTTGTTTCCGATAATATGCAGTAGTATATTTATTTGTACTTTTTTCGTCTTTTTCGATAGCTCACACGCTTCATAATAGATTTTAAAAGACTTTTTCCAATTTTCCCACTCTGCACTTAAATTTCCGGACGTCACATTAGAGAGATTGTTCTCGAATAAGAATGGCGGTGGTGGTTGTAAAATCGACTCCATGCTCGCAAATCTTTCGACGATTTCCTCGTTTGAGTCTGCAAATTGATCACTTTCACTGTCTGTCATTTATTTCCGACACAACACAAACAGAACATACTTTTTAAACGAATAATTTAAAGTAATTAGGTACCGGCTGCGCCATGTCAAGGTACGTGAACGGGGAGTCGACAATCAAACACGGGCGTTGGGCTGAGACTCATTTTTTATTTAATATCATGCTACCCACATTTTATCATATACCCACAAGTAAATAAGAACACCTACAAGCATAATAGAGACAAAGTTCCAGCGCTCTTAACGAAGGATTATTGAAAGATGTAAAATTGACAAAGATCACCAAGGGACATCATCGACAAATGAAATGCCTCCCGCTTTTCGCGAACTGCCCGCGGTTGTTCGGATTACAGGGATATAATGTATCCGGATGAACGAGGGCTCTGCTGGATATAATAATAATAATAATAAATCAGCCTATATACGTCCCACTGCTGGGCACAGGCCTCCTCTCACATATGAGAGGAAACGGGCAGTAGTCCCCACGCTGGCCCAGTGCAGGTTGGGGACTTCACATACACCTTTGAACTACTTCGCTGATGTATGCATTTCCTCACAATGTTTTTCCTTTACCGGAAAGCTAACGATAAATATCAAATGTTATTCCGTACTTAAGTTCCGAAAAACTCGTTGGTACGAGACGGGATTCGAACCCGCGGCCGCCGCTTGATAGGCGCATGCCTGAACCACTAGGCTACCGTACCTTTGGATACCAGTGGGCGTAGCATCGTTGTGGTAAAGCCGCCCATCACGCTCTGACAAGTATGCGAGTGCGAGAGTGACGGATACCTACCTTATCCACAACGATAAGTGATAAAATGGCAACCGTGCTACGCCCGCTGGCCCCGTATCATGGTCGGCCTTATCACGCGATGAGCGACAAGATAGGAGCGTCGTCTCAGCCAGTGACGGACGCTCTATCTTCTCACTTATCGCGTGATAAGGCCGACCATGATACGGGGTCTGCTAGATATACATGTCAAAATAAACTAATTTAGGTCAGTGGTCTTAAAAGATTCCTGTGATCCGAGAGGACAGCACGCCACTTATTCCGATCGCGTGCAATTTCTGGAGAATTGTTGGCCTTCCTCACACTAGGATAGTCATAGATCAGATTAAATTGAAGTCCGTGAGGAATAAATGTTTTTATGGGAGCAACTACAATTTAAAGAACATAAATACCAAATAAAATTGAGTTTAAGACGGACCTCGCAGGTAAAAATATGACGTCTCACCTTGCAATTTGTATTAAGTAATCGTTAAATTGAAAATCAAGTAAATTGCTTTTTCGGTCGCGAAATAAGGTAAATTCGGGTAAGGCTATAGTTTGAGTCCTGGGGAAGGACATAGCATTGTTTTTATCCCGGCAATCATCCCCCAAGGGAATGAAGGGGGGGGTGAAAGTTTGTATGGAGCTACGATATAAACGAGTTCCACGCGGACGGAGTCGCGGGCAGAAGCTAGTCCATTGCTGGGGTAAGACTATCAGTCCATCTGGTGCTAGATAAACATATATTTAGTCTGACCCCGAATCAGACGTAATAAACTTTTTTTGTAGGTACTATTTTATATAATTTTATTTTATGCACTGTAAAAAAATAATTGAATAAATTGGTTCTCTATTTTATGGGCAAAAATTATTTCCCAGTGTCACTTCCCAAAAAATGTTTCCCAAATGTTCATTTGGCAAAAAATCACTAGTCAAATTATTGTTT
Source organism: Epinotia bilunana (assembly GCA_947049275.1). Classification (NCBI taxonomy): domain Eukaryota; kingdom Metazoa; phylum Arthropoda; class Insecta; order Lepidoptera; family Tortricidae; genus Epinotia; species Epinotia bilunana. The sequence goes on along the minus strand of OX346270.1, from coordinate 2,984,976 downwards.
CGCATTTTATCACTTGGCCTCATCTCCTATGGCAAAATATTACTTCGCAAATTATTGTTTGGCAAAGTTTTATATAGTCAAGTTTCATTTGGTCAAACGTATTATTTGGCATAACATTCTTTTTCCAAATTATTGCATGGCATACGATTTATATCCTAATTGTCTAGTGCATACGAAATGTATTTGAGTGAGATTACATATTTTGCTAAGCCGCTACTTTTGTAATTAGCATACAAATTATTACTTACAAGGATTTTTATTTAAATTTAAAATAGTTGGCATACTCAGTTATCTGCGGCAATTATTTTAACCTAACCTAAACCTAACCTAACCGCCAGCATGTCGACGTCACCCCGCTTCGCAGGGTGCCTATTTCCGCTCTGAGGGACACAAGTGAACCCTAACCTAACCTACTTATAAAACAATTGTTACGGTTGTTTGTTATTTTACTGCGGGCGGCCTTGCCCCCCGAGCCCCCGGTTCTTGGCTACCCTTATCTAGTTAAACCCCTGTAATCAGTTGTTGTTTGGTTTTGTAATGTAATAAAATTTCGAACAAATGAAATTCGTTGTTTTGTTATTCTGCCATTTAAAATTCATACAAAATGAATCATTTGCCAAATAATATTCCCTGAACAGTTATTCTATGAAATAATAAAAATTGGAATGATCTGGTCATGAAATAAAATTGCATAAAACAATATTTTTTTCAAATATTTGCCAGTTATGCTATGTGAAGTGTGCGAAATGAAAATTCGAACAAATGTTTTGTTTGGAAAACAATATTAGCCCAAACAAAGTGTTTGCTTAATAAACTTTTGTCTTCATAACACTTGACAAAGCAAAATGATGCCAGATGATATTTTGACCAAATGAACAAAATGCGAAACAAAAATGTGCTATTTGTTCGTTTGGGAAATGAAAATACTGCCATAAGTTTTGTGCGAAGTGAAATTTGGCGAAAAATATTTTGCCGAAACAGCAGGATTCCGAATAAAGTAGATTATAAAGAAGGTAGGTACTTGTTTTGAGTTTTGAGGAAACCGGGCTAATTCCAATAAGATCTAGTTTTTCCTGTGGGTTGAAAAGGTTAGACGGTAAAACTAGTGCCTGTGCCAAATCTTGAGATTAGGAAAAACTAGATCTTATTGGAATTAGCCCGGTTTCCTCACGATGTTTTCCTTCATCGAAAAGCTAGCACACAACCACAATTGTGTTATTGGTGTCATCGGACAATAGGGTAGTTGCATCATGTTAAAACTGATAACCGTACCCCCTTATTCGTAAAACTTAAAATGCCTCTGCTAAATAAAATGAGCTTTAAGTATATCCCTTTCTGACGAACACAAATATCAAAGTGGCATATAAAGACAAAAGTAACGGCATTTTAGTTAAAAAAGGCTTGTGAACGTTTACAATTTCGGCCGTTAGTATTACTAAATGGATAGTAAACTACCTAATTATCGCAAATTGAAAAATATAATTGAAATCATAAAAAGATGGACTTTCAGTTTAGAAAAATATGCATTTTTTTATTGTTCAAGAGAAAGCTACACAAAATTGTACGACAACTATGGACCTTAACGCAGTAAGGTAGGGTGGGGTAAGACTAACATAGTTTATTGTTAGAAATTAAAGTTTTTTTTTATTTTGTCTTACTTTAAAATAAAATAAAAAAATAAATAAAAATGCTGTTATTTCAGACTAATTTTGTCCATATTTTGTTAGTAAGTGCCTTAAAATAAAAACTAATACTAAGGTTAACTTAAATAATATTCTTATATGCTAGACTTAAATGCAGAGAGGACCAATGCCGTGTCAGGCCACTGTCCCATCTGTCGGCCACAACGGTCAGGAGACTGTGGCGGCTGTCGCGCACTCTGCGGAACGTCGCGGCGCAGCGCTTGCGCAGTGTCGCGTGGAAACCGTCCACGTGCGCGTCCGCGAACATGTCCGACGCACTGCAGTAGCGAGGCAGCCGTAACAGTAACCAGTAGTAGTAAAATGAATAATTGAACTTACTTAAGCTTTTTGTACACTTTTACAAAATTGTAGTGATTTTTACGCTTGTTTACTCAAAACAGATATTTAGGGAAAACTAAAGAATGTTCAAACAGCCTAATCTTGCCCCACGAACGGGGTAAGACTAACATCAGCCTTTTATTACCTTTTATCAAGCAGAGTACCTAACGTTCGTTTGTTACGTATCTGTGTGTTTTTATATATTTGGGGGAAGGGGAAGTCTAACATACGGTAAAAAATACGGTACGTACGGTATACGGTAAAAACAGTATTATAGTAAAATTAGTGAAAAAAACAGAATATTTTTTTTTTAATTATCAGTAAAACAAGTACCTACCTTCTTTATAATCTACTTTATTCGGAATCCTGCTGTTTCGGCAAAATATTTTTCGCCAAATTTCACTTCGCACAAAACTTATGGCAGTAGTTTCATTTCCCAAACGAACAAATAGCACATTTTTGTTTCGCATTTTTTTCATTTGGTCAAAATATCATCTGGCATCATTTTGCTTTGACAAGTGTTATGAAGACAAAAGTTTATTAAGCAAACACTTTGTTTGGGCTAATATTGTTTTCCAAACAAAACATTTGTTCGAATTTTCATTTCGCACACTTCACATAGCATAACTGGCAAATATTTGAAAAATTATTGTTTTATGCAATTTTATTTCATGACCAGATCATTCCATTTTTTATTATTTCATAGAATAACTATTCAGGGAATATTATTTGGCAAATGATTCATTTTGTATGAATTTTAAATGGCAGAATAACAAAACAACGAATTTCATTTGTTCGAAATTTTATTATATTACAAAAACAAACAACAACTGATTACAGAGGTTTAACTAGATAAGGGTAGCCAAAAACCGGGGGCTCGGGGGGCAAGGCCGCCCGCAGTAAAATAACAAACAACCGTAACAATTGTATTATAAGTAGGTTAGGTTAGGGTTCACTTGTGTCCCTCAGAGCAGAAATAGGCACCCCGCGAAGCGGGGTGACGTCGACATGCTGGCGATTAGGTTAGGTTTAGGTTAGGTTAAAATAATTGCCACAGATAACTGAGTATGCCAACTATTTTAAATTTAAATAATAATCCTTGTAAGTAATAATTTGTATGCTAATTACAAAAGTAGCGGCTTAGCAAAATATGTAATCTTACTCAAATACATTTCGTATGCACTAGACAATTAGGATATAAATCGTATGCCATGCAATAATTTGGAAAAAGAATGTTATGCCAAATAATACGTTTGACCAAATGAAACTTGACTATATAAAACTGCCAAACAATAATTTGCGAAGTAATATTTTGCCATAGGAGATGAGGCCAAGTGATAAAATGCGAAACAATAATTTGACTAGTGATTTTTTGCCAAATGAACATTTGGGAAACATTTTTTGGGAAGTGACACTGGGAAATAATTTTTGCCCATAAAATAGAGAACCAATTTATTCAATTATTTTTTTACAGTGCATATAATAAAATTATATAAAATAGTACCTACAAAAAAAGTTTATTACGTCTGATTCGGGGTCAGACTAAATATATGTTTATCTAGCACCAGATGGACTGATAGTCTTCAGACTAGCTTCTGCCCGCGACTCCGTCCGCGTGGAACTCGTTTATATCGTAGCTCCATACAAACTTTTACCCCCCAATTCATTCCCTTGGGGGATGATTGCCGGGATAAAAACAATGCTATGTCCTTCCCCAGGACTCAAACTATAGTCTTACCCGAATTTACCTTATTTCGCGACCGAAAAAGCAATTTACTTGATTTTCAAATTAACGATTACTTAATACAAATTGCAAGGTGAGACGTCATAATTTTACCTGCGAGGTCCGGTCCGTCTTAAACTCAATTTTATTTGGTATTTATGTTCTTTAAATTGTAGTTGCTCCCATAAAAACATTTATTCCTCACGGACTTCAATTTAATCTGATCTATGACTATCCATTAAAAAAAAACTATGTAATTATTGTCGACGTCAAATATTGTGCCTACAAATGAAATCATCATCAGCCTAGCGTTAATCCCAGTTCTGCCCTGAAGAATCCCGGAGTACGTTTTGACACCTAATATTGTACCTATAATGAAATATGATGCCAAAATTGGAATACATTTGACATCCCCTAGGTACACAAATTACTTAAATTTCTAACCCTGTAGCAATCAATTGATTCTTTATGAAACAATATTTCGTACCAAAATTCAAAGCCACAATGAAATTTTCTGCTTAAGTTATTATAAGCTTTATAAATAGCGGTTAAAAGGTACCAGCAATTAATATCAATTAACTATGATCCTCAACTCCGGAACCTTCGCGTAATAGGTATAATATTTTGCAATTTGCTGTTCTCTGTTTAATTTTATTGGAAAAATAAAGGTTTTCTTAAACCTCTTTAAATAAATAAATAATTTATTAATTAATATTAGGGGACAATATCAAACAAATGTATTTGCAAATAAATACTAAGTGATCATCTATTATTTTTTTATAAAGCAGTGACGCTTTTAACGAAATTATAAATTTCAAATACGGCTTGAAACATTAAATGTTTAAATTTTTCCTTTAATTTAATATTTATAATTTCGTAAGCAACTTAGCAGCGTTACTGCTTAGTACAAAATTAATTTAGTATGGGGTGGCGCATCGTTACTGACGATTTCTCAATATAATTTGAGACGTTGGCCCCTTTAAGAAGCCTATCTCTTCAGCACGGCTATCACGCGACGGCGCGCGAGCTCTCTCGATTTTTCTCGCATTATCCGTCTCTCTTATTAGAACACTCAGTACAAGTATATAGTGCGAGAAAAATCGAGAGTATGTCGCGGCCGTCTCATGATAAACGTGCTGGTAGATGTCGCTGCACGCCTCCCTTAGGCGTTGTCAGGAGGAACTGATTGAAAATTTTGTGGCCGAGACAGATTGTTCCGATAGCTCAGTTGGTTAGTAGCGACGGGCCATGATGCCCGTGGTCGCCAGCTCGAATCCGGCTTGGAACATTTTTATTTTTAATTTCCTTTATAAAAAAATATCGGGGGTTGTAGCTTTGTAAGTTAGTTGTAAACGAGTTCACCTGTGTGTAGAATTAACTTTACGGAACCATCCGTAAAGTTCATTCTACACACAGGTGAACTCGTTCAATTTATGCTAGACTAGCTGCCCGCGCGGCTTTGCTCACGTATAGCAAAGAACGCAGGTGAAGCTGCGGGATAAATCATAGCCTATATGTTTATAGGCTATATTTTACGGGTAGGTAACTAACATAAATTGAACGAGTCCTAGTTAATAAGGCTCGAGTTATGGGCAACCTACTCTGCGCTACTCGACGACGTCATATTTAATAATATGTACATAAATACGTAGAATGCATACTCAGAGACATGCGAGTATATTCAAGCTCATCACGCAAATATGTCCTTACCGGGAATCGAACCCAAGACCGTCAGCTTCATAGGCATGGTCAGTATCCACTACGATAAACCGTTCGTTAAACTGCCATGTCATACATATTTTTACCCATAAACAAGTACTTCTTCACTACATATTGCATGCAACTGTGAAGGCTCGATCGGTGGTCCTTCGAACCGGCCAAAGGTCACCAGGGCCGGCCAGGGCAGTACCATACGACTGGAGACTCGTGTTAAAATTGATAACGTCGTGATAGATATCAGAGATATGGACCTTGAAAGTTTAGAAAAAATATGCATTTTGTTACTGTCCAATAGTAAATATAAAGCTACAAAATTGTATGACAACTAAGTATGTATATCGCAACCGAAACAGCAAATGACTTGATTTTCCATACGATTCCGAACGATTTGTACAGATAGCAGACTGTGACGTCATACTTTTAAATGTCAATTAGTATGAACTATGAAGCGTTTCGACTGCCGCCAGCCAGGTTCGTCTTTGTTTTTTGTTTTGACATCTATGTTCTTTAATTGTAGTTGCTCCCAAACATGTGTTCCTCTCCAAAAACTGGTTCGAATGGCATTGTAAAAAAATCTTAGGTCACACCCCTATTCTTCCGAAGATGGTGCAAACGTGAAGGCTCGCTCGCTGGTCCTTCGAGCCGGACAAAGGTATCCAGGGTAATAAAATTATTGCGTAGACGGTAAACAAACGTTTCTTTATGGGTCGTAAACAAAATGGCGGTTAAAATGGCAGTAACGGAGGGCTAAGTTAGTTTAGTCACCCAAAGGGCTATGGAGAGGGCTACGTTGGGAGTTTCTCTGCGTGATCGCATCAGAAATGAGGCTATCCGCAGCAGAACCAAGGCAACCGATATAGCCCTCCGAATCGCTAAACTTAAGTGGCAGTGGGCGGGGCACATAGCACGTAGAACCGATGGCCGTTGGGGCGGAAAGGTTCTCGCGTGGCGACCACGAACCGGAAGGGGCGGCGTGGGTAGGCCCCCCGCAAGGTGGACTGATGACCTGGTAAAGGTTGCTGGAGTCAGCTGGATGCGGGTGGTGCAGGACCGGTCACTTTGGGACTCTTTGGGGGAGGCCTATGTCCAGCAGTGGACGTCTTTCGGCTGATATGATGATGATGATGATGATGAAGTTAGTTTAGAGATAAAATGTTGTCTTTGCAAAGTCATCAAATGCCCTTTGTCGTAGTGAGTCTAACTAAACAGACCTGGGTTGTAGCAGACATTACTAAATTATAAAATACTTGAGATGTCAGTACTATTTCACTCTCCTTTAAAAGAATGAGATTTTTGTGGGTAGTGACGTTGTAGAAAGGTATCTGTACTAATCATTTCGTATGGCAATTAGACCTCTGACCCCGTATCATGGTCGGCCTTATCACGCGATAAGTGACAAGATAGAGCGTCCGTCTCGTTCTATTGAACGGTGCCAGCCAGTGACGGACGCTCTATCTTGTCACTTATCGTGTGATAAGGCCGTCCATGCTACGGGGTAACATACTAATATTATAAATGCGAAAGTGTGTGTCTGTCTGTCTGTTACCTCTTCTCGCATAAACCGGTAAAACCGATTGAGATGGGTATAACGATTGAGGTGTAAGTTTGTATGGAGCTACGATATAAGTTCCGCGCGGACGGAGACGCGGGCAGAAGCTAGTGTGTTTATACGACGACGGTGACAAACAAGGCTGGCACGCAGCCAAGCAAGCTGTAGTAACAAGCAGACGCTGTGGCCTATGGACACTTGCAACTCCAGAATAATCAATCAATCGTCGTCGTCGTTTCTAAATTGAGCCCCTTATCTCGATATGACAATAACAATTGACGAATATGATTTAGTAACTGGAACCTAAGCAAACAAACTGTATCTGGGTCGTCCAAAAGATAGATTGCAATTTATATGATGCTCTTCGTTAACGAGGATTATTGAATCCAATTACGGCTTGAATCCTACTAATATTATAAGGGTGAGGACCAAATTCTTGGCAGTAGTTAGCCTTGTTAATTGGTAGTAGTTAAAAAGCTCCGTTGTGACACGAAAATTAGCCATACACGTCGGCCGCGTCCAGCGGCGCGTCTATGGTTAATTTTCGTGTCACAACGGAACTTTTTAATTACTACCAATTAACCACGCTAACTACTGGCCAAGAATTTGGTCCTCACCCATAAATGCGAAAGTTTAGATGTTTGGATGTTTGTTGCTCAATCACGCTTAAACGGCTGAACCGGTTTGAATGAAATTTTGCACGAAGGTAGTTTAAGCCTGGATTAAAATATAGGATAGTTTTTATCCCGAGTCCACGTAGACGAAGTTGCGGGCGGAAGCTAGTATGAACTAAAAGTACGCCTGGACTGATACTTGAGGATTTACTTCAAAAAGAAACAATACTTCTAGATCCGTATCTTCTATGCTCGGCATGCCGCAGGTTTATGAACAACTCAGCATTGACATATGTGTCATCATGCAGTGACCATTTGCAATGCCCACTTTTGACAGGTCGGTCAACGTTAAATATGGCGCCGGTAGATGTTAACCCATAGAGAACTGTCACTTCCCATACAATTAGGTTTATAGTGAAAAATGCCCTTACATCTAATATTTGACAGCTGTCATCCCAGTACAATTTATGTCATCATTGACATTGCTGTCAAATATCGGCTGTTAAAAAGCCATACTAATATTATAAATGCGAAAATGTGTCTGTCTGTCTGTTACCTCTTCAAGCTTAAACTGCTGAACCGATTTAAATGAATTTTGGTATAGAGATAGATAGTTTTAGTCCCGGGGAAGGACAAAGGATAGTTTTTATCCCGGAAATCATCCCCTAAGGGGATGAAATGGGGGGGGGGTGAATTTGTGTGGAGCTGCGATATAAACGAGTTCCACGCGGACGGAGTCGCGGGCAGAAGCTAGTCTAATTATAAACGAACGTTCTATTATGTAAACAAACTTAAGGTCACTCTTGCATGTATAGTTGCACTGTTCGAAAAGGCATTTATTTGTTTGTGATACAATAAGATTTAGGTAATGTGTATTCGTACAGTTACAACTAAATACAAGATTACCTTTCTTAAGGTTTTACCTTTACTTACGATTACCGATTGTGTGGAACAACCGACATTTACGCAAGTCGCTCGCCGTCAAATGGCGTAACCTTAGGAACTGTGGGGACCATGCAGCAGGAACGCAACACAACATAACAGAGATTAAATAAATAAATATGAGGGGACAATCTTACACAAAATCGAACTGACGCCATTGTAGATCAGTTCAATAAGGATTGTGTTTTGGGTGCTAGACTACAATATTATAATTATAACAAAATAAATACATAGAAAACAAGACTCAGAAACAAATTCCGACTCATGCTCAATACCTTGAATAGAATAAGTATCATCATCATCATCATCATATCAGCCGAAAGACGTCCACTGCTGGACATAGGCCTCCCCCAAAGAGTGCCACAATGACCGGTCCTGCGCCACCCGCATCCAGCGGACTCCCGCGACCTTTACCAGGTCATCAGTCCACCTTGTGGGGGGCCTACCCACGCAGAATAAGTATACCAGATGGGTTATCACGTAACGTTTCAAACGTACGTTAGGACAAGTCAAGTGTAATTTTTCCCTATTAAAAGTGACATTAAAATCTACCTGACGCGCGTACAATGCGTCACGTGACCGACCTGCTAGTTTTCGTACGGTTTCGTTTTTTTGCGTGCAGAGTGCAATGAAGAGCACGTCTGTTTATTTGTAGTGTTATTATGCTTTGCCTCCTGTCAGAAATACCACCCCGTTCGAAGGCTCTAAATTCAACCCTAAAATTGACAGAGTATCTAAAAATACACATGTTAGCTTTTTGATTTTTTTTCTAAAACCATTGTGTGCGCTTTATACAACGCAAAAGAGACTTGAACGCACGATTTTGGTCTTACTTTGCAAAGTTTAGGGTACACGATGAAATCCCGCTATCTTTACAAAATGGATCCCTGATTCCTAGGAAACTTTACAAACGATTTAATATCTAATATACTAATAAAGTCACCGGCAGAAAATTTGGCCCAAAATCTTTTCGTGATTTCAAACTATAAATTGAATAGATTAAATAATGCTTAAAATAATTAAATGCATTTTTCTAATTTGGGCCAAATTTATAGACGGTGAGTATATTATAAAGAGGAAAATATCTGTAGTTATAAGTTTGTATGTAGGGGGTTATCTCCGGCACTACACATCCGATTCCATAAAATCTTTCACTCGTACACAGAATGGACCTTCAGAAGTAACATAGGCTACATTTTACCTCGCTGCTCCCCCTGGGCTCTCTATAATACGCCGGCAAATCTGCGCGGGCGGCTTTTATGTTGATATATTTATTCGCAACAACGCCAAAATGTTGCGAAACTTATTAAAAAGCAACAGCAATATAGAGAAACTCCTGTCGTAACTTCCGACCCACCTGATGCCTCCAACGTTCAAGATAATCCTATTCTCGCCATCCATGGCGTCACTCACACATCACAACACTCGATTCACAGCCTCGGTACTACGGAGCGAAAGTTCACGATCGCGACGCGGCGCGGCCGCCTGCTAGGGCGGGCGGTTTGGCACTAACGGACCCCCCACCTGGGCGCAGTGCAGTGCGCCTAAGCCTCTATTCGACACGCGTTAGGGTCATTGCATCAACCGTCTGCAATCGTTAAAATCTGAATGTATGGAAAGTTTGACAAGTTTTATGGTATGACCACCACTTTAGCCTAGTTGGTAGTGACCCTGCGTACTAAGCAAGAGGTCCCGGGTTCGAATCCCGGTAGGGGCAATTATTTGTGTGGTAAGCACGAATATTTGTTCCTGAGTCATGGATGTTTTCTATGTATTTAAGTATTTATTTATCTATATAAGTATGTTTATCGTCGTCTAGTACCCATAGTACAAGCTTGGTCGATTTGTGCAAGATTGTCCCCTAATTTTTTTTTTTATGACTGCTGCCGGCGCCATTTTTGACGTTGATCGGTCTGTAATCGTAAGTTGGTGCAATCGGTCCTGAATCTGTCTGTTTTGTAACTGTAACTGATTTACAGCATCGGTTATTGAGCTCAAATGGATTATCTATATGGACGATTGCGGATAAGTTATATATAAACTTAAAATTATTGATTGAATATGAAACACTACAATTTGAAAAAACCTAGACATGGAAATCTACCAGCTGGAATAATGCTGTCATTCATATTTATACAAATATCTATACTATAAAAAAGGTAAAATATGTGAGCGTATCGCTTTGTAATTTTGTAGGTGGCGCGTGAAATTTTTCGATCGGCAACCCGGAGTAAAAAAGTTATGAAATAGTGAATAACTATGAAGAGGTAGAAGGGAAGATGTGGTTGGCTGGTAGAGTTTTGACTTGTAAAAGTGCCATTACGGCATACTTGCAGAATAAAAAAAAAGGAAATTTAGGCAATAAGCTGGTCGGAGTCGGCTTGTTTGGGCTCTCCGCCACTGCTAGTGTATAAAATAACTAACTATATATATTACCTATGGTCATCCAGAAAGCGTAGGAAACATATAACTACGAACCTACAAAGCTATATTCTCAGACATTTCCTCTCGGTGGAGTCAACACAAGCCCCATTAACGCCTGCCAGAAAGTGCATGGCAAAGTATGGCGCCGTCACTTTAACCACGAGTCTAGAGTAGGTTCACTGCTACGTTATCTTCCCGTGTTATTGTGCCTTTTAACTTTCATTGATTTCATTATTATTATTATCTCTTTATTCAATTTCAATCTTATTATTTATTTATTTAATAAACAGAATATAGAAACTTAATAATTAACAGGGTCCCACAAAACTGTCGGAACAGTTTGTCTGTGTGCTCACTTTATAGTACAGAGTTAACTAATTTGTACATTCTTAAGTTGTGTTTGTAAATGTTACAGCTATCTATGCCTTAGGTGTTATTATACTTAAGTAATGTCGTTTTAATTTTCTTTTAAAGTCATTTTTTATACTTTCACGGCTGAGAGTTTCTGGTAAACTGTTCAGTTTTTAGCGTTCTATCACCATAATGGTTTTTAACGTTCGGTACGCACAGTTTACCGGACGCCATAGCCCTAGTAACATATTTATAGCTTAATATATTATTGTTTTATTTAAAGTATTTGTTCTTGTTAATTTAAGACATTAGTATAGATATCATTACATCCTTGTCGCTCCCTTATATCTAGTGGCTCTGTGAGCTGTAAAACTCGTTTCGCAAACTTTTTTTATTTCAATAAACTGAATCGGTCAATTAATGTCACCTCTAGAGGAGAAAAGTTGGACATCTGGACAGCCGGACATAAGAAATTTTGATCCAATCTGAAATGGAGAACTTCTATCGCTTCGCTCGCTCGTTCAATATTATTTAGTGTTTCCACCCCGTAAACACTATATAAAATAATCAATAATTATATTTTATTTAACATGAACTTAGAAAAGTTGAAATACCCCCGACATTTTCATTTCAAAGTCCAACATCTCAAAAACGGCTAATCATATTTTCATGAAACATTGCTAAGAACACTCGGGATAACATCAGCTTTCGAATAAAAAAAAACGCATTCAAATCGGTCCATCCGTTTGGGAGCTACGATACCACAGACAGATACACAGACAGGTTAAACTTACAACACCCCTCTCTTTGCGTCGGGGGTTAAAAATCATTAAGAATGAAGTCAAATGGAGAAAAAAGCAACCCGAGAGGTTAAATAATCACAAAGTTCTAAGTGTCCAAAGTTTCATATAAAACGATTGTCATTTACTATGACGGTCAAGAATCGTGAAGTCACGATCTGCTAGCGTTTTCTCTCTAACAAGCAACATTAAAATGGTTGTAGCTTCGTAATTTTTGGAGATAATAAAATGAGATTTTCGTATTTAGGCATATTTTTTTGCCTTCTTTCTTTTGAAATAATTCTAGTTCAAATGTTTCCTAAATTTAATACAAAGGTTGTCTGGAACAGATCGCTTTAAAGCGATAAGACCGCCTTTTGTTATCGTTATTTATTAAACCATTTTTTTTGTAACATGTTTCTCTCGTGTCGTGGTGCAATAAAGTTTTTTTTTTAAGGGAGTCTCGTAACTTATCATGTAAAAGCCTGACTCAATCACTTACTAGAATTTATTTTCATTTTAATACAATTAAAAAAAAGTACCTTATCATTCGACAATGACACACTTCGGTCCATTTACAGTTGCAAAATACTATCTCAAGATAACATTACAACACTAGTATCACAAACAAGAAAGAATCAACTGACATTTGAAATTCGATAACGCAAGATAAAGATTATTCCCCCATCCTATCTCATCCCTAACACGTAGGTTTAAAGGTTGTTTTGCAATGGCAGTGTTGGAAATTCTTAAGTGCAAATCGATTTCAGTTGTTTCTGTTCATCTTTGGAATGTCAGTATAGTGTCGGTGTTGGAAGGCAATTATGTTGGTGGAAATATTGCTGGTGTATTTTGCCGTGGGTGTGACGTCACTGCCTCAGCCGTACGAGACAAAGAAATTTAAAGTTGGGGTCGAATATGATCGTGAGTGTAATTTACCTTTTTTTCCGTGCAGTCCGTGAACCGGGTAGAGTAAAACTAATTTATAAATATCTCTCTCCATTCAATGAGTCATCATCGTCCTTCTGGCGTTATTCCCGGTAGTACCCCTAAAAGGAGCCCGAGGTCCGCTTTGTAACCTAATCCCAAGATTTGGCATAGGCACTAGTTTTACGAAAGCGACTGCCATCTGACCACCCAACTCAAAACTAGACCTTATTGGAATAGACCGGTTTTTTCACGACGTTTTCCTCCACCAAAAATCTAATGGTAAATATTCCGTACTTAGGTCCCGCAAAACTCATTGGTCAACGAGCCGGGATTCGAACCCACGACCACCGCGCCGCTTGACAGCTGCATGCCTGAACCACTAGGCTTCCGCTTCCGTAGCTGAACTTTATCTCCATTAATTGACATGTGTCAAATAAGTAAGAAAAAAATATTGCATCTCTTTCAAAAGTGAATATGCGAGAGAAAATATTTATTGCAACCCTTTTACACAATAGGTTGGTAATTACCACTCGATCACGCATGTGGACAATTTCACCTCCTGGCCACGGCGACACGTAAAATTTTGTTGAGATACTTCTGATTGTTTGAGGCTTATTTTAATAGTTTGAATAAAGAAATAAAAAAATATAGTTTGTAATCCGAACAAAAATATTTAAGATAATATTAATATGTCCTGGTTTTTACCCGACTGTCGAAAGGAAATTATGTTTAACGAGCGTATGTATCTATGTGTAATGTGTATGTCTTATTCTGTGGCACGCCCTGCAGCCTAAACCGTATGACGTATTTCGACATGGTGTCGTTGGATTCCTGTTACGTTTTTCGAAATATCTTTTATTTCACTTATTCTGTATCGTGTAACGATTGGACGTGCAGTACACCTCAAGGATCCACATAAAATCAGCGTCGAGTCTTTCTTTGTGGCTCGACAGTGTGCCGAGTCTCCTTTAAAGAAGACAATAATTCACTACTCAAAAGACACACAGAGACGAAGGAAGTAGACATACAATACAATTTACATGTATAGTGTCGAAATGTATGTATGTGTGTAATTCTGTATTTGCGAAATAAACTTTTTTCTTTTCTTTCTTTCTTCTTTCATTCACCATTGTCATCAACTTTGACCACTGCATTCTTGTCGGATGATTGTTGCATCGTCTGTGGCCATGGTGAATTTTGGCGCTTGATACACCTTCGCTAAAGGCTGTATAATCCGATAATCCACGGGCGGTAGTGAAGAAAGCTTCTGATTGCATATTCATCGCCCTCAAATACTGACCGGGCGTCAAATACCTGCGATCTGAGACATTTTTTGTATTACCGGCAAGTGAATGAGTAATGCACTGTTTCTCGCATATTGAAACACTAGCTTCCGCCCGCGACTTCGTCTGCGCGTCAGGATAAAAACGATCCTTTATTTTAATCTAGGCTATAAACTGTCTTCGTGCAAAATTTCATCCAAATCGGTTGAGCCGTTTAAGCGTGATTGAGTAACAAACATCTAAACATCCAAACTTTTGCATCCATACTAATATTATAAATGCGAAAGTGTGTCTGTCTGTCTGTCTGTCTGTTACCTCTTCACGCTTAAACCGCTGAACCGATTGAGATTAAATTTGGTATGAAAATAGTTTGGATCCCGGGGAAGGACATAGATTAGTTTTTATCCCGGAAACCATTCCCGGAGGGGGTAAAATTGGGGATGAAAGTTTGTATGGTGCTACGATGTAAACGAGTTCCACGCAGACGGAGTCGCGGGCAGAAGCTAGTTTATAATATTAGTACGATTATAGGATTCGACTACCTACTCGTAGTGGAATGGCGTTCATCGAACGCGCGAGCGAAGCGAACAAAGTTCTATGCCGCTTGGGCCGAAAATCGTTCGTCCAGTGCCCGGTGTCCTGTCCCGCTATTCTCCACTACATGTGGCATTTCTCAATCGATTTTCGTAAAAAATTGTCAGCATGTTCGTTAATTATAGGTATAGAACTTTATAGTCAAGTTACCGAATTTTATTTAGCTAGCAAATAACGATTAATAACAATGACTGAGACTTGGCTCTACGAAATATCTCACCACTTTTTACGTTGGAAGAGTTTCAATACTTAGCATCTTTTTTACATGGAATGTTTTTTATTTATTATTACTCCAAAAGAAAGAAGCCAAAAAAATGCCTAGTGACGAAAATCCCATTAGTCTCAAAAAATTACGAAGCTACAACCGTTTTAATGTTGCTTGTTCGAGAGAGAAAACGCTCGTAAATCGTGACATCACGATCTGCGAGCGCCATAGTAAATGACAATCGTACAAATGAATTGCGGAAAGGGGACAGAATATACGCCCTCTTGAAACTTTTGACACTACTTACTCCTTTTTGTCCATTTGTTGTTTTTTTTTATTCTTCGGGAAAATTCAACATTAACACTTTTGCAACCGGACTAAAAATGGAACAATTCACCAGAAACCGACAGAATTCGCTAGGCGTGTAAGTTCATACTACTGCCCGCCTAGCGGGCTCAGCCGGCATCTGAGCAAACATTACGAGTGCCCGCTAGGCGGGTTCTTGGTTGCGAACGGCTGTTTATTTTATTAACCGACTTCAAAAAAAAGGAGGAGGTTCTCAATTCGGTTGTATTTTTTTTTTTTTTCAATGTTTGTTACCTCAGAACTCCGTTATTGATGAGCCGATTCGTAAAATATTTTTTTTGTTTGTAAGTATATGCTTCCAGGTGGGTCCCATTTTTTTGAAAATTCTATTGGATGATGGGATCCATTAGGAATTGAGGAAACTCCTCAATTATATTAGGCACGCGTGTAGTGATTTTGGTATTTTCTATTATAACTCGTGTATTTACATCCGGAAATCATAAATTGGTGGAGTGGAATTGATGATGAAGACCACAGATGACTTATGGAATTCCTCAATTATGTACTTAAAAGTACAAAAGTACCTATATCACAGATTCTGATAAGATTCCATTGAAATAGCAATTAATGAAGTGCCAAGGGTGATCCTTGTGGAATCGACGGAAGTCCTCAAATATTATCGGGTCACATACAGCGATTGGGTTTTTTTCTCTAATAATCAATGCATTTGCTCTCGGAAATCAGTTCATGTGGTAAATGGGAAAAGAGATGTGGAAATGTTCTCGTGGCTTGGCGGAGTACTAAATTGAAGTCGGCTAAAACTTTGTTTTTAAAGTAAATTATTTGGTACTATATTATTGTTACAGATTCGCTGCCAATGGTTGGGGGTTCTGATCGGTACCGGCATCGGAATAACTTCGATCCGTTCTTCGTCACCGTCACTGCTACCGCTAAGGTAGGTACCTACTTTACCTATATACAACACTGGCTTCTGCCCGCGACTCCGTCCGCGTGGAACTTGTTTATATCGCAGCTCCATAAAAACTCTCACCCCTCATTTCAACCCCTTAGGGGATGATTTCCGAGACGAAAACTATTATATGTCCTTCCTCGGGACTCGGACTATCTATGTACCAAATTTCATCTAAATCAGTTCAGCGGTTTAAGCGTAAAAAGGTGACAGACAGACAGACACACTTTCACATTTATTTTAGCTTCCGCCCGCAACTTCGTCTCTATACGGACAGAAGGAAAGACGGACAGACGGACTTGACGAAACTATATGGGTTCCGTTTTTGCCATTTTGACTACGGAACCCTAACAGATCAACGCTCAAAATGAAAAATATTTCAATTTACAGAATAACTACGTAATCTCCTACCTAGAAGTATCAGCAACAGTGGCTTCATCGGGCGAAGTCGACTTCTGTCTTACACAAGGTGCTACTGGATCGCGAAGTATGGTGTTCCGACTCGCTTCGAACCACTCGGAGTACCTGTCCTACTCTTACATAGCTTACGGGATACGGGAAGAAGAGTACAGAAAGGTGACGTCAGTGTCGTGTGGAGGGTGCTAGGTTAGTGTGTTAGCGCTAGCTTCAAATGTTAAAGAGCAGGAGTGTGAAGTTTGGTGTTCCACCTGGCTTCGAATCACACGAAGTACCTGTCCTACTCTTACATAGCTTATGGGATACGGGAAGAAGAGTACAGAAAGGTGACGTCAGTGTCGTATAGAGGGTCCACGGGGGCTAGTTTAGTGATTTAGGTCTTACTTATGTAATTGAGGACTGGACATTATTAGGACCTTTTTTTTTATTAAGGGGCTACCCGAGGTTTTCATCGATTGTTGACAAGTTTTGAAGCGTATCTCCTACTTTTGCACTACAGATAGAATTATAAATCAAACGGCTATCGGTTCTTCAACCTTTTATCTCCATTTTCATCTACCGGGTTTTGAAACAATGAACACTTAATTTTGTATGATATTTTTAAACATTGTCTGAAAAAACAGTTATTTGGTATCTCTATTGACGTGAAAGATCTAACATATATGAAATCTACATACCTATTTGGGTTCGTCTGTGACGTCTCTAAAAACTGGTCTAGGGTTTTCGTTTTAAACCAATTAACACAAAAGTTATGGCGAGAAAACCAGTTTTTTGGCCTAGAATTGTTCAACTTTGATGCCAAATATCTCGAAAACAATAAACTTTGAAGTAAATATGGGATACGGCTTTAAGCAATATAATATTGCTTAAAGCCGTTGTTGTTAATATGATCCGACCAAAAACATTACATGTAAAGTGATGCCAAGACTCCATAGCTCATACAGCTTTCAGCGTGAAAAGATATCAGATCGAAATTAGCGCCAAGCTTCCTACTCCACACGGCGTAACTCTACCACTACCAGCCACGCTCTACAAATTCTACATCTTGGTTAAAAAGTAGAGTAGAGTAGAGTGCTTTGTTGGGCACATCCCGGTCGACGCATAGGCTTTCACGCCGAATGAATTTATGATGATATTAATAAGTGACGGGTCTATACTTTTTAGCCAAGATATAGAATTTGTAGAGCGTGGCTGGTAGTGGTAGAGTTACGCCGTGTGGAGTAGGAAGCTTGGCGCTAATTTCGATCTGATATCTTTTTCACGCTGAAAGCTGTATGAGCTATGGAGTCTTGGCATCACTTCACATGTAATGTTTTTGGTGGGATCTCATTCCTTTTTGTAAGGTAATTTTTAAAGAATTGAATGGGAAAACCCATACAAAATTCCATCCCCTAATTGAAAGAGTGGCGGGTGATTTACTAAAAATTCTGAAATACGTATTTTATTATTTATAACAAGGAGTCCCTATATAAATTTTCAGACCCATAGCATCAAAATTTGCTGAAGTCTCATACAAAGTTCCATCCCCTACTTTAAGGGGTTGGGGGGTAGAAGTTCTAATTTTTAGAATTATTTTGTTGATTGTGTACTAATACTAGCTTACATACCAAATTTCAGCTTTCTAGGACTTCAGGAAGTACCCTAGAGGTTCTGATGATCAACATCAGTCAGTGAGTCAGTGAGTCAATGAGTCAGTGATGAAATCGGCATTTTTAGATACCAATAAAATCTTAAGTATAAGAGCTATGTTTCTGAAACTTTATATGTTTAATAAGTCCACTATTGACATCATATCCCGAGAATTTTGTTTATCTCTAATCCAAACCCAAGTTACGAGGGTTCAAAAAAACGACGAACCGCTTCGAGAAAAGGCAGGTAGTGCCCTTGCGTTGCGCTTCGCTTGGCTCGTCTTGGCGGGGGCACTGCCGTGCCCCCAGATAAGCTACAAAAAACATTAGAAAACTAAGGGATTCAGATCGAAGGTCATTGGCGTATGGGAGCCCCTTAAGGGGCATATTATGATTATTTTTACACGATAAAAAGCTGGGGTGCGAAGGTGAAGTTGTCCCTACTAAACGATTTTTGTCAGAAACTTATATTTTCTTCCTTTTCATTTGTGGTGATACGAGTACGTTTCGAATTCCGTTGAAAACTGTAATATTTTCATTGCAATAATTTTGATCTACAATAAATGATTATTGAGCTACGGTAGCCTAGTGGTTCAGGCATGTGGCTGTCAAGCGGCGGTCGCGGGTTCGAATCCCGGCTCGTACCAATGAGTTTTTCGGAACTTACCTATGTACGGAATGTTTACCGTTAGCTTATCGGTGAAGGAAATCATCGTGAGGAAACCGGTCTGATCCCAATAAGGTCTAGTTTCCCCTCTGGGTTGGAAGGTCAGATGGCAGTCGCTTTCGTAAAAAAAATCTTGGGAGAAGGTGTCAAAGTGGACCCCCAGGGTCCACTTTGACACATTAGGGACACCACTACGGCACATTAGGGAGCACTACCGGGAATATCGCTAGGATGACAATAAATGATTATGAATTATTTATTGTTGAAACGTAGACCAATAAATCAATCAATCAATCAATCAAATATTTATTTGCATAAAATACAGTACAAGTGGATGTCATAGTATTACGAATAGTGTCATGTATTAAGCCGGTTCAGGCGTGCAAATATTCAATACACTCTAAAATGAATTTTACATAATTATTTACATTATACTTATATTATTATTTACATTTATATTACATGTCAAAAGGAAAAATAATTCATATAATCATAGTTAATTAAATTTTAGGTCTATAATTAAACAATCTTATATGTCTCCAAAAATAATCTTATACTATAAAAACATTTATCCAGCAGCCAGCTATTCAACGTAGATTTGAACAGGTTACCCTCTAACTTCTTTAATTCCTCGGGCAGACGGTTGAAGATGGCAATACACATGTTAAATGCGTTCCGCTTGTAAACATCCTTGTGACATTGTGGTTTCAGGTACAGGTTTTTCCCTTTAAGTCTAGTCTGCCTTTGCGAGCTTTCCCCACGTTTGCTAAAGTAGTATTGGTGTTTCTTTACAAATACGCATACTTCTCTGAGGTATAAAAATATTGACACCTTAACTACAGTGTAATCCAAAGGTTTTCTGGAAGAAATCAAAAGATAGATACGACATACTTCTCTGAGGTATAAAAATATTGACACCTTAACTACAGTGTAATCCAAAGGTTTTCTGGAAGAAATCAAAAGATAGATACGACCGCCGGTTGTGTTACCTTCGTCTTCCTGTATCTTTGTTTATGATTTGAGAGATGTGCGGTAAATAGTATATGTTGCATTTTGCATTGTGAAATGCTCAATAAAAATAAA
Organism: Epinotia bilunana; assembly: GCA_947049275.1. NCBI lineage: Eukaryota > Metazoa > Arthropoda > Insecta > Lepidoptera > Tortricidae > Epinotia > Epinotia bilunana. The sequence goes on along the minus strand of OX346270.1, from coordinate 2,964,771 downwards.
TATTTTCTACAGCGCCATCTATGATCCATTACGTGTACTAACAACAACAGGCGCCCGCCAGTAGACCGAAGAGCGCGCTACACTAAAACAGAGAGTTGACTCATCGGCGTTTCGATTTGCAACTTCTCTAGTAGATGGCGCTGCAAGTCCTGATTCTCTTTTTAGTTTGTTCTTTTGTCGAGAGATGGCATTACGACTCTGTTCCAGTTATTATGCTGCTATTAGAATTGATGGCATACCGGACTTCGCAGATTTTGGTTTTGTTTATTTTTCTAAAACATGCAATGAAATATAATGAAATATAATGTTGTGTTCTTCATGATGGGCTTCGAAGTGTCATGTTTCGGGCGCAGCGAGAGGAGAGACCCGTAATGGCATTTCATAGAAAATTGGAAGATGATCTTTTTTAATTTCCATTCCACAATTTGTGGCACAGGATCACAGCGTTCAGCCATGAAAATTAAAGTTTGATTTCTTGGAGTTTTTTTAATTTATTTCATTGCATGTTTGAGAAAAGCACTATACCCCAGGCAAAATACGGTTTTGAAAAACATTAATTTATAATAGCGTTTTTTTTGTTGATTTCATTTTAAAATGTTATTCTAAGATGCTGTATTCAAGAATCCGACAAACTTTCCACCCGGAAGTAATTATGTAGATTTAAATGAAGCATCCATTGTCTTTTTTTGTATGATTTAACTTGAATATTATAAAGCAAATGTAAATGAACAAAAATAAAGACAAAAATATTTATTAATATTTTTTCTGACTTTTTAGAAGCTAGTTAATTTAACATTTTTTTGATGTCTGAAATTTTGTGGGATTCTGTCGCTGGGTAACTATTTAATTAATAATATATCCGTTACACAGAAAAGTCAAGCTATTATAAATTATTTCCAAAATTGATTTCTTTTCCATACAAATTGTCAGTTCATTGACTGGACTACTATACATACCTCGGCGTGAAAAGGGGTTGCCAGCCTCATAACTATCCGACCTCGCTACGCTGGGCCGTCTATATGTACTAGACATGCGAGCCGGGTGCGAAACAGTCGGCGGCGGCGCGTCGGCAAAATTTTCGCGACGGCGGCGTCTAGCCGGCGGCTCATTTTGACTGACTGATAAAGAAAATGCGAAGAATGACATAACGATTAGATATGCCGCCGACCAAAATCCCACGCCGCCGCCGCCGACGCAGCACCATCGGCGCGAAGATTTTATGTTTCGCGCGCGTTTCAGCTATTGTCGCTTATTTATTTTACACACTCAGTAGCGACCCTCGTGTGGTTAAGGGTAAGGTTGGCCAACCTTACCCTTAACCACATGAGGGTCTATTTTAAATTAATAACCCTTTAATTGTCAAATGCGAAGTTCTTAGTTGCGCAAATCGATATGACCATGGAAATGATTCAAATAATATGACTATGAAAATGGCTCAGCGCTGACGCTTGTTCGTGTGATGCATTCGCTTTGCTGACTATCGGCGTTCTACCCCGCCCACTTAAGTTTTGCGATTCGGACGGCTTATCGGTTACCTTGTTTCTGCTGCAGAGAAACTCCCAGCATAGCCCTCTTCATTGCCCTTTGCGTGACTTTGAGCCTTGTTATAAGGCCCATAGTATGCGTAAGCAAGCTAGTAAGTAACGTGCCCTAGCTTCCAGAACACTGCCCAGCCAAGTCTGATTCGACGATTGACCTCTTCTCGAAGTTGAAGAGGAATCTGGGAGTTGATACTACATGGGCATTTGACATGATCTTCGTCTTATTCATGGTCATCCTTAGATGAACTCGCTCGGAGGCCTTACTGAGGTCATCGAGCATCGTACTTAAGTAATCCATGGTATTAGCCAAGCCAAGACTACTTTATCTTCAGCAAACCGAAGGTGAGTGATGCATTCGCCGTTCATGTTGATGCCTATAGCCTTCTCCAATCCAAGGTCTTGAAAACACCTTCCACTGCAGTGGTGAACAGTTTTGGAGAAACAACATCTCCTTGCCTGACTCCCGCTGCAGTGGAATAGGTTTTGAGTTCCAGTCCTGGAGTCGGACTGACATTGTGGCGTTCTCGTCTCTTCAGTACTTCGATAATTATAATGGTGGTCTACTTGACACCGCTTGAGAGACTAGTACAGCTTCGATTTCGATCGAATCGAAAGAACACCTTAGTGTTCCTTAGTGTTCATTATCGAAGAGGGGCAGGTTATACTCCTCAGTCTTCAGTATAAGCTGACGGAGCGTATGGATGTGCTTTACGGTACTAAAGCCTCTTCGGAAACCGGCTTGTTCGGGAGGCTGAAAGTCATCTAGCTTGCGTACGAGATGATTTGTAATGACTCTCGAAAACAGCTTATAGACATGGCTCAGAAGTGAGATGGGTCGGCAGTTCTTCGACAGGGTGTTGTCACCCTTTCTGAAGAACAGCACCCCACCCCTCTGTTCCATTCCAGTAAGACAGAATCGACCAACTTCTGAACGGCAGTAAGCACCGGTTTATCCACCCGCCTTCAGGAGTCAGCTGTTATTCCGTCTTCACTGGGTGCCTTTTTGTTCTTGAGCTGTTTAAGAACCATTCCAATCTCGTACAGGCTGATTTCCGGGATGTCGTCGATATAGTGTCGGGTAAGTTTAGCTCTAGGGTCCTACGCCAGACCAACCCCGGGTACTGAAAAATACTTAAATGAGAGCCAACTCAATGCTATATTAAGGCTTGTACACCCGCTAAAGTCCTTGAGCGTATAGCCTCCCCGCGCAAGTCGCACAACCCGCCGTCGTTTATTAAGCGTTACATAGATTAAGTTAGGTAAGATTACAGACGCGTCATCGCGCATCGTTACCAATGCAAGGGTGGACGTGGGTGGGTAACATTCGTCATGCTTAATTGAAACGTGATATTTGTCATACCTAAATTACATAATTGATTAAGTTCAAAAATGATGTCCCTACTATTATAATACTATTTACTTACGATTAGTGTAGTTCCGTCAGCACGGCTAGCACGAGACGGCCGCGACATACGCGGCCGTCTCGTGCTAGCCGTGCTAGTGAAAACGAAATTCGTTCGAAGAACTCTCATTGTCGCTCGAACTAGCAAGCGCAACTGAGAGGGAGATACACGAACGAAGTTCGGTTTCGTTTCGCGGTACGCCCTCAGCACGCCTAGCACTAGACGGCCGCGACATACTTTCGATTTTTCTCGCACTATACCTCTGTTACTAAATATTCTAATAAGAGAGAGACGGATAGTGCGAAAAAAATATAAAGGTAATAATAATAATCCATACCTACTGTTGCCCTTAGGCCATTTTTTAATGTCGCTATTAATAGGGGCCCATCTAGCAGTTAGCGAGTCACCGTCTGCCAGAGATAAAATGTGAAACAGTTTTATTGGGCAGACGTCCGATGTTTCATCCAATAGCCCAGCTACTAGTTCATCATTTTCACCCAATAACCCGTTTTATTTAGATTCCATCAACTAGCTAGACTCTTACACCCCAGCGGGTGCTGTTTCTGTGTGCGTCCCATGACACGGGCAGAGACAGCATCCGCTTGGTGTACTCCTTGCATTTCATTAAATTGTCAAAAGGGCCTCTACGTGTTGGCTCAGAGCTCCACGCACGCCTCCCAAAGGTCCGAGACATCATTGTCCCGTGAGCGGGAAAGACATATAATCTATACTATCCACATACTTCCATATCCATACTCCATACTAATATTATAAATGCGAGTGTGTCTGTCTGTCCGTTACCTCTTCACGCCTAAACCGCTGAACCGAGTTAGATGAAATTTGGTATAGAGATAGTTTACGTCCCGGGAAAGGACATAGGGTAGTTTTTATCCCGTAAATCATCTCTTAAGGGGGTGAAATGGGGGGTGAAAATTGATTTGGAGCTACTTAAACCGCTGCACCGATTTGGATGAAATTTGGTATAGAGATAATTAGAGTCCCAGGGCAAAGCATAGTTTTTATCCCAGAAATCATCCCCTAAGGGGCGAAATTCGGGGGTGAAAATTTGGATGTAACCCATTTAGATGAAATTTGGTTTGGAAATAGTTTGAGACCTGGGAAAGGACAAAGGATAGTTTTTATCCCAGAAATCATCCCCTAAGGGGCGAAATTCGGGGGTGAAAATTTGGATGTAACCCATTTAGATGAAATTTGGTTTGGAAATAGTTTGAGACCTGGGAAAGGACAAAGGATAGTTTTTATCCCAGAAATCATCCCCTAGGGGGTGAAATGGGGGGGGGGATTTTTATGGAGCTACTTAAACCGCTGCATCGATTTGAATGATGGAACCCATACCTACTGATGAAATTTGGTTTAAAGATAGTTTGAGTCCTGGGAAAGGAGATAGGGTTTTTATCTCGAATATCATTTCCTGAGGGGGTGAAATAGAGGGTAAAAATTTGGATGAAACCCATTTAGATGAAATTTGGTTTAGAGATAGTTTAGTCCCGGGAAAGGCTTTATATAGTTTTTATCCTGGAAATCGTTTGCAAAGGAGGTGAAATGGGGGGTGAGAAGTCGTATCGATACCTACGACATCTACGATATAATGGAGTTCCACGCGGACGGAGTCGCGGGCAGAAGCTAGTAAATAATAATGCGCGGATAGTCAGGACTGTCAGGAGGTTCCTCTCTCTGTCGCCCTGGCTACCGAAAGAAAGAAAGAAAGAAAGAAAGATACATTTATTCACAAACACACAGGACACAGATGGTTATTAAATAATAAAATAAACAAGAAAAGCACATGAAACATGAAACAAACCACCGATGTTACTTTTATATAATTATTGTACAAACCAAGCCTAAGAAAAAAATGAATACAGAGAACAAATTTATTTTAAGCATAAATACTTTGTTTGTATCAAATAATAACTGTATCTAACTTGGAGTTGGCATGCAACCCATAGGTAGATACTTACAATATTTGCCAAGCCCACTATTTTTATTAGAACTTATTCTATTAATACTTGACAGTCTTTAATATGAGCAAATAAAACAATATTGTTTCTATAATTGTTCATGCTCCTAAGCAAAAGATATTGTAAATATATTTACTAATAAAATGACTGGGTTTAGCGATTTCTAATTTTGATACTGTTTAGATATTTGATACTTTGATAGAATAGGTACTTACTTGTTTATTATTTTTCCTCTTCTCTTGTAAAATTTCTTGATATTACGTATTTTCCTCCTGCGCTTATTTCCCATCTTGAACTAAAAAACAAAATCTAAACTATACCTATGTAAATGTTAATTAGGTACAAACGCCAACACAGTTAACTGACCATTCTGTATATAAATACAGGATGGTCAGCCATGCACTTTATGTGCATTGTAATAAGGTTCTTGTATAAACAAGAACCTTATTACAATGCACATAAAGTGCATGGATGGTCAGTCAGCTGTCTTGTCGATAGTACCTACTACTTTACAAACCACGAAATAGATTGTCCACTCTATGCAACAAAATTATCTGTCACTAAAAACTAAACTATACGCAAATGTTTATTAGTTACATACTATACGAATCACAAAACGGATTGTCCACTCTATGCAACAAATATAGTCCACAATTTCCACAAATGTTTAAAAAATTCGGCGCAGCGCAAATTGACACAGGTCCGTCATTCAACGTGTCTCGTTCCGCACTGACCGTATGGACGAAAACGGGGAGGCGTAGGAACTGTGGCGGAATATTTCAGAAAACGAGGTAAATTTTTAAGAAAATTAAGAAAGTAAGAAAATGATGCCCTTGTTCATTATTGTATGAAGAAAGTTATAAAATTTCATATTATTATGATAAAAAATGGAGCAGTAAAATGGTAACAAGTGAAAAAATAGGGGCCTTAAGATTTTTTTTTCTCTAATTTTTATTGTTAAATTGGATTTCTACGAAAACTATGACCCGTCGCATATCTTGCAGATAATGATATATTTTTTCCGACGGCAAAAATGTTACGTTATAATGTATAAAACGGTTACAAAACAACTCATTTTCACGAAAATTTCGAATGTGCAGCCTTAAGTATATGCCAACCGTCAGAGTGAAATTTGTAGTACAACATTGATGCCAATCGGCGTGTCCTTCAACGTGATATGCGCGATAGAGTAAAAACAACGCTCATGGGCGTGTCCGGCGTTGGATAGGTTTAAAATATCCTAAATATCGCTCCTTTGTGTAGATTTTTTGAAAAATATGTAAATTAAAGGTTTTTACAAGATTACGCCGTCGCCGCCGTTTTTTACCGGCGCGCCGCCGCCAGCGATATACCTATCGGCGCTTATATCTAATAACGATTGATCATTGTTGTAAAAATAAAAGAATAAATAAATCAAAAAAATATATTTCGATTATTTAGTCATCTGCGTCTATGATTACATTACTGCAGACTTTGCACAATAGTACATTACTGCAGAGGCCGTGAATTAAGGGATTGCTGGACGAGATTGGGGTAGACGGCCGAGTCGTAGACGAGGCCGGATACAGCGAGTCCAGCAATCCCTGTTCCGGCCGAGGATTGTATAGTGCTTTTCTCAAACAAATATAAAAATAAAAATAATTACAATCGGAAGGAAGGATCAGAAAACATTGTGTAATTTGCCGCATTTTTTATTTTTTAAATATGCCATTTGAAGAAGCCGTTCGAGCACCAAGTTTAACCGTACATAAGTATAGTACCTACCATAGATTTTGTTTTTTTTTTATGTCGCAAGTATGCTTACGGAGTCTAGTGGTGGTTGGCAGTATGTAATTTTTCCTTTGTCAGTTTAATATTAGTAAGCAAATTTAAAAAGTTAGAGTAGCGGACAATAATGGTTTTACTTAGGGTTTCCATATATTTCTTCTTGGCGTAAGGCCAAGAAGTAATGTAGAGAGCTTTAAACAAGAAGCTTCATGTCTTAATTTCGTGATATTAACGCATACATTTCCGAGCATGTTTGAGAAAATGATAATTATAATGGATAAATATATAATGCCGAATTTCGAACAGGTCGGCGGCGGCGGCGGCGCGCCGCGTCTTCATGGCGGCAGCGACTAGCCGGCGCGGCTCGCATGTCTAATATGTACTCGGACGGCAACCCCTTACTTCCCGGCCTCTGTAGTAATGACTAATGTACTATTATGTACAAGCTAGCACAGCACCGATTTAGTCGCGCGCGAGATAAACAGAACTACTCATATCCTACACAGATCCTTATTAGAATTTGTGTGTAGATAATTTTGAGCACTAGAACTGCTTGGTTGGCTTTACATAACTACAGGTAATTTAATTAATGTTAATGAATGCCTATTAATTGATCATTAATGTATGTGTTTTGTTGCAGATGTCAAACATCATAACGTTACCGTTAAACAATGGAACTACATTGAAATACAGTATTATAAGTATTATAACCCCATTTTTAACGTTATTTCAGTTTATTTTAATGAGATAAAGATATTGTCTAATTTTATAATTTGTATAGTTATTGTTTACACTATTCTTATTTAGTATCATAAGGAAATAAAACATTACGAGTAAATTATGTTTTCATTTATTTTACTTGTCTAATGATCTAATCCTATGTACTTAATTAATATCATGAATGTGAAAGTTTGGATGTTTGTTACTAGTCTGATACATACCTAGTATTAACATACCGTGTAGTCTAGTCCTAACCTACTTCAGAGTAGGTCAAGACTCAGACTTCAATGAAATACTTACTACTGTTATGTACAGTCGCCATCAGATATATCAGAGCAGCCAAAGTGCTCACAAGTATCTGAACACGGCTCTATTTTCGAGGGATTAGAGACGTATTCAGATATTTGTGAGTACTTTGACCAACTCGATATATCTGATGGCGATTATACCTACTTGCCTAATTTAATTTTCAGAGTAGGTAACTTTGAACTACAACCGTATTTCACATTTTTTAATGTCTGCGGTTCTAAATCTGATTCCACTAAACAATACATTTCTGATAAATTGATAGTCTATCTACAATCTACTCTTTCGACCAACTCAATATCTTATCAATAACATCCATATACTGCGTCAACGCAGGGTCAGTGCTGTTACTACTCGCACACGCGTCGACGCTCACGCACTCGCCCGCGGCGTCACGCAGCAGACCCGCTGCGTACACGCAGCCGCCCGTACATGCCTTAGTGCAGATAGGGGACCGGTTTGTCGCAGGACGGCTCGCAGCCGGCCATGCATTGGTCGTAGACTTCGTTCTTGTTTAGGCAGGGTTCAGGAAAAAAATATCAGTTTTAGAATCTACCTTTTACTCGGCACTGTAGCCGAGCGGTAAGGCCCGCGACTTTCATTGGTGGGTTCGAACACCAGCTCGTACCACCTGGTTATAAAAAAAGGAAATATCGTTTGTAACTCTGAACCCTAAACTTGACAGTGTATTTTTAAATGCACATACATATTTTTTAGTCACATTTTTGTTTTTTTTTGTGGATCGATTTTTCGCGCTATATATAGTACAGTCGAGTTCTCCAATATCTACACAGACAACCTTTCCAAAATAGCTATACAGACTTTATTGTTACTGACATTAGACAAGTGAAGACATTTTTGAAAGGTTGTCTGTATAGATATTGGAGAACTCGACTGTACAACAGAGGCTTGAACGCACGATTTTTTTTATTTTTGCCAAGGGTAGGGTTAAAAAAAAAGTTTTGTGTCGCGCGGTGTTCCTGCACTGTAAGAGCTGTATGCAGCTTTTAGGATTTTGAAGTATGTTTAGATGATTTCTGATAAGTTGTTATTCTTCTAGTTGTAGATTACATGAATAAATTACTTCTGGAAGTGCTATATATACAAAAAAAATAATTAAATCTATACATAATAACAAAGCTGAAGAGGATCGAAAGTCTGTACACATGGAAGATATTCGAAAAAAGTTGGCTGGGGATACTTAGAATCGATAACAGAACACGTTCCAACAGTTTTTGGATTTTATGACTGTTTGTCTGTTTATGTGATCGCGCATCACGTGAAAACGGCTGAATGGATTTTGATGCAAACTTTACTTCTCTGTCAAGAAAATCACCGGCAAGGTGCAAAGGGGTTAAAAAATGGGGTTCAACTTTGTATGGGAACTCCTTGCATGTATGATTTGATAGTGAAAAGAACCCCATTCAAACTTTTAGGAAAATATAGATAAAACGTGAAAAAACCCTCCAGCCACGTGGTCCTACTGCATTGTCCTACTGATAGGACCACATGACCTTTTTTCCTGGTGGTCCGACTAATCGGACTACACGGAATTGTCATTCCACGTTGTCCTACTGATCGGAGTGATCGGACGACATGAACTTTATTTGTCCTCGTGGTCCGATCAATCGGACTACAAGGAATTGTAATTCCGCGTAGTGCTACTGATCGGACGACATGAACTTTTTATTTCCTGTTGGTTCGATTAACTGGACTACGAGGAATCGTTACTCTGCTGCAGGATTTAAAGTAAGTAATTTACCTTCGGGAATTCGGGCCTCAGGTTTCGCTTGATAGAACCTGGAAGATAATGAGTGTCTGTAGGGGCTCGCATTGAGAGCGCTCTCCAAAGAGATGCTTTGGGCCTTGCATTCCAACATAAAGCTCGGTCTTTGGCCTCGCTGCCACCTGAGGATAGTAAGAGGCCTTCAGCCCCTGCGCGCTTTATTCTTAAGGCTTGATTTGGACCTTTTATTGTTACGAAAAGCTTGGTCTTCGGCCTCGCTTGCCTGGCCGTTCACCTTCGGGACGTTAGTCTCTGGTTTCACTTGCAAGACACCTGGGAATAGTAAGTGTCCGTGGGGGCTCACCCGCAGGCCTTCAGCCCTGAGCTCGCATAACCCCCGCTATCTAAAAGCATGCTTAGGGCCTCCGCTTGCCTCCCCGTTTACCTTCAGGACTTCGACCCTCAAGTTTCGCTTGCAAGTTACTCGGAGATAACGATCCGGGACTCGGCCTCAGCCTTAGGCCCTCGGGCTCGCATTGAGACCGCTCTCTGAAGGTTTGCTTTAGGCCTTTAATTCCACTGAAAAGCTCAGCCTTCGGCTTCGCCTACCTTCCCTTTTACCTTGGGGACTTTGGCCTCAGGTCTCGCTTGCAAGATACTCGTACCGTAGGATAGTGAGTGTCCGTGGGGGCGAGCCCCAGGTCCGCAGGCCCTAGGGCCTACGGACCGGGGGCGAGCATAGGGAGCGCTCTCTAAAAGGATACTTTGGGCATCTATATAATATTGAGGCGGACTCGTTTCCGACGCGGCTTAGCCCATCACTAAAGCGGCGTGCGCTAAGCCACAACACTAGTTTCCGCGAACCGCACTAGGAGCGTCGCGCGCGAGCTGAAACCCACAATATTATTGACGACCAAGTTTAAGAGGGTGTTTATTTAGGCACTGGTCCCACCGCCGGCTAGTAAGCTAGAAAAGTTGGGCGAGTACCATTACATTGCGGATCTGTAAAGGTCGATTGATCACACTGTGCCTGGTCAGCACGCAATGAACCGTTACTCGCCCAACTTTTCTAGCTTACTAGCCGGCGGTGGGACCAGTGCCGAAAGAATGCCGCTCGCCTCGCCCGCTCGTTACTAGATCGGCCGCCTGGCTGATGTTGTTCATAGACGAATCCCGCCGCCACGCGCCTTACTCCTGACTCTGACCGCTCCGGATCCGCACATTCGTAGTACAGTTGAGTTCTCCAATATCTATACAAACAACATTTTAAAAATATCCACATATGTGTCTTAAGTCAATAACAATCAGTATCTGTATAGATATTTTTGATAGATTGTCTGTGTAGATATTGGAGAACTCGACTGTACCTACTTGTCTGCTAAATCTTCTTTTTGAACAGGAGATTTTGTTTAGAACTTTTGACTTGACAGACGTGAAGTGAAGTTAAATTGTGAAGCGAATGAATGAACTGAATGTAACGTGCCCACAGACAACAACAATGAGTTAAGCAATCTACAGACATAGTGATTTCACTCACCACAATTTGTTGCACTTTAAGCGATTACACACCTTGCAATTTGTCCCAACCACTTGCTGTAGTTAAGGCCTACATTCACTGGGTGCACCAATCCGCAGCTTAGTCGCTGGCATTAGCTGGCAACAATGCCACCACTGAAGCCGAGCGGTAAAACGCGCGACTTGCTATCTGGAGGTCGCAAGTTCGAAACCCGGCTCGTTCCCTTGGTTTTTTTAAATCTTATGTACGAAATATCATTTAATATTTAACAGCGGCTTTCCGGTGAAGGAAAACATCGTGAGGAAAACCGGTGTAATCTCAATAAGATCTAGTTTTCCCTCTGGGTTGGAAGGTCAGATGGCGGTCGCTTTCGTTAAACTAGTGCCTACCTACGCCAAATCTTGGGATTAGTTGCCATAGCGTACCCCGACCTCGTTCAGCACTACCGGGAAAAACGCTAGGAGGATTTACGAGAATCGAGGCTGTTGCAGTTAAACGTACTTTAATAGTTTGACTACGCTTTTGGCAGCAGACTGTCGTTGTTACTTACATTTCAAAATAGAGAAAGATGATTTGTGTTGAATGAATGTTATTACTTATTAGATTATAAAATATCTATACTATACAATAAAACCCCGTGTGGTGTCGGGTTAGAATTTCACCACCCCCTTTCTTCCCGTGGGTGTCGTAAAAGTCGACTAAGGGACCAGGGTTGAAGTGTGTTGTGGGCGATGGGCTAGCAACCTATTACATACATATCACATTTTGTCGATCTTTTATACCCACATTTATGCCAAAAGTGGCGCTGGAATTCGTTTCATGTGCTCTGCCTACCCCTTTTGGGAATAAAGGCGTGAATGTATGTATGTATGTATGTATACAATTAAAGTTGTCGTTAGTGATATTAGACGGTTTTAATGTACAGTTGCTGATAGGAAGCGCCTTAGAACATTCCACGCAGCCTGGCAATCGTGAGCGCGCGGATCTCTTGTACGTCGAGCAGTATGTCGCGGTCCCGCTCCAGCATCTGTTTGATCTCGGCACCCATCAAAGAGTCCATACCGAGCTCGGCCAGACTTGCTGTCTGCAACACCTTGTTCGGGTCATTGATACCTGCAATCAAACAAACCAGACATTAAACCGAATTGAACGGAATAACATTTGGCATATGCCGCAAACCGCTCACTATTTCGGATTTAAAAAATGTAAGCAGGCTCAATTGCAATTTTTTTTTCAAAGCTGGTAATAGGTCTTCGATGGCAACTACAGGTGCCACACGATTTAGATGTATGCGAAATTGGCATCGCTATAGTGGCCACAAGCCAGTGAGTAGAGAAGTAAGTCTCCTCTACACAATCGGCCGGGAGAAAGACATACTTCTATCGCACTCCAACGCATAACTACGTCCTGCCCTTGGCCATGATGGGCCATTGTGTACACAGAAAAAAATCATTTCTTAAATTAATGCAATATTGTCTTCCATATAAGGAACACAATATTGTTTCAAATGTAAAATAATAATTGTTAAGATTGTTGTATTCATCTGAAAGAATATATTGTTAATAGAAGATTCAGAGTATGTTTTTGTTTAAGATGTGTTACCTCAAGCATATAATTGTCTTAATGTAAATTAATTTACTTGATTCAAGAAATAACTTTGACAATTTAATTTTTTACATTGAATAAACCTGATACTGTTAATTGAAGTAATACATTCTTAGTCCAAGAATATATTTTGTAAAACTCCGTAACAATATTCAATTTCTTTGTTTGAGAAATGTTTTTTTTTCTGTGTAGAGGAGCCTTTAAACTTACGTACCTAGAATCCTTGCGATGGCATGCAAAAGGTCCTGTTTCTGTTCCTCCTGGGTGCACCGCTTGTCCGAAACCACCATGCATGACACCACGGCATGCGGCAGCGTCATCAGCGCTTCCATCGTCTGCAGGCACGAGACGATGCGCTGCGGCACGGTGCCGCCAACCACCGCGGACTCGCCGTGCATGTCGGCCACGAGTCCCACGTCACCGATAGCGCCCCACTGCACCGCGAGCGCCGGCAGTCCGTCCGCCCGTCGCTGCTCACAGAGCCGCTCCATGGCGCTGTTGGCGAAACCGTAGTTGCTCTGGCCCGCGTTGCCGCGCCCGCACGACACCGATGAGAACACCACAAAGTGCTCCAGCACCGGCGCTAACTCACGCGACGTCGTATCCAGGGCACGCGTGGCTATAAACAGAAATATAATATAGTAGCTGACCGGCGCGGCTTCGGCTACGTATTACAGGCGGAGCCGCGAGGTAGATGGAGCCTATTTCCACCCCGAAGGACCATTTTATCTATGTAAATCGTATTATAAATTTATCACACCCCATATTTTTTGCAGCCATGTTTTATATGATATTGTTTAAAATATACTTACTTAAAAGTACTTAACAACCGTTTGCCCGACTACCTGGCTTGCTCAAGTCAAGGCTACTGTAAGCTTTTCTAAAGTTTTCGTCGTGCGACACGTGCATAGTTGAAATTAGCGCGAAAAGACGGCAAAGCAAACAGCAAACAGCAAACATTCATTTGTAAATGAATAATTAGAGTGAATTTGTTGAAAACCCATTTTCATTTAAAAATACATGTTTACTGGACTGTTCGGACGTTCGGAGTTCGGACCCATAAATTCGTACGTTATGGTACAAAATGCTTTGCTCAATGTTTATTTTACAGAAAAATCATTAACCCTCTTCCTTACTATGCTGTAGTATAAATTTATTTCAAAATTATAAACCTTGTAGGATAGTGATAGAGGCCATTGACCCCGAGTATTACCGTCCGTGGCGACGACCACTGCCATTACTACCATCAAATACCTTATTGTATTGCTTGTAGTGTACCTACTCCTTGAATACTTGGTTAGGTACTTAGACATATACTAAATGATTTACTAAATATTTTTTGAAATCTTTATAGGCTTTTTTCGTTACCTTTACTTACCTGTAAACTACAAATTGGTTGTTTTATTTCAAGTCTGCGTCAAAAGTAACATATAGTAAAAACAAAAAAAAGCTCCTTAGACATTTGGAACCATTTCGAGAAGGCGAGTGGCAAACAATCTGCAAAATGCAATCATTGCTCAAAAGTTTTAAAAACCTCCGGTGGGACAACTTCAGGGTTGCATGTACATCACCGTTCCTGTCATCCGCATTTAATTACAACCACTGGAAATCCCGGTGAAGGCACTTCGACATCGACCGCTTTAACTGACGACGTTACTCCTACAGATGTTCGCATGACGGGCCCATCCACATTATCCATAACGATGAGAGAAACACAACTGACGAAAAAGAGAAAACTGATGACGGATTATTTCAAGTCTTCGGACTCCATGGAAGCTGTCATCTCCCGAATGACAGCATTAGATGGCATCAGTTTTAGAATTTTTATTGAAAGTTGTGATCTGGGGCAGTTATTTAAAAAGAGTGGCCATAACCTGCCCAGATCAGCGAACACCGTTTCCAAAATTGTTTTCGAATATGCTGAGGATGTGAAAGACGATGTCAAGAAAATTATAAATAAAATAAAAGTTCAGGGGCATAGATTTTCAGCCACATTAGACGAATGGACATCACTGCGCAGCAAACGATACATGAATATCAATGTTCACTGCAGACAATTTGAGGGCTTTTGTTTCAAAAATCTAGGCCTTGTAAGAATATCAGGCAGAATGCCGGCTACTGCTCCTATAACAGTATTGAGAGAAAATCTGGAGAAATTTGGCATCTCTCTCGAAGAGGACGTTGTCGGCTTAACGACGGACGGCGCTAGTGTCATGAAAAAATGGACACCTATTTTGAGGGTCAACATCAATAATGTCTCTAGCTCATGGTGTGCAATTGGCTGTAATTGACACAATTTACAAGGCTTCAAGTGTGCCTGAAACATACGATACGGATTTTTGTGACTCTAATGAAACTGAAACAGATGAAGATGACGATGATTTAATGACACTGTCACTTCGAGCTTGAAATTCAACGTGTACGTGCAGATCCTGTAATGTACAAAGAGGCAATAGAGAAAGTGCGACGAGTAGTAAGAATGATCAGAAAGTCACCACTGAAAGCAGATGCTCTAAGAGATTATGTTGTGCAGGATTTCCATCATAACATTGAGATTCAGCTAGATTCCCGAACATGGCAGTTGGTCGAGCATGGCAGAGATGATTGGTTCGTTTTTAAAAATAAGAAACTCGGTGTTAAAAGTATTGATCGACATAAATTCGCATATAAATTTCACAGAAGAGGAAATTCAGTGTTTGATTGAGATTTACGAAAGTTTGGAAATTGTGAAGGTCACAGTTTTAGCTATTTGCCGCCGTAATGCAACGCTGTATACAGCCGATATAGCATTAAAATTCATGCTAAGCAAGCTTGATGAGTTCCAAGCTGGCAACTAGGGAATGCAATATCGGCCCATTTTAAATCCCGGTATTGAAATCCGATATTGAGTCCCAATACCGGGATCACGGGATTAATAGGTACCGGGATTAAGAAAAAAGTATTTTAGAAAATCTTTTGTGTGGTATATCAGTCTCTATTAAGAATAAAATGGACATTTGCATAAAAATCAACAATATAGATGTAAAGCAAAATAAACGCTTAATCAACAAAAATAAAATAATAGAATTAACAACTTGAAATAAAATCAACATAGTAAAATAATTAGTATTTGTTTTAAATGGCGACAGTCTTTATTAAGAATAAAATGGACATTTTCACAAAAATCAATAACATTCAAAGTAAACTACAATTGTAAAGCAAAATAAACGCTAAATCAACAACATTTTTTTTTATGAATCAACAACTTTAAATAAAATTAACATCGTAAAATACTAATTATTTGTTTTAAAAGGCCATTAAAATCATATAATTTAAAATGTCAAGACTTACAGAATACAATCAACTACAACAATTTTAAACACAGACCAACTTCGTAACTTAAAAAAAAACTTTTCATAGAGATAAAAATGATACCTATGAAGTAACAATAAATCATCTGGTTATTTATTTATTTATTTTATATCAATCGTTCTTCTTGGAAGTGGGTCCTGAATGACAGCGTGTCGAGCATTCTGTCTGATAAAGAACTTCTTATTTTGGTACAGAAATACCCGGCGGGCGGATGAAACAATTCTTTCACTTTCAACGCTAATTGGCAAAAGGGTAGAAACTTAGAAAGGTATTGATATGCTTCCGTCAAATACACGCCTCGTTCTCCCTTATTATCGTACATAGCTTTTTCGGTCATGGCGAATCCTCGGAGGTCAAGATCAGGCCCTGTCGTTGTTTTAATCGATTTACATTTATCGAGTTTGTTTAATTGCTCCTGTATGGTAAGTTGGCTTGGGTTACTTGTATTTGGTGTTGGTTCCAAGTTAGCGCAAGGTTCTTCTACGGGCAAAACAATAGTCGTTGCTGATTTATGTTTTCGTCTTTTTAGCACAGAGACAATTGCTTCACAAATGTCGTCGCCGGTCGGTTTGCGGAATGTGTCATCTTCTGGCATTGCATAAAAGCCTTCAACATCATGGAGATAATGAAGCATACCAGCAACTAATAAACGCCTTTCTTGAATGCGTTTTCGAAGGTTTCGTAAGCTTAGAACTCAAAAATGTTTTTTTTTCATCAAGCTAAGCATGAATTTTAATGCTATACCGGCTGTATACAGCGTTGCATCACGGCGGCAAATAGCTAAAACTGTGATCTTCACAATTTCCAAACTTTCGTAAATCTCAATCAAACACTGAATTTCCTCTTCTGTGAAATTTATATGCGAATTTATGTCGATCAATACTTTTAACTCCGAGTTTCTTATTTTTTAAAACGAACCAATCATCTCTGCCATGCTCGACCAACTGCCATGTTCGGGAATCTAGCTGAATCTCAATGTTATGATGGAAATCCTGCACAATGCGCAAGAGACGACAGATATATGCTACTCTTTATATGGGATCTGTAACTTCGGTTAGACTAGGAAACTAATTTAGTTTTTTTTAAATTCATCCTCTAAGGTGGTTAAAAAGGGTTGGAAGTATGTATGAGGAACAAGTACCTAATATTTGAATTAAGGGAATACGTAACTCATACATATACTATATGGTAATTATTAGTCAAAATACATAATCTGACTGCTAGCAGAAAAGTAGGTTAGGTTCAGTTAGAACCACGACCCTTACAGAACCGAACAGCTACCAGAACTGTAGATTAGGTTGGGTTCAAACTGCGATGCTCCTAGAACCGAAAAAATCTAATTAACTTGAGGATTATTTTGTTAATTGAAAAACTTAATTTTGGATACTTAATCAAAATAATTTATTCTCTAACACCGTTAAATTGGGACCGGGACGTTAAATGGTTTATTTCGATAATATGCATAACAATCTGCGTTTATTACACTCCAGGAAAAATACGAATTTGAAAAACAGTAATTTATAATTAGCATTTTTTTTGTTGATTTCATTTGAAAATGTTATTTTGAGATGCTTTATTCAAGAATCCGACAAACTTTCCAAGTTTCCACCCGGAAGTAATTATGTAGATTTAAATGAAGCATGCATTGTCTTTTTTTGTATGATTCATATTGAATATTGAAGAGCAAATGTAAATGAACCAAAATAAAGACAAACATATTTATTAATTTTTTTTCTAACTTTTCAGTAGCTCTATAATTTTGTAGGATTCTGACGCTGGGTAACTATTTAGGCACTGGTCCCACCGCCGGCTAGTAAGCTAGAAAAGTTGGGCGAGTAACGGTTCATTGCGTGCTGACCAGGCACAGTGTGATCAATTGACCTTTACAGATCCGCAATGTAATGCTACTCGCCCAACTTACTATCCGGCGGTGGGACCAGTGCCTCAATCTCACTTATAATAAATCTCTGAATTAAACAAGTGCGTGTCGGGCCACACGCGGTTTCGTCGTTGCCTGTCTTTCTTAGTTACATCGACACGCGCGCGCCAACTGAATAACTATTCAGTTGGCGCGTCAACTGTGCAACTGCGTCGGTCGAATTTCTACGAAAGTTGGCCTTTCTAAGTACATTTTAAGTTGATCGACTGTTACCCGGTAACTAGTTATGCCTAATTAGCCGTGATCGTTTTCCTTTTAAATTCATTATATGTACTACTGCCACGATTTTTTTCAAATTCCCAGTAGCAGCCATTTAGCCGGCAGGGGGGATGAAACCTGGATTCATCATTATATCCCAGAGACTAAGCAACAGTCTAGGCAATGGATGATTCGTGGTGAGGCAGCTCTAAAGAAGGCAAAATGCATCCCATCTGCTGGAAAAGTGATGGCGTCTGTGTTTTGGGACGCAAAGGGAATCCTCTTAATTGACTACCTTGGCAAGGGGAAAACCATCACTAGGGGCGTACTATGCTCCACTTTTGGACCAATTACAGGATTTACAGGTGGCCATATCTGAGAAACGTCCAGGAATGGCGAAGAGAAAAGTGATGTTTCATCATGACAATGACCCGGTGGATTTATGTCGTGTCGCTGTACAAAAATTTACTGAGTAACAGTTTGAACTGCTTCCGCACCGCACCCTGCTAAGTCACCAGATTTAGCTACTTCGGACTATATATTCCCAAAACTCAAAACATTTCTGACAGGGCAAAAATTTAATTCGAATGAGGAGGTGATACGGGAGGTAAACGCATATTTCGAGGGCCTTGAAAAAACTCATTTCCGCGAAGGCATCGAGAAGTTGCAGAAACGTTGGGACAAATGTGTCGAACTTCGGGGAGATTACGTGGAAAAATAATACATATATAATCTCTAAATATGTATTTCTTTATATCAAACCAGGTTACTTATCAAACCACCCTCGTACATGAAACACGTAATACGTGCCTGTAAATTTAAGGGTTGCTTAGAATTACTCTAATCGCTTTCGTAAAACTAGTGCCAACGCTAAATCTTGGTATTAGGTGCCACAACCGGCAACCGGCCTTTAGGCCATAACCGGGAAAAACGCTAGCAGGATGGTGACTGACCGTCAATCTTGGGCTTAGCGACGGCGCGGAAGGCATCCGGAGTCTGGTTCTGGAGCAAGGCGTCGCAGAGTACGGCGGCGAGGTTGAAGACGCCGCCGACCGGCGCGAGCGCCGCCGCCGCCAGCAGCAGCGCGCGCGCACCCGCCGCCGTCGCCGCGTTCGCCGCCGACACCAGCACACGTACGCCTGCGTCACGCCACCTGCAAACGAACGCGACCCGAGCCTAAGCTAAAAGCAGTGGGTTGATTATGTTTAGTGCGAGTCGATACAAAAGTTATACCTATACAAAAAATAAAACATGCTTATGTCCTGAACTCTCGAATCAAAGGGTTTTAAGGCCAACAAGAACCTTATGGCCTACTGTATGTAGTAGGCCATAAGGTAAAGTGAACCAATAAGTTCAAGTAATACGTACTCACACCGAATTCTAAATTTTTTCACATGACCATTTTTTTGATACAAGAAGTCGAGCACAATATAATATTTATTGTGGCTGACTGTGGTTGGTCGGAACCGAACTGACGTCTCTCGATTGCCAGTCCAACGTGTCCGCCGCCAACCACCACCAGTGGTATCCATCACTAGCGGCAGTTGCATCTTGATTGAAATGGATGCAGATTTGTATGACAATTTTTATGGTATATTTAAAATATTAGTTTATACTTTACTTTAATTAATAGCGTTATTTAGTGTACTTTATGTTGATAAGTTGTAAATTCAAATTCTCTGTACATTTTTTTTTAATGATTTATTGAGAGTTTTGGTCATATTTTTTTAAACATATTTTTAATTCTTTTTTTTTCTTATCTTTAGCCTGTAACTTTAGAAAAATTTAGGAAACTATAGGTCTATTACTATATTACTCACATAGCCATAGCTAAGTTACTGATGTGCTTTTTTTAAGACTGTTTGTTTCTGAATAAATAATAATAATATTATACATAATGTATATATATATATATATATATATATATATTTTTTTTTTTCGATTGAAATTGAGAGTATTTGTAAATCGGGTGTCATTTGAGTCATTTGTTCTATACGGGTGGATTGCAAAAAAATTGTACGTAACGCAAAGGAATATTCACAAAACGGTTACACAAAAAGACAATTGGATAGTAATTTGTATGGAAACATTTTTTGTTTAAAACCAAAACGTCACACAGATGACTCAAAAGCGTCGCACAAACGACGCAAAATTGGCGTTGGGAAGCAAATACCTAAACAAAATCCCCAAAGGTATTTAACAATTTGAATAGCCGATTACCAATATATTTCACCACCCAACTATGTAATAAGAGCAGTAAAAAATCGGCCAAGTCCGTGTCGGGACCACGCGCAGTGTAGGGTTCCATAGTTGCCTGTCTTCCTTAGTTAGGTATAGCTCTTTTTACGTGTGTCGACACACGCAAAAAGGGCTCTGCGCGCCATATTAAATGTATGGCCGCCAGAGCTCTTTTTACGTATGTCGACTTGTACATCGACACGCGCGCGCAAACTAAATGGTTAGTTTGCCAAACGTGGTTTTAAAAATGAATATTGAGGAAACGTTTTTTATGAAATGATTGGATACCTTGAAATGCACCTATTGCACCTACATCTAACTTATTAACGTTGAGTGATCTAATCAACACTTGCCTATGATTTTCATTCCGGGCACATTCCGTCAATATGTGCTGAACATCTTCTAATATGTTACAAATTTCACAATTACATAATATTCACACATTCACAATTATAATTCACTAAGTTTGTATGGGGAGTCGAGCGACCTGGGTACTCTTATAATATAATAAAGACACATTGAAGACTACCTTTTATCATACTCAGATTATTATATTGGATTAGCTCACCTGCGGATGCACCGGGCCTGGTAACCGGTACGCAAACCGCTGCGCGAACTGAGGACCAAACAAAGCGCGCCGCGGCCCACCAACCACTCCCCTAGCTCAAGGCCGATGCCGCCTAGCCCGCCTGCAGGAAGTGGAAGTGAAAAAAAAACTTTATTTTCAGACAATAAACGCGATTGTGTACTACAATGATTTTTTCTCAAACATGCAATGAAATATTGACGTTGTGTTCTTCATAATAAGCTTCGAAGTTTCACGTTTCGGCCGCAGCGAGACGAGAGACCCGTAATGGCATTTCATACAAAATTGGAGGCCTAGGCCGGCAAGATGGTCTTTTTTAATATCCATTCCACTATTTGTGGCACAGGATCACGGCGTTCAGCTATGAAAATTAAAGTTTGATTTCTTGGAGTTTTTTTTAATTTATTAAATTGCATGTTTGTGAAAAGCACTATACATACCTTGACGTGAAAAGGGGTTGCCGGCCTCATGACTATCCGAACTCGCTACGCTCGGCCGTCTATATGTACTCGGCCGGCAACCCCTTACTTCCCGGCCTCTATGGTAATGTACTAGTACTGTCCGGCAGTCCGATATTTTACGGTCGGTCCGATATAAATGGACGGTAAAATTCATTGTAGTGCACAATCGCCCTTTTGCAGGATTGTACAGCCACATGCATAGGCCGAATACCTGGATTCTTAATGGACTGAATAATATGGAATGGAATAATACTCAAGCGTTGCATGTACCTGTACAGACTTTGTAAGATAGGGTGGGTAATGATAGCAAGTGATCCTACCAGCCTAAGTCCCTACTTCCCTAGCCCTAACTTATCCTAGTACAAGGATATCTGTCACTGCTCCCAGTGCTCCCAGTCACTGATAGGTCTCCACCTATCAGTGACAGATGGATTCATACGGGTGAGGAATAAGGTAAGTGGATGGATACTTGTTGATACCAATCACTCAGACTCAAGTGACCCATTAAGGCTGGGGGTGTCTTATGCCACAACAGGGGTACCTGTAAAATAAAGTGGATGGGATCCTCTACTATCAGTGTCGCCCTGAGCAAGCAGAGGTATTGGGTGTGGAGGTAGTGAAACAGCAACGGACAATTGATATCTGATTTATTTACAAACTAGCTTCCGCCCGCGACTTCGTCCGCGTGGACCCGGGATAAAAACTATCTTATATTTTAATCCAGGCTATAAACTATCTTCGTGCAAAATTTCATTCAAATCGGCTCAGCCGTTTAAGCGTGATTGAGTAACAAACATCCAAACATCTAAACTTTCGCATTTATAATATTAGTAGGATGCTTCTACCTTATATACAGTTATTCACCTATATCACACATACGTAAAACCTAGTAAATTATGTTTGTATTCTATACATGTAAAGTGCAAGTAAGTAAAATATATTCGTGCAGGCTAATGAACTAGTTAAATTTGGAGTGGTCAGCGGCGTCAGCGATTTCCGACACGTACCCACTGGGGCCGATATCCGATTATGTATGTTTCGGGGGCACCTTTCATAAGCCCATAGATTGTTAACTAAATACTGGTGGGGCTATTTCTCTACACATATAAAGCCCCATTTACTCGCGTGCCAGACTCGCATGCAAGATTACCTAAATTGCGGTGTCTGATAAATCGAATGAACTCATTATATCTAAGGTAACACGCAATGTAATGAAACTGTAGCAACGCACATGGTGCAAATCGAGCGTATATCGGCTTAGGTAGGTTTATACTACTGACCGACCAGCACGTAGCTCTTGCCGGGATGCATGTAGACGCGCGGCACGGCGGACAACAGCGGCGCCGGCGCACCACCCGTCTCCTTGCGCACTTGGATCAGTACCTTACCGATGTGCTCGCCCCTCGCCATATACCTGTACGACAATAACGATTCTTGAACGAGGAGTACAAAGAAATAACTCAACTCAAAGTGATTTAGCTATCATGAATTAACTTACCGGAAGGCTTGCTCGAGCTGGTTGTTGGCGAACACGGTTACGGGCAGTGGACGCACGGAACCGGCGGCGATGCCTTCGGTCACACAGCGCGCCACTTCCACCTTTTCAGAGTGATTGCCGCGCGCATCAAACAGCGCGTCCAGTAGGATACCGTGCACCGTGGTGTTTTTTAGCAGAACGGCCATACCGAGAGCAGAGTTGGCGCTCAGGTCCAGTTTACCGATCTCGAGAAAACGGCCGCCCACCCCGAGGCAACGGAGGGACGCTTGCAGCTTGTCACCCGCGAGTGAGTTTAGCACAAGGTCAACGCCGCAGCCGCGCGTGCGGTGTCGCACAAGTTGTTCGAACGAGCAGTCGCGTGAGTTGCCGATGTTGGCATCCCGTAGCTGCGGGAAGCGGTCGCGCAGGAAGGCACGCTTGTCGGGCGAGCCCACGGTGGTGAAGACGGTGCAGCCGGCGTGCAGCGCGATGGCAATGGCCGCCTGGCCCACGCCGCCCGCGCCCGCGTGCACCAGTACAGTCTCGCCGCGCTGCATGCGCCCGCGCACTGTCAGCGCGTAGTACGCCGTCGCGTACGCCACTGGAACGGTCGCTGCCTCCTCAAATGACCATTGCTTTGGGACTTTCCACGTAAAGATCTCATCAGTCAGCACCGTAGTCGCTAGACCCTTGGTTGGTACCATACCCATTACACGTTCGTCCGTTGACGAGTGTCCGCTGAACTCTAAACCAAGGATGCACTCCTAGAAAATAAACGAAAAAATATAGTGTAAGTATGTAGGAGACAGCTGTACAAATACCCATTTATTTATGACCTGATAATTATAATATGCGACGCAATTTGCCTTTTACATACGTGACGTTATTATCTATGAATTTCATGGCGCCCTTTGAGCTTATCTTCGAAAGTTCCTTTAGTTTCCTTAGCCCCTATTTATAAAGGCGAGTTAGGCCCAGGCCGATTCATAGAATTTTCGGTTCTTTCTTCTATTGCGCGTTTCGTCAATTACGGTTTTAAGTTTTTCAGCCAAGATATGGTAGAGTGGGTCTGGTAGAGTTATATGTGTGGAGTAGGAGGCCTCGCCCCATTTGCGAACTGATATCTTTGAGAGTAGGTAATGAGAATTATATAGTCATGGCGAATATTCTATTCTATTCTTTACATGAAATTTTTTGGTGGGATAAATGTTTGTAGATTATCAATAACTCCAAACCGACAATGAGGGACCGTAATATATAACATAACATGTCATATTTAGAGCGGTGATAAAAATTGAAACCGAGTGTACTTGTCTGGCGAGGTCTCCCGGAAGCGCATCTGGCGGCAGCTTGCCGGTGGCGAGCATGACGTCGCGGAAGTTGAGCGGCGCGTAGCAGACACGACACACGTCGGTTTGCTTTTGCTTCGAGGTCTCCGCCGCGTGCCGCAGGTCGCTCTCAACCCAGCTCAACGATGACAGGTCGCCGCGCGACAGAGTGTTCACAAACGCGTGCTCTACCTGCAGCCGCAAATAGCATTTAGTCGAATGGGTTCCAACATAAACAACAAGGTACTCGTAGCTGTAGCGAATACCCACTTGAAGCCGGGCACCAGGAGTATCAAGGAGCAGGTGGCGGAAGGTACCCCAGACGCCAGTGCGCAACACGTTGAAGGCCAGGTCACGCTGCAATTGCGCCCTGCACGCTGGCGCATCAGGGTTGAATGCGTCCCTAGCTCCGGGCAGATAGTAGACGCGCAGGCGGTCACCGCCGGGCTCGCGCCGCAGGCACGTGGCCAAGCCCAGCACGCCGGAGTCGGGCGCGCGTGACCATACGTACACGCGCATCTCCTCGGTTTCTGCGCGCTTCATGGCTTCCTTCAGTTCTTCCACCCAAGCATAGTTATCGTCACGTGCCTCCAGCACGACCCTCGTTGTAGGAACAGTCGGTGCGCGCCGTAGCAGCACGTACTCGCTCGATTCCGCGAACGCGCGCGATACCTTCACGAACATAAAGATATTTTTAGCTACGATCGGACTAGCTCACTTTTACATAGAGGAATAAGCAATAATACTTACCAAAGTAAGCCCGGCGCTGGTGAGCCGCTCCTGTGTTGCGGGAACATCTAGCGTGCGTAGCGGCTCCTCCAGCAACACGAAGCCTTTAGTATCGCTCGCCGCAACCAACGCGGACAGTAAGTCGGCGCTGTCATGTCGTGCCAACACGTTGCTACCCAACGCTATGTGACAGTGTGCGTCCAGGCCGCCCTTCATCGTGTCTTTATCTGAGACCTGCGTTTAAGTATAGTACATTTTGTTTATACTAAACGGGACTTTATTAACCACTTGTACACTAGGGTTGTCACCCGGCCGACACACACGGCGGTTTAATTATACGCGATTAAGTCCCGTTTAGTATAAATAATGTGTGAGAATCGTGAAAGTTTAAATCAATTTATAGTACATTTGTTGTAGTGGCTACACTTTTAGGACTTTGGGCCGAGACATTGCTTGTGCTTGCTTTCGCCTTATTTCTCAGTGGCATGAAACCGTACGTTGTTGTAAAAACTACAAAGTAACAAATAGCTGAACAAGTGAGTGCGAGATAAAAGGTTACTTAATTCTTAGAGTGTTTCAACCGCCATCAGTGACATGGAGGGCCTATGTCAGTTGTTTTACAAAGTCTCTGTAGATATTTGTTGAATTTCTAGTTATATGATAGTGGTCACATGAAGAATAACTCCATCTAAGGTAGAAAAATCAACGAAGGCCCGACTCACGGGATAAAAACTGAAATGCACGTTTGTCTGTGGCCGTAAACGCATAATATGCTTCACGCACACAAACATGACATATTGTCACATTTTATTTTATTGTGGGGTAGGTGTAAGGTAAAACCTTGATTCCATGTGGACCCATGTCCTCGATGTAGCACTTCGCGGTGGCGCCGGCCGCTAGAGTCGCCATCACACGCACTCCGGGCTCCGCAGCCAACACTGCGCACACACAAGCCAATACCGTTAGTATACCAATATGCCAGAATAAAGAAAGATTGGATTTTCGACCTCCCTATAACTTCGTTGTGGATAAACTAGAGACCTGAATTTTCAGTAACCAAGCACGCATTGTATAAACACGATATATTTCATTCAATTTGAACCAGTATTCTAAGAATTATAACTAGTCAATGTTTCTTCATTTTTCATTTTGTCACTCACTGACTGACTCACCGATCATTTAAGGCATTTCTAGCAGACATAGAAGCTTCAAATTCAGAATACAATTGTTGTTTCAGAGAAAACATTACCAATTAACTGTTAATGTATCGTAAGTCTTATTGCCCTACCTTGCACGGCATGTAGCAACATTAGCTCGTCAACTGGACGCTGCAGCGCGGGCTCAGTGATTTTCAACTCGAGCACGTTGCAGTTCTCGAGCGCCAGCTGCAGCGCGGCGGTGAGTGCGTCACGCTTACACCGCCCGGTGTTCTCGGCGCCATCCAGCGGGAGAAACACGAACTTCTCCAGCTTGGGCGCCGCCTGCACGTTGGTGCGACGCGGCGCTAGCGAGGTTTTCACACCGCGGAGTTCGATACCGCCAGCAACCGTGACATCGATGTTGCGGTGGAACCTGATTGGCACGCAACCACCCGAGTCTACGGCCATCGCCACCGCTGCGCGGTGCGCTATCGGATCGATCAGCGCGCGCTGTAGACGTGTGGGTAGATACAGCTCTCGCGTGTCCACACCAATGATGGCGAACTGAAGCATCGTATCCATGAATGAAATCCAGTTATCATGCCAAATGAGTTGTCCACGCAAACCGAGCGCGTCCGAGGATTTGATCCCGCGAAAAGTATTCAGGTAGTTATAGCCGCGCAAGCGTAACTCTTTATAGATGTCTTCTGATTCCAGCGGTTGTAGATCATTCTTTTCACCGATATTCTCATCTAGGAAGGCAATAGGCAAGCGCTCAGCGGCAGGTTTGGCGGTGAGGCGCACTGTGCCCGTGACAACCACTTCGCTTCCCTCGCAGATCTCAAACTCGCCTGTGCCTCCTAGCAGTGATACGAGGAACCGCACCGGCGCGTCGCGTAGTACGATAGTGGCTCGACGAAAATGCACGTTTTCGAATACAACTGCAGCCTCCTCTATATCCATCAGGTTCATCTTCGCTACCGTGCGCCAGACCAGCGTCTATTCACCCAAAAAAGCATTAATCATAAAGATTAGTAAATCGCAGAAAAGAAAAGCTATTACATGGGTAGGCCAAAACTCACCAGGTATCCGGTGGCGGGGAAGATAATCCTGCCGTCAATCATATGTCCGGCTAGGAAGGCCTCGTTGGGTTTGCCGAGATCGTACTCAATGATATTCTCACCGCAGCCAGTCTTCTTGAAGTTGGCAACGCTCCATTTAATTGAATGGTCCCATCCGATGTGAGAAGCCAGCGCAGGCGTGCCGCGCGACACGGGCCACGAAACGGGTGGATACAAATGCGTTACCTTATACGAGAAAATTTATTAGGTTTGTATAAATAAAAAATACTTAAATAAAATTGCTGTCTACTAAAGAAAAATACGTGTCACCTGAGGCTGTGCGCCGTTCGCGTATAGCTTGCCAACGGCAGCGAGGAGGTACGTGAGCGTGTCTTGCGAGTCTCGGCTCACCAGCGGCACGTGCACCGCGCCCGGCATAGCGCGCTTCAGCACCGTCTGCATCAGCGCGTGCGGCGCCAACTCCACCACCAGAGCGCGCACTGGCACCCTTTCCAGCGCACCAGCGAACCGCACTGGTGACAGGAAATTGTTCACGAAGTACTCGGCATTGCTCAGACTTGCTGCAACACGAGCTCAATGTTAGCTACCCTGCCGCCTTATGTAGCCGCCGCCGAGTACGTAGTTAGTGCGGAGATTATAAACTCAAAAACACTAAAATATTCACCCAGATCTGAGCCCCACTGATCTTGTCGAATGGAGGAGGAGAGCCAACGCGCGCTACGCGGCTTCGGTTTAGGTATCAGCTGCTCCAGGCGGGTGCGCGATAGTAGCGCGGCGGCTGCGATGTATTTGCTGTGGAACGCCACTCCAGAGCTATTGACGCGCCGCGCGAAAATACCCTCCGCAGAAAGCTCCGCTACGAAATCTTCTATGGATGCCGGTGGGCCTGCGACCTGAATATTGCATAATCATGACTAAAGAAACACCAGTTACGACTGAACCAAAACCGTCAGACGGAGGAAATAAGTTCAGAACGTTCATCGACAGCGAACTCACAGTGACACTGTCTGACGAATTGTGACAGGCAGGCTCGACGTCTGAGGGGCAGCGACGGGCAGCTTCCTCCCAGGAGAGGCCGACAGCGGCCATGGCCCCAGGAGCCAACTTGGCATCTACGATGCTGCGTCCACGCCAGTAGGCGCACATCACAGCTTGTTCTCTAGTCAGAGTTTCGTCGGCGTATGCACATCCTGTGGTAGTACACATTCATACAATTTAACACATTTACTGTTCACACTGGAACTGGACCGACTTACGAATTTAACGATGGACAGCGTCATGCTTTATGCTGGTCTTATGGCGCTGCCACCTGTTGAATTCGCTAGGTAGTGCCATGCGATGCAGTGTTTTAAAAAAACATGTTGTGGTTTCAAGCCGTTTTTTTTTTCTTTTAAATCGATAGACATTACAAATATCAAACTGAAATAAAATAAAAATATGAGGGGACAATCTTACACAAATCGACCGAGTCCGACTCGCACTTGGCCGGTTTTACTTTCATATGTTTACTGGGTTTACTTTCAGTGATAAATATTGTTTTTCGACTTTTCTGTTTTAACTTTTTTATTCCACAACTCGGCCGTATTAGACGGAGATATTTTAGTATATGATAGCTCAAATGTGCATTTATCAAAAGTATTTTCTCAAACATGCAATGAAATATTGACGTTGTGTTCTTCATAATGGGCTACGAAGTGTCACGTTTCGGGCGCAGCGAGATGAGAGACCCGTAATGTCATTTCATACAAAATTGGAGGCCTAGGCCTGCAAGATGGTCTTTTTTAATTTCCATTCCACAATTAGCGGCACAGGATCACGGCGTTCAGCCATGAAAATTAAAGTTTGATTACTTGGAATTTTTTTAAATTTATTATATTGCATGTTTGAGAAAAGCACTATACATATTTAACCTCGGCGTGAAAAGGAGTTGCCAGCCTCATAACTACCCGACCTCGCTACGCTCGGCCGTCTCTATGTCTCTTGTCACGGGTAAATCCGTGCCCTTCTATCTTGGTATTAATTTCCATTCCACAATTAGCGGCACAGGATCACGGCGTTCAGCCATGAAAATTAAAGTTTGATTACTTGGAATTTTTTTAAATTTATTATATTGCATGTTTGAGAAAAGCACTATACATATTTAACCTCGGCGTGAAAAGGAGTTGCCAGCCTCATAACTACCCGACCTCGCTACGCTCGGCCGTCTCTATGTACTCTTGTCACGGGGTAAATCCCTGCCCTCCTATCTTGGTATTAAAAGAGATAAATAAAGAAGGCAGGAATCCGTGCATAAAAAAATATTTATTTAGGGTCGGATTACGAGCAAAAAGGGCGTGGTTCTTTGTTTTACTCGCACTAGGTAGGCCTAACGGTCCTCGACAGTCCGGTACTCTCCTGGACAGTGGGCCGTTGGTGGTGCGCGCGCTCAGGAGCTGGAGATCAGCGACAGGCCGATGGTGGTGTGCTTGCCACGTATAAATCGGGCTCAAAAAACAGCCGGGTCACCTGCCCGGACTTTGGACCCCAATATCTGGGGTTAACAGCACTTGTACAATAACATTTACATGTCGACTTGAGGAACGCTTAGTGACGAACACGAATAACGTCTCGGTTACGTACTATTTAAATATTTTTTCAAAATGACTACGTATTAAGGACCGCAGACTAAATGTGACGTGCGTCCGAATTCGATCGATCACCAGGAGTGTTCTCAGCGGGAATGAATGATGCGCCTGCGCCGCGCAACGAGATAACAACAAGCACTGGTACGAGGAGCGCTAAAATGTTGCATCCGCAAAACACCGCTGGGCCACTAAGATTACGCTGATGAATTTATATTATTGCATTTTCAATAGTTGTTCATTTTGTTGAAAATAGTTTTAATTTATATTAATCATGTTTTTTTATTGTAAATAAATGATTTTAAAAGTGTAAACATTATATTTAAGTTGTTGTTATTGTAATGAAATTATGTTAAATTCCTAAAAATGTACGTATAACGTTACACTCTGTCGGCAATCCCTTACTTCCCGGCCTCTGTAGTAATGTGCTATTAAATCACGATCTGATTCCGTGGAAAATATAACACAGAAATGATAGAAGTTAGGTACATCTGGTTTTCTTGTAGCTAGGGATACCAATATAGGGAAGTGACAGCACTTCGGGTGAAAATATATCCGGGTTCCGATTTTTTAGACAATTCCAGACGGAATTAAGGGAAAAAATGCGCCTGTTGGTAGATGTAGTACTGTCCGACTTCAGGAACCACGAATGATGGTAATACGGCTCGGATTGAATTTACGGATAGTAAATATCGTGCGACTTTCGCTGAAATTAAAATTATATATTAAAAAGTGGCTTCTGGATGACATTTACGTTAACTTGGCATTAATCTCGAGTAACTTGCAGAAACAAGGAACTCATACTCGCCAGTATTTGTTCCTTGTTTCTGCCCCTTGCTCAGAGAGCATTCCAATGTGCAAAGGGCCGATAGAGAGCACCATTATTAAAAAAAAAACTAAGCGACAAAGTTTGATTTGTTCTACATGACACTAGTTTCCTCAGATCCCGAAATCAGATTTTGAGCTGATAGGCAGAAAAAATAAGTCGAAAAAGAAACCACCACCAACAGAAGTACGCTTACTAAACTCTGTTGCTTTTTCCGTTTATTTATTTTTTTAGCATTTGTGGAGCGCCTCCTCCATTTACTGCTCATGGACGCCGGGGGTGATCCAGAGAGGACAACCCGTGTGGAGATTTTTCATCCCGGATATTTATGGTTATATACAATCGGCATCCTTCAATTTCATTGACAATGATTTATAAATTGCTTCATTTGATAGAATCCCATTTGAAAACTTCATTAGGTATATTATAGTATCCATTATGTTAGATATAGGTTTCGGTAAGAAAGAGATTTCGTTGAAAATACACTGACTATTGACTATAAGAGCCTATCAGCCTTTTTCTTTCATGTGTGATTGAAGTAAAAAGTTGCCTAATGTAAGAAAAGCGAACTGTTGCACTGACGAAACTTTATTCGGTTAATAGTTTATTGACCAACTGAAAGATTTGCCAAAGGTATACAAAAAAAAAGTCTTTATATAATCGACTAAAATAATTCTTCCAAATATAACGTGGCCATACGAAAATTTGCCAATAGTTAGTTGTCAAAGTGAACCATTGGCGAAAAGTTGGTTGGCAAGTGAAATACAGACATAAAAAGTTGGGAGAATTGGCAGAACCCCACATTTGAGCTATAATATACTAAAATATCTCCATCTAATACGGCGGAATTGTAGAATAAAAAAAATAAACAAAGAAAAGTCGTAAGACAATATTATCTCCCAAAGTAAGATATCACGGTAAACATAGGTATGAAAAAAAAAGTAGGGAATTATATGCAGATTCAAGAGGTGTAAGGCCGGGGCCGCACTGGTAAGGCGACGGCGATGCGACAGCGATGCGACGGTGACACGAATTATTGGTGTCCGCAGCGACGACGAACAAGCGAATCGCCCATACATCGCGAATTGGCTGGCCGCATTGACTAGGCGACGCGATTTAATAGTCGCGACAGATAACAAAATAGTGTCCGCACCTACGCAGCGAAGCGACGCGAAGACGGTATCTCGTTAAACAGCGAAGTAGGCTCTACCCGCCAGCGAAGTTTTGATGTACTTATTTTAGTTGCATTTTGCTCTTTAAACAGCCGAAAAAAGTGATTGTCATGGATTTTTCTGATCCGATTAATATGTTTCTGCTCGAAAATTCTTCGTTAAAACTTAAAAGAGACTGGGTTCATCAAATAAATCAAAAAAGAAGGGACTATGGCGAATTTCATCACCTTTAACCGGAACTTAGGAAACATCCCGATACGTTTTACGAATATACACGAATGAGCCCTGGAACGTTCGATTATATATCGATACCCTAGTTCACAGTCGTACTAATTACATTTTTTTTGTCACTGAAATTGTAACTTTATTATTTGAGCACTATCATACTAATTACACCACTTTTTTCCCCGTAATTAGTACGATTGTGAACTATGGTATCGATATTGGATAAACAGGGCAAGAATTTTGAAAAAGGTTACCAACTTTCGAAAATGTATAAAACCAGTGCAAATGTAGCCATGACGTCTCCGATCGGGCGACAAATTCAAACTAATTTGATTTTATGGCGACGCGCCTGTGTTGCCTCTAGTCGCACGCAAAACCTCTCGCTCTGTCGCTCAAGCGACGTTGTAATGCGTCCGCCTTCACGTAGTGTGATACATTTGATTGCATGGTCGCCGTTGAGTCGCTGTCGACTTGCCGTCGCTGTGCGAAAATCAAAATATCGCCGCTTGTCGCCGATCCCAAACGTGCAATGCGGACACGTTACTACATTACTAAACATTTGAATACTTGAGCGACAAAATCAAAATTTTGTCGCCTGTCGCTTAATCAATGCGACCGCTTACATAACTCGAACGATGTTTGTTTTAGTCACATCGCTGTCGCATCGCCATCGCGTTACCAGTGCGGCCCCGGCCTAAAGGTGCGACACACCGCTGCCCAAAATACGCTAACGCACCGTAAAACGCAGCAAAATTTATGAAGAATACGTGACGCATACGACACGTCAACGCGTATACGCAGCGTTAAGCACCGGTCGCTCGCTAAATCAAAATTTTAGTAGACAAGATCTTAGAGGCAATGTATAAAAATGTGAATTTCATGATCCGGATACCAGTAGGTTATGATGATTAATTAAAAAAAACTAAAAGGCCTGTCGATGTGGGAGTTTTAGTCTGATATTTGTAATACTAATATCTATCGATTTAAAACGATTCTCACACATTATTTATGCTAAACGGGACTTAATCGCGTATAATTAACTAATTATATTAACCTCACTGAGGTCTCCCGACGTTAACGACGATAAGAAAAGTTGAAAAACCCCCGACATTTTCATTTCAAAGTCCAATATCTCAAAAACGACTAAACAGATTTTCATGTAACATGTCTAAGAACACTCGGGATTACATCAGCTTTAGAATAAAAGAAACCGCATTCTAATCGGTCCATTCGTTTGGGAGATACGATGCCACAGACAGATACACAGATACACAGACACGTTAAACTTATAACACCCCTCTTTTTGCGTCGGGGGTTAATAAATAAGTTAATTATACGCGATTAAGTCCCGTTTAGTATAAATAATGTAATATCTATCGATTTAAAAGAACACACTTGAGACTAAAACATGTTTTTAAAACACTGTGCGATGTCTTAGTCCTTACCGACTTCTCCGAGGGAGTGTCCAATGATGCCGTCGGGACGCACGCCTAGCTCACGCAGCACGTCCACTAGCGCCACCTGCACGGCGACGATGGCCACGCCGGCGTTGACGACATCGTCAAAGGCGGCGTCCGGTGCCTCTGTGATCACGTGCTGGAGGTCCACTCCGTGTGGCTCGAGCGCCGCCGCCGAAAGCGCGATGCTCGCCGCAAACGTAGGAAGCCGTAGGAGAGAGCGCGCCATGCCAGCCCACTGCGAGCCCATGCCACTGAACACGAACCAGATCGGGCGCAGTTCGTCCTTCCTGTCGATAATCTCGAGTACGGGAGATACCTGGTTTAGGACAGTGTACCCGCGCAACGGGTGGCCGGGGATTGCACGCGCGTGCACGGCGTCCATCAGAGCGTGCAGTTCTGCATCACGCGGGTGTTCTGCCGCCAATTTAAGCAGACGCTCGACGGCCTGTTCGGTGCGGCCAGAGGCGAGCACGAGGCGCGGTACCGGATAGTCGGCGGGCGGAGGCCTCGCGCCGCGCCCTCCTTCGAGGATCACGTGCGCGTTGGCTCCTCCGAACCCGAAAGAATTCACCGCCACCAATCCGCCCTGCCATAGTGTATTTTTATCTACCACCTGCGGACACCAAAAACGTTATAACAGTGAAATATAAGCATGAATGAATGATGATTTCCCACTAATGAGCTGTATCAACTATGAAATCAACTAACAATGCGGAAGCTGTGTATCCTCTGCGCTATACTAAAACTACATAAAACATTAAATTATGACCCAGTACTACTTTCTAAAAGACGTAAAAACATTGTTGCCCTCCCGACGACTTGTAGATCTGCATTCGCTAGAAGACAGTATCTATCACAATCTGTATACCTCTATAATAAGATAAATACTAAACTTCAGATATACCAGTTACAACATTATATATCTCTATATAAGCAAATTGTAAGAATAAGTTGTAGTTATTAGATAATAAGGACCCAAAGGAAATAGAACTAAAATAGTCTATTGTATCAATATAGTTTGTGGTGCTCTTTATAGGTAGTCATGTTATGAATTATGATTTTAAGAAACAAAATGTAAAATCACACACACATACACACACACACACACACACACACACACACACACACACACACACACACACACACACACACACACACACACACACACACACACACACACACACACACACACACACACACACACACACACACACACACACACATATATATACACATACATACATACATACATACATACATACATACATACATACACTCACACACACAAGTGTTTGCTCTCATAAAATAATAATTCCTGCTTATGCTAGTTACAATACAATATATATCGGTTCGGCCCGGTACAGTACAGCCTAGTATGGTAGACGGTGGTCAATTAAAATTCTGCCAATAGCAAGTGCAAATCAAATGAGCGCATGGCACATGTACATCGGTAAGCCACATTACTTATACTGTACAATGGGATTTATTTGAGTTACCTACCTTAATGCGGCCGTCGCAAATCGCGGGGATATTCTTATTAGGACTCTTAAAGTGTAGGTTGCCGGGGATGATTCCGCGCTCCATAGCTGCCACCACCTTAGCGATAGAGCAGAGCCCGGAGGCTGGCTCCGCATGGCCCATGTTGGACTTGACCGACCCAAGTAGCAGTGGCGTTTGCCGGTCCTTGCAGAAAACCTCTGCAATCGCGTTCACTTCCTGGGGGTCACCCACCTGCAGCAATTAAGGCACTCATAAAATGTCATGGAAATCATAATGCATGCAAGCTCAACTCGATACTGAGGGGCCATTCAATGCGTTTCAGGAACTAGGAACTATTAGGAATTAATTCCCATCTCAGAACGAAAAGAACTAGTTCGTCAATCACGATCTAAATCGGTTTTCGGTCTTTAGTTCAGCAGCAGAGCGGGAGTAGAACGGAACGAGATGCGGGTGACGTGAGCGGGTAATGGCGGGCGCACAGGTACGAGTGAGATAAACGGTTGTAAGTTGCTCCGTCATCGGTTTCGCTGGGGTCATAATTTTAAAATTGGCTAAAATAGTAGCTAAATAAATAAATAAATATTAAATAAATATTGGTGACAATCTTACACAAATCGACCTAGTCCCAAACTAAGCAAAGCTTGTACTATGGGTACTAGACGACGATAAACATACTTATATAGATAAATAAATACTTAAATACATAGAAAACATCCATGACTCAGGAACAAATATTCGTGCTCATCACATAAATAAATGCCCTT
Organism: Epinotia bilunana; assembly: GCA_947049275.1. Lineage (NCBI taxonomy): Eukaryota > Metazoa > Arthropoda > Insecta > Lepidoptera > Tortricidae > Epinotia > Epinotia bilunana. The sequence goes on along the minus strand of OX346270.1, from coordinate 2,929,112 downwards.
ACCAGGATTCGAACCCGGGACCTCTTGCTTCGTAGGCAGGGTCACTACCAACTAGGCTAAAGCGGTCGTCTCAAATATTCTAATTAAGTAGTTTCTTATTCGTTCCGACGGATATCGAATTATCGATCCAACCATAAAGCGTTAATCAAATTATCATACATTCTGCATTTAGAGAGCCATGACATGGCAGTCAATCAAACAGTGCGTAGCCACTCTCACACTGACCTAAAAGAGCGAAGGAACTAAAAGACCGAACTTAGTTCCTCAGACCGATTGAATGAGATCGGAGCTCGAGCGGTCCCGTAAAAGAACGAGCAAGCACAAGTCTACTGAAACATGCTCCGTAAGATCATGCAAGTTCGTAAGAGAAAATGAAATTATGATGCCAGTCGCGTTTTTAACTGAGGAGGAGGTTCTATGTTCGACTGTAGGTATGTATTTTTGTTTTGTTTTTATGTATGTTCACCGATTACTCTGTCAATTGTGGACCGATTTCTCCTGAGGTGATCCAATTGTCACTAAGTCAGGATCTGATGATAGAATCCCAGGGAAATCGAGGGCAACCCTCAAAGTTGATAGGCGCACGCGTGTAGTGATTTCGGTATTTTTCTATTAAAACTCGTGTATATACCATACGCTCGGAAATAGCAAATTTGGTGAAGTGGACTGATGATGATGAACACAGATGACTTATGGAACTCCTCAAGGATGTAAAGTAGGGACGTAAAGATTCTGGCTTGACTTCGTTGAAGTAGCAACTAATGACGTGTTGAGGAGTTGACGAAACTTATTAAATATTATCAGCCACGTATAGCGAAATGGGTTTTTTCTGTAATAACAATAACCAAAGCATATGCGCTCGGAAGTCAGGGCTGTTATTCGCCACGCGCTAATGCGGCTCACCCCGCCGGTCACCCGTCACGAAACTAGACATGTACCTACGCTTATCTTATCTTATCTAGATGAGGGCCCTTTCGGGTGCACTTCGACCCAGTGGGATCTTTTGTGCATTTGCCCTCTCCTTTATGCGTACTCCCAAGCTCGCTCCATCATTTCCACAAAGCGGATGATGCAGCTCAGCGGGAGCACCTTGAATTCCTTTGGTTGCAGATAGTTGTTACCAAAGTAATTCATTCTTTGTCTGGTAAGGGCATGACATTCACACAATAAGTATTCCATGGTCACATCCTCCTCGCCACACATTCTACAGTCTTAACTATCCGACAGTCCCATCTTGGCCAAGAGATCCATGACCCCGAAGTGACCTGTGAACACCCCAGATATGATTCTGAGCTGCTTCCTACTGGATTTCCAGAGCTTGTTAGTCCAGCCCGAGTCCACTCCTTCTATGAAGAGCTTAGAGTGCCTTAAGCCCGCCTCATTCCTCCACTCGTGTTGGTGTTTGGTTTTGGCGTAGGCTTTAATGGCAGAAGTTATAACCATAACTTCTGCCATTAAAGCCTACGCCAAAACCCCCTGCGAGAGTCCCACAAATGGTTCTGGACCTACAAAGTGATTTGTAGACCCCCTGTACCTACGCTTACTTCGGTACTACGGTGTCAAGATATATTTGTGGGGGGCTGTTCATTTGATAGGAGGATTACATTTGTGATGTTGCAGCAATTAAAAAGCAATATTTATTTGAAATTCAAATCAATACAGTCAATTGCTGTAAGTTGGTAGTTGGTACCTAATGTTGGTGTTATATATTTACAAAATTTATTAAACATAGGCATAGGCAAGAGTAAATACTTTTAATTGTGCTTTGAAATGAATTAGCATCATCTCGACGTCTTACTGTAGTTTAGGTTCTGCACGAAAGTACAGTGGTCTCTCAGTTCTCTTACCTTGGTGCCAGTGCCGTGCGCCTCCACATAGACAACGTCTTGTGGTTGTAGGTGCGCCGCCTCGAAGGTCTCTCGCGCGATGCGACATTGCATGGCGCCCGCGGGATACGTGATGCCCTGCTCCTTGAAGCCGTCGTTGTTCGTGCCCACGCCGCGCACCGCGCAGTACAGGCGACGCGCGTGGTGGCGGCGCTGCAGCAGCACTGCCACTACAGCCTCGGAACGCACGTAGCCGCATCCGCTTTCATCAAACGCGGCGCAACGACCATCCGGGGCGAGCATGGACAGCCGGTGGTAATGTAGTGATGAAGCCGGATCGAGGCAGAGGTTCGTCCCTGCAACTACAGCGGCGTTGCAGCGGCCATCACGGATATCGTTCACAGCCTGCGCCAGAGCGTAGGTAGAACTAGAACAGGCAGTTTCGATAGACATCGACGGCCCTTGCAGATCAAACGCGTAGGAAATCCGATTGGGCATCATGGAACTATTACAGCCAGTCAAAGCGTAGCCATTGATCTTGTCCATGTCTTCAGACCACGCATTAAAGCTTTCCGAGTGAGTGAGTCCCACGTAAACGCCGGTTCGCGAGCCACGCAACTCGGTGGGGCTGAGTCCGGCGTCCACGATGACCTCGTATGCCACCTCCATCAGCAGCCGCAACTGCGGGTCCATGAGGTGCGCCTGCTTAGAGTGCACGCCGAAGAATGCCGCGTCGAAATGCGCCAGGTCCTTCAGCTTACCGCTACGTTCCGGCAACCCAAACCAGCCTAAATCACAGAAAATTACATGGTATATATAGCTTCTTATGTAATTTGGACAGATACATTTCAATAGCCTTGGCCGCGGCCAAGGCCTTGATTTTTTTTAAGACTCACAGGTCTCTCATTCACAGGTCACTTAAAGAGCTACGGTAGCCTAGTGGTTCAGGAATGTGGTTGTCAAGCGGCGGTCGTGGGTTCGAATCCCGGTTCGTACCAATAAGTTTTTCGGAACGTATATACGGAATATTTATTAACGTTATAGCTTTTCACTCTAGGTATTACAGACAGTCCTCTCTGCAGAGCGTGCATGGAAGAGGAAGAGACAGCCGCCCACGTCATTCTGACGTGCCCAGGGGTGGCAGAATACCGGGCAAAGCACCTCGGAACACCGGGGTCACTACCGGAGGCCGTCGGCAACATAAAGGGTCTGCTAGGCTTCCTGGTGGAACTGGGTTGGCACGAATAACAGTAGTGCCAATAACCCATACGCAAAATAGGCGCTATTATGACGTCGAGTTGCGGAAACCTAGCCCGCGTACACCTATAACCTATATAACCTATATAACGTTATAGCTTTTCGGTGAAGGAAAACATCGTGAGGAAACCGGTCTAATCCCAAAAAGATCTAGTTTTCCCTCTGGGGTGAACGTCAGATGGCAGTTGCTTTCGTAAAACGAGTGCATTTGCCAAATCCGGGCTCCTTTACGGCACAACCGGAAATAACGCTAGGAGGATATGATCATTCTTAGGTCTTTTTAACGGTTCTAATCTATCTATAAATAAATTCTGCACTAGCCTGTAGTAGACTCACACGTGCGGTCACCACGCATATATGTTTTTGCACTGATAACCCCCTTCCCCGCGCCATATTGTCATTATCGACCAGGTACGCGATCTATACGTGCGTCAAACAACCAATAAATTAAACTTGATTTTGCGACAAAAGTTAGTTCTTGCTGTGTGAAGTGGTGATGGAAAAACTCCCGAACGTCTAATTACACAATCCACTGAATAACATTTCACAGGTAAGTTAAAATCATATATGTAAATTTCAGTCTGTCACGCGGAGTTCATTTTACACTGGTTCATAAGAAGTACTGAAGTATCCATGTCCCTTTTCATCAAATGGAAATGGCAATATACTGTTCCTTTCTCACGAAAGCACGTGACACTGGGCTAGTGATGCTTTCGAATTTTACCGATGCAGATTCATTTAAGGAAACAATACGTTAACTCGTCCGTGCTTTCGTGTACTATTTTAATACGAAAATTCACCAAAGAAAGATTATTAATAATTATATCCTTGCCATTGCCTTGTCAAAATTATTTTGTAAGAAATCATAGATAATGTATACGATGTCCTATAAGGTTTAAACTGCACCAAGAAGGCAGCGTGGTGGACTGCAACCGTCTTACAAGCTATGAGGTATTAAATTACTATCTCGCCCTATTTTATACCTTCCAGAGCTAATTAACGAATATATTATTGTAGTACCTACAGCACGTCTATCATGATGAGACGGCCGCGACATAGTCTCGATTTTTCTCGCACTATACCTATTGTTCTAAGTGTTCTAATAAGAAAGAAACGGATAGTGCGAGAAAAATCGAGAGAGCTCGCGCGCCGTCGCATGATAGGCGTGGTGGAAGTTTTTTGTTGATTTAAGAGTAGATTATGTAGTTTTATTTTATTTTTTGGGTAATTTAGAGTATTGTAGAATAATATGTAGTGTCGACGTTAGCTATTGCTATGTATTTTAGTATTCATTCATATAAAGTAGAATGAAATAGAATTTAATAATGAATACATAGGTAGTATGTTCTCGGAGATGACTAGTGATAGAGCCATGGCATTTGGGTTTTTTCGAATCGTCTTCGAGAGCAATTAGGACTAGTGTCACGAGATGTATCTCATGCTGGACTTCGATGACGTGTGAGGGATCTCGGAAGTGGTTAGTTGTGTAGCTTAATTACAAAATACAGTGTGTAGTGGCCTCCTTTTTTAAATATCTATCGTTAAATTTAAATAATCACAATTATTTACCAGTGGCGCTAGTGAGCACGTTAACGCCCTCTTGAATGATGACGAGGATTATCATCAACCACATAATTTTATCACATTGAATAAATATATGTACGTTTTAATAAAATCGTTTTTATTTGTCTTCCTTATCTAGCTATACCAATCTTAAAATATCATACATAAGCCTAGCTAGAACATTCTCGTTAATGTCGAATAAACATCGCATTTGTCCTTTCCTAATAAGTATGTAAAATACGAACGGGACGAAGGCACATATACGAGTATAAACACGATAATGCAGTAAATGTTGTAAAATGGCTAGAAATAATTATTTTATATGACTACTCGATGTGATTATGATTAACATACTTTTTTATGTTATGTATCAAACAGTCGATGAACGACACATGATAATAATATATCAGTGAAAGCCGTTTAAAAATTTAAACTATGTTAACGGGTACCTACGCCATGTAAAATATTCTACTAACAATTGATTGCGGCACCGCTAAAAACCGTTAACGACCAACGCGTCCCATCACTACGCTTCTGGCGCCATGATGTGACAAAGCGCGCTATTTTCGAAGCAGCCAATCGCAGCGCCGTTACCGACCTCCCCGCAACCCGCACCTACCGCCAACTGTGGTGACCTTTGCATCGAACTAAATCGCTTATAGGCTCTATCTATTGGAGGTTATCTGTGAGTAGACTACACAAATTTAAATTTCGATCAAAGTATAGAAAATTTAAAAATGATTCGCCACGATCGAACATTTACTGTTAAAATGGGGTAGCGCATTGTTACTAACGATTCTCAATGTAACTTGAGACGTTGGTGCCATTTCGGAAGTTGTAATAACTTAGCGGTATATGTCGCTACGAGCCTCCGAGTGAAGCGATTGAAAGTTTCGTCGCCACTAGCGGACCCACGATAGCTCAGTTGGATAAGAGCAATGGGCGGAATCCAGAGGTCACGGGTTCAAATCCTGCACGTGGCGAATATTTTTCAAATTTTCCACTTTGATCGAATAATTAATTTTTTAATTTCGTTAGCTGATGTTTTTGCTTAGTAAACATTTACACAGACGAGAAAATGCCTACCTACATGGAAAAAAACGATTGCCAAACGAAGCAATTCCCCCATGGAACGACGAAACGAGAATTTTAAATATACTTTGAATTATAATACAAGAGGTCACTAGTTATTTACGTCAATATTAATATTTGACCCAACCGCGTTTAAGCTAAAGAGTAGGGTAATGGAAATAAAACCATTGATAATTTACTTTAAAAACAAAGTTTTAACCGACTTCAATTTAGTACTCCGCCAAGCAACGAGAACATTTCCACATTTCTTTTCCAATTTACCACATGAACTGATTTCCGAGAGCAAATGCGTTAATTATTAGAGAAAAAAGCCCAATCGCTGTATGTGGGCCGATAATATTTGAGGACTTCCGTCGATTCAATAAGGATCACCTTTGACACTTCATTAGTTGCTATTTCAACGGAATCTTATCAGAATCTGTGATATACTTTTTCAATTTTATGTACATAATTGAGGAATTCCATAAGTCATCTGTGGTCTTCATCATCAATTCCACTCCACCAAATTTATGATTTCCGGGTGTAAATACACGAGTTATAATAGAAAATACCAAAATCACTACACGCGTGCCTAATATAATTGAGGAGTTCCCTCAATTCCTCATGGATCCCATCATCCAATTTTATTTTTGAAAAAATGGGACCCCCCTGGAAGCATATACTTACAAATAAAAATAAAAATTACGAATCGGCTCATCAATGACGGAGTTCTGAGGTAACAAACTTTGAAAAAAAAAAAAATACAACCGAATTGAGAACCTCCTCCTTTTTTTGAAGTCGGTTAAAAAGGGATAAGTACCTATAGACGGACACACACAAACATACACATGAGTGGCAAGTATGTATGGAGCATAAACAATCATATAAGTAGGAACGAGATACAACGTCAACGAATCTCCTGTCCCTCACCGCGTACAGTCAGCATCATATAGTTAGTAGCAGCCAAAGTAGCCCAATACATCGGAACACGTCTTTATTACTATAGGAGTAAGGAAGTGTTACGATATATTTGGCTTCTTTGGCTGTTACTAACTATGTGATGCTGACTGTACCTACAGGTTTTTTTTGGTTTGTCAAGAAGATTGGTAGATCTCATGGAAATGCGTGACTATCCATCTCCATCTGTGGTTATTATTATCGAATCCTCTTAAACAAGTGTACTTATGGTTTCCAAGGTGTTATATTTGAAGTGTTTATGGTGATGTATGATAATCATCATCATCATCCTCCTTCGTCCGAGACCTCTATAAGAACAGACGTGCGCGCACTTTTTCTGGTAAAAATAGTTAACCGTAGAACGCAATATTACCTTTGCTATAATTAGTTTAATGTGCAGATTCGAGTGTAAGACAAAATCAATATTAATAAAACGCCTGCTGACGGAGTAGTCCCGGCCGCGGTCCAAGCGGCCCCGCACCATACCTCGTGCAAAGGAGAGGTACTTCATAATTTCCCTCTTGCTTGCACTTGCCTTAGTCTGCTGTATTCCGGCTGCGCCCTATCGTCCCCGCGCGACGCCGCCGACGCTGACCCCAGCGCCAAAATTACAGCACGCGGGATCGGATTCAGCGCTAGACAAAAGTAGCACGCGTTTTAAACGAAAACATAACGATGACTTAGTGTCCGAAATGGCTCAATTTAGAGAATAAATGAGATCCATGATGGTGTCCATGATGGAAACCCAACTTACAGAGATACGAAAAAACACGGACACACTCAAAGAGATTCAAACTGCAAATCGAAGCATAGAGAGCTCGCTTGAATTCCTATCGGCGCAAAATACTGAGATGAACAAGAAATTAGATGATGATGAGAGGTTATGCTACGGAAAGCCAGACTACCGAAGAGTAACGTGACCGCGGACCGCGGAAGAGCGATCAGCGCTTAGGGACCTAAGGGTGAATGAGAATATTTATCCTGGTTCTAAAGGCTGACAAGGGAAACGCCACCGTGGTCATGGACTCCAAAGATTACGATAGCAAAATACGACTTTTACTGGATGACGCGAGCGTATACAAGCCTGTCTCATATAACCCTACTGCCAGGGTAACGCGCGGTTATATAGGCCTAAAATAGTGCAACCACCGAAATTGTACGGATTGCCGAAAGTACACAAGACGAACGTGCCTTTGCGGCCGATCGTAAGTCAAATCGCTTCTCCAACTTACGATCTTGCGAGGCATGTTGCATCGGTGTTGCGTGGAACGTCGTCTTTTGTGAAGGACTCCCGTCACTTTGTGGATATTGTCAAGGACATAACGTTAGAACCAGGTGAGATATTGGTGAGCTTCGATGTTGAGTCATTGTTTACCAATGTTCCCTTAAAAGAATGTCTGGAAGTCGTCAGAAAGAGACTGGCCGACAACGGGATGCCGGAGTCAGTCATGGTATTGCCAAGGAACTGTTTGGAAGGTAGTTACTTTTTATATGGCGGAAAGCATTACCTCCAGGTTGATGGTGTTGCCATGGGTAGCCCGGTGGCTCCGGTAATGGCAAATATCTAGATGGAACACTTCGAATCCAATATAGATCTGCAACCATGGGCAGTGAAGTTATGGAAGCGATACGTCGATGATGTGTTTTGCATTGTAAGACACCTCTTACAATCGCAAGCAGGAAGTTGAGCAATTACTCCAGCATCTGAATTCCATTCACGCAAAAATAAAGTTCACATATGAATTGGAATCAGAACGCAGTCTGCCTTTTCTGGATGTTAAAGTGATAGGTCGAATGGATGGGCCCTTGACGCACACTGTTTACAGGAAACCGACACACACAGACAAGTATCTCAACGCTCTGTCTCACCATCCGCCCCGCCACCTACAGTCTGTGGTTAACTCCCTGCGGAACAGGGCACAGGACCTTTGTGATCCTGAATTTTTAGAGAGCGAGATGTCGCATATTCAGAAGGTCCTTAGGTGGAACGGGTATAAGTTAGACGGACGGCAACCCAGACGGAAGTCTAGAGGAAAACATCCCGATGTTCCAAGGCAACCAGCTTTTATGCCCTACGTTAAGGGAGTAACGGACAAAGTTGGTACAATACTGCGAAGGTATTCCATTAATACCATACACATACCGTTATCCAAGGTCGTGGGACATCTAAGATCACCAAAGGATGTTATCCCCTTTCAATCACCAGGAGTTTATAAGATTGACTGCAGTTGTGGAAGTTCCTACATTGGCGAGATTAAGCGAACCATCGCGGAAAGGGTCAAGGAACATATTGCGGCTGTCAAAAATCGGCAGGTGAATAAGTGCGATTGCCGAGCATTTGTTGGAGTCAGGACCAAACCACTGGATTGAGCTCCATAAACCGAAAGTCTTGTCTACGGAACGTCATTTCTACAGTAGAAAAATACGTGAAGCCGTTGAAATCAGAAAACATCGTAATTTCAACCGGGATGACGGTTTTAAGATTTCATCTTCGTGGAATCCTGTCATAAGTAAATGCCAGAGTCAAAAAACATCGTCCGTCATATCACCGGCTTTATTAGTGTTGTGTGTCGGCCGGGTGAAAACCCTAGTGTGTAAAGTGGTTAATAAAGACCAAATGCGGGTAGTTCGGAAAACCCGCGCAGCAAGAAGTTGTTGATACCCGCTCAAGCCAGTTGTCCCGTGAGCATGGATGTTGCAACATATCCGAAACGTCGGGAGACCTCAGTGAGGTAAATAAATAATTTAATTATACGCGATTAAGTCCCGTTTAGTATAAATAATGAACAAGAAAATTGAGCATCTTGAAAAACAATCCTCAGAAGACAAAAACACATCATCTCCCTGGAAGAAAAGGTAGAGGAGGTTCTAAAGAGCAGTCGTAAAGCTAATTAGGAGATCAAGAATGTCCCAAAAACGAATGGCACGGAGACTAAATCGGACCTCATCGAGCTTGTACTGAACCTCGCCAAAACCATAGTGTCCAATGACAAGGGCTGACATCAAGGATGTGCACCGGACCCGCGGGAAACCAAACGGACCCCCAGCCACCCCAATTGTAGTCGAGACTTCTTCAACTATGATAAAAAATGACACACTGAAGTTCTGCAAATTGTACAACTCAAAGCATACTGAAAAACTCTGCGCCAGACACCTGGGCCACAGTACGTCGAGAGAAACTGCCATCTAAGTCTCCGAACAATTGACCCCAAAGGCCGGCCTCTACTTTCTGGCCCGCGAGCTCAAGCGACAGAAACTATTCCACTTCTGCTGGACGGCGTATGGCAACGTTTACCCTGAGGAAGGATGAAAACTCGCAAATAATACATGTAACTAGCGAGGCACAAGCTATGCATCTTTCGAAGCAAACATGACTGTACGTTGTAAGTGAAACCGTATTATATTACTATGCTAGCATGAAGAACAACTTCTCCCAAGTCCGGAACATCCACATATCTTCTCTAAACATATGCTTAATAATTTTCTATATATTTACTGCATGCCTAATCACAGTTTTGTACACTATCACACGATTGCACACTTTCACCCTTCACTCATTCAATCCAAACACACACCCAATTCCAAACACATCCATACAACGTTATATAAAATCGACAAAGTTCATAACTATCCGTACTCTCCATTCCTTCTTCTTAAATTCACCCCATACACTTTCATATGACTATAACTATAACTCTTACTGTAACACAATTTCATTTGCGAATATAAATAAATCAATAAACACTTGCCCTGCTAAACAACCCCTCGTAAGCATTACAAAACTGGTAAACCTTATGCTCCTGGGTGATGTATGCCAAGATGTGACGCCGATACTTTATGGAGCTAACTTGATTGCCCTCACAAAGAAGGATGCTGGCGTGCGCCCTATTGCTGTTGGCTTTACCTTTCGGCGTCTTGCAGCCAAAATCTGCGTAAGACACACCCGTTCTAAATTACAAAAACTTTTCGAGCCCACACAGGTTGGTTTTGGAACTCGAGGCGGCTGCGAGACCGCAGTTCACGCTGTGCGTACCTTTGTACAAACTGACCTGTGTGGGGTTCTATTGAAAATAGACGTTAAAAACGCTTTTAACTCTGTTAATAGGGACACTTTGCTGAATGAGACACGAAACCATATACCAGAAATATATAACTTTTTATTACAATGTTACCATGCCCCATCCAAGTTACTTCACAAAGACAACGAAATCCTTTCAGCCGTATGCTGCCAGCAGGGGGATCCCCTGGGTCCAGCCCTGTTTAGTCTCGCCATCAACCCAATCATCCACAGTCTTTCTTCCGACCTAAACGTATGGTACCTAGACGATGGCACTTTTGGCGGTAAGTCTCAATCCGTCCTGGCAGATTTATCCAAAATTATACAAAAATTTGATGATATTGGACTGACACTAAATTTCGATAAATGTGAACTTTACATTTCCGAAAAAACGGATCCTTTTGTGGCTTCTCAAATTATAGTAGGTTTTAAAAACATAGCTCCAAACCTTAAAATTTTGTCTAAAGACAGCCTGTACCTCCTTGGATCACCCATTTTTGACGAGGCTATTCCGTCTGTTTTAGATAAATCAATCTCAAAATTCCAAAATAACTCTGAACGTTTAGTCAAAATAAGCTCTCACTCAGGCTTATTCATTCTAAAATTTTGCCTACTCGTTCCTAAATTTACGTACCTTCTCCGTTGTTGCCCTATTTGGAAATTTCCCAATCTAGTCCTTTCTACTGATACCCTATTGAAGTCCATACTAGAATCAATTCTTAATGTTAAATTCAGCGAGCAGGCTTGGTCTCAGGCATGTCTACCCATAAGATATGGCGGTTTGGGAACTCGAAAAATCTCGAGCGTAGCTTTGCCGGCTTTCTTATCATCAACTCACAGCACGCAAGATCTCGCAGGTAAAATCCTTAAAGTCTCAACGACTGCAAACTGTGAGATCGCGTGCTTGGTTGATGCTAGGAACGCCTGGCTAGCAGGACCGAACCCAACTTTGCCATCAAGACCAAAATTACAAAGGGCTTGGGACTCGTTAGCTTCCGCCGCTACCATAAAGTCGTTGATCGACTCTTCGTCTGGCCGGGACCGAGCCAGGCTGTTGGTAGCAGCCAGACCAGAGTCGGGGCAATGGCTTCTCGCCTACCCCTCACCTAACTTAGGTAGCTTCATTGACCCAGGCACACTCCGAATTGCAGTTGCTCTCCGCGTCGGAGTTGATGTGTGCGTGGACCACAACTGCATCATCGCTTCGGTCACCATGGACTCGCCTGCTCCTCGGGCGCCGGCCGCTTGTCCCGTCACGCTGCGCTCAATGACATCCTGAGAAGGGCGCTTGCCAGCGCCTGCGTCCCCTGCGCTCTTGAGCCTCGCATTACGAGATGATGGCAAGCGTCCGGACGGGATGTCTTTAATCCCCTGGTGGATGGGCCGTGCACTGGTGTGGGACGCTACCTGTGCTGATACGCTGGCAGCGTCCTACTTGCCGGGCACGTCCAAGCAAGCCGGGGCAGCGGCGGATGCCCGAGAGAGATCCAAGGTCGGGAAGTATAGCTGTCTCGGCGCCCAATACGATTTTGTCGCATTTGGCGTCGAGACACTCGGACCTTGGGGAAGAAACGCGCGTAAGCTCCACAAGGAGATCAGTAAGCGGTTAAGGGAGGCTACGGGTGACCCTCGGGCAGGCAGCTTTCTCGCCCAAAGAATAGCGATTGCTATTCAGCGCGGGAATGCTGCCTGTGTGATGGGCACCCTGCCTAAAGGGCAAAATTTTGATACATTTTTCTAATTGTAATTTATTATAATTAGTTTAATATCATTTTGTATATGTATACTTTAGTAAATAAAGTTTTATATATTTTTACCCCTCATTCATATTTCAGTAAAATTATGATCTGTAATTCAAATATTTTAAATGAAATTGATGATGCGGAGGTTGCGGTCTCCTTCCGATGCGACATACAAGATCTCAAAAATATGTGCCCTCAACCAAACTCAACCTAACGATTGCTTCACAAAACATCAGGAGCGTCTATGGAAATTTTGATGATTTTATACTTACCTTAACGGACCTTGAAATCGAGCCTGATATTGTAGTTCTTTCAGAATGTCGCATCTGTGCACACAAGCCTATCCCGCAGCTCGACAGCTACTTCTCACATCAAACCAGAACGACGGAGTGGTAACCTATATCAAAACTCACTTAAATGCAACAGCTAAGGAAATAATAATTGAGCACGCAACTTGCATCCAAATATAAAACACAGTAATTCTTGGCATATATCGCTCACCATCTATTTTGAATATTCATTAATTCTCTAAATAATCACCTTTTTTAAAACCATCATTATTACAGGTGATCTCAATATAAACCTCATTTCTAGAGACCAAAAACCTACTCATAAAAACTTAAATAGACAATACTACCTCAATATGCTCTCTTCACATGGTATCTTACCTGGGCACACTATACCTACCAGACTAACAAGCTGTTTAGACCACTTTATGCTAAAAATAGAAACTGAAAAAACTACTGCTCACAACGCTATAATATTCTCAACACCTCGGTAACTGACCACCTTACTATATTCCTAGCCTTAACCACTGATAACTTTACTGACTATGCTCGTAGGAATACTGTAACTATCAATTATGATAACGCTTTTAAAAATATCTTAAGTAAAAACATCGACATTCTACTTCTATGTAACGACCCTTATTACGTTGTACTGCAGCTGATTAGTAAAATGAACCAATCTCTTCAAGAGAGCAAAACCATCAAAGTAATACCAAGAAGCAAGCGCGTTATTAAGCCGTGGATTACCCCTGGTATTCTCCGCAATAGATTACAACTGAAAGCTCGCTCAGAACCACATAATCGAACGGTGGTGCGGAGAATGCCGTAAAACTATGTAAAAAAGCCATAAAAAAAGCAAAAAGAGATGGCCTAGATGTTGATATAGCTTTACAAGAATACTTAATGTCATATAGAAATGCTATTCATGGTACAACTGAGGATTCTCCGGCGTTGTTACTGCAGCGGCGGAGGCTGCGCTGTGAACTTACTGCGCGGCAGCGACGAGCGCGAGCGCACAGACCAGCGCGCGCAAGAACGGCAGGTTCGTTGCGGCGGAAGGATATGAGCGCCGATTCCAAGTGGGTGATCAAGTATATATGCGTGAACAGGCCAATCCGAATAGGTGGGTTCTAGGTAGAATAAGGGAAGAGGTAGGTTGTAGGAATTACATGGTTGAAAGGTTAGAGGGAACGATAGTTTAAAAACATGTAGATCAATTAAAATTAAAGCACAGTTCGCATAAGCGTACTCAGTTGGTGTGGCCCCGTTTGGATATGTCTTCGGACGGGGAAACTGTGTCTGGTCCAGCGGATGCGGCGGTGGGGACTGCGGGCCCGAGCCGGCCGGTATGGAGCAAGCGGCACCTTTGCCCTTGACTCCGTTGCCCGTCAGTCGTTTTGGCCGACCAATAAAACCCGTTAGATATTATCCTATGCCAGAAATTGATAAAAGTGTTTGCATAGGTATTTAATTAGTGATAGAATAATGTATGATTATTTGAGTTGGCCGAATTACATCAGACTGGTCCATTCTGAAAGAAGCTCTACTGTCCTAGGTGGAAGATTCCAATTCCAATGGCAGTTTTCTGTAAAAGGTCGGCCACATTAAATAATCTCAACCATAACTGCGTTACTTTAGATGGTTGAGTGGATTGTAGGTTTGTTTTTATAACTACGTGCAATTATGTTTAATGGAACAAGATAAGTACTTACTTTTGCGATCACTCGGCTGTCAATCTGTCCCAGCCAGTTTTTTGTATTAGAGATTGTCTTAAACGCAGTATGTCTATGTATAAGTGTGAGGGTGTAATATATGTGGGTAAACGTACAAAACGGATTGACGTGTGTCAAAAATCCGCAGGTCATTCCCTGGATTACATCTTGAATTGTACGCACGTATATACTACCCGCTAAACCCCAAAATATTCCGTGGTACCTAATATATGTGTCAAAATTAACTCTCTAATAGTAGTTTTAGTCAATCAGTCAGGACTTCTTCTTTTATATATATATATAAATTAGTAGTAATCAATATAGATTAGTATAGGTAGATGTGGACTCACCCGGCGTCCAGCGGCGATTGTCGGCGGTGACGAGGTCCACACCCGCAAAAAGCTGCTGCGTGAATTCCTCGATGTTGCCACTCTCGGGCAAGCGGCCCGACAGCCCCGTCAACACCACGTCGTTGTCGCTACTCGCTTCGCTCGACATCGTTTACACTGTAACACGGTGGTTAGTTGTGATTTTATCTCGCACTCGCAGACGTGCCACGTGGCGGCGGTGTTTTATGTATTTATTTATTAGAGAAACGGCAGCCTCTAGGGCCTTTGCCAAAGACATGACAAGTACAGAATAAGAAAATCATTTCACAATACACAGTATTATTAACATCATGGGTTATGTACGGTGGAAGGCCTTCACGATGCCCTGGGTGATAGCTGGAGCAGTACAAAGCATAATGGCGGCCGCGACCACGAGCCGCTGAATGATGCAACAATTGGTTATTCGCATCTCCAGGAAAATTCTTCATTAACTGTAGCCGTCACGCCATTCACTGCATAATGCGCTATTAAAATTATACATTAAACAGCAGGATGAGGAAAATAAAAAAAATGTCTGGAGCACGATCCGCCATGTTCTCAGTAGGTAAGTATATTGTAGTCTTTGATTCAGTCCTACCAAAACTGTCAGATTCTTGATTTTTTTTTCGGAATTTTCTTGTTTAGAATCAAGCCGTTTAAGCCAAATGCCATAGAATCTTCTATGATGGCGCCATCTAGTCAAACATTTGACAGTTGCCAACCCCATTGTATGACTTTGCCTCAGTTACGTATTTCAGCTGTCAGATTTGTTGGGCGAAAGCTGTGGCGAAAGTAAAACCATGCCGTCGTGTGTGATGCGATTTTGCACTAATTAAAGTAGAAAAGCCAGCAAAAGCCGGGGATAACGTATCATTCGTAAGTAATCTATATAATAGCCAGGGCCCGTAATTTTCATGCCGATGACATCAATTTGACGTCACGCTCCATATAGGATGATCCCAAATAGATTTATTGTAAATTATTAATTATTAGTCGTCAATCATTTCAATCATGTACACATGACTTAGAAAAGTAGTCTATTTACACGTGGAATAAATAATACTTACTTGATACGTGAAACGCAAATAAAACTATTTGATTTGTTTTTATACGTACATCTTATTAAATAGTATTGTTAACACATTTCCATAATTACGCAGAAAACAGAATTCCTCTCTAACGTAAAGCACGCTATCCTTCTTGGATCAATTCCCATTCAAAGAAAATCTAAGTCATCTTCGCGTTCATACGTAATATGTAAGTAAGTATTATTTATTCCACGTGTAAATAGACTACTTTTCTAAGTCATTTGTACAAGATTAAAATGATTGACGACTAATGATTAATAATTTACAATAAAACTATTTGGGATCACCCTATATGGAGCGTGACGTCAAATTGATGTCATCGACATGAAAATTACGGGCCCTGGCTATTATATATAAAAGTAGATTACTTACGAATGATACGTTATCCCCGGCTTTGCTGGCTTTTCTACTTTATTTAGTGCAAAATAGCATAGTTAAAAAAATTACATAAAAATTGTATAGGCATCCTGGCTATTGATGGCAACAAGTTTTTAGTTACATATTTGAAGACCAGTTACCCTAGTGGGTAGTAACGCTGCATGCGAATCTGAAGGTCCTGGGTTCGAATCCCGGTAAGGACAAATATTTATGTGATGAGCATTAAGTTTGTTTCTGAGTCTTGGATGTTTTCTATCAGGATACACCTACACTAGTGGGTAAAACATAGAGAACGACTTTATTATATAATATACCAGCTTATTTGTACCTATGTTTCACAAATAAAAATTCTGATTCTGATTCTGACTTGATCGATTTGTGTAAGATTGTCCCCCAATATTTATTTATTTATTTTATTTTATTTAATATTGTACATCGTCAAACAATTTCAGTGGCGTCAATTCTATTTATAAATCACTTATCTATTCACCACGAGTCAACATTTTTAAACCCCGACGCAAAGAGAGGGATGTTATAATTATAAGTTTAACGTATCTGTGTATCTGTCTGTGGTATCTTAGCTCCCAAACGGAAGGACCGATTTGAATGCAGTTTATTTTGTGTCATAGATAATTTGTTCCCGAGTGTTCTTAGCCATGTTTCATGAAAATCTGTTTAGCCGTTTTTGAGATATTGGACTTTGAAATGAAAATGTCAGGGGATTTTCAACTTTTCTAAGTTGTAGTTGATAGTAACCAAACGCATTATAATTAACAGTGTTTACAATTATTTGTGAAATTACCTAGATAATGGCGCGCAGGTGTTCAAGCCAAACTTAGATGAAATCTCTAAACAACCAATACATAATTAAATAAATATTCAATACTAATTCATGTAAAATGTTCATTCATTCATCTATTTAAGAGCTAGGCTCTTGTCAGTGGAGTAACCGCCACAGATTTTTGTCCTCTGCTAGCCGCTCTTCACGTCTTCATATGACTCTACAACCACTTTCTCTTTTATTTGGCTGGTGTAAGTATGTCTGGGCCTTCCTCTACCTCTCCTTCCTTCGATCTTGCCCCAAGATGTTTAAAAAGAAGCTGTCGTGCCGTATTAGATGTCCGATCATTTTGCCTCTTCTATTTTTTATTGTTTTTAGCAAGCAAAATGTTATTAAAAGTAAAATACCAATACAGCCCGGTTAATTAAAGAATGCTTCGTATTAAGGTTAAGTCCGTATCGGCCCGGAAAAAGTTCGATTCTAGGTATTATTACTCGACTCCGAGCGCGCCAGCGCAGGTTTGTAGTGGGGGGTCGAGCGAGGCGGCTTGGTCGGCGTAGAATAGTTTTGATACTTTAACCGTTTTATCTGACTTTTTCGTTTCTTAATATTTATATGTATAAGTATCTAAATAAAATATCAGGTAACTTAGAACTGTATCGGTTATGTATTTATGTAATTACTACAAATTCAGAATTAATTTAAGTAGGTACTTACTTGTTTGACGACCGCTTTAGCCTAGTTTGTACTGGCCCTGCCTACGAAGCTGGAGGTTCTGGGTTCGAATCCCGGTATGGGTATTTATTTCTTCCCGAGTCATGGATATTGATTTTCTATGTATTTAATTATTTATTTATATACGATATACGTATGTATATCGTCGTTTAGTACCCATAGTACAAGCTTTGCTTAGTTTGGGACTAGGGCGATTTGTGTAAGATTGACCCCAATCCGATATTTATTATTATTTATCTTTATTCATCTTAAAACTTAGGATATTTATATTATTTACTAGTGGCTCTGTGAGTTGTAGACCTCGCGAGTCTGTCTTTTTGCATAACTCCGCCATGTTGAAAAATTTCCAAAAATGGTCTCACAATATCAATCAATTAAATCCGAGCCTGCTCACCAAATTTCACGAGAATCGGTTGAGAAATGCGACCTCTAGAGGAGAACAGCCAGAACTCCGGCCAGACATACGAAAGCATTTTTTTATTTCTTCCGCTCTTTCTTCCGCACTTATTCGCTTCCGCTCACTCGGTCGATAATTAATTACTGCTAGAGTTTTCAGTTTCCAGGTTATCAAATTGTGGGTGAATAATTTTTACCAGACTTATTCGTTTCTTGGTTTTAGTGTAGGTGTTGAAATAAAATACCAGGTAATTTAGAAATGTATGTAGTTTATTTTTGTTTACAGTTGATTTGCCTTAAGTATAATAAGCTTCATCATTCATTACCAGATAAATAAGAATAACCTTTCCAGATTCCAGCGTTGTGCTAATTTCGTTATAGTCTGGTTTTTTATCTTTTAGGGCCACAATTTTTTTTTCTCTTATTTTACCAAATAAACGATTTGTCTTCCTAGGCGCCATACTTGAATCTAAAATAATAAAACCAGTCAATTTATAAATATTGTTTCATAGTATAAGTACTACTTTAGCGACATGAATAGTAAGAATCTGAGCAAGGAAAAGATGGGCGATAAAAAGATATGGAGATAAAACATGTTGCACCGTCCGTCCACAATTAAAGTGAAAGATGAAACAACTTCAGCAAATATTATCACTATTAGGTCATAATTGACTTACAAGATGCAAAACGATATGCTCTTTAAAAGCGTGAGTTCTATACAAGTGATGGAATGACACTGCAGAAATTACTATCAAAGGTGCAGAAGAAGAAGAAGAAATAGCGTATTTTTTTTTTGTGAGGAAAGCTGATAATACCCCTGGCAGCCGATTTTAGCTTTAGCCTTTAAAAAGAAAGCTGATAGCCATTAAATCAGACTCCCCTTGGAGTAATTTTTCAAATATAAGCAATTATTACTGACAGATATGTGTGTTGGGACCTGTCATCGAAGCAGATGTTAGGTAAAATTGCATAAATAT
Organism: Epinotia bilunana; assembly: GCA_947049275.1. Classification (NCBI taxonomy): domain Eukaryota; kingdom Metazoa; phylum Arthropoda; class Insecta; order Lepidoptera; family Tortricidae; genus Epinotia; species Epinotia bilunana. The sequence continues at coordinate 2,909,917 of OX346270.1, read as the reverse complement.
GGTTAAAACCAAAAATGATTAAAAAGGCCATAAAAGCAGTTTATATCACACAGATAAAGGCAATAGGAATAAGATTCTATAAATCGGAAATATTTGTAATATCTCCGATTTACAGAATCGGCTGTCAAAATTAAGAAACTGCAGAATAACAACCTGAACAGTCCAACTAATTCAGGAGAGGAGGTCTGTGCCCAGCAGTATTTTTTTCTAATTCTGTAATTGATACCAATCACGATTAACTCGAAGTTACCTTAAACAAACATTCTTTTTTTCTGAATCAAACTGAATAAGGAATTAGGTACTTTATAATTCAAAATCATTGTCACCCTTTTTGACATATCTTCTTAACTTCAGGAAATGTAGGGTGACCAAACATTCAGTGGACATTAGTGTGAGCATTATCATTAAATTTAATTAAATAAACAGTAATTTAATTGCACGATACCTCATCCATTGAAATCCGATTTGGCTGTTTATCAATATTTTTCGACTCCTGATCACGGATGAAGGTGATTTTTACCGTGTATAGGCTGATGAGATGATGATGAAAATTCGATTACGTACTTTTAGAATTATCGGTCAATGTATATATAGATAAAACATGAAACTAATTAAGGTGGTTTGATTTCCATACAAAACGTTATTCGGCATTCGCTGGCTAACGGTATGATTTTTTAAGAAACTTATGTAACTAACTTTCATAAATTGTCTTCTCATTTGCGCGAAATTCCCCTTTTTCTTGAATAAACTTGTATAAACTAGAATAATTTGAGAAAAATGGTTTTCCCAATGTATGACGTCACAAACTAATATTTCAAATGATTCTAGTATATACAAGTTTATTCAAGAAAAGGGGGAATTTCGCACAAATGGAAAGGTAATTTATGAAAGTCAGTTACATAAGTTTCTTAATAAATCACGCCGTTAGCCTGCGAATGACAAAAAACGTTTTGTATGGAAATCGAACCACCTTCTGTAACATAAGTCAAAAATGTTAGTAGTATAATGAAAATTATTTCCATTAGTTAGTACAAATGCATAATGCAATTTCATATAAAAAGTCAAAGTAACAAAAAGCATTACTTACCGAATGATCAAGACTGCCTCGTCGCGCTATAATTCCCGCTAGCCCAAGCGCCCGTAGCTACGTAACCTTGAAATCGACGAGCGACGTTACCGTTCCCTCGAACCGCTTGGCGGAGACTGCCAAATCGAGCGCCGTGCACGGTGTTTTATTACGAATTTTAGGGTGATTTGAAATATTTTTTATGCCAAAATTTACTTCTCCACATCAAATCAAATCAAATCAATTATTTATTCTGTAAATAGGCCACAAGGGCACTTTTACATGTCAAACCGTAATTTACAATAAAATAATAATAATAATCTTACACAATAATTTTAATTTATATATAAAAGGTTAACAAACTAAATGTCACTAAGTTAATGTTAACAAAACAAAATTGCAAAATATGACCATTACATTCGATATAAGATCTGTATCAGCATTAACAAGAAGTTAATGATATTAATTCAGTATTCCAGAGATGTATAAGGTCTCTGACCGTCCAAATACAATTAATAATTATTATAATATTTTAAGAGATGTAGACGGTCTCTAAGCGTCAAAACAAAAAAGGAACATTGCTGTAATATTGTCAGAGATGCACAGGGTCAATAACAATAAAACGTGTCAAGATCAGAATGATGTCTCTCGTCAATACGATAATAATAATAATAACACTAGTATGTAATTAATTAAGTATGTACTATCCCCTTGCAAGCATGAACAGTCCGGACTTCACAAACAGCATCCGATCACGAGTATGACGCATATCTCAGCCATTGCCTCCTTCAACCATATTTTAGGGAAGGTGGCGACCCGATCAACGACGCCACCGTAAGCAAAGCCCTTTCCATATTCAAGCCACCGGACATTGATAACAACAAAGATTAAGCGACTTGTTCGGCGAGAAACAGCATTACGTGCTCTCTTCTTACATAAAACAAAACAGTTATTTCAGGTAGGTACTTATAATGATTACATGTATTTAGGTATATTCTTATAGAAGTAGACTACTACTGGCTTAAAGGCATTTTTGTCGTTTAAGAAATCGTTGACAGTATAATACGCCTTGCTCAGCAAATTACTTTTAACTTGACCCTTAAATTTACTGAACGGTAAATTAACAATTTCGGTGGGCCGTATTTTATTGTAAAAACGTATGCAGTTCCCCACGAACGACGTGCTAACCTTGCGGAGACGACTGGCCTTCACTGCGATCTTGTTTTTACTTCTGGTGTTGTAGTCGTGGATATCACTGTTGAGTTTGAACTCGTGAAGGTTTTTCCGCACACATGATATTCTCAAGAATGTATTGGCATGCTACAGTAAGAATGTTTGCCTCCTTAAATCTGTCCCTGAGACATAAATATATTTTTATATGTACGAATAGCGCTTGAACTGGAGTTTCTTATAATAGTTTCATATTTTTGAAATAATGTACTAAATGGCCAAAAATACTGGCGATTCTTCGTCTGTTTTTACTAAAAAGATTTTTTTTTTAGATTGATGGAAATACGGTTTTACTCAACAATTTAATATGTAACTTATGAAATGTTTTCCACTTATTCCTAAGAAGACTATTAACCCAATATAGATTTGTTTGTTTCATGTCGGTTTGAAATCAAATAGTTCTTCAAATCTAAGTCGTTTTACACGTCTCCGAGCGAAAATTGAGAAAACAGCTGTTGGACTGAGCCAAAATATTGTAAATTGGGAGCTGAATGTAAACAACTTTTCCACTTATTTCAAGTTGAAATTGAAATGATCTTCCATAATACACAATAAAATACACAAGGAAAACGAATATTTAATGAGATATGACCTCAAAAAGTCTAGCGAATTCAGCAATCGGCTGTATACGGTTTCTTAATAAAAACGACGTAATAAGAGGAACGTTACGAGCAAATGTGTTGAAAAATAAGTAAAATAACTTAAAATTTACGTTACCAATTTGATGCGATGGTGCGTAGTGGCTGGAAGAATAACACCAGTCAGAAAAGTACTATTGAAATGAAATACATAACACCTGTGTAATCCTGCAACTATTTAATTACCTGTAATTAATTATTTAATTACAGTTTAATCCAAGGGAAAAGACTGTTTGAATATTTGAAAAGCTTTAATCAGCGACCATTGTAATAATTTCTTTAGACAAAACTAATTTTAAACTAGCTGTACCTGCGACTTCGTATGCATGGTAATGTGGTGGGAGTTAACGCATTTCTTCTGTTGGACATAGGAATAGGACACATACTGTTCTAATGTAGCCTATCAAGTTAAACGTTGGATAAACCTATTTTAGCTGAAATGCCGTTAAAATTTGTTTGTCTATATCAGACACTCTGATATTTAAATTAGTAAGAAAGGGACAAAGCTCGTTTTATTTAACAGAGGTATTTTAAGTTTTATGAATAAATGGGTAAAAGTTTAGGAGATTATTGTGGCAATAGATCCAACAGGTCACAGGGTGCAGCATTCAATGTTTTGTGATCTTCTTCTCTACATATTTTTAACACTTTGTATTAAAGGAATAAAACCGTGATGACCGAAATGATCTTGAGTAACTCCGACTCTCAGGTGAAAGATGTGTTTAGGAATTAATAATAAAAATATTAAAGTACCTATTTTTTATTTTTTTCATATTGCAATGTTTCAGATCGCACAATCACATTCTGCCAAGTCTTGTGTATGTTCCCGCCATTGCCAATAAAATGTGTGTTGCAGGCTTTGTGATAAAAGTATTTTTTTCTATATGTTGGCCAATTTCTGTGTCTCTATATTGGCTGAATGTCAACTTGAAGACACGAAATACGAAGTTATAATATACCGCCTTAATACTGACGCGCTTGATAATTAATGTTTATAAAAGGCCCGTTATGTACTGATTTAATACATACTCTTTATTGCTGATAAATATAAATACTGACAAACCAGCACGGCTATCACAAGACGGCGCGCAAGCTCTCTCGATTTTTCTCGAACTATCCGTCTCTCTCTTATTAGACAACATAGAAAGAGACTTATAGTGCGAGAAAATCGAGAGAGCTCATGCGCCGTCTTGTGATAGCCGTGCAGGTATCGTGACAAATACTCAGCGTGTAATCTTGCAAAAACTCAAATGAACGCAAGAACAGCGCTATGCCATGCCATAAAAAAAGGAACAGAGTCAGACTTTTGATGTCTGACGTTATTTTCTTGACGAAATTTGTTGATACATTTATTGAAATTACGCCTCTTCGATTATTTTTTTATTCTTTAGAATTTAATATGCGTATTGTGAAGGTCTATCACAACACCTGATCGAAATTATTACCGTTAGATAGTTATGGCAAAGCCGCCATTTTGACCTCGGTGATAGTTGACAGATATGGCGGCTACGATTTTAAGCAGAAGAAATGAATAATTCAATGAGGGTAAATGTTTCCCAAAATTAATTAATTGTCGCAGTCAGATAAAATTTATTCTAAACGGAAGCTAGAATAGTAATGTACTAGTAAAAAAAGTTTCATGTATTACCGTTCATGGGAATCTGAGATCATTCGGGACAAGTGGACAACTCAATCTCTCAATTTAATTGCGACACTGTTTACGGTCCTAGGCTGTTCGGAAAAACTGCGCAAGCCATTCAGCGTGTACAAAATGCATGCGCAAGGTTTTGTTTCAATATCCCACGACACGCGCACGCGACGCATTATCTAAATGAAAAAGGAATCCTTAAGATGACCTTTCGTAAAAAACTGCACATGGCTTCTTTTGTACATAAAATCGTGCATACAAAACGACCAGAATACCTTTTTACGAAAATAGTGTGGGTAAAAGACCAACACCAATTTAACACCCGTAGTAAAATATTAAATAAAGCTGTCATTCCTAAACATAAGACCAAAGGATGTAAAGGGGGATTCAAAGTCAGTGCAGCCAAAATATGGAACAACATTCCCCCACCTCTTCGGCTTAACATGTCCCAAGCATTGTTCAAATCTAAATTGAAAACCTTGTTGTTTAAACAGCAGACTTTAAAAATTCGACCATATTCAGTGTACAACTTTGATTGATTCTTTGTCTGTTTAATTATTATTACTATGTTTTTGGCTGTGTCTTTTAGTATTTTTTTTGTGTTGTTGCTTTGCGCTGTTTGTAGCAGTCGCTCTGGATAAGGTGCTTGGGGCAGGCTGAAAATCAGCGCTGAAGCTACGCCGCGATGGCGAGGTTGCAGCACACTGCCGAGACTGTCCCTTTGCCACCTTTTTTAAATTTTACTGTTTTTTTTTCTATTTAGTTTATCTCTTTTTCTTTTATGTAACTTTATTGTAATTTTGTGTACTGTGTTTTTTTATGTGGCAATAAAATTATTTTCTTTCTTTCTTTCATTCTTTCTTTCAATGCTTGGTCGTCTAATAATAACGTAAAATTGTAATTTACAAATTAGAAAATATTGTATTGAAATGTAAATGTCATATCTTATGCCGCTTTGACCCTTTACATTATTCGACCTGTGTCTACGCCTCGTTCTTGCTCGGGAATCATCGGTAACCGTCGCCGGCGCAGTGCATGATGCGGGGCGCAGGAAAGAGGGGGGCGGCAGAGTAGTGGCAAAACGAACGTTCAACGGGCTGATGGCGACCGTAAAAAATTTGTAACTACGCAAGAACAAAGAAGCGGAATGCTGCCGTGGCGCTTTGGATATACTTGTAACTAAAAGACGTAATAACCGAAAGTCTATGCCGATCGAAGTAAGCCCGTTCCTTTTGTTATGCCTTATCCTTTAAATAACTTCTATTTGTATAATTAGTGCCTGGCTACTTGCAAACGAGAAGAGCGTACTCCCATCTTAAAGGCCGGCAACGCACCTACAACTCTTCTGGTGTTGTAAGTGTCCATGGGCGTCGATTATCGCTTACCATCAGGTGATTCGACTGCTCGTTTGCCTCCTATATCATTAAAAAAAAAAAAAAAAAAAAAACGTCGGGTTGTGTATCTAGGCTTTATGCGTACCAGCCAATTTGCAGTTATTTGATCACTAAGACTTATCTCGCTAGATTTCTATATAATTCAAAGCAATTTTAACGATGTGCGTTTGTTTACAAACTCAGTAATTAGCCTATAGCTTGCTGGCTTATTTTTTGCATCCTCTGTTCATTCTTATCGCTTCGCAATAAATGATTTCTATACAAATCAACTAAGCAATAAGTACTTACAAGTTTAAGTTTACGTAATAAATAATATTGTAAGTTTAAGCAATAACAGTGCACTAGTGATAAGCATTTTAAAATTGGACAAATATGTTTTAGTCGTTGTAGGAAGGTACATAAATGTACCGTTAGATTACCGTTAGTCAAATTCTTTGTTTGATATTTCTAAGCAATAACTTCGTGTTGCCTGTTTTCTTTGCAAGTAAATGTTAAGCTTATTATAATTAACTATCTAAAAGTGCACTTTAGTATAATTTCTCGTACTTCGCTGGTAATTACGCTTAAGGTCCATTCGGTACGTTCCAGTATAACCAACGCCCTTCGTTCTGGCCGGGAGGCTGCTCGCGCTGTTGCTACGCGGTTCCAAGTGGATCGCGGGAACGGGTAACTGTTGTGAGCTGTGTTCGCCTGGCGCGGCAGGTGCTGTTGGCGGGCTCGGCGGCAGCGGTGCTGGACTAGACGGCTGGATCGTGTTACCGGTTTGATTGCACTTATTTATTTGCTTAGCTCATTCTTGATTTAAAATGGTTGACAAATCGGACCGATGGTTTGCCGATTGCATTAAAAAACTTAATAGAAGGCGCGGTGTTATTAACAGTCAATTAACCGTTTTCAAAGACTTTGTCAAAGATGTACAACAGTCTGAGCTCACTTCATTGCGATTTAAGGAGTTAAATTTACGACTGGAAGGACTACGGAAATTAATGGCCGATTATGATAAAATCCAGATCGAAATCGAAGATATTTCGCCTGTCAGAGGTACAGATTTTAGAAAGAACTCAAACTAAAAGTATTTTCTACTCGCAAATCGCCTTAGCTCAAGATACGTTTGGTATTGATACGTTTTCAGTAAAGGACAGTGGGGACAGTGACTCGGGTTTTTGCCATGATAAATACAGTGCGATTCGTTTGCCAACTATAAATTTTCCAACTTACGATGGTAATTATACGCGTTGGTTGGAATTTAAAGATTTGTTTGAGTCATTGATCAATAGTAATGATTCGATTGCACCGGTGAATAAGTTTCATTATTTAAGAAATACACTACAAAGAAGTGCCGAGTTTAGTAATAAGGTCAATTGACTTTTCTGCCAGCGGATACGTACTTGCGTGGAAAACATTGTGTGAAAGATACGATGATAAAAATATCTTAATAAATAATCATTTAAACGCGATCGTTACTGTTAATCCTATACAAAAGGAGTCTTTCAAGAGGTATCTAATAGATACTGTAACGAAAAACTTAAGTTCATTGGACGCGTTGGGTATTTCTACCAAGGGTTGGGACCCTCTCGTTATATTTTTGGTCTCGGCGAAGTTAGATCCCAAAACAAATTCAAATTGAGTACAAGGGCAGCTTTTCACGTCTCTCTTCAACTAAAGAAAATACAGAATTTTCGTCTGATGACTGGATCATTTTAAAGATTTTTTGCGGAATAGGGCAAATGTTTTGGAGACAATGTATTTTAGTCGTTCTAACGATAGTAAAAATGTCCATAAAGACAATAAATATACCAAATCTTTTGTCACTTCTGTGGAGGGTCCACGAATTAAGCCGTGTTTGGTCTGTGGGCAGAGCCATCATGTTTATCAGTGCCATAAGTTCAAGGAAATGAGTCTCGAAGATAGACTTCTTGAAGTTTCAAAAAACAAATTGTGTAATAATTGCCAGCGTACTGGCCATAATGGTTCTCAATGCACTCTGAAAGGTTCCTGTCGTAGTTGTAGAGAAAAACACAACTCGCTCTTGCATTGTGACAAGGTAACCAGTAATAATATTGTTACTACAGATATAGCGGAAAAAATAAATACATCAAGTAATTTGTCGACTGGCACGGCTGGTCAAGTGCTATTGTGTACAGCTCAGGTTAAAGTTTGTTGTCCTAATAGTAACTCGACTTGCCTTGCTCGTGCTTTGCTGGATACTGGGAGCCAGTCGTCTTTCGTGACACAAAATTTACGAAAAAAGTTAGGCCTACCCTCCAATAAAATAAATTCATTTAGAATTTCTGGGATCAATAATAAAGAGACTGAAATAACTGAACGGGTTCAAATAAGGGTAAAGTCGTGCGTTAATTCATTTTCATTGAATGCTGATTGTTTGGTTATTCCAACAATTACAGGCAACTTACCCAATGTTGAAATTGATATCGAAAGGTTGGATTTGCCGCGAGATGTCGAGCTGGCTGATCCTCAATTCTACAAGCCATCACAGATTGATATCTTGTTTGGTGCTGACAAGTTTTTCGAAATTATTAATTCAAGGCAAATAAAATTAGGCAAGGACAAGCCAATCCTACAAGATAGCAAACTGGGATGGATAGTAGCTGGACTCACGGGAGAAAGCTACTACCAAAATAATATCAATTGTCATTTAGCCACTACAAGGCACAGGACGTCACTACAAGATGTCGATAACTCTCTTGCCTTCCGATTGTAAGTCTTTATCTGTGGACGAAGAGTTCTGTGAAACTCACTACGTCGAAAAAACTAGTCGTTTACCTAATGGTCGATTCTCTGTAATGATGCCATTCAAGGAAAAGCCCGAGGAGTCTCTCGGCAACTCATATCCTATAGCTATGAGACGTTTTCTTAGTTTAGAGAAGAAATTGAATAAAAGTTCAATTTTGAAGGACCAATATCGTCATTTCTTGGAAAAGTATGCTGAGTTGGGACATATGACTGAAGTGGAGCGGCCAGGGTCAGGGTGTTATTTACCACATCACTGCGTTGTTCGCGAGCAAAGAGAGACGACAAAGCTTAGGGTTGTGTTCGACTGTTCTGCCCAAACAAGTTCAGGCAAGTCTCTCAATGATATTCAGGCTATTGGGCCCGTCGTACAGTCGAGGTCAAAGATACGTTTACACTTTTGCACCTTATTACAAGGCAATAAGGTGCAAAAGTGTAAACATATCTTTGACCTCGACTGTACAAAGTGATTTGCTGTCAATAATTTTGCGTTTCAGAGCTAATAGGTACGTTCTTACTGCTGACATCGAGAAGATGTATAGGCAAATTGCTCTTAATCAGCAACAACGATATTTACATCTCATTTTGTGGAGAGATCAGGTCGATAAACCTATCAAGATCTTTCAGCTGACCTATGGAACGGCTTCGGCACCTTTTCTCAGCACAAGGTGTCTCAAGCAGCTAGCTCAAGATGAAATCACTGCTAATGTCGTTGAAAAAGATTTTTATATTGACGATCTTATTACGGGCTCCTCAACAGTCGAAGAGTTGAAACATATTTATATAAATGTGGTCAAAGCTCTAGATTCAGCATGCTTTCCTCTGCGTAAGTTTCGCACAAATTGTCCGCAAATTCTAGAAAGTCGGTCGGAATCTACAAACTGTCTTGACCTAAATAACGAGGCTAGTTTTGGGGTTAAAATGGTTTCCTCAGTCGGACGAGTTGCACTTTCCGATTGACTTCAAACTTTCAAACCAAATAACAAAGCGAATCATTATTTCTAAAACTTGTAAGTTGTTTGATCCATTGGGGCTTGTATGTTGTTGTATTGTTAAAGCTAAAATTCTTCTCCAAAATCTATGGTATGCTAAATTAGGTTGGAATGATCCAGTTGCCCCAGTCTATGAAAAAAGATGGTTGAATTTCATCAACAATTTGGATCACTTGTCTCACATATATTTGGATAGACACGTTCTTTGTGAAGTGCCTAATGTAGAACGCACGGAACTGCACTGTTTCGTGGATGCTTCTCAAGAGGCCTATGGAGCATGTGTTTATTTGAGATCAGTAGATCATCATAATCACATCACAGTGCGATTGCTATGTGCCAAGGCCAGAGTAGCACCAATGAAAAATTTGACAATTCCTCGCTTGGAATTGTGTGCAAGTTTACTGGGCGCTCAATTGTGCACAAAAGTACCACAGTCAAAAACTAGTATTTCGAAATATTTAATATGGACAGATTCTACTGTAGTACTTGGTTGGCTCAAAACACAGACCAAAATTTTGCAAACTTTTGTGCGCAATCGAGTAAACAAAATTAATGAGTTGACCCAAGGTTTTGAATGGTATCATGTACCGACTGATTTAAATCCAGCAGATTTGGCATCGCGGGGTGTTGTTCTTTATCTGCCTGGTGGGAAGGTCATTCTTTCCTAATGAAGGATCCTCTTGAGTGGCCCGTGCAACCTCATACTTCACTTTCAAATTTACCTGAAGTAAAGGTTCTCCTAACTACTACAGACGACGCTTCAAGTATTTGTGATCCCATCGTCTCATCATCATCATCATCATATCAGCCGAAAGACGTCCACTGCTGGACATAGGCCTTCCCAAAGAGTGCCACAATGACCGGTCCTGCGCCACCCGCATCCAGCGGACTCCCGCGACCTTTACCAGGTCATCAGTCCACCTTGTGGGGGGCCTACCCACGTTGCGCCTTCCGGTACGTGGTCGCCACTCGAGAACCTTTCCGTCCCAACGGCCATCAGTTCTCCCATCGTCTCATTTGATCGATATTCTAGTTACATACGATTAAAACGAATTGACGCTTAGGTCTTCCGGTTCATACATAACAGTAGGGAACCAAATGCAAAATTAACAGGACCTTTGCTTGCTCAGGAGCTTAAAGACTCATTGGCCTTGTTAGTTAAAAAATGACAATCGCAGTCGTTTAACAAGGACATACAAAATTTAAGTGTATGCTGGCACAGGCTCTCAAAGATCTAACAGCTTCCACCTGTAAACAAAATAATGACTTAAGGAGTCGTTTGAGTACACCACGAGAGTTACCGACCTACTCAGGTGACGTTATGGAGTGGTTGAATTTCTAATAAGCCTCTATGATGAATCTACAGAGCTCTGTAACTACAGCACGAAAGAGAATCACTGGCGTTTGAGACAGTGTCTCATCGGAGCGGCACGAGAAGCGGTCCCCGCGCTACTTACAGCGGTTCGTCGCCCGACACCATCATGGCAACCCTCGAACTACAGTTTGGAAATCATGAGTGATATCAAGAAGTTACCTTCGCTGCCTCAGGATTATTATTGGGGACATTGTGAAATTTTCAATAAAGATTACGAACTTTGTAGCTGCTGTTAAAACACTTAAAAGAGATAAGTACCTACAGGGCGTCAGTATTCGCACAATTATCCTATCAAAGTTACCGACTGCCTTTTCACGAAATGATCCGATTACTATTATAAAAACAGAGAAACTAGATCGACTAAGTTGGATTTACTATCACAATTGTGTTCAAACAATCTATACATACTTATAGGTAGATTGTGCTTGTGTGTTTTAAAATTCAAGTCATAGGCATCGAAAATATTAAGCAACATTAGTAGGTAGATGTATTTTTAATTGTGTGTAATAAATGGATACATTTTAGGCCCACGATGCCACGAAAGTACAAAAAGAAAAGAAGGAGCGAAGGCTCAAGTGGTATCTTGGAAAGAAGAGGAACTACTAGCCGCTTTCCATGAGATGGACAATAAACAAATGATGTTGATTTGTTTAAAAAAGTATTATTACGAGACCAAATTAACGTTTTATTATAAATTTTAACTTATTTTATTCCATAGGGCATCTATCCTTCTTTGCATTTTGATTCTGAGGCATCTAAATATCCATACCTGCGAGGCGTCTATCCTCAAAAACATGTTCTCGAAAAACTTAAATTCTGCAAAAACTGTAATTATTAGGACAACAGCAACAAGTCATAGGGAAAGAAAAAAGATTAGACTAGCTTACTTCATTAAAATTATTCATGAATAGTTTTCGGAATTATATTATTATTATCCGGGTTTTACCCTACATATTCTATGTAGTAAAACTTTATTAGTAATTGTACGATATTGGGCATGAAAACGAATCTCTCTTTAAATGTGCATTCAAATTGACGCACATAGAAAACTGCCACAACCTCTTTTGTGACGGAACTGCATGAAATAATGCTCTATGTCACCTGCGAGCGGCCAGTCTACGAATTCGTCTGAAAACGCCGGCCGGCTCGGATCGCTGTAAAAACTAAAACTGAAAATGTGAAAATGTGAAAATATGAAAGTGGTGCATGTATCTGGAATCAGAAAGCCTATGGATAAATGTAAGTGAGGGGTGCCTGTCGTTCCTAAAAATTTTTGGCCGAGAATGTTTGGCATAATGTTGAGTGGCATACTACTTATTTAGCCTATTAATTTTTGCGCATACACATTTAAAAGTTCTAAAGTATGTTTATCCTAATATTGATTACTCGAACATCAAATTACCTAAAAAGTAATAATACTAATTTTCATTGTCATAGTAATTATTTTACCTATTATTAAATTAGCTAAAATTACACCACCAATACTATTTTTTCCCTAAATTTTATACTATTTTTAAACTGAGCAGAACCGACCTATATCTAGATAAATAAGATGGGTTCGTTAGTTGCCTTTTGCCCCTCAGGGCAGAAATAGGGGCCCCGCGAAGTGGGGCTCCGTCGACACGAGGGCGGGTCATAGCATAGGTTATTCAAGTATTAGTCAATCCTCAGCAGGGACAACCATCATTTACATCAATTAGATAGGTTCGGTAGTTGCCTTTTGTCCCTCAGAGCAGAAACAGACACCCCGCGCAGCGGAGTGGCGTCGACTCGCCGCGCGGCTATCAAACAACACACATAAGCGAACTCTGTTTTAGGTCGGTTAGTTTAGGGTTCACTTGTGTCCCTCAGACCAGAAATAGACACCCCGCGCAACGGGGTGGCGTCGACTCGCCGCACGGCTATCAAACAACACACAAGCGAACTCTGTTTTAGGTTAGGTTTCACTTGTGTCCCTCAGAGCAGAAAAAGGGGCCCCGCGAAGCGGGGTTCCGTCGACATGAGGGCGGGTCATAAGTAATTTAAGTAATAGGCCATTCTGACCAGATCCAATCTGCATTTAGATTCGGACAATAAATATTTAGGACAATCCATACATATGCGTAACAAAATGTATGCACAACATTTTTAGAACATTAAATATATCAGTAACATCAAAGTTATGCATATCAATCATTCTAAAAAAAAACTTCGACACAATAAACATTCGGACAACAAATATTTAGGACAATCGATATTAGGAACAACAATTTCGGCAAATAAAAAAGATGCACAACAATGTTTATGCCATACGTTATTTGGCATAAAGTTGGTATGCGACAAAATAGTAGGACCAACAATTTTATGCCACCCGATATAGACCCAGACATGCTACGCATTTTAATTATTTGGGTCACTGGGTCTGAGGACCTGAGTGATGGCATGGACATAGGGAGAGAGCGCAGGGCGCTGTCCGTGCGGTGCAATATGTTGGCTCGTAGGTTTGCACGTTGTAGCGACGAGGTTAAGCTGACGTTGTTTCGAGCCTACTGTCAGTCTTTCTACACGTGCAGCCTATGGGTCCATTATACTAAGCGCACGTACAGCGCACTGCGCGTGCAGTACAATAACGCATTCAGGGCGCTGTTCCGGCTGCCGTGGAGCTGCAGCGCGTCCGGCATGTTCGCCGCGGCGCGCACCGACGACTTTCACGCTATTATGCGAAACCGGTGTGCCTCCATGCTTACCCGCCTGCGCACGACCACAAACAGCATCCTGGACGTGTTTGCTGACAGGTGGAACACTCCCGTGATGAAGAGGTGGTAGGCCCTTCACTGTCTTAATTATAAGTAGTTTAGTTTAATATTTTAGTTATGGTTATTATTGTATACTTACCTTATTGTTATTATTAAGTTTTGCCTATTTTAATCTTTTGAATATTCATTTTAGACGATCTGACATATTATTTCTAAATGTTGATATGCTTATGTTTTACTTAATTTTCTTATAGAAAGAAAGAAAGAAAGAAAGAAAAAAATTATTCGTGGCAAAAAAAAAAGACAGACTGTGGAGTGGACACGTACGCACATACACATTTGCCACGAAATGGTCACAACTCAGCGTAATGCTGGCAACGCCAGCGCTGGTCTTCCGTTGTGGCCATTTGGTGAGGTGAGGACGGAACAATGACGCCACGATCACACACAAGGACAAATGGCAAATTACAAAAACATTACAAATAACGAAGAACACAAACTCATTAAAAATAAAAATCAATAAATAAAAACAAAAAAAGACACCTGCCACTTAATTTTTAAAAAGAAAAAGAGAAAAGGTACTACAACTATGGCTTATCTATGGTAAATTTGGGTTGACAATTATTGACATTACATAACTACCGGTGACAACTAACGCGTGTTGATGCAAAACATTCTGTGAAAACAAGTAAACGTTGACCATTAAAACTAAAACTATACTATGAGGCTTACTGCTAAACCAGATACTACAACATGGAGTAATATTCGAAGAATTTAAACAAAGAACAGTAACAGCTAACTACAAAACATTCTACATTCTACATTCTACATACTTATAAACCTAATGATTTAATAATTTATTGGGTATTAGTATTGAAATGTGATAAAATTTATATTTTAACAATAGGTTAAGTTAAAATGTTACTAACCGATATGGAACTTGTTCTGAAATAAATGTTTTCATTCATATGTGTATTTTCTTTTTCAAACAATGTATTTTATGAATTGCTCAACGTGGCTGCCAGCAACTTCCACGCTATAATACAGTGGGCACTTTAGATTTAGTTTAGTTTGAACTTGGATTTTTATATTTAGTTTTATTACAACACAACATAAATGCTCTTTTCTCAAACATGTTAATATGACGAAATGGAGACATGAAGTTTCTTATTTAAGCCTCCCTACATTCTTTTTAAAATCATTATTGCCCGCTACCTTTCCTTTTTAAATTTTCTTACTTATATTAAACTGACAAAGGAAAACTTACATACTGCCAATCACCACTAGACTCCGTAAGCATACTTGCGACATAAAAAAACTGATGATTTATTGATTTACTAGCTGTGGCCCGCCACTTCGTCTGCGTAGAACTTGTCGTAGAAAAAATATGTTTAATTATCGCTGTCCCAAACACACTTCTACGAGGGATGATTTACGAGATAAAAACGATCCTTTATCCTTTCAAGGGTCTCAAATTATCTGTACGGAAAATTTCATCTAAATCCGTTCAGGGATTAAGCCTAGCAGTGTAATGAGAACTTTAAATGCCCTTAAGGGATGAATTTCAAAAAACACTATAATTAGTTTTCTTGTTTTTAAGCAAACAGTATAAATCCGAAGTTACAAATCACTTACTATAAAAAAGTTCTTGCTCTCTATACAACCTACAAACCCCCTTTTAACCCTCTTAGGTGATGAATAAAATTAAACGCTGAAATCGTTTTCTAATCTTTAAGCAAACAGTCCAAAATCTAAGTAAAAAATCGCTTACTTTAAAAATATCTTGTTCTCCGTATAAACTTTAAACCCCCTCTTAACCCCCTTAGGGGATGAATTTCAAAAAATGATAAAATTAGTTACACAAACCTTTATACAAACCTTGCACCCCTTTTTAACCCCCTTGGGGGTGGAATTTCCTAATACGCTGAAAGTACTTTTTGTATTCTAATAAATAATCTGTCTACAAAGTTTCAAATCTCTACCTCAAAAAAAGTGTTTCTCATACAAACCTTGCACCCCTTTTTAACCCCCTTAGGGGTGGAATTTTCTAATACGCTGAAAGTACTTTTTATATGCTAACAAGTAATCTTTCTACAAAGTTTCAAGTCTAGATCAAAAATAAGTTTCTCCTATGTAAATTTGCACCCCTATTTAACCCCGTTACGGGTGGATTTTTCAAAAACGCTGTTATTTTTGTGTTCAAATAAGTAATCTGTCTACAGTTACAAGTTTTTAGCTCAAAAGGAACATCACGTAACTAGTTTCTAGCAAGTTTTTTTAATACTTATATGTATATTGTTTAATAATTAACGACCGCAATATAAATGCCAAAAAATTACTACTTACTATACCTCAGTCCATTTATCATTAGAATTTTAACTGATTCGCACGAAGCGCTTTGCTTCCAGTTTCCCCGCGACGACAGCCAAAGAGTGGAACTCACTTCCGGCAAACCTTTTCCCAGTTACATATAATATAACTTGGATATTTTCAAGGTGAGAGTGAATTCAGCTCGGTTGGGCGGCATTCAATAAGTTAGACGACATCCTCAAATCCGTTGACGTTCCACAATGCCTAAAGACTCGTCTCTATAATCAGTGTGTCCTGCCCACAATGACATATGGTGCTGAGACATGGACGCTCACAAAGGAGGCTGTGCATAAAGTAAGGGTGGCACAGAGAGCCATGGAGCGCGCCATGCTCGGTATTAACCTACAAGACCGAGTGAGGAATACTGAGATCCGACGTCGCACTAAGGTGCGTGACGTCGGAGAAGTCATAACCAAACTCAAATGGAGTTGGGCAGGACATATTGCCAGGCAGCGTGACGGTAGGTGGACCAAAACGTTAACGGATTGGTGGCCACTAACAGGAAAAAGAAGCGTCGGTCGTCCACCGGCACGATGGGTTGACGACGTAAACAAGACCGCGGGTCATCTCTGGATGAGACTAGCACGGGACCGGGATAAGTGGCGTACTCGAAGAGAGGCTTATGCTCAGCAGTGGGCGATTAAAGGCTGAAAATGATGATGATGATGATGAGAGTGAATAGGCACTATCACCACTTACCATCAGGCGAGATAGTGGCCAAATGCGTACCTATACGTAATAATAAATAAATCACAACATAATTAAAGGCATATCCACTAACAGACATAGTAGTAAAAGGAAATACATTTATGTATTTTACACGCGTGCGTGCGTATGTGTGTGTGTGTGTGTGTGTGTGTGTGTGTGTCTGCCTGTATGTGTGTGCCTGATTGTATGTAATATGTTACAATACTCATGTTTTTTTGAGATGTGATGTTAATTTTATTTTATTAGCCCAGGTTTATGATATGTTTACTATCAAATAATAAAAAAAAACCTGTATTTTATGGATAATATACATTATTTTATGTCAGGTAGGAAGTTAAGTAGTCAGGAAAGATTCAGTAGCATCATAATGATTATTTAGCTTTGTTTATTTTACAATAGAAGAATATTTTAATTCGTGCAAAATAAACGTCATGTAGAGGTACGGTCGAGGTCAAAAATATGTTTACACTTTTGCACCTTATTACAAGGCAATAAGGTGCAAAAGTGTAAACATATCTTTGACCTCGACTGTACAAGTAGTTTGATTTTTATAAAAGGAAAAAAATAGTTTACTCTACATTTTCTTGGACTTGCGGGTTTCTCCAGATCATAAATTTGCGGGCACCGCTGACTTCGAAGGTCACGCCGTGTTTTCGTCCAAATTCTTCGAGATTAACCTCTAAGACAGTCTCCCAGTTTTCTTGTTCGGCAACCTTCTGCATTGCTATGGACGTCATGAGAGCACCAGTAGCAGCAACGTTGTGTGCCAAGCATGCCATACGCCTAAGGATAGGTACATTATTTATATTAGCAATTTCCTCTTTTGAGATACTCATGATAAAATACGCACAAACCAGGAATTCCATTAATTCCTCACGTGAGTTTAACTTTCGTTGAGTATAGGTACTTAGAAATAAGTTTCAGTCAAAAATTTCATTTTTGGTACAAGCTTTTATTGCCGACTGTACGTTTCTGTATACCATCATCAACTACTCATTGAGACGATTCTAACGAACCCAAACTCAACGGGGTTACGTCGGTTAAGTACTGAATTCTCATGCCCACCTTCTGTCTCCATCATCAGATCAGCTCGATGGTACCATAATATTGAATTGTCAGCCAAACTATACTTATACCCAAAATTTCAGCTCAATCGGTCACCGGGAAGTGGGTCAAATTTAACTTGCAAGATTTGTCCCATACTAACATACTAACAGGGCCATTCCCATGGCCACCTTCTGTCTCCATCATCAGATCAGCCCGATGGTACCATAATATTGAATTGTCATCCAAACTATACTTATACCCAAAATTTCAGCTTAATCGGTCACCGGGAAGTGGGTCAAATTTAATTTGCAAGATTTGTGCCATACATACTAACAGGGCAAGTTAATATAAAGCTTCTAAAACTATACTATGAGAAAAAATTCCTTGTTCTTCGAATTTATAGAAAAAAATACTAACAAAAGACTTAACAAATTGGACCCCTAGAGTCCAAAGAAAAAGAAAAAGAGGAAGACAAAGACAACGATGGTCTGACGACATTAAAAATATAGCGGGCCCTTTAGGTACCACACAGCTATAAATAGAGAAGAGTGAAAGATGAGTGACCCAAAGGCACGGGGCAAGGGGCGTGTCTTTGTGACACAAATGTCACAAAGACACGCCCGCATTTCATAAATATAATATGTAGTTGTTCACACACACACACACATGCGTGGTCATACATTTCAATCAGTAAGTGAACAATCAATCACCCCCTGTTTTCCTATGCTTAGGGTTGAAATTTTTATTTAAAATTTATGTGGGACCAACTTCGAGGTATAAGCTTTCTAATAAAAAAAGAGTTATCCAAATCGGACTACTCTGTAAAAAGTTATGCGTGGTCATACATTAAAAAAAAATACGCGTTGACTTGAGAACCTCCTCCGTTTTTTTCGTCGGTTAAAAAGTGGATCGTTTGCCAGTGTTAGTATCCGGCGATGGCCACGATAAGCTCCTTGGAGTGCCAAACCTAACAGCTGGTACAGGTGAAAATGAAGCTGACGCTGTGCATAGTTTATTGGAGCAATGGAATTTTATCGAATCTGTACTAGTACAAGCCACGAAAAAAGTAGCCTGTATAATTATATACTTGTCGAGAGGATGATTGGCCGTGAGCTTTTGTGGTTAGCTAGCCAACATATTTTGGAATTAATACTAGTTAGCCAAGGTAGGTAGGTAGGTAGAGGTACAACATATCACCGCCCAAAGAATCTGGAACTTCTTAGAGGCAACGGGTCTGAACGGTGAAATATAAACAAAGGGCTGCCACAATATATCACCTGCTGGTCGAAGCGGCATATAAAAGCCCACAATAACACAATAATAATAATAGCTAAGGTGGTTACCTTATGCTTTGGCCCTTCCAGCTCTCGAGATATCCGTTTATTTCATAACAGGCTGGTATTTCAAAACTTTGGATTTAACCTCGTAAGTCCCCGCGTACTTGTACAAGTACAAACTAGGCATGGTAGTTCAGACCTGATAATGAAACTGCATAGCACGAATAACTGCCTAATAATAATAATAAATATAAGGGGACAATCTTACACAAATCGCACTAGCCCCATAGTAAGCTCAATAAGGCTTGTGTTACGGGTACTAGACGACGATATATTTAATAGATAGAAATACTTAAATACATAGAAAACATCCAAGACTCAGAAACAAATATTCAAGCTCATGCTGCTAATGTACTTACCCAAGTACAAATTCTTCATTCCCCATGTACCGGCTAATTTTTTTATCTCGATCTGCAGCACTATTCTTGGTTTGTACTTGGTATAGTACATCCAACAGATATGAATACTGCTATTGAAAACACACAGGACTTACGAGGTTAAATCAGTCTGGGACAATATAGAACGAGACAACTTTCAATCTTTGCCAGCAAATTCCACCATTGGAGATTTTTTGGAGCCGATATTGAATGTTGGCTAAATAAGTATTCCAATGAAAAAAACAGTCAGAAGAATATGAGGGATGATTACTTGGAGTTTTAGTTTTAGTTTATTATATCTCAGTATACAAATTTCACATAACACATTACGTTTGCTTATGCTACTCGTCGTATAGTGATCGTTATAAATACAGTCATAATAACTTAAAAAATGCGGAATAATAAACAATGTGCAGCGTATAAACAATAGTACATTGTTGCCCAGGTATAGAAAGTAAGCAATAGATGGACGAGTTAGTTCGCGGGCCGAGCCGCAGGTGAGGCCCGCGAAGATACGAGTCCATCTATTGCACTTTCTACCGAGGCATTTACTATGTGCTTTTCACGCCTAATGTAAGGAAATAAAACAGGTTGAGTACACAGTTTAATTAAAAGTAATATTGATATTCGCATTAGGGCAGTTGTGGAATGACAAGGAAATGTTTTTTCCCGGAACATTTATGTTAGTATTTTGTGTCATTTCGGCCGGTATGGAGTGTGATGCTGATGGGATATCATCGAATGATGCAGGATGAGGTGAATTTGACAGTAAGGTTTCCTTAGGTGTTGATGGTCCCGCTTTCGTATCTGCTGATGTAGACGGACGAGCACGTAAATTTATCGCTTCATTAATTTGGTGGTTGACTTTGACTATATTTTCTACTGAGTCTGCTATGTATCCTTCTGCCACGTTATCCGATGTCCAACCGCCATGCCTTTTCAATGTGGTTAAATTGGCACCGGAGTCTGCTAGCAGAGTTGCCGAGGTTCTTCGAAAGCAGTGACCGGTGTAAGATTCAGCGTCCGGTAGCTTCAAATAGGCCGCAATCGTTTTTGGTATAGGACCAAGTTTATGCCGGCCTATAGGCCGGCATAATACCATTAACATAATTTAGGAAAAATCTATCACATCCCGCGTTTTCCGGGCGGAGGTTTTGATATTTTTTGACAATTTCCAAAAATTCATCACGAATGATAAACGACCGACCAATTTTTGTTTTAGTGTTTTTCAGTTTGACCAAAATCATATCGTGGTGTTCTTCAATGTCATCGATTTTTATATTCATTAATTCAGCTGTCCTGCATGCCCCATTTACTTCAAATATTAAAATGACCTGTAATAATGATAATAATTTGGTTGATACAAAATATATTAAGCAACGGAAAGGAAAAATAACCATCGGTCACGTTGTGAAATAACTTACCTTTGTTGCTAGAAACACTTCATCAGGTCCATCTCTCAAGAAACTTTCAACATTTTCCGCTGTCAAGACTTTTGTTTTTTTTGATTAAAAGCCTTCTGATAGCCTTTTCAATAGAGTTAGTAACTTGGTGTAGTTTTTGATATTGATGTTGTGCTCCGTATTAAGCGTTGCCTTTAGCATTGAATAAAGGAGTGACGTCACGGACGCCATACGACGTACGCGCTTACTATTGCCGCCGTTCATATAAAATAAAACGAGTTGCTTTATGCTTTGCAAATACGCTAATTTACTTCGCGTTGGTGTAAATATTGACAATTATCATTTGCGTAATTAAAGGTGCAGTGACAAAGCCTAAAAGTGATAAATAAAAGTTAAACACAGACGAGTGCTGCGACATCTACCCGCAGTGACAAAAAGAAAACAAAAAGACAAAAAATCAATAAAAAACAATGAAAAACGGCAAGTGTGGGGCTTGTGCTAAATTTATTGGGCGCACTGGCATCGTATCATGCCCAAAATGCAGCGGTCAGTACCACGGTGCTTGTGTCGGTGTCTCAGTTGGAGCAGTGATCCCCAAGGACTGGGTCTGTCCTAATTGCCAGCGCTTCCAGCCGAGAGACAACCGCTCCGACACGCCCGTTAAAGGCCTGCCGGGCCAATCGTCTTCTGCTACGCCAGCCGCCGCTCCGCTCGCCACCGACCAGCCCGCTGCTGCCGCTCGGCCCACCTCCGCTCAGGCCACCGTCACCCAGCCCGGCGCCGCACTGCCCGCCTCCACTGTGGACTCGCTGGAGGTGGGCACGGGCATGCCCGACTCTCCTGTGTCCTTTGGCGGGGGGGACATGGCCCGTGCGCTTGCTGAACTGAAACGGTTCATCGGCGTGGAGTTCTATACCATTAGACAGGAGCTGAAGGAATTTCGCGACGAGTTTCAGGAGATGAGAGCGCACCTGTCCGATTTTAACGAGAGGATGGATCGTTTGGAGGGCCGAGTCGATGCTATTGAGAAGCAGGTCGTAGATGGGGCTGCGTCAGCCGCTACCCGAGTTCTCGAGGAAGCCGTTGCAAACCTTCAAATGGAGCTGAACGATCGGGATCAGGAGCTCCTGTCTAACGACGTCCAGGTGACGAACGTCCCGGAGGAGCCTGGTGAGAGCGCAGCCGGCCTAGCCACACGGATCTGCGCAAAGCTGGGCGTGGAGTTGGACGTGCGCGACGTGGTATCTGTGAATCGCGCCGGGCGGGTGCGCGAGGCTGGC
This sequence comes from Epinotia bilunana, assembly GCA_947049275.1. Taxonomy (NCBI): domain Eukaryota; kingdom Metazoa; phylum Arthropoda; class Insecta; order Lepidoptera; family Tortricidae; genus Epinotia; species Epinotia bilunana. The sequence continues at coordinate 2,887,566 of OX346270.1, read as the reverse complement.
CGGCCGCGGCCTCTCGTGCTGCGCCTGGCACGCCGCACCGTCAAGGACGAGCTGCTGCGGGGCGCGCGCACGCGCCGCGGCGCCACCACCGAAGGCCTGGGCCTGGCCAGCGCGCCGCAGCGGTTCTACGTGAACGAGCGGCTGACTAGCGCCAACCGACAGCTGTTCCAGCGGGCCCGCGAGGCCGCGCGCACCGCCGCCTGGCGCTTCGTGTGGACCCGCGACGGCAGGATCCTTGCCCGCAGGTCTGAGGGCCAGCCAACTCATCGCGTGCGCCGGTTAACAGATATGCACATTTTTTTGCCATCCGAAGTCAAAACCGGTCCTTAGTTGTTATTGCTTTTGTTCATTTTGTTGTGAAGTCCTGAAATTGAATGTTTCGTTGTTGATCTTTGTTTGTAACTCGTATCTTGTAAACTGTATACTTTTAAGAAAATACCGTTCTTACCGGTTTGTTGTGGCCTTTATACTTGTTCTGTTGTTGCTATGTGTTGTCGCGGGAGTGGGCCGACAAATGTGCCTCGAACCGTCACGTGTTTCAGCCTGGAAACGATCACCTTGTATAAATATTTCCGTTTATAGTTTATCTATGTATATATATGTTATCGGTCTACGCTATCACTTTTTATTTACCACTTTGTGTTGCACTTATTTTATACTTTTATCTCCTTGCATTGACTCACTTACCTGTATGCAGTTATCCATTTGCTATTGTTATTTTAACTTGTTAGCTCGTTCTCGTTTTTATGATGTCGCGGTTTAATAATTTGAACGTTGGATTATTTAATGCTGGTTCCCTAGGTACGGGCCACGATGAGCTGATTGCGACTATAACAGATACGAACGCAGACATTATTGCCATAAACGAGTCGTGGCTTCGGGCTGGCGAGGAAGGACGTGCTCCCGCCGTGCCTAATTACCGACTACGTCACGTTCCCCGGCCGGTCGAAATATGTGGAGGACGGGGTGGGGGCGTCGGTTTCTTCCTGCGCCGGGGCCTCAACGCACGCACACTACCACATCCTCCCGCTGCGCTCGTAGAACAAATGTGGTTGAAAACAATAATTAACGGCAGACATTTAATAATAGGAACCGCCTATCGACCACCACGGCTAGATGTTGACACTTTTTTTGATGCCATTACTGACTCAATAACTTCTTTTGTTAAATACGATCGACTAATTTTACTTGGTGACTTTAATATAAATTATACGGACAAGAACGACAGAAAATTTAAATGTTTGACACAATTTCTGACAACGGTTGGCCTGACACAACATGTACGCGACCCGACTCACTTTACGGAACACAGCCAAACAACTATAGACCTTATTTGCTCCGACGCTCGTGTTGTGTCTGTAGACGTGCAGCATATCCCGGACCTAGGGAGACATGCATTCATCACAGCCGAGTTTGACATTAAAAAGCGGAAACCGACACCTAGACGTATTACTTATAGACCTCTGAAAGACATAAACTTGACTGAATTTAACAATGACCTTGACACCATCAACTGGGAACAAATTTTATTACTTAAGGACGTAAATGATATGGTTAGACTATTTAACTCATTGCTACTTGGACTTTTTGACAGACACGCGCCGGAAAAGACGATAGTTGTGAAGGAGGCACTTAAACCATGGCTTACGAGCAACGTTCGGCTCATGATGCGGCTCAGAAACGAGGCTCACGCTCGTTACAAACGAACCCGAAACGATGTTCACAAGCGGTATTACCTCGACCTGAAACACCTTGTGATAGAAGCCATCTATAGCGAGAAACGTGCCTTCTTCACGCACCATATCAATGACATGACTGACCCGAAGTCTCTCTGGAAAAACTTAAAGCGCACTGTTCTTCCAGATTCACAGTTGCAGACTGACCTCCCGGTACAATTTGATGACCCTGATTTGATCAACCGTCATTTTCTCAATATACCTGGAAAACAGGACGTGACTTTATCTGACTTGACTTTTTTTGAATTTTATAGACATAACGACAAAACTTTCACGCTTTCGGCTACCACTGCTACTGCCGTCACAAAAATAATTAAGTCAATTAGAACTACGGCAAAAGGACTGGACTCAATTGATATTGACATGTTACTTCTGACATTACCGAGAACTACAGACGTACTGACTTACATTATTAATAAGAGTATTCTTACTATGACTTTTCCGGCTGACTGGAAAATCGCTCAGGTGAACCCGTTACCTAAAAAACCAAACCCCACTGATGTGTCTCAACTGCGCCCTATAAGCATTCTTCCTTGTGCATCAAAGATAATTGAACGGGTAGTTTGCGAACAGCTGTCCGATTACCTGGAGAAAAACAGCATACTTCCTGAACTGCAGTCGGGTTTTCGCAAGGGTCGGTCGACAGCTACTGCGTTGCTCGATGTAGTCGACAACATCTTACAGGCTCGCGATGCTGGTAAAAGTACCTTTTTAGTTCTTTTAGACTTCTCCAGGGCCTTCGACTGCATTAGCGTACCTCTTCTATTATCCAAGATGTCTTATTACGGGTTTGATGTCAATGCAACCAAATGGTTCAGTAGCTATTTGTCTGGCCGTGCGCAGGCAGTTGCGTTGCGTAAGGTGGATGGTGGTGCTCTGCGGTCCTCTGTTTGTACTGTGACGAGAGGAGTACCGCAGGGTTCGATACTTGGTCCCCTGCTCTTTATACTGTATAGCGCTGACATCACAAACAGTATAAAAAGCTGTAAGTATCACCTGTACGCGGACGACGTGCAACTTTATTTTTCTAGCGCGCCGTCAGACACTTCTGCTGCCATAAACACAATTAATGCGGACCTTGATCGTATTTCCTCTTGGGCGGAGAAGAACTGCTTAGTTCTTAATCCTAGCAAGTCGAAGTATGTGGTTTTCGGGTCAAAACATCAAATCCGTAATACCCTTAATTCCCTTGATGCTCTGACTTCCGGGAATGTTGCCGTCATGGGCGAACCAATAGAACAGGTGGTAGAAGCAACCAACCTCGGCCTTCTTATGGACGGGAATTTGCGCTTTGAGAACCACATACTAAATGTTGTGGGTAACTGCTTCTATCGCCTTAAAGTTCTATATAATATACGTGATTACCTTAGTGTCGATTTGCGTGTCGACCTATGTGAATCACTCATATTATCTAGATTAAACTATTGCGATGTCGTGTATGATGGGTGCATTACTGGCCGTTCGAAGAGGCTAATACAACGAGTGCAGAACGCATGCGCTCGTTTTTGTTTCCGAGTCCCTCCCCGGTCCCACATCACTCCGTACTTGAACGCCGCTAACTTGTTGAACATGCCTGCACGCCGGCGCCTGCACCTGGCCACTCTGCTCTTCGGGGTGGTAAAGCATGAAACCCCATCTTACCTATTTCAAAAACTGGTATGGTCAAAAAGTGCGCGCAGATTCAAGGCAATGGCCCTGATACCTATGCACCGAACCGCTGCTTTCCGAGGTAGTTTCAAGTTTGCGGCGTCTAAGTGCTGGAATGATATCCCTCCCCCTATCCAAGGGGCGCTTAGCAGATACACCTTTAAGCGTATGCTTAAGGGTTATTTGTTGACGCTCCAGAAATCGATATCCTAATCCAGCACTGTGACAGCAAAAATATGCCAATTAGTAATTTTGAAATTTTTATTTTATTTACTTGTTGTTTTAAAAGTAAGAATGAATTTGAATGTCGAATGTTATTTTTTTTTTTTAATTATATTGATGCTGCATGTAGGTAGTACGTACACAGCTCTCACCTGGTTTTTAAAATTATATTGATTTCTCTCTCGCCTATCCCAATAGTATATTAGTATAGTAGTTTATATATATATTAAATTGTATGACGTTTCCGTGAGTCACCAACGGTGCTGGCTGAAAATCAGCGCTGCAGGTGTCTGACACCTCAGCATAATGCTGAGCCAGTGTCCGGTTCACTGCCGCAGAGACACACTTGTTTCATGTTTCATGTGCTTTTCTTGTTTATTTTATTATTTAATAACCATGTGTGTCCTGTGTGTTTGTGAATAAATGTATCTTTCTTTCTTTCTTTCTTTCTTTCTTAAATGCCCCATAAAGTGGAGGATTTATATTTATTCGAGAGTTCATCAAAATACGTCAGCATTACACTTTCAGAGAAAGAGTTTGTTTTTTTATTTATTTGCCATGTCTTGAAATTTTCATACACTTTCTTATATTTATCTCGGGATTTAATGGGCAATAAATTTCGAATCACTGACTTTGCAGTGTTTTGAATTTCCGGCGGTGTAAGATCCATTTCCGTACTCGTGTCACTCATTGTTATTTATTTTTATTTCAAATCGTACAGAATATACACAATTATCTGAATGTTTGTTTCCGATCTAAAGAACAGACAGAAGAAATTTTCCTTCCCGCCTTTTCAAATTTTTTATTTATACTTTTTTTAAGCATGCAAAGGCGTTTTTCACATACTTAAATAAAAAACGCTTACAATCGCAAAAGTACACATTCATTGAGGTAATTTGACGTTTTAATTTTTTAATTAAACGCACAAATGTAATGTTGCTCTAATAATTTTGTTATTTTCTGAACGAGTTACTAATGTCAAAAATAATCGACCAATAGCAGAGTAGAAAGTAAAAAGGCCGCTAAACACTACACTTTACTTTGCAAATCTACATTGTTTGACTGTTTTTGAATTGTACTACTAAGAACTATTTTCTATTCTCATTTCAATCCATCTTTGGCCATATTTCCGAGCAGTGGCGTGAAAAATATATAGCCGCACTTCAAATTATGTTATAATATTAATAAATGTTGCGATGTCATGTGAATACAGAGATAAAAAGTCACAACGAATTAAAAAGAACAGAAAAATTAAAACCAACGATGTTGTACCTGAATGCAGGTACCAATCATAACATGTCACAAAGTAATAATGAAAAATAGAAATGCGGTACCCATGAAGTACCTATCAACTAACTATATAAGCCATATACCGCAATAATGTTGGGGGGATGATGCCGAAAATATACATATAATAAACTTCCACAAAAGGTAATAGACATGCCTCTCATTAACTTCAGACGAGCAATTTTACATTATCTAGGGGAATGTAATTATTATAGCGTCAATGAACACCTAGCTTATACGAACGACATTGATGAAAGAATTTGAATTTACTTTAATTTTATTTTTAAATAATTTTAGTATCATAGTGATTGTATCAATTTAAATATTTTAATGTGTGTTTTAATGATATTAACAGTCTTGACATTGAAGCATATTAATACTGACATTTTTTTTCAGCTGTTTTTTGATTTTGTCAGCTGACGTGTGGCCCCACAATGCAAGAATTAAGGAATGGTTATTTCGTCGAACCTGGCAGCGTAAAACGCAGTAAACCTGTATTCGGAGACAATCGACTTTCTCACTCACTAACCAGACCCATTACACACATTATTTATCAGAATGTTAGAGGCTTAAACTCTAAACTCAAACATTTCAGACAGAACTTTCTCTGTCCAAACTGTGATATCGTCGCAGTAACCGAATCCTTTCTCACGGAATCTGTCGATGACCCAGAAGTCGTTAGCTCTGAGTGGAGTCTGTTGCGACGGGACCGTGCTACCGGTGCACGTGGCGGAGGCGTGCTACTTGCCTGTCGCCCAGGCATAAAAACGACGCGACGCAAGGAGTTCGAGACCCCTGATGGCGAAGATCTTTGGGCCACATTAAGGATAGGTGAAACTCTCTTACATATTTGTGTAGCATATATTCACCCGAGTGCTTCTGACGATGTGTTTATGACATGGTTTCAAAAGGTGGAATCTGTAATCGGGACACTAAATGATAATATCATTATTTTAGGAGATCTTAATCTGAATCCGTTGTATACTTCTCAGAATGTTTTACATTATTATTGTTACTTTCTCACTGTATCTGGCTTGAAAGAGATGAACGAAGTGGAAAATATGTATGGAGGTAAGCTAGACGTGGTGCTTGTGACAGAACGAGTTCGAATTACCGGTATTAAGGAAATTGAGGGTGGCGGACTAGTACCAAAACGTGATGCATACCACCCGCCATTAGATATCGTCCTCTACCTTGACCGCGGTCAAGAAGGATCTGGCTTCGTTGACCCGAGCAATGTAGCCTCTGAGCAGGATTGGAATTTTGCGAAGGGTGACTACAATTTTCTGTATAAACTTGTATCCCAAGTTTCTTGGCTAGAGGTGCTCGACACAGAGGACGTTGATAAAGCAGTTGACACCTTCTACAATATTATGTATGGCCTCTTTGATGACGTGTTTCCCCGTAAGAAGCGTCCTAAAGGACGTTCTAGATGTTATCCAGTCTGGTTTACTAAAGACATTATCAATGACATTACTCGTAAGGCGAGTCTCCACAGGGAATGGAAGCGCACTAATGATGTTGTTATTTATAGAGAATTTTCTGAATTACGTGCTGGTATAAAGCAACGACTAAATAATGCTTACGACAAATACGTCAATGGTTTGCAAGCCAAAATCTGTCAGAATCCTCGTGCATTTTGGAAGCATATAGGCAGCTTGAAGTCGAAGGGTGGTTACGAGTCGAGTGTTCAATACGATGGACAAGAATATGTAGGTAAGGAAGCAGCTAATGCATTTGCAAAATTCTTCTCGAGTGTCTTCTTACCCGATGCTCCATTGCTTGATCATAACTCCGCAATATCCAGCGATAGCTCTCGTTCAGCAAACTATGTGCATGTCGAGTCTATAGCCCCGACTGACGTGGAGGCAGCTATTCGGCGACTAAAGCCTCGAAGTTCAGCAGGGCCAGATAATTTTCCTGCCTTTATACTGAAAGGTTGTAAAGATCACTTCCTCGTGCCCATGCTTTATATTTTTAATTTGTCTATTTCATCAGGTGTGTATCCTAAACGTTGGAAGCTCACGCGAGTTACTCCTATACCTAAGTCTAGTGACACATCTCGCGTTGACAACTACCGTCCTATAGCTATACTCTCTTCATTGGCAAAAGTTTTTGAATCTGTCCTCCAGAAATTAATTTCTCCCCAGTTAAAACCATTTTTAAGCGATTCACAACACGGCTTCCGATCAGGACGATCTATTAACACTAACCTTCTGACTGCTACAAATATAATATCTGAGCACTTAGATAAAGGGTGTCAAGTTGATGTGCTCTACTTCGACTTCAAAAAGGCCTTTGACCAAGTCGATAACGATATTTTGCTCAGTAAACTATGCCATATCGGCTTCTCACCAAGACTGTTAAAACTGTTTGCCAATTACCTGAGTGGTAGGCAGCAGTTTGTAAGGCATGGGTGCTTTGTGTCGTCACCCTATTCCACTAAATCCGGTGTTAGTCAAGGATCTATCCTTGGACCACTCTTATTTGGCGTTATGGTCAATGACCTTGACTCAGTACTCAAACACACCAAGTGTCTTCTTTACGCAGATGACCTTAAACTTATGCATGGTGTCCAGCAAATGGCAGATTGCACAGCAATACAGGAGGATATAAATTCAGTCCTACAATGGAGTACATCGAATAAGCTGCATTTCAATGTTCCCAAATGCTGTGTTATGTCCTTCACTCGTTCGGTGAAGCCTATTACTGCCCAATATATGCTGAGATCGGAAGTCATAACTCGCGTAACAACTGTTCGAGACCTCGGCGTTATTTTTGATATGTCTCTTACATTTCATGACCATATCAAGCGGCTAGCTACTGATTGTTACAAGCGACTGGGATTTGTTATTAGAAATGCGTGTGATTTTAATGATCCCAGAGCAATCACGCTGCTGTACACGGCCCTTGTCCGGAGTAAGCTTGAGGTGGCAAGCATCATATGGAACCCAGCTGAAAGTACTTACGCCTTATTATTGGAGAAAGTACAGAAAACCTTCCTGAGGTTTATGTATAAGAAACTGTACTCCCTCTACCCTTTCTTGTACCCTACCAAGTTCCTGCTAGGTTCTCTGGGCTTTAATTCTCTTGAAGTAAGGCGTAACTACAATCTTCTGGTGACCACGTGCAGAATCTTACGTGGCGACACCGACTGCCCGGATCTAGTGGCACGAGCCGTAAAACTCACTATACCTTTTGTGCCCAAAGCAGTCCTGCGACCGAGACGTCACACTCTCCTGGCAGTCCCATCAACTCGTACTGTAGCACACAGAAACTCCCCTGCTATTCGGGCACTAAAACTGTTGAACTCGCTTCTGTCACAAGCACCTGAATGTGATGTATTTGCTAGTCGATGGGCGAATGTATGTCACATGTGTCTGAGATACTGCGAGACGATGGATGTTTAAATATTATGGTTTTTTCTTTTTCTTTTTCGGTTTTTACATGTTAATAATTATAAATTGTACAGTGCTTTGGTTTCTTACTGTCAACTGTATAAATTTTGTATGATTACATAAATAAATTGTAATTATATAAATTTAAACATAAACAATTACATTATATAGATTTGCATGCCTACTTTTATAAGGTCAGACATGATATGGACTTTCTGCGTTTTTTTCTACACGAACACACACACACGCACACGCGCACGCGCACGCGCACGCGTTTTGAAACTACAAACACACACACACACACACGCACGCACACACACACACACACACACACACACACTTTTAAAAGAATAGCAGCAGCCTTTTTCTAATGATTACATCGCTTACGAATAAACAACATATCTACCGCAAATATTAGTATTAATGATTACTTGTGTATCTACACTATTTACCATAAATAAGTCAGACTTTCAAAAACTTACCGTGTTTTCAAAAACTCCGTCCCAATGCCTAATTTCCTGAATTCAGGGTGGACACTAATGTCTCTATCATCGTAAAACTCAGAAATATGCAGTTCTTCCATTCGCTTATGAAAATAAGACAGTATCTCCATCAAATTGCAATATGTCTTCATTTCCTCCGTTTCTGGCTGGAAAACAAAATATTTACATACATCGCATACATATTGTGCCGACTAGGCACATTCTCTAATAGAGATTAGATATTGAATAAAACGTGTATAAGATTAGCGATAGATTAAGTACGTGCGAGATGTATGAATGATTATGCATGTAGGTACTTGTATATACTCGTATGTATAGAATAGAAATAACTAATGTATAGACAGTACTTCAGTCTCTCTCTGAGTGTGGGCTGCCATAAACCCCTCTGGGGTGCCACACTCACCCTCGCTACTCCCTCCCCCATCAACATTCTAATTATTGCCAGGCAGTGGCCACTATCTTCAACCACCAAACCTGCTGCCTGGCAAACATATCATCCCTCCCCTCCCCTACTCTTCACACAAATATCTGCCCTTCCGGGGATTTGAACCAAAGACCGTCAGCTTTTCAGGCAGGGTTGGGACCTTGCCTCCTGAGTAGTGGGTACTAGGCCAAACTGGCCATCAAATACCTAAATACTAAGAATAGTTACCTTTACACCTTCGAATGGCTTAGTTCCGACCGTAGCTAATGACGTCGACGACACACCGACTATTTGTCCAAAGTCACCATCGCCCGCCTCCACAAAACATACCACATTATGGTTGGCAGGGTCGCGCATCGACTCACGCAGCAATAATCGACCCTCTGCTATTGCTTGCGGATTTTGTGCAATGCCTAAAAAACTGGAAGGTATTAAATGATCCTACACTATTAAACGAGCCATATTTGTATATGCAACGTATTTTATTAACCGTCTTAGAGCCGAAGCCCAGTTAATGTATACATTACAAAGAACTTAAAAAGGTTTTTTTTGTTTTTTTTTTGTATTAATATTAATTTGAATCATCCAGCTGAGTGACCGCAGTGACCGCTAGCCGCCATCTTTTGCAAATAGGGACGAACTCTAACCGGGTGAATGAACTTCGCACCGCGCGCCATACAGGATTTTTCAAATTTAATTACCTTTTATTACTAAAAGCTTGACGAATAAAAAATTTCACGAATGTTCTTCTCTGTTCTTCGGCTCTAAGACGGTTAAAATAAACACGTTATACATTAAGGGGGAGGTCCCTTAACGCCGGACGGCACCTAGTGCCGGCACAGACCAGTAAACCTATAGACGTCGCTTAGTCGGGCGACCCCCACTGCCATACATACGGTGAATTCACCCTATGTGTCAGACACGCCCCCTTTACTAAGTTCAGTCTGCGGACGGCGTTTGCGCAAGTAACATCGTTACAAAATGCATTATTATTGCGTAAAATTGTGTGGAAAAATCACTAAAACTTCAAGTGTGCAAAAAGACGGTCTATCATTTCACAGGTAAGCCGATTTTAAGAAAATTACGTAATAAATAAGCGATTTTTTTATATAAAGTTCTGTGTAGACCATGCTCGGGGCTCGTTGATGTCTTTTAACAGAAGTCTCTTTCTATCCCGCTGCACAGAATAGTCGCTCCTTCCTTGTCTAGCATTAGGTAAAGTAGGTAGTGATGTCCATAGTATGTATTCGTTTACTATCGATAAGATAATTAACCGAAGACACAATACATCGTAAGTAATTTAAAAATAGCTAAATATTACGTATCATATGCAAAATATTTGTGCACAGTGCACAGTTATTTATATACATTGTGGTAAATGATCTTCTCAAGCTGGTGTTGTATTATAAAGTATTCAAAGCATGTTAGCTAAAATGTCAACCATAAAGGAAATGTGGATTGACGCTACAAAATGACCACCTGATTGGTTGGTTTCCTTCCCCAAGCAGTGTCATATGTTCTCGGCACTTTAAATCAGAATATTTTAAATTGCCGACGTCTAATAATAGGCGACTAATATTTCCAAATGCTGTGCCTACGCTTCACTTACGAACTGTGTTTAGTATTTTTGACGTGTATTTTTGATTATTCAACCACATTTTTTTGATTCGATCTAACAGCTATGATATTATTAAACTTATCGTTAATTTATTAATGTGCTGAAAACTCTCGAGCGTCTAGCTTGAAATCAATGTTTTGAAAGTAAAATCTACCCCGTCTAATATCAAAAATATAAATTCTTCTAGGTCTTATGTAAAGATAGTGGTGTTTCGGAAAGTCCACACACTATTATTCCATTGGTAACGAATGCCGCACTGTTTATACCAACAACAGAAGTAAGTTTATCTTACACTGCTATGCTAGTGAGTTTCTGAGTAAACATGTTTAGTTATTAATTGAAATGATTAATTCTTATAGGTCTCGCGTACAGATAATAGGGATCTGGAAAATCCACACTCTGTTCCGTCAGTAACGAATGTGGCACCGTTTATGTCAACAACAGAGGTTAGTTTAAAGTCTAAATAAGAACATTTTGATCATTCCGCGCCGCCTCGCCTTCTCTGTCTCTGTTAGTCAAGGATAGGTAAATTGTAAATTTAAAACCAGAAATAAAACTCTTATTTTATAAGATTAACATTTCTTTATGTTTCACGCCCTACTTTGTACAACGTATTCTTTAATAAATGCAAAATTAGAATATATTTATATATTATTTCAGAATTGAGTTCTATTTGCTTCTATTTCAACATAATTATGTCAGATAAAGATAATTTATGAGTAAAAAATGAATGTCCTAAACGTACTAATAAATAAAAACACACATTTATGTTTGCTTTACATTTTGTCTCGCAATATAACACGACTGCTGAATATATTCTAATTATTATTACTAGTACTACTTTATAAAATTAGACAAAGTATCGCATGTGTCCCATCACTACAGGCAGGCACGTGTTACGCGCGGCCTTGAATGCATCAATCACAGCGCACTAGTCCCCCGCGCTCCGCAAGTTTGGCAGCTTTGTTTATAAGTAAAAAATAGGCTAAGCGGGGTCTTTAGGATATATAGTCTGTGAGTGCCGGACACTCGTACTATCTCGATAACCATAACGCAAGCGATTCAAGGACAAGTAACATGGGTGCGGGGGGAAAAGCGGGCCATTATAACTAATACTAGCTGTTGCCCGTGACTTCGTCCGCGTATAACATATTATCGCCTTAGAAAAATATTGCTATTATAATTTATATTATTGCTCCCAAACAAACTTCTACCATATTAAGGGATGACTTCCGAGATAAAACTATTCTATATTTTTCCAATAGTCTCAAATTATCTCTACGCCCGCCGAATTTCATCTAAATCCGTTCTGAGTTTATAAAAGGATTTGCTAAATCTAAAATTAATTCTAAATTGAACTGTCAATATTTACAAATATAAATATTTAAAGTATCATCAACAGACTACTGAAATAGTATTGTTCTCTTCTGTTTGTCTTCTTCTGTTTGTGAAGTCCGGACTGTTCATGCTTGCAAGGGCATAGTACATAGTTAAATAATTACACACTAGTGTTATTATTATTATTATCGTATTGACGAGACACATCATTCTGATCTTGACACGTTTTATTGTTATTGACCCTGTACATCTCTGACAATATTACATCAATGTTCCTTTTTTAACCGACGAAAAAAACGGAGGAGGTTCTCAAGTCAACGCGTATATATTTTTTTATGTATGTCCACGCATAACTTTTTACAGAGTACGTGTGCGTGTGTGTGTGCGTGTGCGTGTGTGTGTGTGTGTTGTGTCGTGTGAAGAACCTCACGATGAATAAGCTTTAGACCTGTCAGTCTTGTGTGTAGACCTCTCCGTCGCTGCATTTCCGCTAAAGCTCGTTCATCGTGAGGTTTGTGTAATACCTTATTTGCATGTCACTTGTAATTAACTAAAGTAAGCCACAGAAAATTGAAAAATATTTTTTTTTAACAAAAAATTAAACCGCCGAAAAAACACTGAAAAGCAAGAAATAATAAACCTTTTTTATTTAGTTTAATAACTAAGTTCTTAAAATATTGTAAGAATACCTAAGTATATATTTTTGTACTTATTTTGAGTTTTTAATTAAGCTTAATAACCAAGTTCTTAAATTAATCTGAGTGTACCTAAGTAATTTTGAGTCGGCGCCATTTTTTTATGTATGTCCACGCATAACTTTTTACAGAGTACGTGTGCGTGTGTGTGTGCGTGTGCGTGTGTGTGTGTGTTGTGTCGTGTGAAGAACCTCACGATGAATAAGCTTTAGACCTGTCAGTCTTGTGTGTAGACCTCTCCGTCTCTGCATTTCCGCTAAAGCTCGTTCATCGTGAGGTTTGTGTAATACCTTATTTGCATGTAACTTGTAATTAACTAAAGTAAGCCACAGAAAATTTAAAAATATTTTTTTTTAACAAAAAATTAAACCGCCGAAAAAACACTGAAAAGCAAGAACTAATAAACCTTTTTTATTTAGTTTAATAACTAAGTTCTTAAAATATTGTAAGAATACCTAAGTATATATTTTTGTAATTATTTTGAGTTTTTAATTAAGCTTAATAACCAAGTTCTTAAATTAATCTGAGTGTACCTAAGTAATTTGGAGTCGGCGCCAAACAATCAATGAACGAAGAGTACTCCAAAAAAGTACAAGTTACACCAAATCAAATTAGGGAGCGACCACACTTGATTGCTTGGCGCCGACTAAAAATTACATAGGTACACGTAGATTAATTTAAGAACTTGGTTATTAAGGTTAATTAAAAACTCGAAATAATTACAAAAATATATATTTAGGCATACCTACAATAGTTTAAGAACTTAGTTATTAAACAAAATAAATTTTCTTTTCAGTTTTTTTTCAGCGGTTAAATTTTTTGTTAAAAAGTTTTTATTGTTTTGACGCTTAGATACCGTATACATCTCTGGAATACTGAATTAATATCATTAACTTCTTGTTAATGCTGATACAGATCTTATATCGAATTTAATGGTCATATTTTGCAATTTTGTTTTGTTTACATTAACTTAGTGACATTTAGTTTGTTAACCTTTTATATATAATTTTAAATTATTATTGTGTAAGATTATAATTATTATTTATTATGGTCAGCGGATATCTGAACGAGAACACAGCTGCTGTACACTGCCTTTTCTATCAAGTGATAAAGTGAAATGAGTGAGTAAAGTCCGAAGTATGTGTTGTGGAGTGAACATTAAGATAAGTTCTGATTCAAGGTAATGCTACTTGTCTAGTTATAAGTATATCAATGTGTTTTTTTTTTAAGGGTTTTTTTATTATTGTTTTTCATGTAGTAAGTATGCACTTTTATCTTTAATTAAATCTGATTGAGATCTTAATAATAAGACAATAACTCGGTTTTGACATGTCAGTTGAATTGCAAGACATATTTAAAGAGCTAAATAATATTAAGGAATATTTAGTTAAGCTTAATTAATAACGGAGAACTTCCGAAGTACTAAATGCTTAGTTAGAAGAAGCATTTTTGATATATTCTGAGTATATTAAAGTAAGTGTAGATTAAGAAGAGCAAATTGCTAGTAAGAAAATAACTGGTGCCAGTTTATTAGACGTTCAGAATTACTGTGACCATATTAAAAGGTTGTATAAACAAATAGAGGGTATTATAAATTAACTCCGTACAGTCTGCGGCCTCGCGAGCCTCGCCGCTCGCCTGCAAAACTGCAACGGCCTGCAGTTCCGTAGTTCACAACATATAGCATTCGACAAACCGTCAATATCTATATGCATCTCCAGACAAAAAAAAAGTTTACCTATAGCTGTTGCTAGAAAGGTAAATGTATCAAATCACCACGTACAAATGTCCCCAAATTTAGTCATAGTCATTGTCATTTATTGCAACCATAGTTTTGTACAGATCTTATTAACTAGAGGTACATTGAGTCTCATATGGGCCCCGATAGGGCATGGCAATGTCACAACAGATAATTTGTTTTTTATATACATGTCATTTGAGTATACATGCCATAAAAGAATAAACCATAATTTAAAATAATACATATAAAACAAAAACTAATTCAAAATAACTACAATTAATAAAAACAAACATTTTTTAGAGAATATATTAGTATAATTTTTCTGACAAGTATATTTTGATATATATAATGCCATCTCGTGTCACATACAGTAATTAAGGATTAATAAAAACGTTGTTGGGTAGCCAGCGTACGTCATGCGCAGCACATATAGTATACCGCGAGTCAGTGCTTTTCCAAAAAAAACCGTATTCGCCGCGTTGGCTACTCGCTCGCACCATAGTTATGCCTTATATTTCCAAAATTACGTGTTCTTTATCCAGTAACCTACAATAAAAGTGGTCCTTCGAGCCAGATCTTTACTAAAAGTGATGTACAGAACTCCGACACAGCCTAAAACGCGTAAACAACATCGGGAATTCGAGCGCACGAAATTGCAAATGGCGAGCGCTTCTAACAACGCACCCGTGGAACCTATAATTAAAATGCCAAACCTCGGCACCGATAGTGATAAACAGCCGAAGGATTTGGAACAAGTGAAAATGGAAACATCTAAATCTAAACGTGGCTCAATTACGTCAGGAAAATCGAAGCAATCTACATCGTCATCCATTGCCAGACGTAAGCAACTGGAATTTTAAGTCGCTCAAGCCAAGGCGCAGATTGAGCTGGCGCTCATTGACAAAAAGCTGGAAGCTGAACTAGCCCAAGTTGACGCCAAGGAGATGGAAAGCGAGCACGGCAGTGAAGTTAGTGCGGCCGCGCTTAGCAACCGAGCGCGATCTAACGCTGAAAATTGGTAAGTCTCTGAGTAGGCGGTCCTCGCGCTGGCCTGACGACGCCGTCAACCGCGAGCTATTGAAGTCAGCAGAGGAATTGTTGATTAAGAAATGTCAACATGGTTCCTTTCTCACAGATATTGAATGTTTACGACAAAATAAGCCATTACCAAAGGATAGCCGGCTACTTCAATTAACACCTTATCTTGACCATACGGGCTTGCTACGCGTAGGAGGCCGTATCGACAAGGCTGTCGGAATCGAGGAGTCTACCAAGAGACTCCTGATTCTCGATGGCAAACACATGATCACGAGGCTGCTTGTGGAGTATTACCACAGACAGAGGGCGCTTGAGGGGGCTGAGAAAGGCACTTGTTCGGTGACGGGCGCGGGGGGTCCGACGCCGGGGGAGGGCGCGGGGGGTCCGACGCCGGGGCAGGGCGCGGGGGTTCCGCTGCCTGGGGAGGCCGAGGAGGGCACACCTCCGGAAGGCAATGTGCCTACTGGCATCGACAAGGAGGCTGAGGTAGCCAAGGAGGAGGGGCAGTCAGAGGAGGGCGGGCTACGTGTACGGACTTGCTGAATCCCGCAGGGCCCGAGAGTCATCACCGCTATCGGTGATCGGCTCAGAGGACCTGCGAGGAATGGCGGAGCTGTATCTGGGGGCCTCCATGTCTCCCATGTCCTGCGACGAGACTGTCCAGGAAGTGGCTGCCGACCTCAGCAAGCCGAAATTATAAAAGCGCCAATGGCGGGTTTAAGGTGTGTACAAATCAATCTACAACACAATAAGGCGGCCAATGCCCTTCTGGCAAGGCAGCTAAAATGCGTCAAGTTCGATATTGCTCTTATTCAAGAACCATCCTACTAATATTATAAATGCGAAAGTTTAGATGTTTGGATGTTTGGATGTTTGTTACTCAATCACGCTTAAACCGCTGAACCGATTTGAATGAAATTTTGCACGAAGATAGTTTATAGCCTGGATTAAAATATAGGATAGAATCCTGAAAAAGTTCTAACTAAGAAAAAGTGTTTCCCATGCAACCCTTGCATCCCTATTGAATCCCCTTAGGGGTGGAATCCTAAAACACTGAAAGTACTATTTTTGTAATTTAATAAGTAGGGTCTTTCCACAAAGATTCAAGTCTCTAGCTAAAAAAAAAGTTTCTCCCATACAAACTTTGCACCTTTATTTAACCCCCGTTAAATAAAGTACCTCTTATAGTTTAAGATTTTCCCTGACTATCCCGTTTGAATAATGCATCCTGTATATTTCTCGTTTAAATAATATAGAATGTTAAGAAATTAAGAATCCCCGGTGTGGTGTCAGGTTAGAATTTCACCATCCTCTTTCTTCCTGTGGATGTCTTAAAAGTCGAGTAAGGGAGCAAGGTTGAAGTGTGTTGTGCCTAACCTATAAAATTTTGTCGATCTTGTTAATGCTAAAAGTGGCACTACTGGAACATAAGTTTCATGTCAATAAGCTCTGCCTACCACTTTTGGAAATAAAGGCGTGACTCTATGTAGGTATGTACGAGGGTCATGCCAAAAGAAATTAGATACTCGAAATGTACAGTTCATTCTTCATTACAGTTATCTATTTTTTCAAAGTATTCACCGTGAACACGTGTACACTTTTGCATCGGTCTAATCCACTTGGAAAATACTCATGACCACTCTTCTTTAGACACCTCAGAAATTTTATAATTATACGCAGTCAGAGCATCTTCTTTGTTCTCAAATCGCTTTCTTTTTGATTTTTCTTAAATTTGTGGAAAAAAGGTAAAAATCACAGGGTGGTAAATTAGGGGAATATGGCGGGTGAGGCAGAATAGTAACTTTTTTTAACTGAAATAGTGAAGTGTTCTAGCAGATGTGTGCGGGGCAGCGTTGTCGTGGTGCCAGAGCAGGTGCTGGGTTCCTGACTTCGGCCGCTTGTCACACCAAGCTGACAATACTCTTGGGGCACAAACTGTCACATGCCATTCTGAATTAAGTGGCTCCACGCGCTTTTTGACTATTTTTGACGAGTTTTAAGTTTATATTCCTACGTCATAACTATAGCTATATTTATGGCACAAACGCTTATTGGTTCTTCAATTCCTTATCTACATTTTTACGAGCGTTTTTTTGACAAAAAATAATACTTTTTTTATGATTCATTCAAACATGGTCCAAAAAAGCTCTGTTATCGATATTAGTATGTTGTTTAAGCACTTTTATATATGAAATCTACATATAACTGTTCCTTATTGACGTCTTTAACAACCCACGAGAGTTTTTCATTTTTTATGTAATTTTTACAAAAGTTACGTCAAAAAAACTGGTTTTATGGCCTAAAATGGCCAGTTTGGTGCCATATATCTCGAAAACTGAGTTTTGAAGTAAACAGGGGATTCTATATCGGTGAACCTCGATGTTTTTATTAAAGCCATAAAAAAACACGAAAAAACGGACAGTTACAGATCGAAGGTCATTGGAAGCTAGGAGCCCTTTAACGGTCCTTTGATTTTCTAGCACTATCGTAGCAATATGATGAGACAACCATTTGTTTCTGTGTACTTCGTGCTCGGCGACATTTTATTGGAGTCGGCTCATCTTCAAAGCACCATACTGTGGACTGTCGCTTTGTTTCAGGATCGTTCATATATAGCCATGTTTCGTCACCTGTCAGTATATCATAAACGTTTTTTTTCTCGCCAGCGTCGAATTTATTTATCATAAATTTGCACCAATCCACGCGACGGTCTTTCTGCAAATCGGTGAGTTTGTGCGGCACGCACCCATCTTGAACAACGCTTATGTAGGAACTGTGATCATGAATAATAGTTTGCAATGCTGCTGATCTAATGCCGTTCACGCTCGAGCTCTATATAGTTAATTTGTCGGTTTGCACGAATAATTTTTTTCACAGCTTGCACATTTTCTTGAGTGACTGCGGTTGGCGGCCGTCCTGTCTTCGCCTCATCTTCGAAGCTCTCCCGTCCTCTTTTAAATTCAGCAAACCAATTAAAAACAGTTGCACGTCAACACGCAGACTCACCAAAAGTCGTGACTTAAAGTTCAAAACACCTTTTTTAAATTCATAATAAATCATAACACCAAAATCACTTCGAGTGAGCTCCATGCATTGTTGCGACAAATTCCCCCCAAATTCAACCAGAAAAAAAAAACTAAGATTTTCCGAGTGTCCCATTTTTGCATTTATAAGCAAATAACCAGCCTTTACAATGGTGTATAACTTGCCAGTTAGTATCAATCAAATAAATGACCATGGAGTAACTAGTAGAGTAGTAACTTCTATTGTAATGACCCTCGTATATAAGAAGATATGAATTACTTACCTGCAGCCTTAGGAAAGGCTTCTTCGTGGATGAAGTATTTTATAAACAACTCAACGGCATCGTCGATCCGGTGTTGTGGTAAATCTTGAATACGGAATTTCACCAAAGATCCGTCACATCTTGTTACTTGAAATGTGGACCACACTCGACGGGACATTATTGATGCTTCATGAAATAAATAATAAAATTTATTTTTCAATAGATAGATAATATTTTTATTTACCCACAACAAAAGTATACTGGTACAAACATAATACACAACGTATGTAACTATTTTATAAGGCATTCAGAAAATTAAAACTTAGTCGAGGATTGTATATTTGTTTGTGGTGTAGAATAGGCGCTGACTTAGCGTGACTGCTGCAGAATCCGCAGCGCCGGTCTTCCGTCAGAACCTTTAAATCTAAATCTAATTGATCCAACGATCATCAGTAGGTATATTGTTATTATTGTCAATAGGTACTTCATATTTAAAAATTTACATGTGTAAGTACATAAGTAAAATACATTTAATAAGTGTTGGTTAAAGTGTAAAGTATAATAAATAATAATGTAGATGTGTGTGTTCGAAGGTAGCACTAGGGAACTTATATTAGTAGGAGAAATTATATTAGTAATCCAATAACCATAGCCGTTAAAAGTGCATTACTGGACGATTTATTCTAAAATTATATATTTATTGCGATATATTTTAATTAAAAGTTACGTAAAATGAAACGTACTTTTCAGCGCGCAGTTATTATGATACAATAAAGTCGTTTCAGCGTTTTGGAGAATTTCAGCCATAATGGGGTTAAAGGGGGGTTAAAAGGTTATATGGAGAGCAAGATTTTTTTTAAGTAAGAGAAACCTCGGTCTTAGCAGGTATGTTAAAAGACTACAAAACTAATTTCAGAGTTTTTTGTTATTAATCGCCTAAAGGGGTTAAAAGGGGGATCATAGTTTGTATGGAGGGCAAGACATTTTTAAAGTAAGAGTTTTCTAACCTCTGCTTTAGTCTGTTTACTTTAGTTTGTTGAATACTAGAAAACGAATTTCAACGTTTTTTTAAATTAATTCCATAAGGGGGCATAGGGGGGGCTTATAAAAGGGGGCTGAAAGTTTATATGGACAGCAAGATATTTTTAAAGTAAGAGATTTGTAACTTGGGTTAAGCCTGTATGTTCAAAGACTACAAAACTAATTTCAGAGTGTTTTACAGGCACACGAGGCTCGGCACTGGGATGGTTTCAAAGTTATCTCACAAACCGAAGCCAATATGTCAAGGTCGGCGACAGTGTCAGTAGGGACTTATCAATTAGTTTGGGTGTTCCGCGAGGTAGCATTCTTGGCCCAACTCTATTTTTAATTTATATGAATGATATTTTGTTACTTCAGATTCAAAACTCCGAATTGATTTGTTACGCTGATGACACTGTTGCCCTTTTCAGTGGTAGTTCGTGGGATGAAGCAATTCGCATGGCCGAAACTGGTTTGTCGGGTATAGCGACTATAACGGTAACTTATTAACTCTGAATGCTAAAAAAACAGATTTTTAACGTTTCATAAAACGATTTCATCAGCCCCCCTCTCTTGTAATGTTCTAAAATTGACTTCTAGCAAAGGTACTCACGAATCGATTGACCGAGCTCAGGCGGTAAGATACCTGGGAGTGATTGTTGACGAGAAGTTGTCCTTTAGACAACATATTGAAACGTCTGGCCGGGTTAGAAAAGTCATCTACATTATGAAACTCCTGCGAGGTGGCGCACCTAAGCAGATTCTGATGTTGGTATACTTTGCACTCTGTCAGTCTATTCTACAGTACTGCATTGCGGCTTGGGGCGGAGCAGCTAAGACTACAATGATTGGGCTGGAGCGGGCTCAACGTGCCGTTTTAAAAGTCATGTTGAGAAAACTTTTCCGTTTCCCTACTGACGATTTATATAAAGAAGTAGCGCCGATCCTTAGAGTTCGCCAAATTTCATTGTAAAAGCTGTTGCTGAATCTCACCAAAAGGCTATTGCTTCATTTGATCATGTCAGACGTCTTCAAAAACGCCTTAAACATTTATATCTCCACCACCCCCGAGTCAAGACTGCTTTTGCCAAACGCTTTCCCGATTACCTACATCCCACTATTTACAACAGGGTGTCTAAAATATGCTGTTTTGACACGATTCCTATTGCAAGACTGAAAACCACAGTTAAAAATGGATTGTTTTACCCTTTCATAGGATCAAACCGAAGACATTATAAAAGCATAACTATATATAACTAACAGTCTGTACACACACGCATGCACCAGGTTTTTTAAATAAGTAGATTTAATTTAATTTTTAATTTTGATTTATAGTCCGCTTTTCTTTTGTTTAACATTAATTATAATTTCTAAAAATGGCCGTACTATTCTTTATTGTTATGTTTTGTTTTTTTTATATTCATCCCCTAAAGGGGTTAAAAGGGGGTTCAAAGTTTGTATGGAGAGCAAGACATTTTTAAAGTAGGAGATTTGTTACTTCGGTTTTAGACTGTTTGTTTAAATTAGAACATAACTTCCAGAGTTTTTGAAATTGATTCCAAAAGGGAGGTAAAAGATAGTCATCATCTAAAGGGGCTAACAGGATTCGGAAATTTGTTCGGGGAACAAGACAATTTAAAAGTAAGGGAACTGCAGTTTCGGTCAAATACTAGACAACAAATTACAGCGTTTTTTACGATTCATCCTCTATTTAAAGAGGTCGAGAGCGGTATGTGGGGAGCAAGTAATTTTTGAAGTAAGGGAATTCTTCGGTCATACATAATAATTATACTATTTGGTAAGCCATTCATTTGTCAAAATACATAATCCAACTGCGAGTAGAAAATTAAGTTAAGTTAGAACTGCGATGCTCACAGAACCGAAAAGAAGGTACTAAATGTTTGATTAAAACTGCGGATCATTTTTTTAATGTAGTAAGTTTATTGTGGCTAATCGCATTGATAAGAGTTGCGAAGATTTTATAAAAATTTGACGACCGCTTTAGCCTACCTCGTATGTTCATAAATTTTGAGACGAGTTTTGTCAACCAATTTGGAAAAAAAAACTGGGAGGATAAAAAAAAAAACTACACAAATTTTAAATTTAGAATGTCATCTATTAGAAAAATTAATTCAATTGTTATTATTCATTCGTTGTTCAAATGGCGAGAACTAAAGATTTGCGTTCAACGGTGATTTCTCTAAAGAAAGCTGGAAAAAAACCTATGGAGATTTTCAGGCAAATAAAATGTCTTGGAGCCAGCCGTAATTTTGTTTACTACACATTAAAACGGTACAAGGACACGTGTTCTCTTGATGACCGCCCGAGAAGTGGCCGCCCTCGTTCGGTTAGAACCGCGGCTAACATCAAGTTGATCAGGGAACGGCTTCGTCGAAATCCTTGTCGGACTCAAAAGAAGATGGCTCTACAGACCAATATTTCCAGAATATCGGTAAACCGGATATTAAAATACGATCTAAAGGTAAGGGCCTACAGTCGAAGAAAAGTCCACTATTTAAACGATCGTTTATAAACTTTGAGACTGAATCGATGTCGGCAGTTGCTAAGGAGACACGACCACAAAAAGATTTTGTTTACCGACGAAAAAATCTTCACCGTCGAAGAAAAATTTAATCGCCAAAACGACAAAGTGTATGCCAAAAGCTTGAAAGAGGTCCCGCCTTTTAAGCGAAATGTTCAGCGAACACATCACCCAGCTAGTGTGATGGTATGGTGGGGTGTTTCGTACGAAGGTGCTACAGAATTGCATTTTGTCCAACAAGGTGTTAAAGTGAAGGCACAAAATTACCAGACTGACGTATTGGAAGGCGTAGTAAAACCACTATCGAAAACCCTTTTTAAAAATAAAGACTGGATTTTTCAACAAGATTCTGCTCCGTCACACAAGGCGAAGACTACACAGAAGTGGCTTAAGGACAATTTACCAGGCTTCATCAGTACTGAAGAATGGCCATCATTAAGTCCAGACCTGAATCCGCTGGACTATTCACTGTGGACTGAATTGGAGCTGAGGGCCTGTCGTAAGTCTCACCCAAATTTGGAGTCGCTCAAGCGAGCCTTGTGTAGGGAGGCACAGCGAATTCCGCTGGAAAAAATTCGTGCCGCTATTGACGAATGGCCTGCACGATTAAAGGCCTGTATTCAGCAAAAAGGCGGGCATTTTGAATAATTTTTTTAAAATATATACGTAATATAATAGTTATTAATATCCTAAAAAATTGTTTAAATACATTAAATAGTTTTCGAGAAAAATGTGTTTCTGTTCGTCTCAAAACTTATGAACATACGAGGTAGTTGGTAGTGAGCCTGCCTACGAAGCAAGAGGTCCTGGGTTCGAATCCCGGTAAGGGCATTTATTTGTGTGATGAGCACGAATATTTATTTTGTTCCTGAGTCATGGATGTTTTCTATGTATTTAAGTATTTATTTATCTATAAAAGTATGTTTATTGTCGTCTAGTACCCATAGTACGAGCTTTGCTTAGTTTGGGACTAGGTCGATTTGTGTAAGATTGTAAAAAAATTAAATATATATATATATAATTGTGTGAAGAATAACGCCTGTGATAAAATTCGGCTGCGTGGAATTCATATTGTGCAGAATCGCGAATAGTAAGAAACAAGATTGTGAAGAATAACGCATGTGATAAACGTCAGCTGTGTGGAATTCATATTGTGCAGAATCGCTAATAGGAAGAAACAATAATGGCATAAACTAAACATCGGATAATCCGGTTTAATTACATAGCAGACGGCAGTGGCAACCGCTTGCGGTCGAGTGCTAACCTTACTCTTGCTGTACCGTCTAGGAAGACTATCTTTGAAGATCTTTTACCGCGCGCGCTGTTTAGTTGTGGAATGAGTTGCCTTTGTCGCTGAGACAGTCGCGGTCTGTTGCGACACTTAAGATTAATTTGAAAAAGTTGTGGCTTTCCAATGATTTGTGAATTGGTTGAATATAGTATTTATTTATTTATTGTATATTTGCTATATATTACATATTGTTTGTGTGTATAGGATGGGCCCGGGACAGTAGTGAAATACAGGCTGCTGATTAGAGACTGAACATGTATTCATTAAAACCCTTGGAATATATAGAACCTTAGAAATTTAGGTTACACGTGTTTAGGTGGGGAGGCTTACACGTGGAAGGTGTCCGTTGGCTTGACCTTAAATTCCATTCCTTATATCTAGAAGAGAGTCGCCTTACATTACTCTCCTTATATGGATTACATTCCTAACCTAATATGGTGGAGCGTCATATTGCATGACTCACCTTACAATAACATATGTTTCCTATACCTACATTCCATGTGTATGTGTTATTTATCTAGAATTAATACCTATTAAGTTTTGTTTTTATTTTCTCTGTGTTTTTGCACACGGTATAAGTTTGCCTATCACGTTCTACCTACCTTCCTCTCAATTGCTCAAAGGTTAGCTGGAAGAGATCCTTTATAGGGATAAGTTCACTTTTGTACTTTGATGTATTGTGTGACATGTTGTATATTCTTTAACCTGTTATTGTGTACAATAAAGTGCTTACATACATACATATACATATACGGTATACCATTCTGAACCCTGATAATAAGCATGGTGTAAATAGTCAACCAGAATCAGAACTTACCACATTAAATAAATTTTTAAGTAGTATGTGCTACCCAGTACCACCCACCTTATGAACATTTATTATTGATACTGTACAAACCAATACTTACCTAATTACACAGGTGTTTTCATTTAACGTCTTTAAAACGTTTTACACTATCTGTAGAACAAAAGCTTCAAAAGCCATTAATCATATGTATAATTAACAATGACGAAACCTGTGGTGGATGCTTTATCCGTGGAATGACGAAACCTGCGCTGTGGATCTTGATGGTATGTACTTAGTGGTTCAGTTTTATTCATTTTGTTTAATAAATTGGCTCCTAGTTTAATAACTACCCTATAATTAACAATGAAGGCAGAAGAAACCGACAAAAAATATGAGAGGAAATTAAAGAAATTCCTTGTCCAAAATTGTTATTATACAATCAAAGATTTTTATAACGACAAACTGTAAAACTAGTCCTTAAGATAGCTCTGTCAATACTGTATGTCACCATGTTTTCCGCTTAGATATACTATAGACCTTACTTTTTAAGATAACATTGTTACACCTACCAGGGTCCATGTGGCACTCTCTATTGTATAATATCCTTCCTTACCATGGTACAATGAATAAATGAATTATGAATTATGTCTTAAATAATTGGGTCAATTTCCCAAGCAATAAATTTTGATGGCAAGACTGAAAACGCAGGTGCAGAAAGCTTAAATAATAAAGTACTATTTTTTTTTGGGAAACATCTCCCAGTTGGCTATCTCGGGCAATAGCTAAAATTCAAATATTCATTCAGTTAATAATTAAAAAAAAAAATGAAGGACTAATTCCTCATCAAGGTCCGGAACGCAGTTTTGTTTGGAAAATGCCGCCTAAGTCGAAAACTATGTGTGACTATAAAAATCTTTTACCTCCATTTTAACACCATATAAATAGGGAACAAAAAATACGACTCGTTATACATCTCATTTGTACCCGCCGCTTTTATTATGTACAAATATATTTGTCCGGAGAAACCCCCCGCCTATGCGCACTTCGAGAATCAGTTATGCTGCGGCACTCTGCGAGTGAGCACGTGTGTAATTGGTGATGCGACGGCCTGCTACACGTAAGTCATTGCCGCGGTACGCGGACAAAAAAAATATCAGTCCGGAGTATGCTATATCTTTATTGTTTTTTATTTCTCGTGATTGAAATTAATATATAACATGTATTCGATATTCGTGATATCAAGAGTCGCATTTGTTTAATCATAAGCGGGTTAATATGTTTTTTAATATTTTTTTATCCAATGTTTCTCATTCCGGTGTTTCCGGTGTAGTAAAATGGCTTTAATACCCCCTGTAATGAAAATAACACCGGAATTATTTAAAATGTAGCTCCACTTTTTTAAACAAATAAATTATTTATTTTATTATAATTTATACTTATTTGATCTAAGTGTATATAACTATTTTCCAGTATTTTTATTTTAAATAGATGTTCCGCTATATTGATTTTGGTTAACTTACTTGATTGTTTACGCTTGAAGAAAATTAAAAAATATTATATTTATTTATTCAATCAAAGTACAAGTACTTCTTCTCAGGGTTA
Organism: Epinotia bilunana; assembly: GCA_947049275.1. NCBI lineage: Eukaryota > Metazoa > Arthropoda > Insecta > Lepidoptera > Tortricidae > Epinotia > Epinotia bilunana. The sequence continues at coordinate 2,861,391 of OX346270.1, read as the reverse complement.
GCTTAATTAGTTTCACCTATGATGAGTTTGAAAAATAGAGGCAAAAAAATATAAGAAGACTAAGAAAAAATATGACATATTTAATTAAAGTGTCTCAACTCTTCCTAGTAAATTTTCTATACAAAATGTGTTTTCCTCGAATACTAATCTTAGAAATAGCTACAATCTGAAGAATGTTTCAAATGTGACCTTCGTAATGAAAAAGGGTTTAAATTCAATTTAGAGTTATATGGAATTATACGGATTATAACTTTCGCAATTTACGCTAGTAGGTATAGATAGTTCCTTCTAGATCATGAATACTGATTTCCAGATAAACCATTAAACATACAATCACTTTCAACAGAAACTTTCGTGTAACCCGCATAGAGCGAACGAAGTGAGCGGCCAAATGCGGGTTACACGGAAGTTTCTGTTGAAAATATCTGCAGACCGACTTGGGTAAAGAGTTTTACAATAACGAATTTAAACAATACGTTAAATCAAAGCAAATTAACCATTATTCTACTTATTCAATTAAAAAAGCTTCCATTGTAGAGGCTTATAAAAACGCTTAAGAATAAATTGTACAAATATTTCAGTTTTATCGGAAACTACAAATGGGTCGGAAAACCCATGAATGATATCGTCAATTCTTACAATCGGGCAGAACAACTAAATTTAGACCGGTTATATTCATTTCAATAACGAAGCAGAAGTGAAAGAAAATATAAAAAAATCGCGACCTACTCTGCAATCAAAGCCAAACAAGTTCAACTTGGGAGATCATGTACGTATCAGCAAATACAAAAGAGATTTTCATAAAGGTTATACGCCTAACTGGACTACAGAATTATTCAAAATAAAACAAGTAAATAAATCACAACCGGTAACTTATGTCCTAGAAGACCAACGAAAAAATGTTATATTAGGTACTTTTTACGAACAAGAACTTCAAAAAACAAGGTACCCTGACGTTTACCTCATAGAGAAGGTGCTAAGAAAAAGAGGCAATAAATTATACATTAAATAGTTAAAGTCTCAAGGTCTTAAAGGGACCGAAAATAGTTGGATCGATCGAAAATCAATTGTCTAGTTATATTTATAATCTCGCATGAATATGCATTTGTCATTAATAAATGAGATATGAAAGGAAGTGGACTTTTAAATAGTGTGATTAATAATCTACCGTTGGAATTACACTTACCCGGTTATAACTATTGCGGACCTGACACAAAACTACAAAAGCGGTTACTAAGAGGTGATAAGGGAATCAATCCTTTAGACGCTGCTTATATGCAACACGATATAACCTACGATAAAAATTTAAATTTAGAAGATCGCCATATAGCTGACTTAGAGCTTTATAAAATGGCTAAGCAAAGAATGAATGCGAAAACCGTTGGAAAAGGAGAAAAACTAACATCTTGGTTAGTAAGCAAAGTAATATAAATCAAAAATAAAAGCAGGCACAGGTGTAAAATCATTTAAACATTTGGTTTCTAATATTAAAACCGAAAAAAAGGGAATATCATCAACCGTGCATATGCCGCAGCAAAAAAATATTTCCTAATTCCTGTAAAGTACGAATTCCTCGTATGATACCACTCCCCAAAACTGGAGGTTTTTTGCATCTCATACCCATTTTTGCGGGCTTATCAGCATTGGGTTCATGAGCAGGAGGAGCAGCAGGAATAGCTAAAGCAGTTGGCGATTACAAAGCAGCAAGAAGTAAATTGGAAGAATCAGAACGACATAACAAAATGATGGAATCTATTGTGCTAGGCAAAGGATTACATATAAAACTATACAAACATGGACGTGGATTATGTTTAAAAACTTCAAAAAACTAAATAACAGGCTACCCAGAAGAGCTCTTACAAATATATACATCCTAAACAATTCCTCAGATATACCATATTTTAAAGGTGTCTTTATGAGAGACTGTTTGCCGAAACATCCTAAGAAAAAAGAATGTGGAATAATTAATTTAGATGACACCAAAAACCAAGGAACTCACTGGGTAGCCTATGCTAAAGACGATAGTTATTGTGAGTATTTTTAATAGCTTTGGGGATATTACACCGCCATTGGAATTAATAACCTATTTAAAAAAATATGATATTTTTTACTGTTAATTGCGGACATTGTGTCTGAAATATTTGAAACGTTTTTGGAACCAGCGTTTAAATTGATGACCACAATAAAAACTTTGTCATTAACACGATGTCTTTCACTTTGTCTATAACCGGGACCTCCTCTACTTTAACGACAAACCATTGGCCTGCTCTTCAGCTGGACGGTGAATATGAGTGTGGACTGTTATATTTATCTACTTTTAATTCGATACCAAATAAAGACTACAGAAACAACAAATTTTACTATGGTAAAAATGAAGTGTTAGAAATACCAGAAGGCTCATATGAACTTCAAGACCTCGATGACTATATGTAAAAACAATACGTTGAAGACCTCTATATGTTGTACTAAAAATGTTTACTTTAATAAAGAACATTCTATTGGTAAATTATTAGGATTCGGTAACGAAACCGTCAAAGCGAATATATTAAGAGAATCAGCTTTCCCTCTGTCCATTCTGTCGACACCTATAGTTCGGGTCGAATGTGACATCGTGAGCGGGTCATTTGTAAATGGAAAACCAAGCCATATAATTCATGAATTTGTGCCTAATGTGCCCCCTGGTTGTCGAATTATAGAAACACCGAAAAACGTTATCTATTTCCCTGTAACTCAAAATAACATAGGCTCCCTTAAAATCAGGATATTGGACATAAACGATAATTTAGTAAATTTACGTGGAGAGAAAATCCAAATATATTTACATCTCAGATAAAATGATCGACTTCAATAAAAATGCAGTGTTAAGTACTAATCATGTCAGTACTCTCCGTGGTATCAAGAAACGAAGACCTAAGAAAAATAAATTAACAAAAGAAAATAAAATATTTCTGAGATCCATCGGCTTGCTAAAATGAGCATATTAGATTTATTCAACTCTGTTAGTTATGACGATACGATAGAAAGTTATGAATTTCATTCGTATAATTTTTTTTTATTTTTTATTAATTATGTGACAAGCTTTAATTTGAACGATGAAATCCGCATACCGATTAACCAACAAGATTTATACGTGCTGCCGTCGGCCAGTACATTATACATAGAAGGCAACATTAAAGTGATCAATCGAGAATCCAAAGCGAATGCTTCTAGCGTTCTTTTTACAAACAACCCAATCCTTCATTTATTTCAAGACATTTGGTATGAGCTAAATGGAATTGAGATAGACAGAATAAAAACGCTGGAGTCACTACTACAATGAAATCTCTTTTATCTTTGAATGAGCATGAGGCGAAAATGGCAAAATCGTGGGGATGTGATATTAAAGGTACCAAAATAACCGATGGAACGTTTTCTGTTTCTATTCCATTAAACAAGATTTTAGGCTTTGCAGAGGACTACAACAAAATTATTATTAATTGTAAACATGAACTTGTTCTTTTGCGTTCCAATACTAACTTAAACAGTGTCAAATTGAATACAAATGAATATGTTGACAATATTACTTTAACGAAACTTGTTTGGCGTATGCCCCATATTAAATTTTCTGATCGAGTAAGGTTAAATTTACTCAAATGTTTGGAGAAAGATCACGCTGTCCAAATTGCATTTAGGAATTGGGACCTCTATGAATATCCATTACTACCTAAAACATCAAAACATTCTTGGGCTATCAAAACTTCATCCCAAATTGAAAAACCTCGTTATGTTATTATCGGTTTAAAAACTGCTAGAAAGAATGCGGCTGATAAAGACATGACACACTTCGACAACTGTAATTTAAGAGAAGAAAGTGTTTTTGAACTCTACGTACTTCCCGTATGAAAATTTAAATGTAAGTTTTTCTGGTGGAAAGTTTGCTTTATTATACGAACAATACGCTAAATTTCAACAGTCATATTATAACCGTCCTCAAGCTCCATTGTTAAGTCCTCAAGATTTTAAAGACATAGCACCATTGTTTTTCTTGGACTGCTCAAGGCAGTGATACATTAAAAGCTGGTATTGTCGACGTGCGAATTGAACTAGAGTGTGATCAAGATGTCCCTGACGCGACGTCAGCTTATTGTCTAATTTTGAACGATAGCGTCATAGAATACAAACCGCTGAGCAATATTACAAGGAAAATATCATGAGCCCAGAATATTTATTCGTGGATCTTTAAGGCTTTAATCTTAATAAAGAATTTATAATAAAGGAATTTGCGTACAGCACTAACGATTATACACAAGTTTTTTTAGTAAAGCCGCCATACGCGTTTTCACGCCTATCAGAAAATGAAAAAAAACAAGTAAGGTGGTTGGAGAAAAACTATGGTATTTTGTGGAGTGAAGGTTATATTGACTACAGGGAATTCCAAAGAATAATCGTATCCCACATGAAAGATAAGATTTTTTTTGTAAAAGGTCCAGAAAAAGCACTATGGATTCAAGATTTGTATTTTGACTATACTATTATAGAATTGGAGAGAAAAGGTTATCCGAATTTTAAATATCTTTATGAAAAATATTGTACCAATGACTCTACGTATAACTGTGTTTATCATTAAAAAAAGTGTGCATTAAAACATGTTATCTGTATTAAAAAATGGTTTTTGATAACAATATGTTTACGTTTCCAAATTTAGTTAGTTATTAAGTTTTAAAAGTAATATAATACATATAGAGATCCACGTTTTGTAGACATCATTTTAGCAATTAATTTGTGTTTTAGGATCATAAGTTAACTGTTATTTTAAATAAAAATACGATTAAATATATTTTTTTTTATTTCACAAATTACATTTACATATTTCTTTAGATATTTTATGAATTAAACTCAGCAGAATCTAATATTTCATCAACAGGATCATTGACTACATATTGCGCGCTGAGACTTAAATATTCACCGTCACTTTCGTCAGACCTCAATTCGCTTGGTTCTGTACACTCCGTAAAGTCATATATTTTTATTTGTACTGACACGATTTCCCCTTCGAGCCTCCTTACTTATTACAAACGATTTTTTTGCTCGATTATTGCGGTTTTTATTCTTCGGTCTCTTTTTCAGTTCTGATCCCTTTCGCTTTTTTGCACCTTTTTTCATCATAACCTTCTCTGGATTAGGTGGTTTAGGTGGATCTTCTCTGTTCCATTCTTCCATGCGTTGCGTGAATCCTTCCAAAGGATCTTGCGCATACACGTTAGGGTCGAAGTCTGTTTCCTAAACAAAACCGAACATGATTTAAATAAATGTAACAAACACAATGAAACATACGGATCGAACGACACTATTTTTAACCATATTAAACTTACTGCGATGATAACGTTAGGATTTTTACTAAAATAATAACAGATACGTAATGTCATCTAAAGTCATAAAAGTTAAAATAATTGATTTAAAACGTACATGATTTAAGGAAAAACTGTCCATTATAACTGGTAACAACCTGTGTTCAGTGCGGCGCTCCATCAAATGAAATAATAAACCGTAGAAATAAATGCTAGTCATCAATATCATAACTTGACGACAGTAATGCATTTAATACCTTTATGCTTTATGTGAAATAACTAATCAACGTACTCAGTTTACAAATGGAATATTAGTCATGTATAAATGGTAGTAAATATCTTATTAGTCGCATTGTTTTTACGCGCAAGCAAAATTAAGAAAATATGATGTAAGTATAATTATGTAATTAATCTAAATAGGATGACATTCGGTCACGTTTTATCTGGTTTCAGGTATGAAATGTTGAAGAGTAAAATAAAACAAATCTGTCGCAGTTATTCTTTATTTTTCAATAATTTAAGTATACATGGATGAAAATTATGTACTTATACATAGGTTATAACCAGCATAGTGTGGCATTAAATACATTATAATTCTCTTATGACCCCAGGCTAACGTAGATATTTTATCATTAATAACCTTTTATAATCTTTATTACATAATGCAACTTTATTTACAGTCTGGGTGAATACTTTATGCTTAATCGATTTAAAAAGCACTTGTTTCTTGCGTATTATTTGGTCATTAAGGATCACATTGGTATAATCAGAAATACTCAGATTTTGAACAACAGGTTTTTTAACTCCTTTTGCTTTTTTAATAGAATACTTATTATTTGTTGTTATACAATATAATTTCAAGCGCAAGCAAACAATTTTTTTATAACTTTGCCGAAAGCTCATCTTTAAACAATCCAGAATTTTTTTTATTTTTAAGTGGGATATTAAATTGGTTATTTAATTCTAAATTGCTTGTATCGAAATGTTTTAAAAATCGCTGCCGCAAGTCATTGTAAAAATCATGCGTTTTTATATTCTGGTCATCTTTTTTCAATAACAGTAAATTTATTTTATGGACTCTTTTAAACTGAGACTTGTAAAGAGGTCCAATCACGTCCGTTTTTAAAACCATAAACATTATCATTGTTACGTTCAAATACTGAAATGTCCATAAAATTTACTGGATATGATAAACCTTGTATATTCAAAACATTTTTAAAATGTGGATAAGAGGTTACCCGGTTCACATTTCGTTTAGCAGAATATAACCCTGCCACGACGCTCCATAGAAAACAAAAATTGTCTGTATTTTTTACAATTCAAAGAAACTAGATCCTCTCATTGGTTCGTATTTATTTATGTTAACTTCAAGGTGACAAGTACTTAAAAATGACCATCCACTGTCTTTATGCTGAAAATTTTCTATTTTCCGCATCAGATCTGCAATGACTGATGAATAAATTGCTTCGAAATCGAAATGTGTATAAATTATGATGTTCTTTGTGCAAAATGATTTTATTTCTTGAGTATAATTTTTGCATAAGTAAAATAAACTATATAGTTCAAAATTAACTTTCACCGACGTGTGCGTTTGAATTGCTTCATTTATTAAATATTGCACTTTATCACGAACTTCATTTAAGAACTCTGCTAGTAACAAATCATCTTTATCATTGTTTGCAACTATTTTATAGGTAGCAATTCTAGACCGAAACGCAGATGAAACTTTATAGACATCTTTCATATGCTCCTCCGAACATTTTTTTTAATGCAAATTGCTGCGCAAATGACCAATCCATTTTCTTTTTTCAACATTAGCAGAACAACTTGAACAAAATGGCATTTCAAATAAATTCTGTAAGCAGTTAACGAAACGTAAATGTACCACCAATTTTTTTTTTATGAATAAAATATTTAAAGAGTATACGTATGAAGCTAGCTCACACTATAAAATAAAGGAATCTTCCTAAATTAACAAATGTAGCGTTCTCAGGTAAAGGATACCCTTTGTGTAGGGGTGTCAATAAGGCAAAATACTATATAGAAATGCAATTATAATTAGACTTGAAAGACGATCGACAAAGTGCCACCTTTTACCTAAGAACGTTACAAATTAAAAAATGTATGTAAACGTGAACGGATTAAGTAGCTTTTTTAGCATAAAATACTGATTCAGCCTCGTTTAATACATTGCGTACTGCTTTACAAAAGCCCTGTAGCTGTTTCCAATCATCGCCATCAGGATTTAATTGGATTTTTATAGAGGTCAAGGCCTTTTGCCAACGCTCTTCAGAACGTGTGGAAATTGCGTCACTTGTCTTATATACCTTTAGTTCGATGTTCATACGACGAACCACTGATCCGTTAGCTACGCGTGATGTTAACACCGACGGCAGCAAGGTGGAGGTTACTTGAAGATCTGCAGACGCTTCTTCCTCTGTCAGTAACCCGAACAAATCGTATGGCTGGAGGACGGGTGTTTCTCCATGTATTTTTGGCGATCTGTGAAACACAGGAACATTGTAAATTAAAAAAGGTATAAAAATAATTTAGTCATAATACGCGAACACATACTATATTAAGGAAATACAACACATTCATAATCGATTATGCTTATCTACCCTGGAAAACTATAAAATTCAAACAAATATTACTTACGATTTAGGGGGACAAGTCTTTCGCTTCTTAGCAGTTGTTTCTTTTCTTTCCGCGTTCTCCGACCTGAAAAATACCGAAAATAGTGTAAATATTATACGTTGCCATGTTCATTGTATTAAGGTCGCATTGATAAAGGTATACAAAAACCAAAAAAAGAGTCAACTATAACCAAAGAATGACAAAATTTGGAACAATAATTATATATAGTTTAGCAAACATAAAATATTATTTTTTATGGTAAAGTATGTATTATATATTATGATTTCATGTGTAAACGTCCAAAATTAAATACATACTTTTTTTGCTGGTGTAATCTTCCGTTTTTTAGATGTCTGTTCTTTTAAAATAACTGTTTCTTCCGAATCAGATCTGAAAGAAAAAAATTTAAACAATTTTTATTATAAACAATATTTTAATGATTCCAATAAAATCGTATTTAACTAACGAACCCACCTTAAATTTAAAATGCATGTTTACCTGTTTGAATAAACCTCTTTTTTAGGTTTATTTTTGTTAACGATAGGAGTAAAATCAAGGCTTTCGTATCCACAACTTTTAAATATCATGAGGAAAATAATAAAAAAGTTAAATTGCATTCATAATGCTTAACTATCGTCATATTTGTGAAAATATGAATTAAATTAATAATTACTTACTAACATGATTATTAAATCAGGAGTATTTAATTTAGTTACTTAATCAGTTCACACCGCACTGCAAGGATGATGCAATTAAATGGAACCATTGTAATAAAATTGTAACCGCGATCATTTTTGCTGACATAGTCCTAAGTCATAGGGTTGTCGCGTTCATTTCGAAACATGATTTGATCATTAGATATCATTTGTAAGTTAAAGTTATAAGTCAAATAGGTACAAAAATATATATCACATTGATGATAATGAAAATGAAATGATTCATTTTTATACTATATGTGAAAAAATGTTTTATCTTATTTCGGCCCAGCTCAGTAACATATAGGTATAGTTTTGCTAGTTGATAGTAAACAAACCCAAACACGACTCGACTATTATTATACAGTTCATAAGTTTACGTAAAGCTTCAGTCTCTATCTCTAGTCCTGCAGGTCGAATACGTAACATTTCATACGCACGATGGATAACAATAAAAGAAATAATATTATCAACTACTAATAAAAATCAACTGTCAAAACATAAATCTAAACTTTTAAAACGGTTGTGTTCGACATGCAGTTCGATAGTACCTAACTTTATGTATATGGTAACTGAGACTAAATTTGAACTCAATTGTCCACCATTATGTACTAATTAGAAAAAATGTTTCCAAGATATGACGGAAAGACAATCAACCATACATACATAATAAACCTATCATGTACAACCCTATTGCTTTCTGAGAAATTACACAGAAAAATAAAACGATCAGGTAACATTAATGTAGTAAGTAATTAGAAACTCACAAACGCCGACACTTGTACCAATTGTAACGTTGTATGATTATAGCACAACGTATTTACATCCGACGTTTTTCAATGTAATCGCAGACTGCTTCTGGTTTGCAATTATGCGGAGTCGGCACTCACTATATGAACCACATAAGTTACAGTCTACGGACAGACCTAAACTGAAATAAAAATCATTAGGTATATGCGGTTCAAATGGTATAACGTGAAATGTTTGAATGTGTTCCCAATGATCGTATGCAGACTGACAACTTCAAACTCAGCTTTTTATTTTCTCGAGAATTTATAGTTTCTCTCTTGATTCGTTCTAGTTTTACTCAAAGTCAAAATCATCCACGCCTCCCTGGACCACTACAGCAAACCATTTATAATTTTGATAAGCAATGTATCCTATATCGGTAATTATATTGTCACAATATCCACGCAATGATATGGTATGGTCAACCTATAAATTAAGCAAGTCGACTACGTCACACAAGCAATGATGGTTGTCATGAAAAGTCATATATCATCCAAATTTGGCATTTTGAAATTGATCCTTGCCCACCTTGTTTCACGTTATATGTTTGAATATAGATCGCGCTATTGAAATTTTTAGATTTATTTATTTAATCGTATGGCAAAGCAAGTAGCTTACTGAAATACCATATTAATTAATACTTAATCTAAATTTTATAAAAACTATGGATAAATATAATTTTATATCTAGCTCCTTCACCCATTCGGCTGCGTCCACATCAGGAGAGAACAAATCAAGGGATGCCCCAGCGTATTTTCGTTTTAGACAGTCATAGATGATGTGGTGATAGAATGCACAGGTGCTCCGCAATCACATGCTGGTGAAGTTCGCCAGCCACATTTGAACATATAATCCCCACAGAGTCCATGTCCAGTTCTTAGTCTGTTCAACTGACACCACGCCCGTCTGGGGGCCGAGGAGTCGCTGGGCTTTTGCGTGGGATCGTAGTTTTTCACGTCGGCTCTAGGAGGATTTGACTTCCATTCGTCCTTCCATCTTTTATTTATCTCGAATGGTTCTCCCTTCAGATGTTGCGCTGTCTGGTAGGGTGGGTGTCGAGACTTCAGACGTCGCCGAGGAGGGCACGGAAATTCCTGGCGAACCGGTAGGAACCGGTTATTCGCGATTTTCTTCGCTTCATTCAGCAGTGCCTGTTGCCTTCTGAGATGTGGAGGGGGAATGTGGCTTAATGTTGGCAGCCATTGGGCGGGGGTCGACTGTATCGTGCCGGATATGCAGCGCATAGTTTTACTCAGCTGAACATCAACCTTTTCCGTATGAGCACTGTTGAGCCAGACCGGAGCACAGTATTCCCCTGCAAAATAGACCAGACTTAGCCCCGTCACCCTGTACGCTTGTACGCAGAACGTCTGCACTAGCTCCCCAGGATGTGCCTGTCAATTTGTGCATGATGTTGTTGCGGGTTCCCAGTTTTTTGTTTAGTTTGCTGAGGTGAGCGCGGTAAGTTAGCGAACGATCAAGCGTTACACCAAGGTACTTAGGTGGCGGGTTGTATGCCAGGACTCTACCATCGAAGGTCACCTTGGGACTGTATGTGGCCAGTTGGTTATTTAAGTGGAAAGTTGAAACCTCAGTTTTGCTAGTGTTTGGAACTAGCCTCCACATTTTTAGGTATCTGTTAACTGACTCTAAGTCTCGGGTGAGTTGCTCCTCTGAAACCTTAAACGTTATGTGTTGGTGGGTAAGGGCGATATCGTCAGCGTACATGAATCTTCTGGAGGTCGTATTAGGCAGGTCGTTAGTATAAAGGTTAAAAAGCTGTGGTGCTAAGGTTGAACCTTGTGGGAGACCATTTTGTAACTTTCTGGCCCGACTCTGTTTATCTCCGAGGTAAACAACAAACTTGAGATTGCTAAGCATGTTATTTATTAGGTCAGTAATCCGTCAGCTTTCATCAGCTTAAATATCAGGCCCTGGCGCCACACTGTATCATAAGCCGCGCTCAAGTCCACGAAGACAGCGACAGTCTTGAATTGTTTTTGGAAGCCTGCTTCTATATGAGTAGTAAGGGACAGTACTTGGTCAGTGCAATTTCGACCGCTTCTGAACCCCGCCTGTTCAACTGGGATGACGTTATCGATGAGCGGGCCAATTTTACATGCTAACAATTTTTCCAGTAGTTTGTAAATGCAGCTGAGTAAGGCGATTGGTCTGTAACTTTTTTCATCATCAGCTGGTTTCCCAGGTTTAAGGACAGCAATTATTTTGGCATGGTTAAAGTTTGGAGGGAGTTTGTTTCTCGCTAGTACGTCTGAAAAGAATGCTGCCAGCCATGATATGCACTTTGGACCAAGATGCTTGATAAATTCATTATACACACCATCCTGCCCGGCTGCTTTACCTAAGGAGAGTTGCTTGATTGCGACTGTTGTCTCGGCCGCTGTAAATGGTTTTGAGAGATTCTGGTCTACCGAGAGGGTATGTTTTAGGTTTTGGGCAAGCCTCTTGGTGTTTTTGGTGGTGGCTCGATCTCCTCTGACGCGTGACGTTTCTACAATGCGGCTAGCTATCGAGAGTCAATTTTTGAGACGAGTCGTGACTTGTACTCCCAAATTTGCCTGTTTTACCCCCCCAAGCTTTCCGGCTTGATGTTTTAAAGTTCATTTTTTCGACAGTAGCCATCCATTTGATTTTTCGCTGTTCATCTAGTGACTGTATCAGGTCTCGACCCACTTCCTTGTCACCCGAGTCCTTGTATTGTTTATAAAGGTTTTCGCTGCTCCAACCTGGGACGTATACTTTTCTGAAACCTCGAGGGATGTACTTTTTAGCAATTGAAATGACAAGGCCGACAAATCTAGCATAGCTTTCTGATTTTGGTGGGATCCATCTGATAGAATCATCCACATTTGCTGCAAATTCATCCCACTTTGCTTTTTGGAAGTTCCATCTTGGTAGGGGCATTGGTTTCCGATCTCCATGAATTCAGGGCGATGTTGGCTGTTAGGGAAGTTTGCGAGGATTTTTCTCAAGGTGGGAAGCGGAACACCAGTGGAATCTTGTGAGACAAATGTCAAGTCTGGATTATAGTCTTTACTCCATCTAGCCGATCTGAAGGAGCCCTTATCTTTGGCATTGAAGACTAGGTGGTAATTGTTATCCTCCGCCCATTGATTGAGTAAGATTCCATTAGTGTCATTTGAGTCATAACGCCATGAGGTATGGTGGCTATTAAAATCACCAGCGTAGATACATGGATGTGATAAAATCGGCAGGCCATCTTCCCATGAGCAAGCAGGAGGCTTGTATATATTCGCTATGGTTAACTCCTGTATTTTAATCACAGAGATAAAATAATTTAGATTATTGTTTTGCGGGAGAACCGTGATATTCGAAATACCTTGTTTGGCGTATGTTGCTATTCCATATTTTGGATGGTTAACTGCGTGTACTAGCGTGTATCCTGGAATTGTTCCCCTTGACTCTAGATTATTCTCATCCTTGGTGTGTGCCTCTTGGAGAAGCAAAATATCAACATCATGCTTCGTCAAAATTCTGTGCAGAACTTCGCACTTGGCCAGACTGATACCTTCAACGTTGAGCTGGCATACTCGGACATGAGGCCCAATAGTTATCTTAGAAGAGCTATTTTCATTATTTGCATCCATCATATATTATATCATTGAAAGCAGTTAGCGACTCGGTTAATTTGCTGTGAGGTTGTTCACTGGCAACAGTACAGCAGCCGAAAGGTTGTTACTCGTTTAGCGCCACCCAGGGGACACGTGCAGGGTGTTAGTGGCAATTCCTGCGGACGTGAGTAACATCGTCCCCCATTTTTAGATTGATTTGCATATATACAACTTTCGAAAGAGGTTCTATCGGAGAATCCACCACTATTACGACCGGTAGTGACTGGAGGATCCTAGCACACAAGTTTATGCCAGGGCTCTGCGCTATGGAGCTAGCGTCTCTTCATGAAGACTGGCCACCTTCATGTCGAGCTGTGCTATCGACAAACAAACTATGCATTAGAACGATAAGGAGAAGCCGTCACTATACCGGTCGATAGTGTAAGGTGGACCCTGCCTCAAAAGTACGTAAAATGTGACTTTAAGCCAGGGCTCTGCGCCATGGGAGTCGCGTCGCATCAAGGAGATTGGCCACCTCCGCGATATGTTGTACTTTATCACACACAGCAACCCAAGTCTTACTTGGTACCAAAGACAAGGTGCGTTGTGAGATTCTACGCCCGAGGCCCTGCGCCATGGGGAATCTACGTGTTCACAGAAACTGATCATATCTGTGACATGGTGTGTTTTTGGTATTTTGTTTGCTTGTTTGAGTTTGATAAAATACATTTTAAGGTAATGAATAAAAATTATGTTAGTACATTTATGTTTATGTCATCATTTCAGCCTATTGCAGTCCACTGCTGGACGTATTTATGTAATTTGTATTAACTAAAAATAAAATGTTAGTGATATGATATGCAGCAGCAATTTTTATTTTATTTGAGTTTACGGTTTTTTGTACAGATTATATCTGAAGCCGTATGTATGTACGTTAGTTGAAGATGACACTGATTTCAGGCGCGGCTTTGTTTTCTTGACTTGTTACTTGTTATATACCGACTGCAATAATTCATTGTATAGATAGTTCCTTCTAGATCTTGAATACTGATTTCCAGATAAACCATTAAACATACAATCACTTTCAACAGAAACTTTAGTGGAACCCGCATAGAGCGAACGAAGTGAGCGGCCAAATGCGGGTTACACGGAACTATCTATACCTACTTGCGCTCATTACTTTAATAAAACTGGACTTAACCGCGTATATATTGGAAAACATATTCAGAAACAATACGAAGATTTAACAATTATAAAATAAGTATAAAATGATTTTTTTCAATGTAAACTGTTTTCGAGTGGTTTTAATCTGAACAACAGAAAACAAGTCCATTTTTCTAATTAAAAATATATTTTGAATGATGAGACCTAGGCATATGAACATTTTGAATCATAATGCAACAATGGTACTTAGATCTTATGGTTATGTTTATGTAACTATAAAAATATGTCTGATTTAAATGTTGAATAACTTAAACATACATTTTTTAAAATGTTTGACTGATTATTTTAAGACATTTTTTGTTGTATGATTATTAAGTTTCATGGTGAATCAGTTTCTGGATCTAATAATGTTGTTTTTGTTTACTAGAAAGAATATGATGATGTTTTTTAAAGTTTATATTATAATTATAACTCATTTTGAATAAACGTTTAAATTATGATATTTGCTGTCACACTTAACAATTAAAGCAATAATTGTTGTGCTAGGAGTTTTATTATTCCATATAGAATAAACAAATAAAAAAAAATTTTTAGATTAAAAGTATTGGTTTATTTTACCCATAAATAGTTTTAGTAGGTATAAAAAAGTTAATACAGACTAAACTTGTTAAACACTAGGTGAAGCTGTAAAAATAAATAAGTAAATAATTTTAAAACCTTTTTTTAATTCCGGTGTACGATATTTCATTACGGCGTACGTTTTTATCATGCCGGTGTATATTTATCATTCCGTTGTGAGTTTCATTTTTCACTCTCTATTATCTCAAAAACTATTTAAGATATCAAGTGCCCAGGGTAGAAGATTTGCATAATACAGTCTGAACTATCTGTTGACATTAAAAAATCCACGAAAAAACCGAAACAAAGAAATGAATGAATGGAAACACAAACACCGGAATGATGCAAAAAACGTGTACTGTTGAAATTGACCCAATTTCTATTCATATATTCTAGATATATCTATACATAGCCTAATACTGTTAACAATGTCTTAATTTACTCACTAGGTAATTAATAAAGTCTGTGTTTGTTTTAGTAGACATATTTGTCTTTATTATTGTAAATTTTTATTAATTTGGAATGAATCACTTTACTTCACTTCATAATCATTATTCATAACATACGTGTGCACTCTATCAAGTAAAATTAATCAAGTTTGTAAAAAAAACCGTCTTTGGTGTTGCAATCAAGTATCAAGCCACCTATCAAGTAAAAGTAAGAGTTGACAAGTAGGTAAGTACCTACTAGAACACTGGTAAATCGCCCATAACTGGCCACCTCATTCTCATAACTCACTCACTCTAAGATTCGCCTATAATACAATATTTTTTTAGTATAAGGTGTTAATTACTAGCCACTCTTCAATAACTGGCCACGTTATACTAAATTGAATTATGTTTGTAGAGGAACAGAGTTAATTTTTAGTATGAGGTGGCCAGTTATTGAAGTGTGGCCAGTTATTGGCGATTTACTCTACCTATAGATAGATTCTAGTCTGTTCCTTTAAGCATTATCTAAATGTATACCTGAATGGCAACCCGCGACAGCTCGAAAGCGAGACGCGGCAGACCTCGTCGAGAGAGATTGTTCAGTATCATGAAGTCTGGAAAGGGCTTGACCATATAGTAGGTACTTCATCGTTTTTTGTCGACTTTTGACCCTCATCATCATACTGTTAATTCTTGAAATGAATCATCCAATGGAATAGTATAGGATAGGATGTAACAATTAAGCATTTTTTTATAGGCGACACAATGCGCGGTCAAGTGTGGTGCACATTTGAAGCAGGAAGGAGTGACGGCTCTTCGGTGAAGTTGCGTATTCAAGATTTACCCCACAACCGGCTGGATGATGCCGTACAATTGTTCATTGCATATTACGTCTATGAGGAAACATTGCTTAAAGCTGCAGGTAATTATATAAGTAAGGTAACGGCGCCTATTACCGTGGTATTTAAGGTAGTTTTCAAATGATTATAAAAAATGATGGGTATGAAAGCTCCTTAACGTCCTAGATTTTTTATTTATTTAAGAGTGTTTATTGAACTTTCAGAATCGTAACTTTTTGAACCAATTTTAGTTTATTATATTTGATAAAATAATGTTAGAAATCACGAAAGGAGATTCTTCTATTACCGTGGTAATGGATATGATGTGCTTCTAATACCGCGAATTTAGCTTTTATTACCGAGGGTACAAAAAGCAGGAATTTTCTACCATCGGTAATAGTAACCTGATACACAATTCGGTATCCAATACGAGGGTTAAAATAATATTAATGACTTTGGTTCCGTACATTATTATTATACATCAAGGTTTTTTGGGAAACAAAATAGCCCCATACCGGAAAAATATCGAATTTTTGGAAGGTCAAAGAAAGAGCCGCGGTTTTCAGTTTCTCGCAATTTGCATTAATTTTTTTTTTGGGGGAGCTTGAAGAGCCGCTATTAACCCTCCGAAGAGCCGCAGTTTACCAACCCCTGTACTATACCAAAATTTATAGAATAGGGTATTATAAAAAACTTATAAGTACAATACTGAGCATACTAATAGGCTAAATGACTCGATTTTTTTTTTGCGTTTTGTGTAAGTAACGCCCTATACTTATGTGTAGTTCCCGGGTTCCAAAGGTCTTTATTTAATTTTCAAATTTGGTGTGATATTATTTTTTATTTATTTATTATTATCTCAAAAATGTACTTATGTGGTAGGTATACAACAAATTTCGCCAAACTGAGATCAGTTTGTTGGCGAATAGTGCGCTCACAAATAAGTCGGTGTTTGTTATACCTACTGATGTGACACTTAAACTTCTTATATATGTTTATAATACGTTCTATCTTAATAATACGTTCCAGAGAAATTTACAATTTTATCAAATGAAATTGTACAAACGGAACCCTAGATGTGATTTATTTTAAGAGAAGACTTAAATGTCACTCGGTAATAGATACTTATTTTTAACCTATTACCAACCGAAATAAATATTGTATGGGTCGGTAAAAGATTCCCATAGTTACTATTACCGAATTTTATGGCATCATACCATCGGTAATAGACTTAATTTGGAATTTTATAAAATCAAATTCCGACCCATAAAACCTTTAGGATACAACTGTGTTTTCATTACAAATCAAACATATATATTACAAGGTTGGTATAAAACCAAAATCACATAACTGGTAAGTAAATATAGTTAATTATTACAATATTTAAACGACATGACAAAATAAGAGTTTCCATAGATAGTGCAGATTCAGTACTAACGTTTTGGTTAAAAATTAAGGGTTTGTATACTTTCCATACCACGAAAATAGTTCTTTAATGGCGTCAATAGATCAAGATTCAAATAACTGTAGGAGATTATATAATAGGTGACATATAAAAAAGATAAAGCACAAAGAAGCAAATCGCCGACTTAACTATTACCGTGGTAGGCCACGGTATTATTTTCCCCAACTAAAAATGGCGTCTATCACCGCTGTATTTTATATTCCATTTTAAACGCAAATCCGGGCCAGAAAAAAATAAAGAGTACTCACAAGTCGTGCAGAAAACTATTAATAACCATTTAAAGTCCATAGCATTAGTTAAATTGTCATAACTATTACGTGTAATAATATTTTTCGGGTATACTTACCAGTGACACCACGCGTTTGTATGACACAACCTCTTCCTACGCCGCCGTCGCGAAAACTGACGAATTGCGAGCTTGTTATTTCATTCACACACATTTGCGTTAACAGGAGCATTAGATATTATCTCCAATATATCCGTGCTGTCTGCATTTAAAAATTAATAGAATAAATAATTTAAAAAAACTAGATATCCTAAAAAGAGACTACAGTGACGAAAAAATATCTAAATTCATTCACTGCATGGAGAATGTTTGCTAAGAGGAGGTCTATAATAAAGCCGATACAAACAGTGCTTTTTATGAATTCCACAGTCTCGTGACTATGTTTCATTCGCTGTGCTTTCCTGTAATAAACGTTACTGTGTCTACCAATCCACAGCGAGCAAAATGGATGTCCAAAAGCCTCAAAACGTGCACTACGCGCAAACGTCTGTTATAATACAAAACACGTGTAAGCCCGACCATAGGACATCAGAAAGCATACAAATCCTATGTAAAACACTACGCAGGTGCATTAGAGCAGCCCAGAAGTCAAGTGAGGGGAAATAGTTCGGGGGATAACATGGCTTTTAGACCAGTTATACACTCTATTTTTCACTTCGACTGCTAGAAAATAGTAAAATCAAAGATTATCCATCCACAATCAATAATTATACTAAGGCGAAAGATTGTTCAATTTGGTGCCATTTTTAGCCAGATACAACATATTGACACCACGAATAAACGCCTCTGACCGTTTAATAGCCGCGTCCAAACGGCCGAGCGCGGCGGACAGCATACGGGGCATACGATAAAGCGAGATAGACAGCAGTCTATCCCGCTTAATTTTCATAGCTTATGATTTTCACGCTTGAACGTTTGGACGCGGCTATAGTCGGTCGGAGGCGTTTATTTTTTTTATTATTGTGAATTAGGGAATAAAAAACACCTAATGTTTGAAATGAATTGTGTTTGCTGATTGGTCGATTTTAATGTCTAGCTATATTCTGGTTAGTTGATAGCAAATACTTATGTTTTTTTTAAAGAGTGTGATTGGTGGATGTAATACGGTGAACTGTTTTGATTGGTCAAATTAAAATGTTTTATTAATCATTTATATGTATAGATATTTTCACTAGGGGCTAAACGTACTACTTTAGCCCCGCTTGCTGAGCCTAACATGACGCACTTTATGAGCATGAGAAGTGAAAAAAATATTTTTGACAGAAACTTATTATGTTGGGTACCTAGCAATTAAGGGCGTGAATAGGAAAATATCACGTTTTCTGAAACGCCGTTTTGTAAAAGTTTAAAAGCTAATTATTTTATTTTTATTGGCACTGTTACAATCACCCTTAAGCATTGTTACAATCAACCCTATCCCTGGGGATGATTGTAACAAATTCCATGTCTCACTGAAAGCAATTTTTCTATAAAACTAATGGATATATCACGGATATATCGCATGTTTTTCTATACCAAAACGTGCTGAATGTCTGCACTAGAACAGTATAATAAAGAGTACTACCGGCACTAGTAAAATGAAGCAAACCAAAACTATGTCACAATAACTGCAAATATACTGCTCAAAACAAAATAAGGGCCACTTACATTTTTCTATTTTATTGTTAATTATTGGACTTAAACTTATTGATAAGTGGCTAATTAATGATGTCCCGCATTATTTAGAATACAACCACTTTCATACTGGTGTTTAAGTGTAAATAGCTGGAAAAATTATATATTAATGTTTAATAATATTTCACATGACGATCACCATACTTGTGGCCCCTATTTTCTTTTGAGTAGCATACATTCATTCCTGGTCTCCCCTATCAATAAAATCTAAAATAATTATAAAAGCTTGACAAACGAAACGTTGTGGGATTAATAATCACATGGTCCTGTGAATATGAGCTTGCTAAGTATTATCCAGACTGATGCGGCGAGGTTTTGAAAATACGACGAAGCGTTTCGAAAAAAGGGAGGCAATGCCCTTTGGCTTGTTAAGGCGACGATATAGGCAAAATCGTGTAATCGAGGTGTTTTTGTGCACGTTTTTCTCGGGAAGTGTACATCGTGGAGCCTTGATTTTACTATGTTCTGAAAGTACATATTCTCACGTAGGGTATGTTCTTCCATTTTAGGTATTCGTAAACAATATTTAGGTACATTAGTCGTCACAAAGAAACCTATTTCGAGATTTTTTTACAAATTTTATTTTGTACAGAACGAATTGTAAAGTACCAAATTTTGTACACTTGTTCCGAAAGCCTTTTTGCGATGGGTGTTCTTCGTATACATAGTTAACCAAGCCATTTAGAGACGAAATAATCGAAATTCAATATCTTACATGCAATGCTCAAGTAAACAACATTGCGCAGAAGAATATTAAAGGCACTTCGATACGTACGATTTATGATGAGTAATTTCGCGCGCTGCTGACAAGTCACGATGGCCTAGGGGGTAGCACAGTTGTCGTGAGAAGCTAGAGAGTGCTAGTTCAAATCTGGTATTTGCCAATAGTTGTTTTTTATTTTTTTTTATTCTACTTTTAATAAAAACAATATTATGTTTTTCTTAATAAGTTAATAAAAGAGTAGTACAATTTTACGATAAAAAATATTAATCTTTGAATTTATTTTTATAAATATTAGCGTAAAAGTAACTTGACAAATCATTTAATCTTTTTTATTTATAATGTTAACAGATGTGTAATTGTAATAACTGTAGAAATAAGATGAAAACTTGGGCCGTATTTTATATCGCCTGCGCTCCGCCGGCGGTAGTAGGTAGTGCTACGAAGGCGACGTTGCGTGCTTGCAAGTAGCGACGTTGCCTGGCCGCCGCGCGGCGCGCGATCTCATCTCTGCATTCAACAGTGACAGTGTCACAGGTTAGGTTCAGCAAAGCGACGTTTGTTTGTTTTCCTAGTGTTTGATGTGACAAACCTTTCAGTTGTTATTGTTGAGTTTTTGTTATTGTGTTTTGTGTTAAAGTTTATTTTGGTTAAGTGTTATTATTGTTGAGTTTTTGTTATTGTGTTTTGGTTGAGTGTCGTCAAGACGTTATATTGAACTTGGTGTTTTGTTGTACGGTGAACTGTTCTTGATTCTTGACGATATCAAAAAATGGGAAACAAGAAAGGAAGAAAATCTCGTCATTCTATAAAGTTAATGCGAAAAAAACAGGGACAAAAATTTCAAACACAAATATCTGCCGCAAAGTAAGTGCATACCTACCTACAATTTGTAATTGCTAATTACTTACTGGTCCGCCAGCCAAGCAAAGGGGGCGCAAAATATGGACTTTTTTGACCATAAGTGAAGATTTTATAGGAATCATTAGAAAATGTTTATCTGTGACGCTAAAATAAGCATGTTTTGTAGAAAGAACTTTTTCGCGGTTTGAGGTGGTTGAACTCAGGAGCGAGGTACAAAATGGAGGGGGCAATGCAATTGACATCATAAAATAGTCGAAAAATTAATCTGCGTGTAGGCGTAACATAGGATATAATAGTAGTTTGTATTACAAGGGAGCAAAATGGTGTATTGTATAGAGGGTGAGTAATTGGATCCCGAGTGGAGCGAAAGATTGCAGAATAGAATCCTGAGCGTAGCGAAAGATTCCAAAATAGAATCCTGAGCGTAGCGAGGGATTCTAACATGGAATCTTGAGCGTAGCGAGGGATTCTAACATGGAATCTTAGCGTAGCGAAGGATACAAACTACGTCACCCGAGGTGCAGATAATTTTGCTACCGTGTAATACACTTTACTTTTCACTTCTCCTATGAGTTATAAGGTAAATTAAAAAACCAGCGTTAAAAAACAAGTCCGAGTCGGACTCGCGCATGAAGGGTTCCGTACCATAAGCTAATATACAACATTAGACACTATCGAGAAAAAACAGAAAAAAATCAGGTTTGTTGTATGGGACTCCCCTTAAATATTCCTGATATTCTATTTTTTAGTATTTATTTGGCAAAGAAATAATAGTCTTAATTTTTTTTCATTTCTGCCCTGCTAGCAGGGATCAAAATCGATTTTGTTCCCTGCTAATATGGAGGCATGTTAGCAGGGATCAAAATCGATTTTGATCCCTGCTAGCAGGGCAGAAATGAAAAAAAATTGAAAGGCAACGAAATCGTGTTTTGGACCCTACGAACCGGGAACAAAACACGTGATTTCCGATAGGAGAAGTGAAAAGCAAATTGCCTCCTCATAGACTGCCGCGCGCAAGCCGCCGTCATGTGAAAAGCTGATCCGCGCGGCGCGACTAAAAACACTCTAGGGCGCGCTGTGTCGGCACGCGTCCTAATCAGCTAGAGCCCTAGATTCGGGCTTCGCAAGCTAATATCGTATACCTACATAATATTCAATTATTGAAAATTTAACATTTTACAATCCATCATTTAGTGTGATAATTATAAAGTTTAGAGAAAAGTTGCCCGTACAAAACATGCTTATTTTAGCATCTTCTATAAGATAGAATCATAATAAATAGGTGTTATAATGACAACAATGTCCGTTGATTTTTTCTAAGTCCTGCCAGTCGGGTGTGCTGTGTTGACTTTCAAGTCAAAAATCTCGGTCGTTTTTGAGTTTAAAGAAAAATTGATCTTATAAAAAATGCTTATTTTAGCGTATTCTTTACGATAAAGCAATAAAAAATATGTGTCATAATGACACCAACATGCATTGAAATTTTTATAAGTCCTGCACCCTCTTTGCTTTACTTAGTCCAAATATGTCCACACATTCTTTTTTTATTACATATATACATACATAGTAGGGTCTACCCTACGATTACATAGGCTGCTGTATCAATTTGGCAAAAAGATCTTGAAAAAGTAACCATAAATGTAGGGGAAACTGGGGAGGGTCGATCCCTAGGGGACACTTGGTAATCATCATTTTTTACCAGGCTTACTTACATACCAGTTTTCCAAACGCGCCCAATTATTGATAAGATAATGTTTATTTATGTTTTTTTTAGGCAAGCTGACATGCCTCTCAGTGAGTGTGAAAGACATGATAGTGAACAACAGACCCTGGAAATTGAGAGGACGCCTTTAGAAGTTAATGAGTTAACTGACAATCTAACCAAGGATCCTGGATGGTGAGTAAACATTAGGTATAGGGTGGTTAGGTATTGGGTTAATTTCGTAAATCATTCAAAAATCACCCATTAGACATTGTAATAAGGGTCTATATTCGAAATTAACCACTAGGTACTTTTTTCATTCGTAATTCAAAACTATGAAAGTGACGAATTTCTAATTTTGTAAAAATGTTATTACGAATAAAAACTACCAGTTAAAATATAATATGCCATTACAGCTGCAATACCATTTGAATTAATCCATTTCTGCTAAGTTATTGTTATTGCTATCTGTAAGTATTATTATTAGTATGTATTTTTATTCTAGCTCCACTACCGCTGTTGACGATGACGACTTCATAATAGACTCTAAAAATGCACCTGATAACCCTGAAGCGTAAGTATAATAAACTTAATATTATATTGTAAACTAGTCACAAAATGTTAATATTTTAACTTCCAATAAAAAAAATACATTTTAATTTTTCAGTAAAAAAGAAATGGGAACAACTACAAGACGAATTGTAGATGTGTACAAATTCTTTGAACAGTTAAAAGAAGTAGCATCCTACGGGCCACTAAATTGTGGCCTGCAAGCAGTGGAGATAATATCCGAAACTCGGACTGGATTAATATCTCAATTTAAATTGAAATGCAAAATGTGCAATGAGTCATTTACAGTATATAACGATGTAGCAGCAAATGAATTGGACCTTAATACCAGTGCAGTGGCCGGTACAGTGTCTATTGGTTGTGGATATACTCAGCTTGCTGATTTGAGAATAAAATAAAATAATAAATACTAAAATAAAATAAATACTGCTGTATTTGTGCTCAAGCAGAAAAAAAGCAAGTGGAGGCGAAAGATCACGCTTGCTATAAAAATTTTACAGGTTGGTACTGAAATGCTTATTCAAGTTTTCTTTTTTAAGGCTTTTAAATCTAGATTTCGTTTAAATGTATGTTTTTTTTATTTAAGGTGCATCTACGGGAATGGAGTCAGAGATCTTGGTTGAGGGATTTAAAAGAAGCATCGATATGCACAATTTAATATATGGCAGATTGATATCAGACGGAGATGCAAATACCTACGCCAAAATACTCCAAACGAGACCTTACGAAAATTATACAGTAGAGAAGATAGAGTGTCGTAATCACTTGCTTAGAAATTTGTGCAACAAACTTGCTGCTATTACTACAGACACAAAATACTCCTTAAAGCACAGGAAACATATGACAAACAAAAGGATTTTATCGATTAGAAAGGTGGTGACCCGTGCCATTGCGCAATATAAAAATACGGATGACGTCACATATCTCCACCAGGACATACTCACTGCACCCGATCACGCTTTTGGGCGACACGGGAAATGTAAAAGTTTCTTTTGCGGAAAAGATTCAGTATCCGACGATGAAAACATCGACGAACAATTCTTCAGCAGCTGTTTATGGCAAAGGGTTAAGCTGGTAATTACTCAACTCGCAGCTCATGCTAGAAGCCTAATCCTTGACGTCGACAGCAACTCCGTTGAAAGATTCCATAGCATCGTCGCTAAGTTTGTTGGTGGAAAAAGAGTGAACTTCAGCCAAAAATATCAGTATGCAATGCGATGTAATGCTGCAGCTTTGTCTTTTAACTCTAGGGCGCCTGTATCAACATTACACAGAGCTATATTGCAAAACACTCCACGCAATGAAGTAAAAAAAAATGACATTCGCAAAGAAAAATCCCGGAACCTCGCCCAAAAGTACTTGAGAAAAAAAAGGAGATTGTTTGCTAAACAAGACTCCAAAAATTACGGAGAGGATTGTTCAAAGCCAGACATGGATGAAGACATGTTGAACAATTCTAAACGTATATTTTTGGAGAATTTGAAAAAAACTCAAGAGGAAAGGGAAAGAATTGCACATGAAACCATTTTACAAAGCGGGAGTAGTGAGTGGCTAGAATTGCGCCGAAACATGTTGACTGCATCAAATTTTGGACGTGTGATAAAGAGGAGGATGGACATCAGTTGCCATAATATGGTGAAGGATATAATATACAAAAAGTCGATCGACCATGTAGATTCTATCAGGCACGGGAAAAGTTTTGAAAAAGATGCCCTAGAGCAACTGTCTCGACAAGAGAATGTGACAATAAATAGATGTGGACTTTATATTGATCCCGAAATTCCGTATCTTGGGGCGTCGCCAGATGGAATCATAGGAGAAAATATGATTGTAGAAGTGAAATGTCCGACTTCAACTTTTAAAATAGGAGTCGAGAAAGCTGCAGAAACCAAAAAATTTACTATTTATAAAAAAAATAAAAATGGTCTTCTAGAGATGAATAAGGAACATATTTACTATTATCAGATTCAAGGTCAGCTACATGTGACTAGAAGACAAAAATGCCTTTTTGGTATTTGGTCCGGTGATGACCTCCCAATAAAAACTGAGGTAATTGACCGAGACGATAAATTTTGGTCAGAAAAGATGGAAAAAAAATTAACCAATTTTTATACAGATTGTTTGTTGCCTGAACTGATTGATCCTAGGTACACACGCAAACTGACGATTAGAGACCCTATATATATAACAGAGGCAATTGCAAAAAAAGACGCTCAAAAGAAGCTCAAATCAGCAAAATCAACAGCTGCTGCTAGGGCCCTGCCAGCCACTGATACAACCTCATCTGGAGTTGAATGCCTGAAGCAGCCAGCAACTTCTCCGAGAAAGACAAGGAAGCGAAC
This sequence comes from Epinotia bilunana, assembly GCA_947049275.1. Lineage (NCBI taxonomy): Eukaryota > Metazoa > Arthropoda > Insecta > Lepidoptera > Tortricidae > Epinotia > Epinotia bilunana. The sequence goes on along the minus strand of OX346270.1, from coordinate 2,835,674 downwards.
CAGATCAACGGCATTTTCGTAGTAACTGCGCACAAAATAAATATATAATCTACGATAAGACTTATTACTTGTTTAAAAACTAATAAAATAAATCCGACTGATATTTTCGATTCTATCATTCGACTCCCAGTGCTCATCATCTACTATTGTTCAGTCATGAATCATAACATGTTTTTCTGCCTCGGTAAACGACTACTGGTTGAATGATATGTGACTTATTAAAAAAGGAAAATATTGAATAAATAAATAAATAGTAGATATTTACACAAATTGAACTAGCCCCACAGTAAGCTCAATAAAGCTTGTGTTATGGGTACTAGACGACGATATAATTAATAAATATATACATATAAATACTTAAATACATAGAAGATATCCAAGACCCAAGAACAAACATTTTTCATTCATCATCACACAAATTTTTGTCCTGGCCGAGGATCGAACCCGAGACCTCTAGCTTCGTAGGCAGGGTCACTACTGTCTAGGCTATCCGGTAGTCAAAATAAAAAAAAACGTAAGTATAAAAAATATTTTCCTTTTTTAATAAATCACATACAGTCAAGTGCAAAAAATATAGGTGCAGCAAAGTTATCAAAAATATGTCCCAGTGCACCTTATTTCGTGGTAATAAGAGCTCTGTACTTATTTTTGAGCGGATTTTGTCGATACGTATTTATGCACTTGACTGTACCATTCAATTAGTAGTTGTTTGCCGAGTCAGAAATACAAATCACGATTTAAACTGCACTCTGTATAGTTGCGGTTGATGTTGTGAGCATTACTTTACCTTGCCTACCAAAACTATCATGGTACCAATGTGCCCCCACTTCCTCAAAACAAAAGACAAGAAATTAATAATTAAAGTAGGTACCAATATTTCCAGATCTTTATCTACCTACTCATCAAATTAAATCGATTTGATTGTAACAACTTTTTAAAATTACTATTAATAAAAAAACTCGATATTTCATACTAAAACGGTAATCAGTTCAGATTCCGACGGATTAATAAGGAAACCAAGATTTTTTTTTTATTGTTAGAATAAAAGTAGTTTTTTTTTAAAACACTTTATTTTTTTTCTAATAACATAAGTTTTTTTTTTGCTTCATTTTACTTACCTTTCGATCGCACTGAATAGAAGCGCCATCTAGCTAAATATCGATGCGACAGTTCAATAAACTGGCCTAAGCTCAATACGCGGCGTCGTAAGTGCAGTATAATTGTCTAGATGGCGTGCGCGCGTGGCTGTCGAGCTTCGGCCGATCGCTCAAGGCCATTTGCCTATACTGTCACCTTAACCCCCGACGCAAAGAGCCCCTTATAAGTTTAACGTGTCTCTATCTGTGTATCTGTCTGTGGTATCGTAGCTCTCAAGCGGATGGAGCGATTTGAATGCGGTTTTGTGTCATAGATAATTTTATCCTGATTGTTCTCAGCCATGTTTCATGAAAGTCTGTTCAGCCGTTTTTGAGATATTGGACTTTGAAATGAAAATGTCAGGGGTTTTTCAACTTTTCTAAGTTGTAGTTATTTGTCTTTACCTATATTGAATGATTTCGAAGCAAGAGAGGCACGAGCCCATTTGTACAAAATTTCATAAAATTGACATAATTTCATGAAATTTACATAATTTCACTGTCCACGCAAACTTCTGTGGGAGACAATATAATTGAAGAGTAATGTTTGTTTTACTTAGGTGTACCACGAAATCCGAAGGCTGTTGCAGAGTACCGTTCATTGTTGACCGAATCGATGAAGGATCCTGCTTTCCACAATGTTATATGTTGTGAAGCCGACGAAGAAGGCACAGTTGGGGAAATAGTAGGCGTGTCTTCAATGGCGTTGGTTACTCTGGGACAAAATGTCTCACCATTTGTAAATATAAAGGTACTAGCAAGTTCTACGCAGACGAAGTCGCGGGCAACAGCGACTTCGTCTGCGTAGAACTTGTTATCGTCGTAGAAAAAAATTATTTATTTATTTATTCATTTATTTATTACACTTAATTATTACACATTAATACAATAGTGCCTTAACCAAAAAATACCTAAAAATACCTTAAAATATGTTTAATTATCGCTGTCTTAAACACACTTCTACCAGGCATGATTTCCGAGATAAAAACTATCCTTTATCCTGCAAGGGTCTCAAATTATCTGTCCGGAAATTTCATCTAAATCCGTTCAGGGATTAAGCCTAAATGTTAACAGTGCGATTAGAACTTTGAATCCCCTTAAGGGATGAATTTCAAAAAACACTATAATTCGTTTTCTAGTTTTTAAGCAAACAGTCTAAATACGAAGTTACAAATCACTTACTATAAAAAAGGTCTTGCTCTCTATACAATCTTCAAACCCCCTTTTAACCCTCTTAAGGGATAAATAAAAATAAACGCTGAAATCGTTTTCTAATCTTTAAACAAACAGTCCAAAACCAAAGTAAAAAATCTCTTACTTTAAAAATATCTTGCTCTCCGTATAAACTTTGAACCCCCTTTTAACCCCCTGGGGGGATGAATTTCAAAAAACGTTGAAATTCGTTTTAAACAAACCAAACCATCTAAAATCGAAGAAGTCTTGATCTATACGAACTTCAAACCCCCTTTTACCACTTAGGGGATGAATGAAAAACTAACGCTGAAATCTGTCTTTTAATAAACAGTCTAAGACCAAAGTTAAAAAGTCTCTAAAATAAAAAAAATACTTTTCCCTCCATACATACTTTTAACCCCCTTTAACCCCAATGAAAAGGGCATGAATTAAAAAAAAAACTGAAATCAGTATTTTAGTCTTAAAATACAGGCTAAGACGGACAATACAAATCTCTTACTATATTTTCTTGCTCTCCATATAAACCTTGAATACCGTTTTAACCCCCTTAGGGATGGAATATTCTAAAACGCTGAAAGTACTTAATACTGTTTTTGTATTAAAATAAGTAATCTTTCTACAACGTTTCAAATCTCTACCTCTAAAAAAGTGTCTGTCATACAGACCGTGCACCCCTTTTTAACCGCCTTAGGGATGGAATTTTCTAATATGCTGAGTGCTTTTTTGTAAAAAAAATAAGTTTCCCCCATATAAACTTTGCACCCCTATTTAACCCCCTTAGTGTTAGACTTTTCCATAACGCTTAAAGTTATTTTTTTGTATTCAAATACATAAGTAATCTGTCTACAAAGTTTCATATCTCTACCTCAAAAAAAGTGTTTCCCACACAAACCTTGCATCTCTTTTTTTCTTTCCACCCCTATTTAACCCCCTTCGGGGTGGATTTTTCCAAACCGCTTAGTTTTTTTTAATTCAAATAAGTAATCTGTCTATAACGTTTCCAGTTTCTAGCTCAAAAGGAAGTGTTTCCCGCATACAAATTTTGCACCCTTATTTAACCCCCTTATGGGTGGAATTTTCTAAAACGCTTTAAGTTATTTTTGTATGCAAATAAGTAATCTGTCTACAAAGTTTCAAATATCTAGAACTCAAAAAAGTGTTTCCCATACAAGCCTTGCACCTCTTATTAACCCCCTTAGGGGTGGAATTTTCTAACACACTGAAAGTACTTACTTATTGTATTTTAATAAGTAATCTTTCTACAAAGTTGCAAGTCTAGCTCAAAAAATAATTTCCCCTATACAAATTTGCACCCCTATTTAACCCCGTTAGGGGTGGATTTTTCAAAAACGCCTAGTTATTTTTTTTTATTCAAATTTAAAGTAATCTATCTACAAAGTTACAAGTTCCTAGCTCAAAAGGAAAAGTTTCCGTCATACAAATTTTGCACCCCTATTTAACCCCTTTAGGGGTGGAATTTTGTAAAACGCTGAAAGTACTTTTTTGTATCTTAATAAGTAATCTTTCTACAAAATTGAAAGACTAGTTTAAAAAATAATGTTTCCCCCATACAAACATTGCACCCCCATTTAACACCCTTAGGGGTGGAATTTCCAAAAATCCCGTCTTATCCCTTGCCTACGTCATAAAAAGAAGTCCTGGTGTAAATTTCAAGTTTCTAGTCCAAGTAGTTTCGGCTGTGGGATGATGAATCAGTCAGGAAGTCTTCTTTTATATATATAGATAACTCAATTGACCGTCTGAGCGCGAATCGTCTCCGTTTAGGCTTGAGATAACTTGAGACGTTGGTGCCGTTCAGAAGCCTAAGTCTTCTGGTAGATGTCGCTACACGCCTCCCTAAGGCGTTGTATGAAGGAACTGATTGAAAGATTTAGTCGCCGAGACAGATTGTTTCGATAGCTCAGTTGGTTAGTAGCGACGGGCCATGAATGCCTGTGGTCGCCGGTTCGAATCCGGCTCGGAGCATTAAATTATTCAATTTTTCCTTTAATTTAAATTTATTAAAAATATAATTATTTCAATCACTTTAACCTACATTGCTAGGTATGATTGTACGAATTAGGAAGTACATCTAGCGCCATCTAGTAACTAACAAATATATATTACATTTGGCAACGCTCATTTCACGCTGTTGGTTGGTCTCCATACAAAGTTGCATCCCCTTTTTCGTCCCTAAAAGGGAAGATATTTAACATAAATTATAGCATATTTCCTATTCTGATATATAATGTACACAACTGGAAAGTTTCATAAAATATTGTCCAGTAATTTTTGACATTAATTGTAACGTACATCCATCCATCCATACATCCAAATTTTCGCATTTATGATATTAGTAGGATAAGTAGGATGTTAAAAATGTCGAGTGAAAGTGACTAATCAATAACATAGTAGAAAGAGTGGACAAGTAGGCTATCACCAGCCCAATCCGCGATTTACCTACCGTACTTACCTGTCTCAGGGTTGTCACTTTTAGTTGAGTTTTACTTGAGTGCCTAGAAACTGGCAAGGGCCGGGAAGTTGTATTTTTTACTTGTGTTGTCTGGGTTCAGGGTTTGTGAGGTCAATTTCGTCAATTATTTTAAATTACAATTTTGATGAATAATTTAGACACCCAAACACACCAATTAGTTCTTCTGCGATAATCACTAATTTTTCATCAATTTAGCGATGCCGGTAAGCCGTGACGCGGGAACCTTGTGCGATGTTAGCCCCGACTGGCGCACTGAGAAACGGGTCGAGATTTTGTTTGAGTGTGCGTGCGGCGACGCATAGATACTATGGCGCACACATACAAGCCGCGCGCGGTACGTTTGTATGAAGATAACGTACTTTCCACTCTTTCCACTATGTCAATAATAATAATGATTTACTTGTATTGCGTTTCAATAGTGTCAGTATGTTTCTTAGAACTACGACGGTACAGCGTTTTTTTGTTCCAATTGTAGCATAAATATTACATTTATTTTCCTAGATCGAAACGGAGGAGATGCGGAAATATATGAAAATAGACGAAGCGTCTAATTTGTATAAACAAATGGAGGAGCTACAAATTTTAAACCTTTATGACGACATAGGCATGGTTGTCCACCCTCGATTCAGAAAATTAGGGATTGCCATGGAATTTGCTAAGGCGAGGTAGGTTCTAAACTTTTACTTAGGTACACCGGTACACCCAACAAGACGCATTCGTCTTGTTGGGTGTACCGGACTGGTCGAGCGACTATTAGGCCGTGCGGCAATGGATTTCGGGCCAATATTCCCACACACGTGCGAGGATGAGATTTCATGACAATAAAAAAATCACCTTTTATGTACTTTTTAATGTAAAATGTTGTATGATACACGCGCGGATAGGTAATTCCCAACTCATGTCGATCAAAAACACTAGCTCACGCTCGTGTGACATCGTCGCTCGTTGGCAAATACTTACTTTCCACACTATTTATTTATTTCATGCATGTATGTCCACATTTTAGACGTTTAGCATGCATGGTACACAATGTGGCTGGCACTGGTGGCATGACTACGTGCATTGGCACTGAGAAAATTGCCAAGAAAGACAACTGGGACACTGTTCTGGAGGTCAACTTGAAAGAGCTTGAACACCAACACGGCGTGGCCTTTGAGGACGGTGCTATCTGTAAACTAGTGATTTGGAAAAACCCGCAATTTAAACTACATGAAATGAAGAAATAAATATTGCATGAATGTAATTCTTTTCACTTGTTTTATTTATCAGATATTCTTATGGATGTACTGCGTGAGAGAAGATATGAATAGCAATGAAGTGTGGGATGAGTTTATGTGCGGTAGAGATGTATGGAAGAAAACAAACATGCTGCGCCCGACCCCATGTAAATGATAAGGACAAGCGAATGATGATTATTAACAAAACAATAATGTAAGACGTCAGTTGGTCAGACTATATGTATGTTAGAGCGGTGCCACATTGCGTTGTGACTTCTCACAGGCAGCGCTACAAACGATATACAAATGTTATACAGTATCAATATCGATACCTACTCGAAGGCGAAAGCCTTGATCACACGTACCGAGCAAACGGGCGAGACAGAGCCGAGTACTCATCATCATTATCATCATATCAGCCGAAAGACGTACTCCGCTGGACATAGGTGGAGGCCTATATTACCATTAGTTTGTGGCGCAGAACCGGTCATTGTAGCACTCTTTGGGGGAGCGCAAAGAGTGCTACAGCGGACTCTCGCGACCTTTACCAGGTCATCAGTCCACTCTTTCTTGGGGGTTCTACCCACGCTGCGCCTTCCGGTACGTGGTCGCCACTGGGGAACCTTTCCGCTTCAACGGCCATACGTCATCAATGGCAATACACACTGGTCAAAGACTCTCGTCTTGAGACACTGATGAATATTGGACGAAAGTATGTGCCGTAGCCTCCCGAACGCTGCCCAGCCGAGTCGGATTCGACGATTGACCTCTTTTTCGAAGTTGGACCTACCTAACTGGACAGTCTATCCTAGGTATATATAATCGTCTACAACTTCGAGCGTAAAGTGTCCGATTGGGAGTTGGTACTACATGGACATTTGACATGATCTTCGTCTTGTTCATGTTCATCCTTAGACCAACTCGCTCGGAGGCTTACTTAGGTCATCATACTCAGTCTTCCATGGTCTCAACCAAGACTACTATATCATCAGCAAACTGAAGGTGAGTGATGTACTTGCCGTTGATTTTGATGCCTAGCCTTCTACAGTCTAGTCTTGAAAACATCCTCCAGTGCAGTGGTGAACAGTTTTCGTCGTTCCAAGACCTACTTCACCGTTGTAATGGGGGACTTCAACGCTAAACTGGGAAAGAGAGATGGTGAAGAGCTGATAGTGGGTCAATTTGGAGTTGGAAGTCGGAACCACCGGGGTCCACTACTGGCTGGTTTCTTGGAGGAGGGACTCTACATGATGAATTCTTTCTTCAAGAAACGCGAGGAAATTGACCTGGATGAGTCCCGATGGTGTAATTAGGAACGAGATTTGAGTTCATCATGTCGACGAGAAAGCATATATTCAATGATGTCTGTGATCAATACGTTTAAAACCGGGAGTGATCACCGTCTGGTAAGAGGCATATTGAATACTAGCTGTACCTGCGACTTCGATTGCATGGTAATGTGTTGGGAATTAACGCATTTCTTCTCTTGGACATAGGACACATGCAGTTCTAATTTAACCTATCAAGTAAAACATTGAGCAAAAATTTTAACTAAAATGCCCTTAAAATTAGTCTATCAATATACAGATAATGATAGACTAATAAAATGTAGTCCTTTTCTTACGGATTTAAATACCAGAGTGACAGACTCTGGTATTTAAATCGGTAAGAAAAGGACTACATTTTATTTATCAGAGGTATTATAAGTTTTATGAATAAGAGGATAAAAGTTTAGATGTCGGTGGCAATAGATCCAACAGACTTAGGCTGCATAATTAAATGGTTATATTGAGCTTCTTCTCTACATATTTTTAACAATGTTTTATATTAAATAAATAAAATGACTGAAATGGACTATAGTCCTTACCTGAGAGTCGGAGTGGTAAAGATGTGTTTTGGAATTCATAATAGATAATCCTTTCGATTAGATACCCATTGACCGTTAAGTGTTTACGCGGAACAAAAATCACATTTTAATAAGATAACAGACGGCTAATGTATACTTTGCAAACTATACCTAACCACTAGGTAAGTTCTACAACCATAAAGCGAGTCCGACTCCCTTTCAAATAAAGGTAATTATTAAAAATATTAAAGTACTAGCTTCCGCCCGCGACTTCGTCTGCGTGGGCCCAGGATAAAAACCATCCTATATTTTAATCCAGGCTTTAAACTAACTTCGTGCAAAACTCCAATCAAATCGGTTGAGGCGTTCAAGCATGATTGAGTAACAAACATCCAAACATCTAAACTTTCACATTAATTTATTTATTATTATTCGGAGAACCAACAGCTAACAATTCAAAATAATAATATAAGCTAGTTATATAACTTGTTAGTCATAATTACTCCGTTTTTTTTCATTTATTGGAGAGTTGCATAATATTATGATAAAATTATTTTCCTGTATCCTGTAAGGCGCTTTTACGTAAACGAACATTTAACCTTAAAGAAGAAGATCCTATTTAGTGAGGCGCGTAAATTGGCTAAGGAGAAAGACTATAAGTACGTGTGGGTGAAAAACGCCAACATCATGCTTCGGAAAACGGACGAAGCTCGCGTCCTCCTTATACGTAATGGTGCGGATATACTAAAAATATGACTAGTTTGTTTAGGTCTATCTTGTCTTGCTTACAATTCAATCATAATGTTGTTATTTTTTGTAACCACAGTCAATGGGAGCAACATATTTAAATAAGTGTCTGTCAAAAATTTCAGTTTTGGTACAAGCTTTTATTGCCGACTGTACTTTTCTGTATACCATCATCAACTGCTCATTGAGACGATTCTAACGAGCCCAAACTCGATGGGGTTATGTGGTTTTATTACGGAGTTCCTATGGGCACCTTCTGTCTCTATCATCAGATCAGCTCGATGGTACCATAATATTGAATTGTCATCCAGACTCTATAGTTTGGATGACAATTCAATATTATTATTATACCCAAAATTTCAGCTCAATCGGTCACCGGGAAGTGGGTCAAATTTAACTTGCAAGATTTGACGGACAACTTACATACATACTTTTATACTTACATACATACTTTTATAGTTACATACGAACAAGTCAAGTTAATATAAAGCTTGTAAAAATTGAGCATGTTAGCGCTGTGTTTCTGTTTAGATCATAGATAATAATAAACTCTCTATTTTTTACCAAAATTGTGGTGGTCTCAAATCTAAATTGCAGGATTTGCGCTTAAATACAACTGTTTGCTCGTACGATGTTATTGTTCTAACCGAAACCTGGTTGAACGAATCTATCCTGGACTCCGAGATCCTCACTAATGAATTTGTAATATTCAGGCGTGACCGTAGCTCGCTAACTTCACAGAAAAAGGGCGGGGGAGGTGTAATTGTTGGTGTAAGAAAGTGTATCGCTGCAACAAGGCACCCAGATTTCGAGGCGAATAACTTCCTCATGTAACCTACCAATCATTTTAAGTGCTTGTTACATTCCACCTTCTTCGCGACACAACGTTTACGAGGATTACCTAACACGTGTTCAAAATATTTACTCGGCCAATTCCCCATGTACACTACTTCTGATGGATGATTACAATCTACCCAGTATTAATTGGTCGTTTAACAATGGTATTCCGCCATGTTCTCCACTGGACTCCGACAACCAAACAACTAAATCTTTATCATATACTATGTCATTTGCTAACCTTTTACAATATAAGAACATTCCAAATGAGAACGACAGAGTGCTTGATTTGATCCTTAGTAACGCCCCTAGATGCACTTTATCATTATCCGCTGATCCCTTGCTCTGCGCCGCACCCCACCACCCTCCTTTGGATATTAATTGTGACTTTTCAGAACCTAAAGTAATGAGCTCTATTAGCAGAAACAAGCGCAATTATTACAAAGCAGACTATGAAAAATACAGAATAAAATCGATTCCATAGACTGGGCTTCAGAATTTGACCAACTCGACCCTGAAAGTTGCGCTTCAAAATGTTATAGTCATATTAGAGAAATAATACAACAACATGTTCCTCTCTGTGCTCATAAATCATCACACTATCCAGTGTGGTTTTCTGCAGCGCTTACCAGGACGTTAAGGCGTAAGCATAAGATCTGGTTATGGTGGGTAACTTACAGGTCACTGAGAGATTACCGGGAATTTGCGTTGCTAAGGTCGAGAGCCAAACTTTTGTTAACCAAATGTTACAACAGCTGCATACACAATGTAGAAGAGTCACTTAAAACAAACATAAAACAATTCTGGATTTTTTTTTCGAATCTCAAGCAAACCAATACAGGCTTCCCTCAAGTTATGAAATATGAAACCACAGTCTGACTGCCCAGAAAAGATGTGCGACATCTTCGCGAACTATTTCCAGTCAGTATATGAGCCCGTCTGTTCTGAAGCCTATGCTACTGAAACCCTTGAGCAACTTGACGATAAAAACTCAAACATCAGCCTTAGCAACGTGTCGTTCTCGGAATCTGAAGTTCTCTTCGCATTGAAACAGGTCAATGAAAACAAGGGTCCAGGTCCAGACGGTGTGAGCCCGGTTTTTGTAAAGCGGACCAGTAAAGCGTTAGCGAAGCCACTGCAATACATTTTTAACATCTGTCTGCAAAAAGGTGTATTTCCAGACAGGTGGAAAGTTGCGCACATAACACCAATTTATAAATGTGGTCCGAAGGACAGTGTTCAAAACTATCGTCCGATCTCAATCCTATCATGTATTCCAAAAGTTTATGAAAATCTGGTGCATGGGCGAGTCTTTGATCTGGTCAAAAATAACATACTTGATGAACAACATGGCTTCGTCAATGGTAAGTCCACCGCCACAAACATGGCCTTTTTCCTGAATTCAGTATTTCGCGCTTTAGACGATAAAGACCAGGTAGACACCATCTAAACTGATTTTCAGAAGGCTTTTGACAAAGTGGGCCATCTAATTCTCTTAAAAAAACTATCATTTAATGGTATCAAAGGAAATCTTCTCCGATGGTTCGCCTCTTACCTTCAACACCGTATCCAATCTGTTGTAGTCAATGGATATGTATCTACACCATTCTCGGTTACGTCTGGAGTACCACAAGGGTCAATTATTGCCCCCCTTATGTTTATATCATTAATAGGAAGACCTGAATAGATTTAACGAGTATTGTAAAATTAATAAACTATTCTTAGCATATAATAAGTGCAAACATACAACTTTTACCAAAAAACATAACATCATCCAGAATTGCTACAATCTTAACAATTGCGAACTGGAAAACGTTACTACCATACGTGACTTAGGCTTAATTCTGGACACCAAACTCACCCTAGATTCCCATGTCGATCATATCCTTAGAAAAGCCTACCAGATGCTGGATTTCATAATGCGCGTTGCAAAACCTTTTAAACAAAAACATAGCTTAATGTCTCTTTATAATTGCTTAGTCCGGTCTAATCTCGAATACGCTTCTATTGCGTGGTACCCTCATTATAATATTTACATAAATAAAATTGAAATGGTACAAAAAAAGTTTGTTCGATATGTGATACGTAAATTGCACCTGCCCCGTCGCTCTCATATTCATGCGTTACCAGAACTTAAATTGCTTTCTCTCCAGGATAGACGTTCTATCGCAGATGTTGTCATGTTGTGCAACATCTGCACAGGTGATGTCATATGCCCACAATTACTATCGAGCATTCTGTTTCGAGCACCAGTGCGAAGTACACGATCTAAAGACCTTCTTAGCCTTCCTAAAACAAAGACCAATCGCCCAGACCAAACGCGCACCAATTTACAGAATGTGTTACCGCCACAATATGGGTCTCAATGATGTGGACATATTCTCTTGCTCCCATTCACAGTTTAAAGCCACAGTAAACAAAATTTATAGTGATAAGCGTTAAGTTCTAGCTGTGGTTTGTTTATTTATCTGTACTGGAAAGCGCGTTAATTATGCATGGCCGTCCTTATTACACTTAGTACTTATAATTTATATAAATGTACATCAAGTCAACTCGAATAACCCATAAAACCTTGTACGACACCAGGTCGAATGCCTTCGACAAGTCCAAGAAGCATGCGTATACTGGCGTTTTCCTTGTCATTTAATACTGAACGGTATCCTTCAACTTCAACCTCAGTATAGCTGTCTCAGTCTAGAGCCCGGGACGGAAACCAAACTGCGCCTCGCTAAGGCTGATATGTTCGTTTAGGACACGGTCAAGCAAACCATCCAGTACCTTTGCAACAACTGTAGCCATTGATATGGGCCTGTAGTTGTTCTTGTCGGAGGCATCGCCAGTCTTGTCCTTTATAATGGGTACGACTATCGTTTTGAGCATGGCTAGTGGGAGGTAAGCATGCCCTAAGCACAGATTATAAAACATAGCCAATAGCCTGGGCAAATGACAACCAGCATGCTGCAGATGCTCTATGCTGAGATCGTCGAACTGCACTTTATAATATTTGCAACTTCACGCGCTTTAATTCTAGTGATTGCACCCATCGACTTACCAATATCAACATCGACCACCTGCTGCAGCGTTCCAAGGGGTGCTTTCACAGAAAAGTGCTCACGAAAAACTTCGGCAATCAGGTTAGACTTACACTCCCCATCAACAGCAGGGACGCCAGGCTTACACTCTAGTTTTTTAGTATCGCTCCGACCTATGATGAGATTGAGGATGTTCGGTTTGGGCATCGTTACTGGGATATGAATATAATACGCCAAGACTCTTTAAGAAAACACCCTATTATATACATTTTGGATTATCGCTGATACTAGCAATATGCGTTTATGTAGCAGTAAACTATTGTGTTACTGCTAAACACTAAATGTGGCCAATTGCCATACTACACTCCAGAAACGCTTGAAATCTTTTGAGTTATGGTAAGTTGCCAGGATATCCATTTTTATTTGACACTCATTATCTTGACACCATTTAAGCTTCGACTTAAAATGTTTTCTAGACTCATACATTCTGGTATATGCTTCACCAGCAGCCGGCTTTCCCTGAAGCAGCCACATCTGGAAACACAGTCGTGCTTGTGTGTGAGTCATCAGCCAAACTAAACCAGGCCAGACCAGCCAGGCCAAACAGTTTAGCCAGGCTTTAAGTGACAGTGGGCGGGGCACATTGCACGTAGAATCGATGGCCGTTGGGGCGGAAAGGTTCTCGAGTGGCGACCACGTACCGGAAGGCGCAGCGTGGGTAGGCCCCCCACAAGGTGGACTGGAGCTTACACATACATAAATCATAATAATTATTAATTTGCTCTATAGTCTTATTTCCCCATTTTATTTTATTACTATTGTTACTCTTGTTTTGAATACTCTGTATTTTACATGGCAATTTTCCTCAACTAAATTTTAATTCTAATGGGCTACAACGCACACATACAGAAGCCACACACTTCCAGGCAATGTCTGTGACCACGCAATGATCGAGCCAACGAAAACAGTTATTATGGGCATCACTTACGTACGTGTAGGTATCGGATGAAACACCCACGATGACCGAAGGACCTAGGGAGGCTAAAGAGTTGAGGTCAGTCAAAAGTAAGTCTCGTTGAGGTGAAAGGTAGGTTGAAGCAATCGATATCGGGGGGTGACCCTCCATCGAGATGCGACAGACTGACACTTCCATATTTGTCAGGGGCGGGGGATTGAGTCTTATGCAATGCAAGTTACGTTTGTAGAAAATGAGCGTGCCCCCGAATGGCCTACCATCTTGCCTATCATCTCTAATCTGAGCGTATCCAGGGACGCGAAAGGCTCTAATGCTGGGACGATAAAAGGTCTCTTGGACCAGGAGTAAATCTACTGAGTGATCGCGAAGGAAGTTCATCACCTCGTCCTTCATACCTCTCAAGCCATTGGCATTGTAAATGCCAATGGTAATCGAAGCAGGTTTAAGCTTCTTCTTCTTCTACTCTCCATACTAGTAGGCACCGTGAACCTGGCTGCCGCTTGGTGCGGCGAGATACTGCGTCGTCGTTACGAATATACGGGCAGTCAGGCCGCTCGCCACCTCCGGTGGGAGTACCTGAATTACCTGCATAAGCGCATAGAGGGGATCTATAGCGGGCCGGCCCGCTTGACTAGCGGCGGGCCCCCATGCAGAGGGGCCCGCCTGAGATTGGGGTGCAGAAGGCACCGGGCGGGGACCTGCGGCCGCAGAAGGCGGCGGGTTCCTAGGGGCACCTAGCCCTACGGCCGGAAGGGCGGGGTAGTGTTGCGGAGTGCTATGGGAAGCAGCACGGCCCGCGCTTTGCTTACGCCCAGAGGGAGGCGAGGACTTCGACTTTGCTCCGTTGTCGCGACTCTTTGGGCGGCAAGAGCATCCTCCATAATTGGCAGTATGCCCATGGGGGAGCCTGCGAACCAAACAGTTGCAGCACCGTATGCCGTTCGGGTCCTTGCATCCCTTTGGGCGCTCGCAATCGCGAGTCGCGTGATCCCCAGCGCACTTGACGCAACGGGGGGGAGAGTGACAGCCACGAGCGCCGTGACCGAACCTCTGGCAGTTGTGACACTGTGAGGACCCTCTTGTTAGGAGTCTCCACCCTCACAGCCATGTTGATAACCTCCTTAAGGGAGTGGACTGCTTTACGCTGGTCCGGGTCGGTGACTACTAGTACGATATCGTACTTCCCTTTTTGCTTATTGTAGAGGCGATGAACCTCCCTGACGGCGATCCCCTTGCGCTTGAGATCCGCAGCTACCTCATCCTCTGGGATATCTTTGTGGATGCCCCGGAGGATGGCCCTGTAACCCTTCTCTTCGTCGGTCAGCCTCCGGTTGTAGGCCATCGACAGCTCGTCAAAGAGGCGGGTCAAAGCACGGTAGTCTTCGGGTCCCTGGACCGTGATGCGCATCCCTTCCAAGGGCGGCTTCAAAATGTCCGAACCGACCACACGGATGCCACGCTGGCTGGCTATGGCCATGGCAGTGTGGTACCTATGTGTGTCAATCAGGACACATGAGTCCGGCTTATCCGGGTTTCCTATCGGAGTCGAGCTGGGGGCCGAAGACCCGCCGTCCGTTACCAGAGCGGCACTATTGGCCTGAGGGGCCTGCGCAGAAGGCGCGGGGGCGGCGGGAGTCCGAAGGGCTTTCTTCGCCGGCGAATGAGCCCTCGGAGACTTCGGCAGCGCACGTTTTCCCTTGCGGCTGCTGCCTACGGTAACCCATCCTGACGTGTCCATGTCGTCTTGGTCAGAATAAAGGAGTTCAAGAGTCTCTGCGTCTGTAAGTAGGTCTCTGGAGGGGCAGCGGGGGCGGGGAGAGCGGGGGCGTGGGACAGCGCGTTCCTCTCGCAAGGAGGGTCGCCCGCTGAGGGAGCGAGAACGCGAATGCCTCACATATGACTCCGCTGCGGGGAGGGCCTGAGGGGCCGGAGCGTTTACTGGGGCAGACGCGGCTGCCTTTACTGCCTTAGGGGCCTGGGCGGTCAGAATGGCCGCCGGAGTGGCCGGATGGGCCTGGTGTTGCGAGTCAGCGATTGCTGGGGTGGGAGATCGCATGGGAGCCGCATGGGCCGGGTCTGAGTCCTCGCCGTTGAGAGCCAACTTGAGCCGTTGATTCTCAGCGGCGAGGCGGTCGATTTCGGCCTGCATTGCCCGCATGGCTTCCTCCATCCTCGCGATCCTGTCTTGCAACTCCATCCTACTAGGTCGGTCGCCGCTAAACTTTTCCTACGCCTAATGAGTACCGAAGGTTATCCTGATGTCGGTGTCGAGTCTTGTCTACTTGTCCGCCGTGTCAATGTCAACTATGTGTCCTAACACGAAGGGAAAGTCGGACTGATCGCAGTACTGGGCTTCGTGGTGGTATCCACCCCACACAGCGACTTCGTTGGCACCGTTAGGATCCGTCACTGTGCAGCCACTGCGAGCGTGGTCTTTCTAAGGGACAGAGACCCGGGTCTGACTTGAGAAAGTCTTAACTAACAGGTAGCCACTGAGAGTGTCTAGCCCACAGCCTCGAAAGACTGCGACCACTACGAGCGTGGATTTCCAGAGGGGCAGAGACACGCGGGTCGACTGGAGACTTAAGAAAGTCTTAACTAACACACCCGATGCTTCCACGTGGTAATTGCGATAATCACCTCGCGGGGGAGCGATAAGAGCGAGCAGGTAGTCGGAGATGATATTCGGGCTACAACAACAATAGGGCAAGAGCGCACTGACAAGCACGACCTCACTCGACCGCTGCCGTAACCGGAATTGAAGTGAACAACGTTTTCGCTCGCGGCTATATAGTGGTTTTTAAAAAATGGGCTAAATTAACTGGGTCACCCATAAGCGTAAAAAAAATCACGTAAACAAGTCCTGTAGTTTTATAATAAAATGTATGATTTCCAAAACATTATCAAATACGTGAATAAAAAAAAACGTTTAAACTAACCGAATTAGACATTCTGTAGTGCTATTTTTTAATAGGAAAAACCAATATTTTAGAACTAGTGCGATTGTTATGTACTAAAAGACTATATATTCCATTGTAAAAGGCAAACATCGATACATTTATGAAAGTTTAAAAAAGAAATATTCTAGCTGAAAGATAGCTCTGACGCGTATTTTTGCAAAACACTCCGACGAAAACCTGGTTGTTTTAAATAACCGTTTATATCAATAGAATTATAGCAATGCTGTGGTCTAGAAAAACCAGTATCGTGACAAATACTCAGCGATGCCATGCCATAAAAAAAGGAATAGATTCGACGTTTGACGTTATTTTGTAGAAATTTGTTGATACATTTATTGAAATTACACCTATAAGCTTCCATATCAGAATCATTTATTTTTATATGATCTATCGTTTAGTATGCGTTTTGTGAACTATCACACACACCGGATCGAAATTAATCATATTGGATAGTTAAGGCAAGCCCGCCATTTTGCCGTCACTGAAACTTGACAGCCATATCTGTCTAGCTAGGATTTCAAGAATAAGAAATGAAAAAATCAATGAGGTCAAATGTTTTGGAAAATTATTTAATCGTCGCAGTCGGATAAAAACTATCCTAAACGGAAGCTAGATTAATAATGTACTTGTAAAAAAAGTTTCATGTATTTCCGTTCATGGGACGCTGAGATTATTCGTGAACAATGCTTAGTATGACACGGGCTGATTCTTTTTTTTAATTCAGAGATTTATTATAAGTGCAGATATGCGTCAAGCGAGAGCGCTCTCGGCTAATGAAATCTACGCTCCGTTCTGCATCCACCTAAATCCAAACCCCAGAGAGCTTTCAGCTGGAACTCCAAAACCGTTTCGATTGCCTAGTTGGTGATGTGGACGAACTCAACGACGGGTTTATGGAAGCTGTCCATGCCACTGGGTCTGGATTCTTCAAGCCCCAGTGGACCAATAGAACTAAAAGGCTCTCTAGCTCCACTCAGGAGCTCATGAAGGAAAGGAATGAAATGATTCTGCAATCTTCAGCCGATGCGACTTTATACCGGCAGCTCAATAAACAGCGATCTGCGCCAATTCAATACGAATCGTATTGAAGAGGCCATCGAGCGAAATAAGGGCTTTAAAGTGTTCTCACGAGATCTGTCTATTGGGCAGAGCCAGCTCGCAAAATTTGAAACCGAAGATGGCGGAGTCGTTTCTTCCAAAACCTGAGCTTTTGAGTGAGATAGAGCGTGTTTACGGACAGCTCAACGTGAACCCGCAGACCCGAAGTTGGTCTGGCGGAAGACCCTAGAGCTAGACTAACCCAACACTATACCGACGATATCCCGGACATCAGCCTGTACGAGATTAGAATGGCTCTGAAACAGCTTAAGAACAGCAAGGCACCCGGTGAAGACGGAATTACAGCCGAACCTTAGCCTTCAGGAGACGGGTGAAAAACCGATCCTTAAGGCCCTTCAGAAGTTGTTCGACACCGTCCTACTGGATGAGAGAGAACGCCAAAGGCGTGGAACAGAGGTCAGGTAGTGCTGTTTTTCAAAAAAGGTGACAACACCTTGCTGAATAATTACCGACCCATCTCACTTCTGAGCCATGTCTATACGCTGTTTTCAAGAGTAATAAATGAGGTTTTAGTACCGTAGACCACATTCATACGCTCCGTCAGGTTATATAGAAGACTGAGGAATATAACCTGCGTCTCTGTCTAGCGTTCGTGGACTACAAGAAAGCCTTCGATTCGATCGAAACCTGGGCTGTACTCTCCAGCGGTGCCAAGTAGACTGCCGCTATATTGTGTCTGTACGAGAAGGCCACTATTTCAGTCCAACTCCAGGATCGGAGCTCGAAACCTATTGCGCTGCAGCGGGGTGTCAGGCAAAGGAATGTTATTTCCCCAAAACTGTTCACCGCTGCTATATCTCTCCGCGACAGAGTCTATAACGAGCAGATCCAGCGGCGGACCATAGTACGTAGTAGGTAGACATTGCACAACGTGTCACAACTTTGTATCGTAATTCGCCGAAACGACGGGTAATGGAGCAAACGTATTCTGGAATGGTGGCCTCGCGTATGCCCAACGGTCGGCAACACACTGAAGAAGAAGAACAAGTAGATGTGCTGTTAATTGCAAAAACTGCTGAATGAATATAAATTACGAATGATGTAGCATATACATTAAATATAAGACATAATATGCGTATGGTGTCACGGGCAGCAGTTAGTGGTAAAAATAATTTGATAATTTATATTAATCCAATTAATTTAAATCATAATTATAAGTAGGTAATCAAACAGTAGCAAGATTACACAGGTGTTACCTAACACCTGTGTAATCTTGCTACTGTTTGATTTGATTATCATTACAATAATATATTTTCTGACTGCTGTTGTTCTTCCAGCGCCAGCGCATCAAGTTGGTAACGTATTTTTTTATTAAATTGAAATACTCTTCAAGGCAATATTTGGCATGCTGTAGTAGTCTTGGATTTATCTGCAAAGAATGGCCCTTCTTATGCTAGTGGCTCTTATAGTCACTATTGGAGCACTGTACTACTACTTTTCCAGAACTTTTAATTACTGGAAGGAACGAAATGTTCCTGGACCAAAGCCAGTGCCGTTTTTCGGGAACATAATGAATTCTGCGTTACGTTATATGCACTTGAGTATTATTATGAAAAAAATATATGACAGCTACCCTACTGAAAAAGTGGTGGGAATATTCAGGATGACAACTCCGTGCCTGTTGATTCGTGACCTTGACGTTGTGCAACATGTAACGATCAAGGACTTTGATTGTTTCGTGGATCGGGGTATTGAATTCAGCAAGGAAGGATTGGGAACAAATCTGTTTCATTCCGACGGAGACACTTGGCGATTGCTGAAACATAACTACTCGTCCATGTTTACTAACCAAAAACTGAAGAATATGATGCACTTATTGCACGATCGAGCTGATAAGTTCGTTGATTATGTAAGTGAGATAGCAGCTGAAACCCCAGAACATGATGTTTATGACCTAATGAAGAAGTACACGCTGTCGACGATATGTGCTTGCGCCTTCGGTCTCGACGTCGACGCCTTCCGTGGTGATGTAGATTTCTTGTTGAGAATTGGCAAGTCTATATTTACACTTAACTTTGTTTTCGAATTAGATATGATGTACCCCGGTATACTTAAGAAAATGAATATGTCCCTATTTCCTAAGTTTATAACGAAATTCTTTAAAGACCTAGTTAAGACTGTGATTACACAAAGAAATGGAGTGCCGTCGAAGAGAAGAGACTTTATTGATTTAATGTTAGAAATGAAGAACAAGAAACTACAAGCTATTAAAAGTCTCGACAGTGAAAGACCTAAAGCTGAAGAATTAACTAACAGCGCAATAGAAGCACAAGTATTTTCATTTTTTGCAGCTGGCTTCGAGACTACTTCCTCTACTATGGCCTTTATGCTATACCATCTCGCATTGGAACTTGCAATACAAGACAGATTAAGAAATGAAATAGACGATTATCTTCGGAGACACGATGGTCAAATAGAATTGGAAACCTTAAATGAGTTGACGTATTTGGAGCAAGTTTTGAACGAGACCCTACGGATGTACCCTAATGAAGATACTTTAGTACGAAAAGCACAAGATGATTACGAGTGTCCCGGCACCAACGTTAAAGTGGCTAAAGGACAAACGCTACTGATCTCTGTTTTGGCTATTCACCACGATGAGATCTATTATCCAGAACCTGAGAAATTTAATCCTGATAATTTCGCTCCAGAAAACGTTGCTGGCAGGCACTCGTGCGCATTCCTGCCGTTCGGCCTCGGACCACGCCGCTGCATTGGTATGTAATAGTACATTACGTACCTAGGGCGGTGAATTCGTGAATGGTCCTGATCGCAGGTGTTTGTGGCCCGAACCGAAGGTGAGGGCCATAAATATGCGATCTGGGGCTTTACGAATTACCGCCCGTGTTAAGTACACAATTTTACGTCTTCATCTGGCCACAATGCGAGTTAGACCGTGCGTGCAGCGTGCAGTAAAACTCGCATTATGGCCAGGTGTGACGTAAAATCCATTTACAGTTACATCTGTATTAATATGATAAAAAGTTCAGTGCACACTTTGCACGGTCGAAAACGGGATTAATTTGTTATGTAATAAAACAGCAAATTTATTGATTTCGGCCGTCAGTAAAAAAAACATTTTTTTGGCATAAGTACCTAATATAGTGGTACTTTGATTCGAGGGGCGACTTTGATCAAGTAGGTTTTTTTTCCGAAATCATTGATTTTACTCGTGGGTGTACTTGAAACTTCTGAATTTCAAATAGTTCTGCTTTTATAAATAAAAAAATCAAAATAAATGAATACTGGTCTGGGTAGGTAGCTAAAGGAAATCCAAAAACCACACTAATCGTATCGATAAACCTGTCGTACTTGCGTTCGTTAGAATAATCCTGATTCCTTAATTAATGTACCTATAGGTAAACAAAGTAAGTGCAGTCAGTAAAGATAAGATGTTATTACTGACTCAGTAATAACATCTTATGTTGTCAATACCAGTTGTATCCTATAAAAGCCCGGAGTCAGCTAATCCCTAGATTTAGCGTAGGCACTATTAGTATAACGAAATTTCAATCACACCTTACCTAATAACTTTACCACTAACCACTACCTAAAGGTTGTCTGGAAGAGATAGCTCTTTAGCGATAAGACCGCCTGTTGTTAACCTCTATTTTTCAGTGTTTATGTCTATGTATTTGATTCATATTTTGAGGTGTGCAATAATGGTAGTTTATGCAATCGTTATATAACGTATGCTTTTTCAGTCGAGTACCACGTTTAGGCCACGAAGCTTGCTGAGTGGCCTAATTAAGGTACGAGAGTTAAAAAGCTAATTATATGCAATAATATTATACAATACTTTTTCTACGAGTTAACGGAAATAATAATTTATTAAACAAACTTGGCATCTATTGAAATTCGCCCTGCTGAAACGAAGTGCAGCCAACCGCTTTTTTTATTTTTGCACGTTGATGTCTTCTGGAAATCGAGCCTCGTGATTGGTCAAAATTAATTTTAGTTCTGTACACAGTTATCTTACATCAACACTCAAATAAAGTTGATTTAGATATCGGTGGCAGTCATTTAATTGACGGATAGAAGTGCTCGAGTAGAAAATGAGTAAATTTGTATTGTATTGTAACTTTGTCTTTTTTTTCAGGAATGCGTTTTGCGTTTGTGCAATCCCGTGTGTGCCTAATCAGGCTGCTGTCTAGGTTCAGATTGGAAGCCAGCAAGAACACACCCCACAGCGTCTCATTTGACACCTACCGCGTCAGTCTCGCTCCCAGCGAAACCATTTTCGTAAACTTGTACCCACGGGAATAATCACTACTGCTAAACTTTATTGTTAAATAAATAAATAATGTACAATTGGCGGACCTAATGCCTTCAGGTATTTTCTACCAGTCAACGATTACCAGCCAAGAAATACCGGCTCTTCCACCTTATCTTGAAAATTAGCTTCAAAGAAACTTTTATTACAGTTTACAATAATCAAGTGCATTTTTATTTTATTTTATTACTCAATCAAATTACTTGATTACAAGTGATAGGGATTACTATTGAAACAACGACATTTTGGGAAGTGTCTTTATTCTCCTCTCTCTCCCGCATATATGTTAGCAGCTAAAACCCTAGAACCACAGAACTATATCAAGATAGAAGGAAAGAGCTCGTCGATTGGTATGGGAACCGAGCGTGTAACATTTTCGTAGGTACTTTGACGTCACGAGCGTAATTTAGTGACGGGAAACATAAGCCGCGCGACATCGATTCGTCAAAATCGATTAGCACGCGGCAGTTGCAATAACTAGTAGGTTTATTTTGTATCGATTCAAAATATCGATAAGAACCGACAGAGGAAATGATAATTAGATTCAACAGGTAATAAAAAGGTATTAGTTACTTTTACACTAAAGAAGGAAAGAACTTGTCGAGACTTTTAGTATGTAGGCAAAATGGCCAGAAAGAAACCAAAAAATGTAGGAAACCATTTTTTACGACCAGTTGCTTCAATCAATTTATTTTTAATATCAGGATCATTCGGAAAACTGAAATAAAATTGCAATAAAGAAGTAACCATAACGTGTTTGTTGATAATATTTGCTTTGCACTACGTACATTAGCTGCATAATAATATGAGAACGTAATTATCATTTCCTCTGTTTTCAAAATCGATTTTAATAAATGAGTAAGAAAATCGCAGTGTACAGCAGAAACAAATTTCTGTCAAAAATTTCATTTTTGGTACAAGCTTTTATTGCCGACTGTACTTTTCTATATACCATCAATACCATCATCAACTACTCATTGAGACGATTCTAACGAGCCCAAACTCAACGGGGTTACGTCGGTTAAGTACTGAATTCCCATGGCCACCTTCCGTCTCCAGCATCACATATCAGCTCGATGGTACCATAATATTGAATTGTCATCCAAACTATACTTATACCTAAAATTTCAGCTCAATCGGTCACCGGGAAGTGGATCAAATTTAACTTGCAAGATTTGATGACAGACAGACAACGGGACAGGTGAAACTAAATAAAAGCTTGTAAAAATGAGAAATCGACCTTGAACGTGACTCGACAGTTTGAATAGCTTATTTTTACATCGCTGGTTTAGAACGCAAGCCAGGTCTGGCTCGTCAAATTAAAGCCGCAATGGAAAACTAGCGTTGGCGCACAATCGCCCGCTACTGGTTTAATGAAAATAATAAAATAAATAGTTTTTTAATTAATAACAGATATTTAAGGACAAATTGTACTTACCGATGAAAGGAAATACCTAGATTAACAGCTCCAAATTTATTGGAAGTGTTTGAACAATTTATTATTGCGCAACAAACCATTTTGTTTTTAAAACCTGACGTCGCACGCAGACCGCGGTCGGGAGCTGACTGAAGTTCGCGGCTATCAATTGTGACACCGTTGCATCATTTCGCCACGCGTACGCATACACTTTTCCTTCTATCTTGATATATTTCTGTGCCTAGAACAAATTTTTACCTGGTCTGTGGAAAAGATTTTTCCACCGTACTGGGTTGGTTGGTAAGCGGTCACCGCCAAGCGTCCATAGGTTTCCACTCCATTCTAGTGATAAGTGGTGATACTGGTGACAAATGCGCGTTGCCGACCGTTTAACAATGTACCTCTACTCTCCTACACTCCTTTCTTGAAGAACCCCAAACCTGCAGGGAGAGCTCCCTTTTCCCATTCGACAACCGGATTAGCGTTCGAGGGAGGGTTCCTGTGACACTCGATCCTGTGTTCGCGATATTGAAGTTCTAGGGTCTGAGGAGGAATGCTCTGCAGACGGTGGACGGCGGTGCGGTGGTGGAAGAACAGTAGGTAGTGGTGTAGGTTTCCTACTTCCTGACTGATTCATCAACGCACAGCCGAAGCTACTGGGACTAGAAACTTGGAATGTACACTTCCAACTTCCTTTTATGACGTAGGCAAGGGATAAGACGGGATTTTTGGAAATTCCTAAGGGGGTTAAATTGGGGTGCAATGTTTGTATGGGATTTTTTTTAACTAGATACTTGAAACTTTGTAGGAAGATTACTTATTAAGATACAAAATAATTTACTTTAAAAACAAAGTTTTAACCGACTTCAATTTAGTACTCCGCCAAGCCATGAGAACATTTCCACATTTATTTTTCAATTTACCACATAAACTGATTTCCGAGAGCAAATGCGTTGATTATTAGGGGAAAAAACCCAATCGCTGTATGTGGCCCGATAATATTTGAGGACTTCCGTCGATTCCACAAGGATCACCTTTGGCACTTCATTAGTTGCTATTTCAACGGAATCTTATCAGAATCTGTGACGTACATTTGTACTTTTAAGTACATAATTGAGGAATTCCATAAGTTATCTGTGGTCTTCATCATCAATTCCACTCCACCAAATTTATGATTACCGGGTGTAAATACACGAGTTAAAATAGAAAATTCCAAAATCACTACACGCGTGCCTAATATAATTGAAGAGTTCCCTCAATTCCTCATGGATCCCATCATCCAATTGAATATTTGAAAAAAATTGGACCCACCTGGAAGCATATACGTACAAACAAAAAAAAAACATTTTACGAATCGGCTCATCAATGACGGAGATCTGAGGGAACAAACATTAAACATAATAAAAATATTAATAAAAAAAAAAAACCGAATTAAGAACCTCCTCCTTTTTTTTGAAGTCGGTTAAAAAGTACTTCCAGCGTTCAAGAAAATTCCACCCCTAAGGGGTTAAATGGGGGTGCAAAGTTTGTAGGGAGAAAGGGAATTTTTAAAGTAAGGGATTTTTAACTTCGGTCTTAGACTGTTTATTAAAAGACTACAAAACAGATTTTAGCAGTCTTCTTCATTCATCCCCTAAGGATGTTAAAAGGGGGTTAGAAGTCCGTATAGAGAGCAAGACATTTTTAAAGTAAAAGTTTAGCAACTTCGATTCTTAAATCGAATTTACTAAACTTTTACTTTAACCCCCGATCTAAATCGATTTTGTTTTTTTAAAAAAATTTTTTGGTTATCAAAAACTGCACACGGTTCCCTATGCCATTTGGTCGAGCACCCCTGACCTAGGTCTGACCGTGTTTGAGAAAATAGTATATTGTATTGTGAAATGTGCAATAAAAATAAATATTGTCTATAACGCCATCTATGATCCATTACGTGTACTAACAACAAGAGACGCCCGTTAGTCCACCGAAGAGCGCACTACACCAAAACGGAGAGTTGACGCATCGGCGTTTTGATTTGCAACTTTCTTGATAGATGGCGGTACAAGTCCTGATTCTCGTTTTAGTTTGTTCTTTTGTCGACAGATGGCATTACGATTCGCAGTTCCAGTTCTGCCCTGATAGTTGTACTTGCAGTAATCGAAATTTTTGGGATTTTCACTTTTTTGCAGAAATAACATCCCAAGAAATAAGACTTACGAGTAAATTGTGTTTTTCATTTATTTTACTTGTATGTACTAATTAATATAATTAATGTGAATTCTACTTTTCCGGGGTACAGTCAGCATCAGAAGTAGCTAAGAAAAATAACACGCTCAACCGACCGACCGACCTACAAAGATCCTTATTCCCTTAATGTTAGAGTTCGTGTGTAAATCATTTGGAGCACTAGAACTGCTTAGCAACTTCTGATGCTGACTGTACATAACTACAGATTTAATTAATTAATGCCTATTACTTGATCATTAATGTACCTACATGTGTTTTGTTACAGATGTCAAACATCATAACGTTACCGTTAAACAATGGAACTACATTGAAATACAGTATTATAAGTATTATCAATCAATCAATCAATCAATCAAATATTTATTTGCATAAAATACAGTACAAGTGGATGTCATAGTATTACGAATAGTGTCATGTATTAAGCCGGTTCAGGCGTGCAAATATTCAATACACTCTAAAATTAATTTTACATCATTATTTACATTATACTTATATTATTATTTACATTTATATTACATGTCAAAAGGAAGAAATAATTCATATAATCATAGTAAACTAAATTTTAGGTCTATAATTAAACAATCTTATATGTCTCCAAAAATAATCTTATACTATAAAAACACTTATCCAGCAGCCAGCTATTCAACTTAGATTTGAACAGGTTACCCTCTAACTTCTTTAATTCCTCGGGCAGACGGTTGAAGATGGCAATACACATGTTAAATGCGTTCCGCTTGTAAACATCCTTGTGACATTGTGGTTTCAGGTACAGGTTTTTCCCTTTAAGTCTAGTCTGCCTTTGCGAGTTTTCCCCACGTTTGCTAAAGTAGTATTGGTGTTTCTTTACAAATACGCATACTTCTCTGAGGTATAAACTAGGCAAAGGCAGAATGTGCAGTTTCTTAAACAATGGGACACAGCTATCATCGAACCACGCATTGCAAATGACTCTGACACACTTCTTCTGAATCCTAAAAACTCTATCTACGTCCACCGAATTACCCCACAGAATCAAACCATACAGTAACACCGAAGAAACATACCCGTGGTATGCTGTGAGCGCAGCCTCCGGCGAGACTGTATCCCGTAGTCGTTTTAAGGCAAAAACGAAGCGATTTAGGCTCGAACAGACTTCGTCTACGTGAAGCTTCCAATTCAAGTGCTTGTCCATCATAATGCCTAAAAACTTAAACGTGTCAACTTTGTCAACGTTTTCATTATTATAATTCAAATGTAATTTTATGTCACCCGAATTATAGGACAGAAATTGCATGCATTTAGTTTTATTTATATTAATCTGTAGATCATTAATATTCATCCAATTGATAACATTCATTAATACATTATTCAAGTCCCGTTCGTAAGTTAAATTATTGTTACATTTTAGTAAAAGTGTCGTGTCATCAGCAAACATAATCGTTTTACAAGAGACGGCATTTGGCAAGTCATTTATGTAAATGATAAAAAGTAAAGGTCCTAGAATACTCCCTTGAGGAACCCCTGTATTTGTTAATCTAAACTGAGATCTGTACGTTTTTTTAAGAAGAACCCCATTTTCTTCAGAAATTTTACTGATTTCCGTGCACTGCTTTCTATCTTCCAGATAGCTCTTGATCCAGTTCAGCACCCTTCCTCTCACTCCATATCTTTCCAACTTGTGGAGAAGTTTAGAGTGATTGACGAAATCGAAAGCTTTTGTCATATCCAAGAAGACAGCCATTATTGGAGTTTTATCATTTAAACTCTCAGTGACATACTTAATGAAGTCAAAACAGGCCAATGCAGTTGATTTGCCCTTCCTAAAACCAAATTGTTCGGGACGCAGAAGATTAAACTTGGTTAAAAATTCGTTTAGTCTTGTATGAACTGACCTTTCAAATATCTTCGATATTATTGGGATTAGTGCTATCGGCCTGTAATTGTTTAGGTTCCGCTTATCTCCCTTTTTAAACAACGGCTTCACTATACATGTTTTTAAGGCCCGTGGGAAGATACCTTCAACAAAAGATAGATTTATAATGTGCGAGAGCGGAATGCACAACCATTATATATTTAAATTTTAACCCTATTTTTAACGTTATTTCAGTTTATTTTAATGAGAAAGATTATTGTCTAATTTTATAATTTGTATAGTTATTGTTTACACTACTTATTTAGTATCATAAGGAAATAAGACATTACGAATAAATTATGTTTTTCATTTATTTTACTTGTATGTACTAATTAATATAATTAATGTGAAAGTTTGGATGTTTGTTACTACTCTGATACATACTTACCTAGTATTAACATCTGAAGTAGGTCAAGACTCAGACTACAATGAAATACTTACTACTGTTATGTACAGTTGCCATCAGATATATCGGAGCGGCCAAAGTGTTCACAAGTATCTGAACATGGCTCTATTTTCGAGGTATTAGAGACGTATTCAGATATTTGTGAGCACTTTGACCAACTCGATATATCTGATGGCTATTGTACCTACTTGCCTAATTTAATTTTCATAGTAGGTAACTTTGAACTACAACCGTATTTCACATTTTTTAATGTCTGCGGTTCTAAATCTAATTCCACTAAACAATACATTTCTGATAAATTGATAATCTATCTACAAATCTACTCTTTCGACCAACTCAATATCTTATCAATAACATCCATATACTGCGTCAACGCAGGGTCAGTGCTGTTACTACTCGCACACGCGTCGACGCTCACGCACTCGCCCGCGGCGTCACGCAGCAGACCCGCTGCGCACACGCAGCCGCCCGTACATGCCTTAGTGCAGATAGGGACCGGTTTGTCGCAGGACGGCTCGCAGCCGGCCATGCATTGGTCGTAGACTTCGTTCTTGTTTAGGCAGGGTTCTGTAAAAAAGATCAGTCTTTAGAATCTACCTTTTATACGCCACGCCACTGTGTAGCCGAGCGGTAAGGCCCGCGACTTTCATTCGTGGGTTCGAACACCACTAGGTTTAAAAAATATATACGAAATATCGTTTGTTCGTTTGATATTTAACAGTATAGCCTCCTGGAGAAGAAACACATCGTGACGAAGGTCTAATCTCAACACGGCCTAGTTTTCCCTCTGGGTTGAGGGTCAGATGGCAGTCGCTTTTATAAAACGCCTACGCCAAATCGTGGGATTGGGTGCCAAAGCTGACCCCATCTCCTTTAGCACACAAATGGGAAAACGCAACATACGCATTTCCACCTTATACACTTCCAATAACATTAACTTGTCTATAAAGTCTGTCACATCACGTTGAATGAATGTAATGTAACAGACTTCATAGACAAGTTGTTGTCTTTATCATTGAAGATGTAAGACTTACCAACTGGACATTTATCCAAAGTAACACATTTTTTAGTCTTCTGGTCCCTCACGTAGCCAGACTTGCAGAAACATCCCATGCTGCAGGCCAGGCCGCAGACCACAGGTTCAGGGTCCGTGCAGGTCCGCGCGCAGGCTGTACCGCAGGACAGGAACTCCTCGTTTGCTGAGCAGATTGGATTGGCTTCTGGAATAGGGAAGACGCTTTAAATGTCTGTTAATTAATGAAGATTAATCATCCCGACAGTGCTGTATACGTGTTCAATGGAGTGGATATAGCTCTTGTCGAAGCTAGGTGGCATTATAGATTTAGTGAAATTGGACAATGATACATTAAGTATCTATTTATAAAAAAAAAACAATTTAGGCTGCATTCTCTGTCACGTCACAGAATAATTAATAGTACCTAAAGGTACAGAAGGTCCACTGCCTAACTGATGACGTTAGCTGTCATGTTTTTACAATCATAGAGTAAGAAAGGGTTGGTAACGTACCACATAACTGAACATCCAAAATGATAACGAATCGAAGAAATGATCATCAAAGTTTTGGAAATAATAATATGATATGATAATAGAACAATACAATAGCCGGAAAGTCAGTATTAACTTAAAAAATACTTGAATATAGGTTAAGTTTTTATAAAACAGTTCATATTTTCCAATGGGAGTACTTCTTTCGTCATATAAGCAAGATGTTGTCGGAACTAATCTATTAAACGTCATTGTATGCGATACGCTGTACAGGCCTTGCTAGACCTCCACAGGAGGTTATCGTAGACAAACGTCGTTTCGCGCCGAATTGACAGTGGGACAGGCCTGGTCGTGTCAAGACCTTGACACCATAAAGTCCTTATTACGATTAAGAAAACTGTTAGGACTAAGACAAGAGGAGAATCGAGGTTTAATGGTATACAATCCGGGTGTAAGATGATCCCTTTGAAATAATTGGCACCTTATTTTTATACTTCTTGACTACGACTGGGGCGAACAAGCATATGGCCTGCCCTGCCTGATAGGAAGCAGGCAACGCATCCAGAAGAATCACATGCGCGCTGCCGACCCTTTATTGATTTGAGAATACGTTGTATTGACATCTACAAGGGAAAGGCAGGTCGTCCACTCTTAAAACCGCGCATCCTTGGAACTCTGGGCATCTCAAGAAGAACAAGCACTTTACCTCCAATACACTCGTCAGCATTAACGCAGTCACCAGTATCGTTTCTCAAGAACCCGGACTTGCAGAAGCAGCCCTCCACGCAGTCATCGGAACACGTCACAGGCCCAGGATCGGAGCAGTTGAAGGGGCAGGCGGAACCGCAGAGGAGGTACTCTTCGTTGGGAGGACATTCCTCTGAAAAGCAAGATATTTCGAAAATTATTGACAACGGGTATGGATCAATTTGAAAATGTATAGAAAACGGCGTTAAACGTCTTGGGATGGCAAGGGCAACGGCAGGCTTTAAGAGGAGATAACGAAACTTGAAGGTCTGTAAACCGACTTCTAGTCCATCCCTTCTAAAAATAGAGAGCGACCATATATGGATATGTTTTGGTTTACAAATGATGTGTCACCATCATATCGTGAAAATCGAAAATACCTTCAGTTGAACATGGTTATCGGAATTGCAAAATTCGGAAAAATACGCTTTCAGTCAAATGTCATCCTACTAATATTATAAATGCGAAAGTTTGGATGTTTAGATGTCTGTTACTCAATCACGCTTAAACGGTCAACCTCAACGGTTTGGATGAAATTTTGTACGAAGACAGTTTATAGCCTGGATTAAATTTAAGGATAGATTAGATCCCGTGGACCCGACTAAGTCGCGGGCGGGTGCTAATATATTATAATTTAAGATTGATGGTACCTACCTACTATTGGGGCAGTATCACTGGTACTATCGACAACACAGCTAACTGACCATCGGTGAACCTTAAGCGTATTGTAATAAGGTTCTATATAAACACAGAATGGTCAGTTAACAGTGTTGTCGTTTGTACCTTTACCTTATTTTACTAACAGCATCTCAACGATCGTCAACCGGAAAGTTTCCGATACCCGAGCAAAAACACAAATGGCCACGATCGCGATCCGCCAAGCGTGAACCGCTGATGGCTTTAAACCAGAACTAATCAGTCAAAGCGGTTTTTACTGTCCACGTAATTGGATTCCGAGTAAACAATAGTTTTTTATCAGTAGAATGAATGTTTGTGGCTACCATTTGTTTAAACGTGTTCAGTGACTGTGAATCGGCAAACGCAGTATGTAGATAATTGAAAGATTTCAAAGAAATAAGTACCTAAAGATGATTAGGAGATTGCTAGTAACCCTTGTGTGTGCGTATTTATTCGTGGAGTGTACTTTTTGTGTAGTGTTAAGTATGTATTAGATGTTCTTCAATATTTTTTTAAAGAAAGAAAGACAAAGAAAATATACTGCTCAATACAAAATACATTTTTTTTTATTGGTAATCATTGGACGTAAACTAACAGGACCGATCACTTTGGCACTGTTTTCTTTGGAAGTCTTTCGGCTGATGTGATGATAATAAATTGTTTGTCTCGGCTTCTACGGTTTCAGCACACGACTGTCCATACGGTGAGAGGTACAAATCGTGCATGTTCTACCCTGAATACACGTGTTGGGATAGCAAGGACCACGAAACCCGGAGCAGGAGGCCTGCGAAGAGGCTGGACCATTGCTGGGGCGGCTGCGTGTGCAAGTAATACTCTATCTTTATGGACGACCGGATGTGGCCTAGTAAGCCTACGAAGCTAAAGGTCCTGGGTTCGAATCCCGGTAAGGGCAAATATTTGTGTGATGAGCATGAATATTTGTTTCTGAGTCTTGGATGTTTTCTAAGTATTTAAGTATTTTATATCTATTAAATATATGTTCGTCTAGTTCCATAACACAAGCCTTAGTGAGCTTAATCTGGGACTAGTTCACTTTGTGTAAGATTGTCCCCCTAATAGTATGTTTTTTTATATCTCGGAACCATGGGGACCCCCATAACACAAGACTTAGTGAGCTTAATCTGGGACTAGTTCGCTTTGTGTAAGATTGTCCCCCTAATAGTATGTGTTTTCCATATCTCGCGACCATGGGGACCCGGACTTTTGGAAGGCATGCGTGGAGCCGCAGCCAGCGCAGAGGCCCTTTAAAACGAAATAATCTTGGCGGATTCGTTGTCAGAAAAAGACAATTACAGGTCTCTTCTTCCACTCATCCTCTCATCTGGCGATCTTACTGACCACCAGGAACTCAACAACAAATACCCACTAAACAAGTAGTGGTGTTATCTGGCTGTGGTCTTCTGAGTTGGCCGAATTAACTCGAAGTGGTCCATTCAAAAAGTACATTACCGTCCAGGGAAGAAGATACCAATTCCTAAGAAAGTTTTATAAAAACTCGTCCACATTAAAATAATCTGAACCTTTCCCCAGTTGGGATGCTCCTAATATGAGCGAAATGACATTACGCTATGCCCTAGCTCTCTAAAAATATAGGTCCTTAAATCCTACTTATATTATATACTAGCTTCCGCCCGCGACTTCGTCTGCGAGGGCCCGCGATAAAAACTATCCTATATTTTAATCCCGGCTATAATCTATTTTCGTGCAAAATTTCATCCAAATCGGATAAGCCGTTTAGGCGTGATTGAGTAACAAACATCCAAACATCTAAACATGCAAACATCCAAACTTTCGCATTTATGAGTATAATATTAGTAGGATGCGGAAGTTTGCATGTTTAGATGTTTGTATGTTTAGACGTTTGTATGTTTAGATGTTTGTATGTTTAGATGTTTGTTACTCAATCACGCTTAAACGGCTAAACCGATATGGATGAAATTTTGGACGAAGACAGTTTAAAGCCTGGATTATAATATAGAATACTTTTCATCCCGGGTCAAGGCAGGCGAAGTCGCGGGCGAGGACTAGTAATAAGTAAAGCGTAATGGAGCACCCGGCGCCGGTAAACACTTCGTGACAGGAGGTCATGTAATGTTAGACAAGACGTGCCCCAAAATCTAGTTTAATTAGCTACCAATAATGCAAGTACAGAGCGGAAACCTCGTGCGCGAATCCGACTCGCACTTGGCCGGTTTGTTTGTTTGCCTGCTTAGAACCAGCCTACGTTTTATTTTGACTAAACGGGAGTTAATCGCGTAGAAAAACGAATTTATGTACCTCTTTGGGCCTTCCCGACGTTTCGGATGTGTCATAACATCCTTGGTCAAGGCACGACCCGTCCCGTCCGTGTCACGATTAAAGGCAAACACACAACCGCCGCCGTGCCGCGACGGCACGTCGTCGTAACGTCAAATTGTGTGTTGGCCCTTAATAGTATAGGATTACTCACAAAACAATATTTTATAGGCATGAAATGGTGCGCGCACATCCCAACGGACACTGTGTGAACGCTCATACTTGCAGCGATCAACAATTCCGGGACAGCATGGCAAAACTGCCGGACGACTTTGTTTATTTTTAAATTATATAAAGATAAACAAACGAATAATAATTTATATGTAGGAATGGAACGTAAGGAAATACGGTGAAATGGAATGTAAATGTGCGAAAGGGACGGGGAGAACGATTTGAACGAGGAACGAGTGCGTGCGTGAATTAAGGGAAATAATTAGATTAACAAGGTGTTTTGGTACAAAATAAACTATATGGTGATTAATCTCGTTTTTAATTAAGAAGCCTGTCAGAATACCACATATATTATAAAATTAAACGCATGTTCGAGCAAGAATTACAAAAACAACATGATTATAAATACAATTACTAAGTGACAACCCTACACAATAAAAAGCCAATCAGAGGCGTGGAATCTGGATCGAAGGCAGCGAAATTTACAGGGTTGTTACAATGCATTTGTCTCATTCATGCAAAATTAATCAAGCGAAAATAACTATAATGCATTGCATATATTATTATTAAATTATCTTGAATGACAAAAAATTACTTACCTTTAGCAATGTACACCGCTACCGCTAAGGTCACCACACAAAAATAAATAAAAAATATATTTTCCGTAATTCTCGCCATTTTTACAACCTCTTTCAGTGAAGATCAGAGATAGAATAACCGACGATGTAGATTCATCATCAGGGCTGCCAAATGACCTTTTGCCGGTTGAACGGATATTTGGAGTGTAAAAAATGTGACATCCTTGGATCGCCCGTGCGTTGCAATGTAGGTAAAGGCAAAATTGCACAATTTCATTGATAAGTGTTATGCAATGTTTATTGTTGAATAACCAATAGGCTGACATGAAACGGGGTAAAAAAGAACAATGGTCACATATCGATTTATCAAACGCTCGCTGCGTACGGGGCCTTATGATGCTGGAACGCTATACCTCACGCTACAAACGAACGATGGACCGTATATTTTGCATCCCGATGGTGGCAAACCAGCATACGGCCTATATGATCGTAACCAGACACCGATAGGGCTTGTCCAGGGTCAGAAACGCCTTTCCAACATTATAGTGTTTCGAGGATTAGTTGTGTTGCCAACTTGAGATATAAATACAGGTTCTTCGCTCTCAGCTCAACACAGTGCATACTACGGAGCTCTGGGGGACCCTAGTCACTAGGATCACACCAATTAGCTACACAGCAAGTAGAGGTGTTATTATTGGCTGTAAAAGAAAGAAAGAAGACATTTATTCACTACACAAAAGATACAGAGACAAAGGGAGTAGAAATACAATACAATTGACACAAAATGTGTGTGTCTTCGCGGCAGTGAATCGGTCGCTGTCTCAGCTTTATGCCGAGGTGTCAGACATACACCTACAGCGCTGGTTTTTAGACAGCACCGTACGTGACCCACGGAACGCAACATAACATACTGCCGATACAAACGTTTACACATAGTAAATAAATAATGAATATAATAAATAAGTTAAATATGTAAAACAAGCACAACGGGATGAGAGACACAATGTGAAAAACACGAAACGGTTAAAAAAACACCATCATCCTCATTATCCTCCTAGCGTTGTTCCCGGTTGTGCCCCTAAAGGAGCCCGGGGCCGCTTTGACACCTAATACCAAGATTTGGCACAGGCACTAGTTTTACGAAAACTACTGCCATCTGACCTTCCAACCCAGAGGGAAAACTA
This sequence comes from Epinotia bilunana, assembly GCA_947049275.1. Classification (NCBI taxonomy): domain Eukaryota; kingdom Metazoa; phylum Arthropoda; class Insecta; order Lepidoptera; family Tortricidae; genus Epinotia; species Epinotia bilunana. Next base: position 2,800,720 of record OX346270.1, on the reverse strand, counting down.
GACCTTATTGGGATTAGACCGGTTTCCTCACGATGTTTTCCTTCACCGAAAAGCTAATGGTAAATATTCCATACATAAGTTTCGAAAAACTCATTGGTACGAGCCGGGATTCGAACTCACGACCGCCGCTTGACAGCCGCATGCCTGAACCACTAGGCTACCGTAGCTCAAAAAAACAATAGAAGAAAAATTAAATAAAGGGCTGGATGGGTTAGGGTTGGGATTTTTGGAGCGTTAACAAATAGCCCTTAAGCTGGCGCCTACAGGTATACCTGCTGGATAAGATGGCAATACTTTCCTAGTTGGACTGCTCTAACTACGTGTGGCGTAAAGCCACGAGAAAAGTGATGGACTGTATACTGCGTTCTTTAAAAGAACCCCGATGCACCCCAAGACCCACAAAGGAAGGAAAGACCGACTTACCCGTCACTATCGTCACCACAACGTGGAAGGGGCGCCCCTCTTCTGCTCCCAATGCACTTATAGATGTTGGTTGATTAATCTATTTCATCGTTATTTTTATCAGTAGCTGTTTGCGTTATTAATATTTCTTTCATAGACTTTTTCCGACACTGACACTTGACGGATTGTGTCTATGGTTATTGCCGGTCAATACGGGGGTATTAGGGATGGCGAGGGGAATAGGAACGAAAACCGGGAATGACATTTACCCGATAATTTCTCAAAAACTACCAATTAGAAATTTTATCGAGTTATTTAAAATAATAGTTGAATAGTTGTATTCAGTAAGGGCAACACTGGAAGGGCATGAAGTTGGTGCTAGATTGTCAAACTAACCGTTTGTCAATCTAGCACCAACTTTGTCGGTGACGGCAGTTTTTTTGCTCTGCAAAACTTTCTTAATAACTTAATGGTTTTACTGAAAGTAGGTACTTTCATTGGTGCAAAAGGTGTTCAGAATTTAATGCAGAACCAGTTTTAGACATGGTAAGTCAACATTATCTTTGTTTTGTAAGTAAAAATGCAAAAATAGTGATGCATGGAAAATTTTGAAAAAATCGAGGTTTATCGGGACGCAACAAGGGTTATTAGGGACGAGCGTGGGGTAAAAAGGCACGCCGTTGGAAGTTAATAGGGACGTAATAAGTTGAAATCGGGACGCTAAGGGGTGTACAAGGACGGGGCTGCCAAAACCTAGTATAATTTTGGTTAATTATTAACCTACTTATTTGCCAGTATATTATATTTGTGACAGCGCTAACCATTTTTCCCTATTGGTGCCCTTATTCGCCTCTATTGACCCCATACCCAGTATGAATAGGGACGGACTGTTTTAAAAAAAAAGAGGGATTAAATTTATTTTTTATGAAAATATTATTATGAGTGGGTTCTGAAACACAAGATAAACATTTTAAAACCTTAACTTTGTACGCGCTTATAGAAATATTCCGCTATAATCACGTTCAAAGTTCAAAATTGTACCTAATCACCCCGGTTGACGGTACCTACTCTCGTAAGCATTGAGGTCCATCGGTTTGGCTGTATACTGAACACTGCGAGCAACATGACATTGCCTGTATAGAAACTTTGCTAGGCAATATTGGTGGGTATGATACTGTCCAATAGGGGCGTACACTAAATAAAATAACCATAGGTGTATTTTCTAGAAAAAGGTTTAAAAATGTAGTCAAATGGAGAAAAAAAGCAACGCAAATACAAGTAATCACAAAATACGTGTCGATAGTTTAAAGATGGGGTATGTTTTGTCCCTTTTCCGCAAAACGCATCATCATATGAAACGATCGTCATTTTCTCTCTCTAACAAGCAACATTAAAACGGTTGTAGCTTCGTGATTTTTGAAAGGGATTTTCGTCATTAGGCATAATTTTTTTGCCTTCTTTCTTTTGAAGTAATAAATTTTCAGTCTTCACCCGTATATTGCCTGGCAATATAAGATGTTAATAGAGAAGAAGGGAGAAAGTAGAGTTTATGGAAGTCCACACTCGGTGAGAGACTCAGCAGTACTTACGACAACACTGTTAACTGACCACCCTGTGTTCATATAGAACCTTATTACAATGAACTTAGGTGCACCGATGGTCAATTAGCTGTGTTGTCGATAGTACTGTGGTATCACTGAACTCTGAACATTTAAGAGTCCGCAGTAAGCTCGGCCGAATTTCACCTTCCCATACAAAAGTAGTTACGCTCTCATTTTAAAACTACGTGTTGGATTGTGACGAAACTTTACATATACAATGACATGAGGTATATCTATGTCTGTAATTAGTTTATATGGTTCCAGTTTATAAAACAAACAAAATACAGCAAAAACAAGTTTTGTATGAAAAACTTAAATTCGCTGTATTTTTTTTACTATGGTATCTGAAGCTACATAAACTAATTACAGACCTGGATATACCTCATGTCATTGCTGTACAAGTTTCGTTTTTCAGTACAAGTCGTGTTTTTAAAATGAGAGCGTAACTACGTTTGTATGGAGAATCGAGCTTACTGCGGACTCTTAAGAGACACTGATCTCTGATTCTGGACCACTTTTACTATGGGATCTGTATTATGCCAAAAAAACTGCCGTTTATACATTTTCATCAGTCGGCCGGCCGGTTTCGTTTGGCTCCATAGACCTACTCTGTGTTATGCCAAAAAAAAGACTATTTCATACCATTTGCTCGTAAAAATGTCTCAGAATCATGGATAGATTCACATTAAGCTATTTTGTATCACGTATTAAATTTCACCTTGTATTATTTCAGGATGTTTTTATAAAAAACCTAACTACACTTTTCGAAGCGAGCTTTTACAGAACTGGCTACAGTGTAAATAAACGGACATGAATTAATTACCAAGTTTACCAAAACAGCCAAAACCTGAATTAACATGCCGCATATCAGTGCAGCTACAAAAACATCGCAACATTCACAACGAAAGCATTTGCTTTGCAAAACACTGTTGTATATGAATTTACATGAAAAAACAGACAGCTAAAACATAACTTAATTAACAACTCGCTAATGTGATGCCGCATTTTAATAATGGGGACAATAACTTGCGCAAATTGATATGTTGTAGGTCTGGCATACTTTGGGAGATGTAATAAATAATACTAAAGCTTTTTAGAAAAACTCGTAAGATGCCGTTAGACTTGATCATTCTCACGTTCGCCGTTTTTAAAGTCGAACTAAACAACGAACAGTCAAGCATAGAGCAAATTATCGCTACGAACATTTCGATGATCACCCCAGCACTGCAGTCGCTCTAGCCCATTCAGGGCCAAGAATCGCTACGCGCTACGCTCGTAGCCGATCCCGTGGTTTTCCTCGTATGTAGCGAAAAGCGACTACGGCGGTCTGACGCATATGTGTCGTCATGGGCCCTGAATGTAAATGCTGTGGTGTGGTGTGGGAGGAGAGGAACACACATGCGTCAGCCGGAGAGGAGCGGATAACAAAATTGCTCGGCTCGCCAAAAACCCCGAAGCAAATTCAGTGTGGTTTCGCTAGAATGCTCGCTAAAACGCTCCTGTTTATTCTGTGAGCTGTCTGTAATGTAATATTCGCTAGATTGAAGATAACTAAAAAACAACAGATACTGGTATAAACTACATTTTTGGTACAAGCTTTTGTTGGCGACTGTATTTTTGCAGTCTTGATATTCAGATTTGATACCACATTCTTCAAAATTGGCTCAGTATTATACGCTACGATGGAACACAAGTTATATAGAAACATAGACCGCAAGAAATTATACCCCTTCCACTGGCTCTGCCTCTAGTCGGGCAAAACCAGAATTTCGTCCGAATTAGCCCTCGTTCTAAATTCAAACACCCCTCCTACCCTCAACTCGCTGTTTACTTGACAATGCATTGTTTTCTATGAAAAACGATTATTTCATTTCGCCAGCTTTTGTTAGTCAAGCTAAGCCAGCCAGTCAAGCTAAACTCTACTCTATCTCGTCTACTTAATAATCAAATTCCTTTACTAGCTACTGGGCATAGGATAAACGAACGTCTAATTTAGTTTGGACACTATACGAATGTAATAAGGTTTAATATCCTATTACGTAAATTAAGAAGGAGAAAACTATCATTTCTCAGCTGGAATGGATTTATGTGAAGAAATATCTAGAAAATTCATTTGATTCAGGTTATTTAGATGGATAAAATGCTTTGAGATTACTTAATTATATTTTTCCTTGTAATTTTTCTATTAGCATCTTTAGCTTCGGAACTCAGGGCATCATTTTCCGCTTGCTAATTGCCGCAGGCATTAGTTTTTCTTGCAGTAACTGAACAACCAACCAAAAGTCGGAATTGGATGGAGTCGAAGTTATTACGATGAGAAAAATCCCAGTAAGAAGAACCAAAAAAATCTAACAAGCATAAAAAGATAAAAACTGTATTCCGACTACGGAAAACTAACTGAAAAATAACTGTTTTTTTTATACAAAAAGTAGCTTACGTCACCCCGCATAATTTCGAATCGATAGCAATCATCAAAATCTGTTCTGTATCTTGAACGATACAGTGGAAAACAGTTCTTTGGAAAACACCCAAATACGTAATTTAAGAAGCACCTATACCTATACGTAGACTAATTCTCCTAACCAGGCTGATTAATTGAAACACGAAAGGGGCGGTTCTAAGATTCGTCGTACAAGTTGAACTTTACAAAGACATTGCATTTTGGAGTTTGCGATTTGCGAGCGCAGAAGCTGTGAGGCTCACAAAATAGGTCGCGTCTTCGTTTTTATTTTACCAAGTACAGAAACATTGCAGCAATGTTTCGAAAAGGAATGCACGAATTAAACACAGGGCTTTTAAATTTTTTTCTCTTATACTTTTTTGGAGATTCCTCCACTGTACGCATGGACGGCGCGTCCCTTCGGGGCTTCGAACAAATCGTATTTACAAACGTACATAAAGAACAGTTCTCAATACAACCAAAAACCACCTTATGAAACTACGGGAAACAAACGCTTGCGCGTTGTACAAATTGGGCCGCACGTAACAGCGCCATCTACCGGGCAATTGGATAAACCGCTCAGTATATAAGTCGCTTTTTATACAGAGCTAGTTACTTCGCTGCGATCAAGATAGATTCTAGCGAATCGCTAAACTTAGGTGGCAGTGACCGGGGCGCATTGCACGCGGAACTGTAGCCGTGGGGCGGAAAGGTTCGCGAGTGGGTTCACGGAAGACGCAGCATGGGGTAGACCACCCACAATGTAAACTGATGACCTGGTAAAGTTCGTGGGAGTCCGCTGGATGCGGGTGGCGCAGGAACGATCACTAGCACTCTTTGGGGGCCTATGTTCAGCAGTGGACATCTTTGCCATTCAGTTGATATGATGATGATGAAGGCGGAGGCACTTCCCCAAACGACTTGACTTTGACGACCTCTGTAGCTTAGTTGGTATTGACGCTGCCTATGAAGCCGGAGGTCCCGGCTTCGAATCCCGGTAAGGGCATTTGTTTGTGTGACGAGCACGGATATTTGTTCGTCGCGTACGGCACGATCGCAGAGAAAATTTCTCCCTCGAATGCTCCGGTCGATGAATGAGGTATTGAGGGCCACACCGAGGTTTTCCCGAGGACCTACAGCATGGGTTTCTTCAATAAAGGAGTGTATTCTTTTTCAGAGGGTTGTTCAAGACGCCGAGGCTGTCTTCGGGAAGTTTAACCCGAAGACCGGGGCGTCCTTAGGCATGCCGATGCTACCAAGCTGTGCCGAGCTGATAATGTGCGCCGGGCCTTATAGGGGCCAGGTTGTTAACTGGCATGCCCAAAGACGCCTATGCATGACGCCTCGGCATGTCTAAGTCGCCTTGGTATGCCTGAGAGTTACCTCGGCATTCCCAAGCACACCTTTGGACGGCTCGGCATTAATTTCGGTTAATGTGCGCCTGCGCGTAGGCATGCCGAAGGACCCCTTCCCGTGCTTCGCCAAGTGACCGCCGGGTCTTACCATAAACCGACGCGGTATAAAAGAGGTCACTACTTTTCCTACGGAACGACACTTTGTCAATAAAATTTACCCGTAGTTTAGCATTCAGTCCACTTTAGCTATGTGCCTCAAGAGTGTCCTGTTTTGAATGTGACTGCATTGTCACCCAAACTGAAGATGTCAGCGCCATTACACGATGTCACAATGACCGACCTACTTACCTACTAAGACTTGACTGAGGTGACCAGAACACTGAAAAAATTGTGTCAATTTTATTTTTACGTTTATTGCCAACTGTACTTTTTTATTTATTTATACAACGACGTTGGCAAACAAGCGTACGGCCCGGCCCACCTGATGGTAAGCGGACACCGCAGCCTATAGACGCATGCAACTCCAAAGGAGTAACATGGGCGTTGCCGACCCTTGTATATGTTTGAGGATTCGCCGTGTTGACAGCTGAAGGAACAAATTCCCTCGCTCTCAACACAAACGCATCCTCGGGAGCTCTGGCGACCTTGCTCACTTTTCTGTATAATGTCACCAACTACTCATTGAGACGATTCTAACTATCCCAAACACAACGGGGTTACGTCAGTTAAGTACTGAATTCCCATCGCTATCTTCTGTCTCCATCATTAGATCAGCTCGATGGTACCATAATATTGAATTGTCGTCCAAACTATACTTATACCCAAAATTTCAGCTCAATCTGTTGAGGTGTACTGGTTCAGAATTCAGTTCCATCAAGATTTGTCGCTCACTAACAAACTAACAAAAGCTTGTATATAAAAAATACGAGTAAGCTGTCAAAAAAAAAAAATTTGGTACAAGCTTTTGTTGCCGACTGCGATTTTGTAAAGTCGTTGACTACTAGTTGAATAAGTTACAAGGAGCCTAGACACGACGGAGTCTTGTGTAATTGAGGAGTTCCTATAGTCACCTTCAGCCTCCATCATCAGACTAGGTTATGGTTTAGATTCTGACTGAATCGTTTTCCAAGCCGGATCTTATCTCAAGAGTCAAGCAACGATCCAATAAAGCAATTGCTTAACCACAATGGCCACGTGCCACAAACGCTTCAAAATTAAACGGCCAGACCCCGTGTCATGGTCGGCCTTATCACGCAATAGGTGACCAGATAGAGCGTCCGTCTCGTTCTATTGAACGGTGTCAGCCAGTGACGCACGCTCTATCTTGACACTTATCGTGTGATAAGTTCGTCCATGCTACGGGGTCATGTTTATAAATAAACGGCCGTATCAATTTTTACGTTAACTTAGAAGTATGCTTTTATCACGGCTTTAAGGGACTGTACACCAGAGTACATGGTTTTCATTTCAACTAGATGTCTCCAGGAATTCCCGAGATAAAGGGTTTTGATGCCTATAGAACAAAGAGATCCTATAAGGGTTCCGTTTTTCCTTTTAAGGTACGAAACCCTGAAAATATCCGCACTATATTAAAGTATTGCATTGTCATCAGACTGACAATAATAGGGGTGTATACACTAAATAAAATAATCAATAATGTCATATTTTCTCTAAAAATGATTACAATGTAGTCAAATGGAGAAAATAGCAACGCGGGAGGTTAAATAATAGTTATAAGTGTCCAAACTTTTAAGAATGACATACCCCATGTTCTGTCACTTTCACGCAAAACGCACCTTCGCATGAAACGATTGTCATTAACTATGACGCTCGCAGATTGTGTACGTAACGTATAACTGCGAGCGTTTTCTCTCAAGCAACATTAAAACGGTTGTAGCTTCGTTATTCTATCAGAATATCTAAATGGGATTTTCGTCGTATCTTTTTTGCCTTCTTTCTTTTGGAGTAATAATAATTTTCGAGTCTAGTCCCGTATTGTACACAACCCAGGACTTCAGAAAGTTATACCTATAAAGCTTATAAGTATTTATATTTTAAAATATTCTGTCGGCGCACCGTGTTAGTGTGGGTCTAGCTCATTTAGGCTTATAGGAGTGTCGCGCGCGACTTAGCGACTCCTGTCTCACTGGCACTATACAAATTAGAAAGAGGGTAGTTTTTTTTGTTGCGCGTCAGTTGTTAGCACAGTCCTGGGTCCGAAATATGTATACAGACTTACGTTGCGCAACGCGATGCCTGCTTTGATCGGACCCATTAGAAAACATAACAGTAAATGTCTGAAAGTAAATGTACTTAAGTTTCGTTAGAATAGTATCTGTTATTTTATTTTTATTTATAAAAATCTAAGTCGATACAGCGGTCAAGTGTAGACAGACAGGTAGACCCAGTTATTATTGTATTAGCGACCCGCCCCGGCTTCGCACGGGTACTATAAACCGTCCTCTTGAATCACTCCATCTATTTAAAAAAAACCGCATCAAAATCCGTTGCATAGTTTTAAAGATCTAAGCATACATAGGGACAGACAGCAGGAAGAGACTTTGTTTTATACTATGTAGTGATAACATTAGATAATGTAGATTTCTTGTATTGCATGATTACATATTGTATACCTTAATACAGGTGTCAGCAAACTTTTTAGACAGAGCCAGATCCCGAAAAAATTACGATTTTTCGGAAGCTCAAAGAGCCACAGTACCAAATTTTAGGGAAAATAATAATTTCGGGTGAGTCTGCAAAGTGGATATGCTGTGTTTGAGTGCGATAAAAATAATTATACTGGCCTCGCGCTATTTACGATTTTTTTTTCTGATTTTCATAACAAAACTATTATTTTTGAGGAACCCAAAGAGCGGCAACGAACCTTTCAAAGAGCCGCATGCGGCTCGCGAGCCGCGGTTTGCCGAACCCTGTCTTAATAGAATACAATCCCCTAGTTACTTAGGTACATAAATGCTTAAATGATATAAAGCAAAGGAGAACTGTACAGAAGTTTATATACCTACTAGCTTCCGCCCGCGACTTCGTCTGCGTGGACTCGGGATAAAAACTATCCTATATTTTAATCCAGGCTATAAACTATCTTCGTCCAAAATTGCATTCAAATCAGTTCAGCCGTTTAAGCGTGATTGAGTAACAAACATCCAAACATCTAAACTTTCGCATTTATAATATTAGTAGGATGCCGAGTGGTCCCTTTTCGGCAGTAGACTGTCCATTAAATGGCTAAGAAATAATTACAACCAACCGCTGTATTCAGTAGGAATACTCCCCTTTAGTGAATTCCTGAACACTATCAGAAATTCCCAGGACAAATCCCCTTAAACCCGTACACTGAGCCACCCTACTTAGGATGCAAGACACATTCTACTCCAGTTACCCTGAATGAACTACTTACAACTACTTAAACGATAGCCCTTACGGTAAACAGAATAAGGCTCATTTTCACGCTACTCTGTGACGATCTCAAAGCAGTTATCGCTTTTTGAACTGCACTTGAGCCACATCGAAAAAATATTTAAATTTGAACTTTATGTCTGGGATGTTTCGGTTGCTTTTCTTTCGCACATGACAGACGAATTTCCTAAAGCAAATTGTTTATTGAAATGCTGTCGTAAAATCCTTATTGCAGTAGAGTCGTGTGGTTGCTTTTTGATCGCTCTGAGTGTATTATTATGTTTGTGGCAACGAATTAATTTGAATGCAGTTGAATTTGAATTAAGATTTCAATTCCGTTTAGATTTGGATGTCTTCCGGTTTCGGAGTGGTAATCTAGAAAATTCTACGCATCAATTTGAAATATATAGGTTTTATAAACTGTGGGTTATACTAGCTGCTCTGTTGGATATGTGCTTTGTATGTGTATGCTTTGGATATGTGCAGTGGCATTTGTCTGTGGCTTGACACAACGAATCCTCAAAACAATAAAGGATCGGCAACGCGTCTGTGACTCCCCTGGAATCCTAACGTCCATAGATAACGGTGTTTGCTTACCATCAAATGTTTTGTTGTGCTTACCATGCTACCGTTGCATAAAATGAATAATGATAACGATAAGAAAGAAAGAAAGATACATTTATTCACAAACACACAGGACACACGTGTTAAACAATAAAATAATCAAAAAACAGAAAACAGATAAAACATGAAACAATTATGTCTCTGCGGCAGTGAACCGGACACAGGCTCAGCATTATGTCCTTAACTTAGATGATAATATATATATATATATATATATATATATATGCGCCTTTAGGCTGCCGTGTCCGCTTACCACCAGGCGGGCCGTACGCTTGTTTGCCACCGCCGTTGTATAAAAAAATGGCGGTGCGGCGCGGAGGCGGTACCGGTTGTAAAGGCCTCCACCCTGCACCGAACGCGTGTCGTGCGCGGTGCGTTGAAGCGGTATATTCACACCGCAAGCGAGCGGCGGTTAGCAACGCGTGTGCAGCGCGTGTGCAGCGCGTGTGCAGCGCGGGCCCGCGCGGGTCCGCCGCGTCATGTCTCTCTCACTACCAACACATTTGATATGTATCTCACTATCTCTATCACACGGGCAGAGCGTCAGTGACGCGTTAGCAACGCGTGTGCAGCGCGGCATATCTCTCTCACTATCACTACCAACACATTTAATATGTATCTCACTATCTCTATCACACTCAGCAGCGCGGCAGCTGCGCGGGCCCGCGCGGGCCCGCGCTTGGCACGCGACGCGCACGTCACGCGGCCGCGCTGCCGAGTTGTAACTTTAGCGCCGCGGGCCCGCGCGGGCCCGCGTTCGGACCGCGTTCCACGTGTGTTTGAAGAGTAGTTTCAATGCTTTACAACTTGCGCGGGCCCGCGCAGCACACGCGCCGTGCACGACACGCGTTCGGTGGGTGGAGGCCTTAATGTTCGAGCTAATATGAAAGGGTGCGCACTGAATACCGCGCTGCGCCGTGCCGCTATCTGGCGCGCCCTTTCGTGTTAGTTCGAACATTACAACCGGTACCGCCTCCGCGCCGCTCCGCCACCGCTGTCAATGCGTTTCGACGTTCAGTAACATCAAATTGTGTGTCAAATTAGGTAACTACATTGTAAGAATAAGAATAAGAATTTATTGCATTTAGCACACAAAACACGGAAAAAGAAAATACAATAAAAAGGTTACGCATCATATATATGTGCTAAATGGGAGCCTCACTCAGGATGTTGTTACGGGGCCGTGACGATGTTTTTCAGTGAGAGCCCCAATAATAAATAAGTTTCTGTTAAAAAAATCATTTTTGGTACTTATTGCCGACTGTACTTTTCTGTATACCGTCATCAACTACTCATTGAGACGATTCTAACGAGCCCAAACTCAACGGGGTAACTTTCGGCTGATATGATGATGACGTTGATGATAACAGACGCATTCAGTTTAGGCTTGGTTTCTCTACACCAGTACCTACGTTTATCGGATCTTCGAGATGGACTAATTCTCCTTTGTAACGCGCTGGCGAAGTCGCGTGGGCAGATAGTATAATAAAACTGTAATTTGGGACTACTAATGCTACCTGTCAAGCCTCGACATGAATCACAACTTTCGGGTTTTATGACTATTACGATGGCGGCGTAGGTGTCAAAAGTTTTTATTGACAGCCTTTATTTCATAATCGCGTTTCATAATGCGTGATAAAAGGAAAGAATCTGTCTAGATTACGGTAACTTTGATATGATACAAAGCGGTTTTATCGACAATTTTTTTTAGTTTTTGGTCGATGATTGAAGAGGGTTGAAGTGTGTTGTGGGCGATGGGCTAGCAAACTATCACTGCGATTTCTACTAATATTACAAAAGCGAAAGTGTGTCTGTCTTTTGATCTCTTCACGGATTTAGTTGAAATTTGGTATAGAGATAGTTAGTCCCGCGGGGAAGGACATAGGATAGTTTTTGTCCCGGTAATCATCCCCTAAGGGGGGTGAAATTTGTATGGAGCTACGATATGAACGAGTTCAACACGGACGAAGCTAGTATTTTATATAGGTAAAAATCTTATCATAGAGAATCTCGTGTGTTGGGTAACATATGAAGCTGGCGACATAACATATTTTTCTTGGCCTTATTGAGTTATCGCGCTCTCAAATCCGATTTAGCAGTCGGGTTAACGTGGTACAAAATATAAGTTTATGGCGATTCACATGGTGCAAGTTTGCTCGGTCATTTAGGAACGGCGGTCCTCAGGGGAATGCTTATTTATCTCACAGCGCGGCCTGCGGTGGCGGTCAATAGTTTTGAGATTAACTGTCGGTCAATTGATGAATTTACTTTAGGCCGACACCACAGGCCGCGCCAGTGTGATTCGGGCCTTCACACTTCAACCAGGGTGCCTGCGTCGTTGTCACTTTCCGCTACATACGGGGAAAACGGCCATATAATATATCAGAAGCCCTAGCACGATAGGTTTTATCGGCACATGTTACGTGACGTTTCAGTACATTTTCGCCGTAAAACGTGGACAGATGGCCATTCTATTGCCCGACTCTATGGCCGGCAAGAAGCAGCAACAGTTTCAGTTTAGCCAGTTAAAACATACGTGTCAATCAACAATTTCTTGTTATTCCGGCGAGAAGACAACAACACAGTTTCTTACGATGCAGATAAACTAGAAAATGCACTTGTAATGAGTATTCTAGTGAATTTCACATTACAGGTAAGCTCGCAAAAACACAGAAGCGTTATAGCGAAACGACAGTGAAGGCCTGCCCAAACCGGTGGAGCGCAGTGCAGATCACTTTAATTTTATCAATGTACTAGCTTCCGCCCGCGACTTCGTCTGCGTGGGCCCGGGATAAAAACTATCCTATATTTTAATCCAGGCTATAAACTATCTTCGTGCAAAATTTCATCCAAATCGGTTAAGCCGTTTAGGCGTGATTGAGTAACAAACATCCAAACACCTAAACATCCAAACATCCAAACTTTCGCATTTATAATATTAGTAGGATATTCTTTTCTATTTTAATTACATTAAGGTATGAATTTGAATGCTCAAATTTATAGAGCCTTAAGTTTTCTCGAGCTTTTTCCGAAGCCGAGTGATTTTGTTATTGTTCTGTTACATGTGAATGCTCAATTCTATGAGCACCTTTATCATGTAGGTACAGTCAGCCGCAGAAGTAGCTACGCAAAATAACACACTCTAAATGCCCTAGACAGTCCTTATCCTCTTGACATTAGAGTAGTGTGTAGGTAATTTTGAACACTTGGCCCGCGTAGCTACTTTTGCTGTAAATACATGTACCTATAGAGCGTACAGTCCAGTACAGGGGAGGGGGTGTCTTTTCATGAAGACGCGTGTTTCTACCGATGGCCGTTAGGGCGGAAAGGTTCTCGAGTGGCGACCACGTACCGGAAGGCGCAGCGTGGGTAGGCCCCCCACAAGGTGGACTGATGACCTGGTAAAGGTCGCGGGAGTCCGCTGGATGCGGGTGGCGCAGGACCGGTCAGTGTGGCACTCTTTGGGGAGGCTTATGTCCAGCAGTGGACGTCTTTCGGCTGATATGGTGATGATGATGATGACGCGTTTCTTATGCTTCGCACCATGCGTTGTTTAGTGCATCTCAGACTCATGCATTAGGTACTGCACTATGCAACTTCCAATACTTCGTTATGATATATATGTCGAAGGCACACGGAATAAAGTTTGGCATTCACCTAAGCGCGACGGCGCGCCGTTTATTCTGCGAAAAATGGGTGGAAGTCTTTCTCGCTGTTGACTGGTTCATACACAGATTAAGGTTCGCGTCTTTCCTGTGGACATTATCAAAGTTAAGGGCTACGAAGCCTAATTTTTGTTTCGACTTAATCCGCATAAACGGCGTCCTTTTCTATATTACTATTCGATAAAAATATTATTTATATGCACGTGAGCTCTTAATTATTGACCACAGGAGAGACGAATGTGTGTGTTTACCCGTACACAGTATATAAAACATGTATAACTCATTTAGACTAGTAAAGGATGCGCAAACTCGATAAAAATCATGAATATTTTCCCCTCTAGATTGAAATACCTAAAACTCCACATTTTTAGCGTGCCGCATACCATTCCTGCATTCACCGAGCATTCTGTCTTCACCATAAAGTGCCCAGAACAGCAAGGCTCCAAGATTCATAACAACTTATACGTCTTACAGGTCAGACGTATACTGGTTGTGAACTGACCAGTTTAATTGTGAATGAGACCGGAATGCCAGCCCGACTGCATTGTTCTTAGCAGACTGTCTGCTGTTTTATATCGATTTATAGTCCTATAGTATAGGTACTATATTCCTATTTCACCAACTGCAGCAAGAAGGTTGTTATTTGCCGACCGGATAAGCCTAGAGGCGTAGAACAGTATAACAGTGTTACACAGAACGGGCATAAACCGCCTCCCGCCTACGTCAGTTACCTCGCCGATGGGCGTCATTTCGAGGACCGATCGAGGACCGCGCGGTGTGCACGCTCTGAGGATGCCACGTGTGTTAAGTCTCTCGCTAATTCCCTATGCACTTCACGCACACGTTAACGAGTGCACCGTCAAGACACATATATTTACCGGGACTGGCTCATTAGTATGGCGTGTCCGAGGCTAGTGGGTTACGATTATGACCTTGCCTTTCGTAGGCGTAGACAGTTCCAGGTTCGAATCCCGATATACGGTTAAAGATTTGTGTGATGGGCATGAATATTGGTTTCCGAGTCTTCAATGTTTACGTTTTTAAGTATTTAAAAATAAATCCTTTATTTACGAAACAAGAATGATTAGGTAGGTACATAAAAATATCCGCAACGCAGGCTTCGTCAATTGCGTACAAACAAACATCCCCCTTGGTAGGTACATAACTAACAATGCTAGAATCCGCAACAGGCTTCTTCATTAACACGTTATAACCTAAACTAACAAAAATTATTTATTTATACTGCCATCCAAAGTCTGACCTCGCTCGTATGGAGATACAGGTACATTGTCTCTCTCACAATTAAGATACCTGCCAATCATTTTACCAAAATCCCTCCAGACTATCAGTTCCCAAATCGGCGTGCCAAAGGTGCAAATAATAGACTTATACATAACCAAATAAACAGTAAAGTTACTTACACTTTTAAAAAAACTTGTTACACTGATACACTAATAAGTTATGTTATTAGTGTTTGAACACATACTTTTATATTATATGATATAAGAGAAAATGGATACCTCGAGGGCGTTTGCCAGTCAGTAAGCGTATAAAACTACGAAATGACGAATTAAACCATTTTTTTTAAACTAATAGACGTGACACATCTATGTACGTTAATATTTATTCAATGTCAAATTATAAATAAACATCTCATGAACTGTCATTGAAAAGGAATTACAAAATTGTTGCCAGTGTTAGAAATTTGTTTCTTTTTAGATTATTTAAGAAAATTAATAAGATTGGGGATTTAAAAATCTTTATTCCCCAAAGAGATGATCCTTTATTTCTTATTTGATATATAATCATTATATAATGTATCGCCGAGAGAATATAACCACTACTTTCTAACACACATGAACATGACATATTGATGAATAAATCCAATATGTGTCCGATTTGACCATTGTTGTTAGCACAATGGCTTATTTATTGGTTTTGGAAACAATGTTTATTTTCCGTTCCCTTATTTATGGCTAATTTATTGGGAAGACAGTTGTAGCTATTTTTTGTATCTACCCGGCGCGTCATCAAACATGTCCATAGACAAGTCGTAGACAATTAAGACTCAGGCCTGATCACTGGCGCGGCTGCGCTGGCGGTCAATAGTAAACTTGGCATTAGCTGTCAAATTTACTGTCGACCGCCACTGCAGGCCGCGCCAGCGTCACCAGCGGGTCGCAGACGAGTTCGGGCGGTTTCCGGGGAGTTCATTATTCAATGAACATTTTTTGTGGCGGTAACATACGCGGTACGTGCATTAATATAATTATTTTGATTTTTGGCTTATTATAATCTCTGCACCACCTACTACATAATCTAGTTTTATCTCTTTCTCCTATACCCAAAGGTTGTCTGGAAGAGATCGCTCTTCAGCGATAAGACCGCCT
The DNA here is from genome assembly GCA_947049275.1 of Epinotia bilunana. Taxonomy (NCBI): domain Eukaryota; kingdom Metazoa; phylum Arthropoda; class Insecta; order Lepidoptera; family Tortricidae; genus Epinotia; species Epinotia bilunana. Next base: position 2,784,826 of record OX346270.1, on the reverse strand, counting down.
GTTGTCTACCTCTACCTACATGTCATTGTATTGTTTTTCTTTTAAACTGCTTTCTTTGTGTGAGGTGTGCAATAAAGAGTATTTGTATTGTATTGTATTGTAACATTTTTTTAACAAAGGAAAAAAACAAAGTTTTAACCGACTTCAATGTAGTACTCGGCCAAGCCACGAGAACATCTCCACATTTATTTTCCAATTTACCACATGAACTGATTTCCGGGAGCAAATGCGTTGATTATTAGAGATAGAACGCAATCGCTGTATGTGGCTCGATAATATTTGAGGATTTCCGTCGATTTCACAAGGTTCACCTTTAGCACTTCATTAGTTGCTATTTCAACGGAATCTTATCAGAATCTGTGACGTACTTTTGTACTTTTAAGTACATAATTGAGGAATTCATAAGTCATCTGTGGTCTTCATCATCAATTCCACTCTACCAAATTTATGATTTCCGGGTGTAAATACACGAGTTATAATAGAAAATACCAAAATCACTACACGCGTGCCTAATATAATTGAGGAGTTCAATCAATTCCTTATGGATCAGATCATCCAACAGATTTTTTTTTAAATGGCCTTTACCTGGAACATACTTACAAACAAAAAAAATCTTTTACGAATCGGCTCATCAATGAGAGTTCTGAGGTAACAAACATTTAAAAAAAAACCGAATTGAGATATTGAGAACCTCCTCCTTTTTTGAAGTCGGTTAAAAAATAGCAACACTGCAAAATTTGACATTACAAAAACGAAATAATTTTGACATCACCTACACACTTTAATAAACAAAATTCAAAATTTACAGTTTTATATTAATCTTTACAAATATGTTTAGTTAAGACCAAACAGATATAAACCAATAAAACAGTAAGCACCTAAAAAATTTAAAAAGGAATTTCTTATACTTAAAGAAAAAGGTGAGACTTGTTCTTTTATCTAAAGCGGCCTTTCTTCTTCTTCTTTTAAATAATGGCTTCCATCTAAGTTAAGATGATTTCGCCAATGTCAAGTTTGCTTATAAAGCTACGTTGTTCGGTAGTTTGGTCAGTCGTCAATAATGCAATCAGCGTCAGAAGCTTCGCTTAAGAAGCAAGGCGTCCACCGCTGACCGCATTCATGCTATGGAAACTTAGAACTTATTGCAAATCTTTGAAAACGGTGCTGCCACCTACTCGGTAATGTCTCAGGTAGCTGGTGCTCTAGCGAACTAAATATCAGTGTTGTTACATTCAAATATTTTATTTAATGTAGGGAGATTGATATGTGCTTCGTAAATGAATATGAGGAGTGAAATAATGAGAAAACCTGTAGTATTCAGGTTTTAATAAACATAAAATTGTACATTATTTGACATAATACACGAGGAAATATTGAATGACAGTGACATGGCAGGCAGGACTAAAATTAGAGGTTAACAGGAAGGAGGTTGCAAATAGATCATATCACGTCAAGGAGAATAGTATATTGTATAATGATAACACAACATTGTGTCTGCTTGACATAAGTATAATGTAGTTTTGCGTGAATGTGTTGACATAATTTGCATCAATAAATCCAATTCAATTTTTAATATTCAACGAAGTTTGTTTGTGATTTGTGCATTTATCTATTAATGGAGGACCTGGAAGGGCTATAGACACCGCTAGTCGACCGAGCGCGGCGGCTGTTGAGAAATATCTAGGAAAATGTAGTACCGAGTGACCTTGGTTTTGGATGAGCGTGTCGTTTTAATGTTTCTTGCTTTATATTAATAATATGCTCCTTTCTATGCATGAAGTTACTAATGTATTGTTAATAATTAAATAAATCTGTGTATCCCTCACTTTTATGTTTTATTTCACAACAGTTATTACAAACATCGAAAATACTGATAAAAAAATACGACCGAATTGAAAGGTTCCTTCTTTTTTTTATCGGTTGAAAAGTTTTGGGGGCCAAGGAACAGATGGCGTTTGCACGGAAGCATAAAATGCCTTCTCGATTTGGTCGAGTTGCCTGTCTATCTCAGTATGTATATTGTAGTCTTTGACCGCATCCCCGATGAAAGCAAAGCGGCCTTTAGGCCTGGCTAAATGCAGTGCACTAACTTCATTCGAAACTCACTGATTAGAGCGAGATGGTTTATCTCTCCCCTCGCAGTTAGTGCACTGAATTAAGGCAGGTCTTACGTCGCTTTAAGGTCTATCTGAATAGTCGTTTTGTTACGATAACAAAATGAAATTTTAGAAAGGTTAGGCACAGCCGAATATTCTGAACATTTAGTTCAAGCAGCCTAATAACTGGGGAAGTAGTTCCACCTTACACAAGATCGCCATACCATCGCTACTAGCAATGTAGGTATTAGGGATGTCACGGACTTTCGGATATGACCCTGATTAATCGGAACTTCCGATTGATTGTACACCTCTGACTCCGAAAAAATTGCAATCGTAATTATATCGGAGCTGAATACTTACAGTGCGTAAGCTCGGCATCGCGCCACGCAACACCATGTTATTTAGGACCTGTCGTCTTGGGAATAACCTGTTACTCGCCCTCACGCTCGAATTCAAGAAGGCTTCTAGTTCTAACTCCGCCTTAGACTACGGCTCCGATTTTAACTTAAATTTAAAAACCCCAGCTCCGACTCCGGTTCCGCAGAAATCTCCTTCTTTTAACCAAACTTGTTTTTCAGAATGAATACGAGTGTCATCGGTTCCAAACTGAAGACTTTAGCACCCAGTTACAAAAATCTCTCCCTACTGAGCATTATAGGATTGGTTATAGCCATCACATTCCTAGTGACACTGATTTTATGTGATCCAAGACTGAATATAAAGTTCAAGGATGATAAGATCATATATTATCACCGTCGCTGCTCTCCCGGATCTCATGACGCTAGTACCATATGCACTGATGGATGCCGTATACCCTTACTTGCTGAAAATAACGAAAATTTCAAAAAATCGTGGACACAAGAGTATAATGAAGTATTAAAAATGCAATCGTGCAAAAGTAACCCTTTGATAGGGTCGAATAAGAGTCACATTTGGATTGAAAAACAAAACATGCATCATTATAATCTAAATAGTTCTACTCGCAGCAATGTCACATGTTGTTATAGATCTTTCTATCGTTGGAATCCATCACATAAGGTTGACTTTAGGAATCACTTTATAGTGTATAGTGATTGTACAGAGTTTATGGACACTATTCAAGTTAACGATGAATACGTCAGAGTCACATGTACTGAAACAACAACACTGTTTGATTCTTATTTCGTCTTTGCTCAAGAAAAACACCCAATGATTAGAGCCAGCTTGCCTTATAATGTATTGATTTTGGGAATAGACGGAGTATCTAGATTAAATTTTCACAGAACGATGCCAAAAACCGTTGAATGTTTGAAAAAGTTAGGTGCAGTTGAATTGTTTGGTTACAACAAAGTCGCTGACAACTCGTTCCCCAATTTAATACCGCTGTTGATGGGAATAACAGAAGAGGATCTGGACAAATATCACCTTACTTGGAAATGGCAGTCTTTTGACCACTGTCCTTTTATATGGAAGAAGTTCCAGAGAGCTGGATTCCTAACTGCGCTGGCTGAGGATAGCTCCTTTTTGGGCACTTTTAATCTGAATAGAGCAGGTTTCAAACAAACTCCTACAGACTACTATCTAAATCCCTTTATCACCGAGGCTGAGCAAAACGCCGCCAACAACAAAAATCATAACGCAATGCTGTGCATGAATGAGAAATTCTTCTTCAAGTTGCTTTTAGACTACGTCGAAGATTTGACGACATTGAAAAATAAGCTGTTTGGCTTTTTTTGGGAAGTTACTATGACTCATGACGACTTATTTTTTCCGATGGCAATGGATGATAGTTACACAGAGTTTTTTGACAGATTGAATGATTCAGGTTATTTAAATAATTCAATTATCTTCTTCGTAAGCGATCACGGGATAAGGTATGGTGCATTTCGTCAAACGAGTCAGGGTTTTTTAGAGGAACGACTACCATTGGCGTTTGTGCTAATGCCACCATCGTTTCGAGACAATTATGAAGTTGCCTATTATAATCTGAAGCTGAACAGTCGCCATTTGACAACGCCATTCGATTTGCATGCCACTTTAGCTGATTTGGTTGATCTAGATAACATTAAAAATGATGAAATATTGGGCCGAAGCAGAACGGAGAATTTCAACAGAGGTATCAGCTTATTCTTGCCAATATCGGAGCAAAGAACTTGCAAATTAGCAGGCATAGATGACCATTGGTGCACTTGTTATAGAAATGCCAAATTGAGACTAAACAATCGTAATGGAAAAGAAGCTATTACCCACACAATATCGTATTTGAACAGTATTCTTGAAAATCATCCGAAATGTTCTAAGCTGTTTCACGCGAGCACCCTTGAGATAACTCAGTTGCTGTCTGAAAGTCATGAAGAGGGTTCGATGGCGTTGGTAGTTACGTTCAGTACGATGCCGGGCGGGGGTGTGTTTGAGGCCACGGTGGCGCGGGAAAGAACAGTAGGACCCTGGTCTATCTCTGGCTCCGTGAGTCGACTGAACCTCTACGGTAATCAAAGTCACTGTGTTTCCGACGTACGAGTCGTGATGTACTGCTATTGTGTTAATTTTTCGGAATTATCCAAAAGGAACACTGTAAATGTAAGCGTAAGTAAAAATATGACTGTGTGAAAATGTGTATCTATGCGATGTGAAGGACTGTACGGTCAAGATATAGGTTGACCACTTAACTGACAGTGTGCGAAAGGTTAGCGGACAGCAGGAAGCAGCCATGCTCTACCCGCTTGGTACCCTTTGCCGTTCCCCCTGTGTCAGAACGTGACGGCTGTCTTATACTCAGCGATAGCCGATACGATAAAATGGCAACCATGATGTGCCCGCTGGTCCCGTCATAGGGGCCGTCTGAATTAAACAGTAGGCTTAATATAATAGAAATCATAGAACACTGTTCTTTATTGACTTTGTGATAAGGTTTAAACAATGCAGCATATTGTCATTTCAATCAGCCAAAATGACTTATTCATCAGCAACCTATTTTCAGCAAACACTTCAAAAATTGTCAGTAATGTATATACAGAACTACAACAAATTATTTTGGTAATGATTAGCAAAATGAGAGTAACTTATGGTCAGAAAACATTTTAAAAATGGGTAGCAATTTTTGCCATACTGGACTCGTATTATATTATACTCGTATCGTATGCGACGTTTTTCAAAAATGTTTGAATGCAGTTCCAATGACTTTTTTAAATAAAATGAAGTCTTCTTTCAGTAAAATTTCCTATCTTCAACATTTAAGGTACTTTCAATCCGTGTGGCAAAGTTTTGGGACACCCTGTATACATATGTATGAAGGCGTAAATACGTGAATTGGTGAATTGTACAGCAACTAGAGACCCCGCACCGTGCCTCCCACGCGAAAATTGACCATGGCAATTGATTGCAAAACCTTTTATTGCGCGTATTCCAATTTGACGCATTTCGCGTTTGTAAGGGTGGCCACAGTGGGATGAAATTTCATGGGAGAGGGATGGCATTTGTGCATATCATTTATCAGTTATCACATCATACAAGACTCGAAAAACATGCCATCCAATTTCAATGTTTTTAAGTGCATTTTTCCTAAGTTCTCGTCCACCACCATTTTTTCCGGCTTCCAACTCTGACGGCTCGATAACCGACCGGCCGGGACGGATGGCATTTTTTTTACAGTGTATATCTGTGATGAAGAACAAGCATGCCAATTTTTAAGCGGTTGCCTGCCAATTTTTTTTTTCTTCGCTTGCTTACTCGGCTCCAGTCGCACTAGGAGGGATGGCATAAATATTTCATTATATAGACAGCGTACACACTTTCAGGTTACCGCGTTTCAATCGGTTGCCTCGCGACAATTTTTTCTTTTACCACCCCCCTCCTATTTCCGAATCAGTCACAGTTGGCTCAGTTCGGGTTGCACAGGGCGGTTCCACAACACTTCGGGAGCTCAAATACCGCGGGCTATGCGGTTGCCTCTCGGACACTGAAACACGCGACATTGCTCTGAAATCTGAATATTACTAAGCGATAAAAAAGAATCGGACGATACTTACCGATGATATGATATCCCATGTTTTTTAACCCCAGACGCAAAGTAGGGTGTTATAAGTTTAACGTGTCTGTGTGTCTGTGTATCTGTGTATCTGTCTGTGGTATCGTAGCTTCCAAACGGATGGACCGATTTGAATGCGGTTTTTTTATTCGAAAGCTGATGTGATCCTGAGTGTTCTTAGCTATGTTTCATGAAAATCTGTTTAGCCGTTTTTCAGATATTGGACTTTGAAATGAAAATGTCGGGGGTTTTTCAACTTTTCTAAGTTGTAGTTATTTTCACTTTCGTAGCCTTTTACTGCGCAACTACGCATTTTGAGACAGTCGGCTCTGACACACTCTGACAGCTGAATGGTACAGCGTCCTCACCTCGTCCTCACACAGACTAAGGCACGGTGGTCCTAAATTGCCAGTTTAGGACCACCGCATTGGACGAATTACTCGTGCGCGTTGGGACTATCTTTACGAAGTAATATATATATACTAGCTGTTGCCCGCGACTTCGTCCGCGTAGAACTTGTCACCGTCTTAGAAAAATGATTGCTATTAAATGATTATAGACGGAACCTTAATTATCGCTGCCCTTGAAAAGTTCTACCATCTTAAGGGATGATTTCCGAGATAAAAAATATCCTATATCCTCAAATTAGGGTCTCAAATGATCTGTACCTGTGTCTGTATCTGTGTTGACATATGACCGGTACTGACATTTTATATTCGATCGTAAGTATTGATTGAACTGGTTTGTTTGATTGGATTTAACTAGTAATTTATATTTTTATTAAAATATTGTAATCAAAATTGAAGACGAATATAGAAAAAGGTCCTTTAGTCGAATCCCAGACCGAACGTTTTATAATTGAGGTCGGCGGCATGAACCTAGAATACTCTGGACAGGTTATGGTAATAATAATACCACGTGCGAGCGAGCTGGTACCATATAAATCTCGATAAGTGTGACAGAAAGGGAAATATCATTCATTGTCCTTGTCATAGTTGCACTTTTTTTTATTTGCCACAACTGATTTAGTATGAAATTGTGGCACATAAACCATTACCAGTCCAAATTAAGTAGATTGTTTATGGCAAGTCATCAGTCATTTTAAGACCAGTTCTTAATTTAGCTGCATAGGAGCCTTTCCGTCCCTCACTGTGGCATCACGCACAGCCTGTCCAGAGTATTCTAGGTTCATGGGTCGGCGGTCTTGAAAGTGACACATCAGAGTCGTAGTTTTCGAAGTCACAATCTGAAAAATACTTAAATATCGAATACGTACTTGGAACCAGAAATGGATGAATAGGTATTTATTAGATATGGATGAATAGATATTTTACATTCAACAAACAACACAATGCCAGTGTACACACTATCCCGACTATACTTATGTATATGACGTACTTATGTACATTATTCCCATAAATTCTGCGGTATGCAGCGACACTACCTCATTTGCTCAGGGTTAAATATGGACTTGTCGGGCTATTTAAGTATTCATCCAGTTCAGTTTGGGTACAAAAAATCAGTTACTCAGAGATACCTAAAAAAGAGAAGTGGATTGCCAGGGAGCGTGACACCAGGAATTAGAAACATCACAGCCAAAGTGTTGTTAAAATTATATTTACAACACTTTGCACTATATTCTCTTTGCTATATATTTTGAACTGATGATTAAACCTTAATGGCAACACAGCAAACTTGACAGTAAATAATTTTGACATAACCAACATTTAATTTTTGTATACCAAACGCTAAATTTATAGTTTTACTTATTATTATACTATCAATAAAACCTCCAAGTAAAGTTCTTAAAAAGCGGGCAAAAAAATTGTAAAAAGGAATTTCCTATACTCATAATGTTACAAAGTCTAAGGTAAGACTTATTTATCCCCGACCAGCGGGCGTAGCACGGTTGCCATTTTATCACTTATCGTTGTGGATAAGTCACCCGTCACTCTCGCACTCGCATACTTGTCAGAGCGTGATGGGCGTCTTTACCACAACGATAGGTGTTAAAATGGCAACCATGCTACACCCACAGGGAGTTTATCCGTCTATCTGAAGCAACGCTTTGGTATGATGCCACAATTACAATCCTTCCTCTCCCGGGCTAAATTTTTTTGTTCACAAATCCATACTAAATGCTGACGCACATATGGGTCAACGGGAGAGGAGCGGAAGAGAGTTACCAGAAAAGTACTTTATAGAAGACGCACAGCTAATATCATCGCTACTTGCTTTGTAAGCATGCGGTGTTGTATTCCTGTCATGGTGGCGAGTCCTTATTCACGACGACCTTTTGCCAGAGCTCCCAAGCATGAGCAGTGTTCGGAGTGCAGGACCTGCATTTATTTCTGGCAGTGAAAATAGCGGAACCTCAAATCATAAAGCGTCAGCAACTTGCTGTATTGTGATTGGTCTACTTACAATTATGTAGGGCCTTAAGCTTGCTTGCCAACGCCGTAGTATAAACACCCTGAAAATGGTATTATACATTAGGTGATAATCTCCGGAACTACTCCGGTTACAATAAAATTTTCACCAGTGTAGGATATTTTATTACGCGACTTTGCTTGCGCTCTGTGTGAATGCGGAGGGAGCCGCGTGATCAGCTTATAATTAAATATATAAACGAGAATTTTTCATTTATTTCAAGCCAAAACGTCAAGTCAGAACAGAACCTGTTCTTGTTACCAAACTCGTTCTTAACCCAAACTTTAATTTCAGCATCAATACAAGTTTCATCGGTTCCAAAGTGAAGACTCTAGCACCCAAGTACAAGAACCTGCTCCTAGTGGGCATTATAGGCTTGACTATAAGCATAACATGCCTAGTGATCCTAATTTCAATTGATCCTAGGATGTATAAAAAGTTTGTGAGTAATAAGAACGTATATTATCACCGTCACTGCTCTCCGGGTACTTATTACGCAAGTACCATATGCACTGATGGCTGCCGCGTACCCTTGCTTGCAGAAGATGACGATTTCTTACAAATATTATGGAAACAAGAGTATAAGCAAATAAAAGAAATGCAATCATGCAAAAGAGACCCTTTGATAGGGTCGAATAAGACTCACATTTGGATTAAAAGGGAAAACATGCATCATTATAATCTGAATAGTTCTAGCCAGTTCACATGTTGCTATAGATCTTTCTACCGTCGAAACCCATCAAATATGCTTGACATGTTTCACCTTAGTTATCACTGGATAAAATACAGTAACTGCAGGGAGTTTAAAGACACTGTCAAAGTTGAAGACGAATTTGTCAGAGTTACGTGCACTGAAACAACGACACTATTTGATTCATTTTTTGTTTATGTACGTGAAAAAGAGCCAACAGCTAAACTCAAAGATTTACCTTATAATGTGTTGGTCTTAGGAATAGATGCAGTGTCTAGATTAAATTTTCACAGAACGATGCCAAAAACCGTTGGATATTTGAAAAAGTTGGGTGCAGTTGAATTGTTTGGTTACAATAAAGTTGCTGACAACACGTTTCCTAATTTAATGCCGCTGTTGACGGGAATAACAGACAAGGATCTAGAGAAATCATGTGTTCCTTACCGTTTGCAACCTTTTGACGATTGTCCTTTTATATGGAAACAGTTTGCACGAGCTGGCTTCCTAACTGCATTGGCTGAGGATAGCTCCTATATGGGCACTTTCAATCTGGACAGACACGGTTTCAAAGTAACTCCTACAGACTACTATCTAAATCCCTTTATCATCGAGGCAGAGAACAACGCCGCCAACAATAAAAATGACTACATAATGTTATGCATGAATGAGAAGTTCTTCTTCCAGTTGCTTCTAGACTACGTAGAAGATTTGACAACACTGAAAAATAAGTTGTTTGGCTTTTTTTGGGAAGTTACTATGACTCATCGAGACTTATTCTTTCCGATGGTAATGGATGATAGTTACAGAGAGTTTTTTGGCAGATTGCACGCTTCAGGTTATTTAAATAATTCAATTATCTTCTTAGTAAGCGATCACGGAATAAGGTATGGTGCATTTCGTCAAACGAAGCAGGGATTTTTAGAGGAAAGGCTACCTTTGGCCTTTGCGCTAATGCCGCCATCATTTCGTGACAATTTTAATGTCGCCTATAATAATCTAAAACTTAACAGTCACCATTTAACCACACCATTCGATTTGCATGCCACTCTAGCCGATTTGGTGGATATAGATAACATTAAAAATGAGGAAATATTGTCCCGAAGCAGAACGGCGAATTGCAACAGAGGTATTAGCTTATTCTTGCCAATATCGGGGCAAAGAACATGCAAATCAGCAGGCATAGCTGACCACTGGTGCACGTGTTATAGAAATGCCAGATTGAAACTAGACAGTCTAGATGGGAAAGAAGCTATTGCCCACACGATATCGTATTTGAACAGTATTCTTAAAAATTATCCGCAATGCTCTAGGCTGTCTCATGCCAATACTCTTGAGGTAACTCAGTTGTTGTCTGAAAGCCTTAAGGAGGGTTCGATGGAGTTGATAGTTTCGTTCAGGACTATTCCAGGAGGTGGTATATTTGAGGCAACGCTGGTGCGAGAAGGTCTAGCTGGACCCTGGACTATATCAGGCACCGTGAGTCGACTGAACCTCTATGGTAATCAAAGTCACTGTGTTTCCGAGAGACGTGTCACAATGTATTGCTATTGCGTTAATTCAACGAGAGATACGGTATTTAATGAAAGTAAAATTGTGAACGTAAATGTAAGCGTAGCTAAAACTGTAGTTGTGTGAAAAATTATTTAACTATGTCATGTAAAATTGAATGTCAAGGACTGGTCGACCGCTTTTTAACTGAGACGGTGTGCGGGAAGCAAGTCCCTGCCACCCGCCCTTTGACGTTTCCCGTGCCCTTGTTCTGTTACAGGTAGCGTCTCAGTAAAACGGTAAGCCTATATAATATAAACATGGATTACGGTTCTCAATTGACATAAGTACAAAATCTATGTGTCAATTGTTTTACTGTAGGTACATACATGACTGTTGTTGAAAGGTGTTTTACGTGCCATGTTACTAGTACTATTCAGTGATCTGCTAATTTGTAGGATTTTTCTATTCCATACATAATGTAAGTACAATTTAGGAAATGTGAGAGAATACCAAAAAATAATTTCTTAAGCATGACATCTGCTGAACCAGTTTTATTTACACAATATTTGGCTTTAGATTGTTCAATCTGCGAAGAAGCGCCCCACTTCTTATTACGCACGCACGCTTTAGCGCTAAACAAGCACGTAGGGGAGGGCGGGGTTCAACGTGACGATTTTACTAAAACGCAAGATATTAGCTACACTATGACAGTTATATCAATGCTTTGCGGATTATCTAATGTAAAATTGTATGTACTTTTTTATTACCATACGCTATATTAGGGTATATTCAATATTTATTAATTTGTGGGCTATACAAAAAGTCAAAGGGCGGGTTGTGCCGATGCTAAGGTAAGTTGTGCCGCTTATATTGAAAACAAGTAATGCCCAATTAGATGGGTTTTAAATCATTAAAAGAGGTTTTTACTTGCCAATAAAGTTTATTTATAATTTTTTTATTTATTTATAATGAGATCAACAGAATAACTTGTCAATTCAGACAAAAAATACAACTTCGAACATAACACTGAACATTCTCTATCAATGAAACAAAAAAAATCTTTCTTCTTAATGTCAATCAGTCGTAATATAATATGCTTTCTCAGTCTGAAATGACATTTTGCTAACTTTATAACTATTCGCTTGAGTCAGGGTCGGAAATGCAATTTGGGCAAGTATATGACAGACATCTCTCGTCATGGATGCATTTTGAGTGCGCTCAGTTCTTGCATATAGCATTGGATCCATTGCTCTCCTGGTTGCGAGTTAGAGTAAGAGTCACAGCAAATGAGCCAAAAGCAATCGTCCTACTCTTCTTCATTTTCCTCTTGCAGAACTCTTCTTTTTGCAGAATTGTTCCCACTTTTCCTCCCATTGTCTTTGGTTTAGTTTTAGTTTGTTTCCCTATTCCTTTCTTTTTCTTGTTTGTAACCTTGTCTCCTTTTTTTTCTTGTTAACCTGTTCTTCAGCTATCGCATTCTTTTCCTAATTCTTCGCTTATTTCCTGTTACCAATCGAGGAGACGCTTAAATTTCAGACGCGGAAAAATAAACATCGGCGGTATGCTGTTTCCTATGGCACTAACTGCCATTTCCACCGGGCTCCCACTTGATTCACACCCTTTGCAGCAACTTTTTTGGGCTTCAGGACTATTCTCACACCTGTTTCGTCTAAATTCCAAATTCGCGACAGGGTCGAATGATATTTGCCAATAACTTAGCAAAGCTTTTCAAAAATATTAACGACGTTATGCTTATTAAATGATGACGCCCGTCACGCACTTGTTGCTTCAGGAGTCCTTATAGAAAGAGATGGCCTTCTCTGCAGGAAACTTGTGAACCAATCTTTACCAGCCATGCGGTCCTTATGCCACGAAGGGGGAATATTTTAGTGATTTAATTTTACAGCGCATTCATAAGCAAGCTTTTTTACCTCTTCAGGTAAGAGTCCAAAGTAAAAGGTGAGTATCTCAATAAATATGAAGCTAATGCCGCTTCTTCTTCAGCATTAAACACTAACTTGCGGATATAACCAACGGTAGGAGTTTGGCCAAGCTGTAGTTTCTTGACATACCTTTGCAACGTGTGACATATTTCTAACTCACGAGCTACTGTTTTTAACTTTCGGCCCTCATTTATGACATCTTCGGCGGCTCTTTGGAGTAATTCCCGGGAAGTAGTACCCCTACTTGTCTTCTTTTTGTAAACTCTCATCGTGTCAATAAAATGAATAATAGTTAAAATTATGTAATATGGTTGGTTATGCCCTAGATCCGCGAAGAAGCGCCCCACATCTTATTGCGCACGCACGCTTTAGCGCTAAACAAGCACGTTCCTATAGGGAAAAACAAGAATATTGAATAAGAGGTAGAAAAGACATATTATAACATGCAAAATGTACAAAAAGCAAAAAATACGCATCCAAAATACACATATCATTTCACGTGTGTTCGAATATGCGTTTGGCACAGTTTGCTTAATGTGCTTTTCACATGGCGGCTGGTTAATTGCTTGAAGTGTCAATTTTGTACGTGAGCATTTTGCGCCGAAGCAGACCAAGTTGGCTCAGTTCGGGTTGCACAGGACAGTTCTACAACACTTTGCGAGTTCAAATACCGAGCATCCGGTTACTTCTTGGATACTGCAACTACGCGATTGCTTTAACTAATACTACAGTACATTTAACGTTTATAAGCTTTAAGTCAACATGCATATTCATTAAGTTTGTAATAAAAATAATTTACTACCAAAAAGTCTTGCTAATAATAGTTAATGGACCAAATGGGCCAGCGTGGGGAAGGGACTACCTGCCAATGCCCGTTTATCCATGAGAGGAGGCCTGTTGCCCACTTTTGCTAATCTTGTGTGCGATACCAAGTACAGAGCCAATATTTTGTCAAATTAAAAACATGTGACGTATCGGGTTTAGATTGTCGTGGCCAAAGACTACGTGTTTCCGATGTTTTTAAATATGTAACATATTTGGCCAATCAAAACAATACCCTATTTGTTTGCCGAAACTGACGGATTGTTAGATGTTTCAAAACATCGAAAACACGGCGCAGCGGACCCGACTTTACTGACACCTGAGTTACCATAATTTGCAAATAAATATGGTATTTTACTTTAATTTACACCTTCTCCAATGACGGGTTTCTTATTCAATTGCTACCAACAGATGTTTTATGTTTTCATCTACGTATTTTGTGAACAGAATCGACTATGTTTGAAGGGGGCCGATAATTGCACCTTAAATAAAATATTGGCCCAGATACACACACATACTTACAGGTGCAGTTAAAATGAATCTTTTAAAAAGCGATTTTATTCATCCGCTATTTCGGAAATTACACAACAATTTACAAATGCAATACATTATAATAAATAGTACCAAACAATACGTCACTTAAAGGTAAAAGGGCGTAAAACTTCATAATTCTCCATTGAAAAGGTCCCTTTTGTTTAGGAGATGCGGGATGGTGCGAATGCAAATCAGACACACAATGGCCGCGCTTCGAAACGCATCCGGTTGCATCGAAATTCAACTTTGTGGGGTAAGTGCACCTGTTAGTGTTGGACTAATATTCATCCGTGTTTGGCGTTTCCTGGCTTTAGGTCAAAGAAAATAAAGAAACATAATGTAAACATGGATAAAACTGAAACACAACTTATATGCAACAAAATTCAAAATAATTTGTTTCCAAAAAAAAACAAAATATAACGTTTAACATACTGTAAAATATCTAAAACAATAACCTAAAATTAAAGCTAAAAATCCTAAATCAATGGAAAATTTTAATGAAATTTTTCACAGTTTTACTCTTAAGCAGATCGAACCTGGCATGAGATAAGTCTCGATTGACACATCTGAGACGTCGGGACGGGAAGCCTCAAAGAGATAAATAAATAAGTTAATTTATACGCGGTTCAGTCAAAATAATGTGTGAGTATCGAGAAAATTTCAATAGTACCTACATCTACTAATTTATTATTTTATCTTTTTGTTTCGTAACATTAGAATCTAAAGTACACTGGCGGGCAAAGAAAACGGGTCGGTAAAATACCGGTTGTACAGTTAATCCTGTCATGATCTCTATTTAATTTTACATATAAACTGCTAATAACAGTAAAAAATATAACGTTACCAGGTTTAAATCGGACTCGTAAAAACCCACGAAAAAAACAACGTTAACGGAGCGAGATATCGCAAAAATCGTGATTTTTGGATATCGATATTTTTATGATAGGATCCAGGAAATTGTTAACAGTTGGGTATTGTAAAGAATAGCATATTATGTAAATAAAACAAGTATTCAATATTTTAAAAAAGCTATTCCAGTTATTTAATTTAGGGTGACCCATATTCTTTGCCCGCGAGTGTATATAGAAGCTCTTCGGTCGCCAGCAGATTACATCAACCACACGTTTGCGATTTCCGCAAATAACATAACATATATGGTGTCCACGCCAAATGGTACAAAGTTGTACCCTCGGCCTTGTAGTCTCCGTTGTATATAGATATAGATGACAAACGACACTACGATAAGCCTTTAGTCGATGATAGATGCATTTACCCCACTAATTTCATGCGCCTATTGTTATAGCCACAATAGTGAGTATCTTTATTTAATGAATTATACAATCAGCGTCAATGCAATGATAAACCTTCGTTAATTAAACGCCTACAAAACACGTGTTACCAAGATACACCTAGTGTATCAGTTCTGCAGTTGCTGCGCAGCCTAATCATATACCCCTGCTACACACTGCTGGTTGAGTGACGTGGGAAATAAACAGGGAAGGAGGGAGGTCATCAAAAACTGCACACGGTTCCCTATGACATTTGGTCGAGCACCCCTGACCTAGGTCTGACCGTTTAGCCAGGCTGTACTCCAACTTTTTACCCCAAGGCAAATCTTGAAATTGCATTTTTCTGGGGGTCACACGGAGAGACCCTACACTTGTTTCATACATCACCAGGTCGTAATTGCACTCTTTCCCGGAGAACAACTATGTCAGTGAGAAATCAGTGGTTTTGCAGCGTTATTTGTTTGTTTTGTTAAGAAATTCTTAATGGATCGACATGGGAATTGTATGTTCGATAAGCAGGTGACTAAGCTTGCTTATCCTAAAACAAAAATGAATTATGATGAACAACTACGAAAAAACGACGTTTTCTTAAATCGACTATTTTTTTAACTTAAACATCATGTAGCTCCTAAAGTATCGTTCGTAGAGTAAAAATAAATATGACCAATTTTGTAGCAAATTTTATGGACAAACTTTTGTCCGAAATAATTATAATAGTTATGATGAAACTACGAAAAAACGTCATTTTCTTAAATCGACTATTTTTAACCGACTTCAAAAAAAAAGGAGGAGGTTCTCAATTCGGTTTTTTTTTTTTTTTCAATGTTTGTTACCTCAGAACTCCGTCATTGATGAGCCGATTCGTAATTTTTTTTTTCCTTTGTACGTATATGCTTCCAGGTGGGTCCCATTTTTTTCAAAAATTCAAATGGATGATGGAATCCATGAGGAATTGAGGGAACTCCTCAATTATATTAGGCACGCGTGTAGTGATTTTGGTATTTTCTATTATAACTTGTGTATTTACACCCGGAAATCATAAATTTGGTGGAGTGGAATTGATGATGAAGACCACAGATGACTTATGGAATTCCTCAATTATGTACTTAAAAGTACAAAAGTATACAATACAATACAATACAAATACTACACACCTCACACAAACAAAGCAGTTAAAAAGAAAAACAATACAATAACATGTAGGTAGAGGTAGACAACAGGCGGTCTTATCGCTGAAGAGCGATCTCTTCCAGACAACCTTTGGGTATCGGAGAAAGAGATAAAACTAGATTATGTAGTAGGTGGTGCAGAGATTATAATAAGCCAAAAATCAAAATAATTGTATTAATGCACGTACATAAATAGCTCTATATATAAACATACATACACAATCATATATATATACAAATAACACAAATAAAAATAAAAATATATAAAACATAAACAGTCAGGCAATAATAATAATAGTAGGACAATCAGGGTTAGGGGAAAGACAAATAATGTTCTTTAAGAAGAGATTTGAAGTTGCCGATAGATTTAGCTTTTCTTATATAAAGAGGGAGAAAGTTCCACAGTCGAATAGCCTTAAAGGTGAACGAACTACTGTAAAATTTGGAAGATGACAAAGGCACAGTTAATAGCAAATTGTTAGAAGATCTAACAGAATTCAAATAACTAAAACGCTCTTTGAGATAGCGGGGAGTTGCAGGGTTAAAAAAGACACTAAACAGAAGCGAAATAATGTGAGAGTTACGGCGATAACGGATAGGGAGCCACTTGAGTTTGGAACGGAAACTAGAAACGTGGTCATATTTGCGTAACCCAAATATGAACCGAATGCAGACATTTTGGAGACGTTCAAGCTTATTACGCTGCTCCTCAGAAAGGTCGAGATAGGATACATCAGCGTAATCAAGAATAGGAAGAAGTAAAGTTTGTGCAAGCGCAATTTTAGTTGCAGTAGGCAGAAAATTACGAAGCCGCCTGAGAGACCCCACTGCAGCAAATACCTTCCTGCTCACTTCACTCACTTGAGGCACCCAAGACAAAGAGCGATCCATAATGATCCCAAGATTTTTCACTTGCATCGAGTAATCAATCTGAATCCCATCAAAAAGTATTGGAGGGAGATTTACAAAATCAACTCTAGAAATCAGATTGTTGCTGCCAATAACAATGACTTGGGTCTTCGTTGGGTTCACACTCAGACCATATCGTTGACTCCATTTCAGAATGCGTACCAAGTCATCATTAGTTCTTTCTATGGCAGAAGGGAGATCACCAAGCACGGACTGTGTATAAATCTGAAGATCATCGGCATAAAGGTGATAATGAGAGGATATATTGTGTGTGATGGAATTGATGAAGATAGAAAATAAGAGAGGAGATAGCACACCGCCCTGCGGAACGCCCGCCAGAGTACTACACCAAGAAGTACAAGAAGAATCCACCTTTATTCTTACAAAAAAAAAAAAAGTATATCACAGATTCTGATAAGATTCCGTTGAAATAGCAACTAATGAAGTGCCAAAGGTGATCCTTGTGGAATCGACGGAAGTCCTCAAATATTATCGGGTCACATACAGCGATTAGGTTTTTTTCTCTAATAATCAACGCATTTGCTCTCGGAAATCAGTTCATGTGGTAAATTGGAAAAGAAATATGGAAATGTTCTCATGGCTTGGCGGAGTTCTAAATTGAAGTCGGTTAATACTTTGTTTTTAAAGTAAATTATTTATCTCTTTGTTAACTTGAACATCCTGTAGCTCCCAAAGTATTGGTCGTAGAGTAAAAATAATTATGACCAATTTTGTAGGAAAGTTTATGTAGAATCTTTTGTCTGAAGTTAATTTACCACAACCGTTCCTAACACACAACGCCATTCCTGTAACACAACTAGGGTCGAAATAGGAAATAGACATGATTAGTGTATCAAATCTCTTCCGATATTGATAATGATGTGACTTCTATTATACCTAAAATATAGGATAGGTAGGTTAGGTTCGTTAGGTATCCATTCAGATGCCCCAAGAGCAAACAGAGCAGCCCCGCGGAGCCGAGCTCCGTCAAAACTGTCGAAATGCCCCCCTATTCTGTAACTTGTTTCAAGCTCACCTCAACGCTCACCCACAAATATATTTTGACACCACGATGCGTAGTAACTAAGCGACGGTAGAGGTCAAGTTTCGTGACGGGTGACCGGCGGGATGAGCCGCATTAGCGCGTAGCGAATAACAGCCCGGGAGACAGACTATCCGTTTCTTTCTAAGCGTTCTAATTAGGAGGACACGCATAGTCTATCTCGCCGTCGTGTCGCGTCTAGTGATAGCCGTTAGGCTTCAACCCTTATTGGCGGGCTTGACCCTACAAAAATTTGTTTTTTTAAGTTGAATGTAAGATTTGTCCCGGGAGGACTCAGATGGTTTTGACCCCTCCCCGGATCCACTACTGCACTTGAACTTTGTTTAGATATTTGTGAGCATATTGTCCGCTCCGATATATCAGACAGCGACTATACAATGTATAAGCAAACAAAACGCTATGTTTGTGTTGCCCTCATCTCTCGTGCAGCATTGTACTTAGTTTAAGCAAATAACAATACCTACTTATACGGCTATGTTCTGCAATTTAGGTAAATCAGCACACACGATCACTTAATCTGTTCTAATATATTATAAGATATCGTCATCATCATCATCATATCAGCCGAAAGACGTCCACTGCTGGACATAGGCCTCCCCCAAAGAGTGCCACAAGAAAGATATAATCTAAGAGGGTACTACATAACTCCGAAGAGTCATTTGTCCGAAAGCATATTTTTTCCGAATTTCATAATTCCAAAAACCATGTTCCGCTGATTTATTTTTTGATCTTTCAGGATATTATACTAACCTAACCTAACTTATTTATGTATTTTATTTAATTATCTGCGTCCAAGTTTTCGTTAAGCAGTTAATGGCGTTCGGAATTTTGATATTTCGGAATAATGATGCTTTTCGCGGACGAATGAATCTTCGGAATTTTTGTGAGTTCCCAATCTAAGATAATAGATAATTCTAAGATATAATCTAAAGTAATATTATAAACAAAAAAAGTCTGTGAGATTGTAATAGCTTTGCAATGGACATTCTGGTATAGGTATGATGAAAAAGCGCGGGAAAATTTTATAACTTTTTAACTAACCATCTGTCAAAGTCAGCTTAACGATGCGTCAAGAATAAATTAAACAAATCAAATCACTAACAATTGGGCATGTTCCGGATCTTGATTCAGTGTTTATTTTCGTTTTGACAAATTGTATCTACACATGTGAGACTGTGTGTTACGGTGAAACAGTTAGATTCTCTGGGCATTTTCAACTTTGTCGGATACAAGCGAGACTTACAGCCAAATATCTAATAGCCCGACAAGTTTATATTTGACCCTAACCAGGTACACAGCTACACTATCTCAGGTTCAAATAGCGGCTTGCCGGCCTTATAAGTGAGTCTTCTACCAAAAAAAATATTGTTGAGTCACCTTGGTTTTAAGCAATTTTAGAGAGATCATAATTACCCTAATGCCCCAGAAGGAGGGTTATGTTTTCGAGCGTATGTATATCATCATCATATCAGCGACCTCCACTGCTGCTGGACATCGGCCTCTCCCAAAGAGTGCCAAATTGACCGGTTCTGCGCCACCCGCATCTAGCGGACTCCCGCGAACTTTACCAGATCATCAGTCCACCTTGACCATATGGTTCACCATGGGGCCTATGTATATAATAAAAAATAAAAATGAAATACCGTTTATTCCAATATTTTTTTTTTTGGGTTTAATAACAATCTTAACTGCTAATCTTAAATTTAATATAATATGTATTTATGTACGTGGACAAGATTTTTTTATTTCACGAGCTGCAGTCCAAATGGTTTGATGGATTTAGGCATATGAGGGTTCGTTAGATTCCTCATAAACGTCAGCTAAAGAAAAAATATTGGGTTTATTGAAAAATCGAATAATCTCACTTGTTTTTAAAAAGCACGTATGTATTACTCAATCCTAAGGCAACAGAACGAATTTGGTTTAAACTTCTCACCGAGATATATAACTTAGTAACCTGCATCAGCACATAGGATGCCTGCTTTTTAACCGCCGACGCAAAAAGAGGGACGTTATAAGTTTGACGTGTCTGTGTATCTGTATGTCTCTCTGTGGTATCGTAGCTCCTAAACGAATAGACCGATTTTAATGCGGTTTCTTTGTCAGAAAGCTATGTGATCGAGATGATTCTTAGCTACGTTCCAACAAAATCGGTTCAGCCGGTTTGAAATGAAAATGACGGGGAGGTTTTTATCTAGGCTGTTAATTAATATTCCGAAAATCATCCCGAAAGGAGGTGAAATTTGGGATGGAAGTTGGTATAGGAGTTGTCTCGGCCGATGTCGAAGGTAAAAACAGTTTTCACGAGTCTGGATAAGTAAAACAAAAAAATAAATACCTAATATTATTAACTTTATAATATTTATAATATTATATACTTACTTTTTTTTTTTTTTTTTTAATTGTCTGAAAGCCCAACTGTACCGCAACATAAGTAATTCATCAACAGCTCAAATACCCATGTGGGTGCAAGCGGTTATCTGCCATCTCGCTCGTTCATTACATCTATCACTTTTTAATGATGCGGTGCTCTTTCCGGTTATTTTTAAATTAATTACAGTTGACACTTTTTCATTTTGTACTGTACCTATATGTTTACAATGCGGTAGTACGGCAGTACGGTTATGTAAAAATAAATTATTTTCATAAGTACTTAACCAATAAACAAAAACGGTGTCAACTTATTTTTGCCTTTTTTTTAAGATTTTAAAATACATAACGATCAAGAAGTTAACTGTGTGGCGTGACCGTAAATCTGACTCGTCTGGGCAGCGCTCGGGAAGCTATGGCCAGCAGACGAAAAACCACAGATTGCCAGCTCCTTACAAATTTCTAGCCAAACACGTGCCTAAGGCACTGGTCCCACCGCCGGCTAGTAAGCTAGAAAAGTTGGGCGAGTAGCATTACATTGCGGATCTGTAAAGGTCGATTGATCACACTGTGCCTGGTCAGCACGCAATGAACCGTTACTCCAACTTTTCTAGCTTACTAGCCGGCGGTGGGACCAGTGCCTAAAACCCAGTATGCGCATGTTCGAACTAACGGCTGCCTGGCATTCTTTGGCACCCCGCCCCCATCCACGCATAATGGCAATGGCACTGTGTCTGTGGGGCCATTATGCGGCGCTACTTAGACTTCTATGTTTTTTCGTTCGCTGGCTACATCATTTTGTCCAATATTCCGCAGTGTCTCAAGACTCTCGTCTTTGACCTGTGTCTGTCATCAGTGGCGGATGGCACTGAAACGTGGTCGCTTACTACGGGCCTCATAAGAAGGCTCAAAGTCACCCAAAAGGCAACGGACAACGCTATGCTGGGTGTTCTCTGCGGGATCGCATCAGGAATGTGGATATCCGTAGCAGAACCAAGGTAACCGATATAGCCCTCCGAATCGCTGAGCTTAAGCAGCAGTGTGCGGGGCATTACTCGCAGAACAGAGTCGCTAGTCGTAGCGACTCTGTTCTGCGAGTAATACCCACGCTGCGCCTGCCAGTACGTAAACCCCCCACAAGGTTGATTGGTAAAGGTCCGCTGGATGCTGGTGGCGCAGGACCGGTCACTGTGGCACTCTTTGGCGAAGGCCTATGTCCGGCAGCGGACGTCTTTCGGCTGAACATCAACAACATCAATATCCCTACAGAAATCTGCAGCCATAATTATATCACAACTTGCACTAGCAAGTTGTGATATAATTATGGCTGCAGATTTAGTAGTAGTAGAGTAGCTTTGGCGACCTTAAACACTACCACACAACACCACATATAGGTACTAACCTATATGTGGTGTTGTGTGGTAGTGTTTAAGGTCGCCAAAGCTACTGACGACGCGCTGGGGCTTTGGATTCATTACAACGTAATTACGAGAAAAGAAAATAGGCTGAAAATTTTGACACTGAGTTATTTTGAGATTTAAGTATTACCTAAAGTATATAAGGCAAAAAAGGTTGCAAGGAAACTACATTTATCTCTGTCAACACAGCTAATCCTCGAATCCAAAAAGGGTAGGCAAAGTGCGTGTGACTCCTCTGGAGTCGCAGGCGTCCATAGGCTACCGTGTCTGCTTACTATCAGTGATACCGTATGATTGTATGCTACCGTCGTGGTATAAAAAATGTCGAAGCCAAGAAATCAATTATATTAACACCAGACATGTAATTTGAGCCGAATCTTCGCCACGATTACACAACAATATCGTCAAAATCCAATATGGCCGCACAATAGGAGTTGACAAAGGCGTTCGAATTCGTACCATTCAGCCATTCGTTCGCAGAATTATTTTCCAATATGTATGACGCGTCGATTCCAATTAAATATAAAAGCCTCTAAATAAAATGTCACAGGGGATGCAAATGGCCGAAAAGATTTAGGGGTACGCAAAATACATTTAAAATATATACAAGGTGTAAGGGACAATATAACGAAGACAATTTCAGACTTGTTCTGGATTGGACACAGTTGGTACAGCAGATACGTACCCGTAGTGTTCGAGCAGAATATAAACATAAGCTACATCCTACTAATACTCGTATTATAAATGCGAAAGTTTAGATGTTTGGATGTTTGTTACTAATTCACGCTTAAACGGCTGAACCAATTTGAATGAAATTTTGCACGAAGATAGTTTATAGCCTGGATTAAAATATAGGATAGTTTTTATCCCCGGTCCACGCGGACGAAGTCACGGGCGGAAGCTAGTAGGAACATAAACCTGCTGCTAAACTAGCACTTGCCTCCAAAAACTGCTATATCGTATTATTATTATTATTATTATTTATTTATTTCAGACTTGAAGTCCATAGGGTTAGGTAATGCAGTAACTTATATTCTAGTGTTAGTAGTACACTTAAAGAGACACAACAAAACATTACATAACATTTACAACTTTCGCGGCGGTGCGGCGACAGGTGCGTGTAGGTAGTTGCACGTACCTCTCAACTCTCGACCAGAGGGCCTACCGCGAAACGAAAACGAACTTCGTTCGTGTATCTCCGTCTCTGTCGCACTTGCTCGTTCGAGTAACAGAGAGATACACGAATAAAGTTCGTTTTCGTTTCGTGGTAGCCCCTCAGGGTGCAGGGGCGAGTCCCACCGTACTTAGGATACTGTTCGTGCTGCCTCGGCCATTACAATTTATAATAAGATACCCGATAGTTTTAAGTCACAGACGATAAACTTATTTAAGAATCTAGTTAAAAACTTTCTCATGTACTTTTTCTTGACATGTAATTTATTTTTGTTTAGTTTACTTACATAGAAATGCATAAGCGTCATTGTAATTAGATGTACTTATGTACCTACACCTGAAAAGGTAGGGTGTAGCGACCATCAGATTTACTGCAACGGTAAAAATATGCCGAGACAAAATCTATTTTTAACCCCCGACGCAAAGAGAGGGGTGTTATAAGTTTAACATCTCTGTGTATCTGTCTGTGGTATCGTAGCTCCCAAACGGATGGACCGATTTGAATGCGTTTTTTTTTTTCGAAAGCTGATGTGAATCCCGAGTGTTCTTAGCTATGTTTCATAAAAATCTGTTCATCCGTTTTTGAGATATTGGACTTTGAATTGAAAAGGTCGGGGGTTTTTCAACTTTTCTAACTAGTTATAGTTTACGACCTTCATGAACGCAACAATGGCTTGACGGATACAGTTCACTGAACATCAAATGATGACCGAAAAACCATTACTTGTTGTTTCTTTTGTACTTGTGCGTAAAACCTGTTAGGTATTTAAGGCCTACCTATGCACACTGCTTTTTTAACGCGCTATCGACGCGCGTTTCAAAAACGCTGTGTGCATAGGTCTTTAAGTTAGGTTGGTTTTATAATATAATAATTCTGAAAATGCCATGTTTTCAGAAAAAAAAACCATTTTTTACCGAACTGAATTTTCAGCAAATGATACAATTGGGAATAGGACATTTTGTGATTGATAAAGACAGCCGTTCCTTACCCAGAACAGAACCGATCGTAAATTGACCGAAATACGGAACCATAATGAATATTTCAACATAATCTCTGCTTGAAATCGAGATAGTTTTTAGATTTCAATCTCTGATTTATGGTTGACGTTTTTGATAGTTTAAAATAAAAGTTTCCGTGAGTTATTGCTCTGCCTACTTTCAATTAGCGTCAATTCTCGAATTTTCGTTTATTACGATGTACTATTTATTATTATTTTCTAACCACAATGGGTTTTCAAAGAGCGTTATGTCGCCTCGGTCATATTTTACCTCGTTTAGAGAGGTACCTCCAGCTTACAAAGAGCCAGGAAACTTGCACGCTAGACACGAGCTGCATTTAGAAATGATAACGCGTTGTCTTACCTCTTTGTTATGTCCCGCTCGTTTTAATGCTGCACTGCTTTCAGTTTGGCTTTGTCTTTGTATCAATTTGCTTGGAATATTTGTTTTGTTTCTCCATAATTATATGGCCTGTCAAATCAATTAATGTAGAAAATATTTCGGAACAGAGTGAAATAGCTCAGTTGTTTTCTCACCACTTTAAAGTTAAACCTCTCCCGGCGCGAGTTGCCCATCAGCCACAACGTGCTGATCAACTCGATGAGAGGACTGTAGCACAGTTCACTCCTAAAGAGGTTATGAGGGCTGTCAGGCAGATGAGACGTGGAAAATCACCGGGACACGACGACTTAAGTATTGAACATATTATATATGCGGGTGACACAATATTTAATGTATTGGTCTTTATAATATGTATGTGTGTGAACCATGGTTATCTGCCTGGTAGCCTTATGAAGACTGTGGTGGTTCCTGTCCCTAAGAATAGAACTGGTGACCTCTCCAGTACTAAAAACTATAGATCTATCTCGCTTGGGACAATAATAGGGAAGATATTGGAGAGACTACTTCACCCAACTCTAAAAAACAGTTTAGAATTAAGTGATGCACAGTTTGGTTTTCGTACCGGTCTCTCAACAGATTCTGCGATATACAGCCTTAAATCTACTGTGAATCACTACTTGAAGCGGGACACGTCAATTTACGCATGTTTTTTGGACCTCAGCCGGGCTTTTGACCTGGTAAACTATAGTTTATTGTGGGAAAAGCTCGCTGAGTCCAATGTGCCAAAGCAAACCGTGAATCTTTTGAGATACTGGTACGAAAATCAATCCAACTCAGTGAGATGGGGCGACTCCACATCTAGCGAATATAAGTTAGAGTGTGGTGTCCGTCAGGGGGGGCTAACCTCACCGGACCTTTTCAGCCTATGTATCAACGACCTGATTGAGGAGTTGAGAAGTACCAAAGTCGGTTGCCATGTGGGCTCGATCTGTGTAAATAATATCAGTTACGCAGATGACATGGTGCTTCTCAGCCCTTCAATCAAAGGCCTGAGGAAATTCTTGAGTATCTGTGAAAGGTATGCAGCGGACCATGGGCTGCAATATAACGTTAAAAAAACCCAATTCCTGGTCTTCAAATCAGCGAAGGGTCCGGATGAGGTTCCGCCAGTGTTTCTAGGTGGAACTGTAATTAAAAGGGTGGAACATCAATATAATCAAAATAACATTCGACATTTAAATTCATTCTTACTTATAAAACAATAAGTAAATAAAATAAAAATTTCAAAATTACTAATTGGTATACTTTTGCTGTCACAGTGCTGGATTAGGATATCGATTTCTGGAGCGTCAACAAATAACCCTTAAGCATACGCTTAAAGGTGTATCTGCTAAGCGCCCCTTGGATAGGGGGAGGGATATCATTCCAGCACTTAGACGCCGCGAACTTGAAACTACCTCGGAAAGCAGCGGTTCGGTGCATAGGTATCAGGGCCATTGCCTTGAATCTGCGCGCACTTCTGGACCATACCAGTTTTTGAAATAGGTAAGATGGGGTTTCATGCTTTACCACCCCGAAGAGCAGAGTTGCCAGGCGCAGGCGCCGGCGTGCAGGCATGTTCAACAAGTAAGGCAAGTAAGGCTTGTGTTATGGGTACTGGACGACGATATATATTATAGTTATAACTACTTAAATACACAGAACACTTCCATGACTCAGAAACAAATATTCATGCTCATCACACAAATATTCATGCTCATCACACAAATATTCATGCTCATCTCACAAATATTCATGCTCATCACACAAATATTCATGCTCATCACACAAATATTCATGCTCATCACACAAATATTCATGCTCATCACACAAATATTCATGCTCATCACACAAATATTCATGCTCATCACACAAATATTCATGCTCATCACACAAATATTTGCCCTTGCTGGGAGAATACAACAATACAATGCATTTTAACATTTCGCGAAATGCGTAAAAGGAGTCCACTCAGCACAATGTCGAGCCACACAAGAGCCACATAATATCGACGCTGATATAGGTATTATGTGGATCCCCGAGTTTTACGTCACAGGACTGCACTTCCATCGTAAAGGTGGTTTTCCACCGGCGAGGCGAGGCGGGGCGTGGATGGGCGAGAATTGAAATTAGTATGGGACTTACTACCTATTTGCACTGAGCGCGTGCGCCTCGCCTCGCCGGTGGAAAACCACCTTGATACATTACAGACAAGTAGAATCAAAAGATATTTCGTAAAACCCAACTGCTTTTTTACAAATATTTTAGCCTATGTCATTTCTACGATTAAGAGGAAGCCAACGACACCACACATGTCGAAATCCGTCAAACGGCTGCCAGAAAATAAAACATACATGCATACATACGCTCGAAAAATATACTCCTCTCCTTCGGCAGTCGGGTAAAAACCAGGACATATTAATATTATCTTTAACGGGTCTGCGTGTTTATAACTCTACTAAAGTTAGCGTCCATAGGCGGTGTCTGGCCGTATGCTTATTTGCCAACGTCGTAACACTCGTAACCTGTTTTAGCTGTTGTCTAAAGCACTAAAGCAAACGATGAATACCCTTGAAGCTGACTGTAGGTATTAATTTGGACATCTAGTTTCTCAACAAAAATTGCCGATTGCACTGGGACAACGTCGTTAAGAGTCCGCAGTAAGCTCGGCCGAATTTCACCTTCCCATACAAACGTAGTTACGCTCTCATTTTGAAACCACGTGTTGGATTGTGACGAAACTTTGCATATACAATAACATGAGGTATATCTATGTCTGTAATTAGTTTATATGGTTCCAGTTTATAAAACAAACGAAATACAGCAAAAACAAGTTTTGTATGAAAAACTTAAATTCAGTAAAAAAAAGTTATTTTTTTTACTATGGTTTCTGAAGCTACATAAACTATTTACAGACATAGATATACCTCATGTCATTGTACATGCAAAGTTTCGTTACACTCCAACACGTAGTTTTAAAATGAGAGCGTAACTACGTTTGTATGGAGAATCTAGCTTATTGGTTCCTCGATTCGAGTTCTTTTTGGGCAAATGTGGATAGACAGTTGTGAAAAAAAAGCGTTCTTGTTTTAACTTCTGATAATCACCATCTTATCAGGAAAAAAACTGGTTCCTAGTTTGGACAGTAAGTATACAAATATCAGGCTTTGAATAAATCTCATAATTTTGCAATTCATCCCCTTAAGTCCAGTTACAGATTTAATTTAGTTTCTGAAAGAAATCTTATTTCGACTTAAGCCCGTCTGAAGATGTCTTCACAAATAGTTTGCGGGACGCGACTTAACTTGAAATGAAATACCTCCGTAAACAATTTTTCAGCATTTTCATTTTCACAGACAAATCACTCGTTTGTACAGTCAGCATCATTTAGTTAGTGGCAGCCAAAGTGCCCAAATACAATTGTAACACAACACAACCATACCTAATGTTATATATAACAAGTTTCTGTCAAAAAAATTATTTTTGGTACAAGCTTTTATGGCCGACTGTACTTTTCTGTATACCATCATCAATCATTGAGACGATTCTAACGAGCCCTAACTCAACGGGGTAACGTCAGTTAAGTACTGAATTCCCATGGCCACCTTCCGTCTCCATCATCAGATCAGCTCGATGGTAAAATAAAGTTGAATTGTCATCAAAACTATACTTATACCCAAAGCTTCAGCTCAATCGGTCACCGGGAAGTGGGTCAAATTTAACTTGCAAGATTTCTGTAATCAAATCTCAGACTATCAGACAGACAAATAGATAACGGGACAGGTGAAAGTAAATAAAAGCTTGTAAAAATGGACCATATTACCGAGCAATAAAAGTTTATAATAAAATTCCCAACCAGATAAAAGATGTACCAACGGACATATCCTTCGTACACAGTCTAAAATCTAAACTAATAGATAAATGTTATTATTCCATAGCTGAATTTATGGAAGATACATGTTTATAATGTGTTTGCCTCAATTTTTTATAAATATCAATAAATTAGTTAGTTAGTTAAAAATTAACTGCATATATGTACATAGTATAAGTTACCTGATTGGTGCTACGCCCTTCCAGGGTCCATGTATCTTAGTTTTAAGTACTTGGTTGCAAATAAATCTTATCTTATCTAATGGTAATAAAGTCGTGTTGCTATATTTGAATACTTTGGCTGCTAACCATATGATTCTCCTGTATATACTATCTCCGAAAACACACTCATCCGATGTCAAAAATTCTTTCCCCTGTGAATAGAGTAGATTTTCTGGATGGACATAGGCTTCTCCCGCGGGTTTGCCTGCGCTCTTTGCAAGACGCGGGCAAAGCCGCGCGGGCAGCTCGTCTAGTCTAAAGAGGTAAACTCAGTAAGGCGACCGGTAACGGTATAGCTAAACGCCGCCCGCTTGCGGTGTGAATATAACGCTTCAACCGCGCCCGGCACGCGCCGCACACGACACGCGTTCGGTGGGTGGAGGCCTTCAGTTGGTAGTGACTAGTGACCCTGCCTACGAAGCTAGAGGTCCCGGGTTCGAATCCCGGTAAGGGCATTTATTTGTGTGATGAGCACGAATATTTGTTCTTGATTCATGGATGTTTTCTATGTATTTAAGTATTTATTTATGTATATAAGTAGGTATGTTTATCGTCGTCTAGTACCCATAAAGCTTTGCTAGGTCGATTTGTGTAAGATTGTCCCCAAAATATTTATTTATATTTATTTTACTTAAGGGTGTGTGTATTCATCTAACTTCAAAACTTTTTTCACCGGTATATATTTATATACTGGAGTTTCAGTGTAAACATAGGCTATAGTATATACCGCGGCTCCGCCTGGCTTTTCTGTAATACGCACGTGGAGTCCTACTAATATTGTAAATGCGAAAGTTTGGATGTTTGTTACGCTTAAACTGCTCAACCGATTTAGATGAAATTTGCCACGAAGATGGTTTAAACCCTGGATTAAAATACAAGATAGTTTATATTCCGGTCCCACGCAGACGAAGTCGCGGGCGGAAGCTAATATTACATAAACACAGTGATGTAGCTGTTCTTCATAGTTCTTTCCTGAAAGAGATCCACTCAGGGCGCCTCAGCAAACTTAAAACATAAAGAAATAACTCAGTACCCGGGACGAAACCCTTCCTAACTTTTTAATAGACTTCTTTTACGATGGCCAAGATAACTCTGCTTTACGGCCTAGGCCCACAAAAGGTTTTACTTGCTGTAATACAAACTTTTTGTAGTTTTACTGAATTTGGGTGACGGGGATTAGATGGGGTTTTCAATGGTGTTGCTGGGTCGAAGCGGTTGAAACTAGCTACGCGAATCAATGCCCAAAGGAAGTCTGCACCTATTTTTGGTAATAATTCAATTTAAAGTCAATTTTGAACTATTTATAAGTAATTCAACATTATTCACTTTTTGCGTCACACTTAAAAATCTTAATTCCTGGCCAGTGGGAGACAACATTTTATTTTATAGATATTCTTTGTTTTGCCGCCCTAGGTGGGTAAAATACTATTTCCAACATGCTTGCACCGCGGTAGCTCGATTACGTCCGACTTGGCACCTAATCGGAGAGATAGACTATCTTTATTTTTCTAATGTTCTAATTAGAAAGAGACGGATAGTCTAACTCGCCGCGACACAGCTCGCGCGCCGTCTTGTGATAATGATAACTGTGCATACAGTATTAAATAACTGACTTCGCTTGTCCGTCTCAAGTCTGGCCATTGAGGTTACAAGATAGTAACAATAGGAACAACTGAATTACCTTCTTACTGATGCCGATTCTATTCCCACTGACACTTATTTTCCTAGGAAAGCGTTCTTCGACGTTCGCATAGTTAATGCTGACGCTTCCTCCTACAACAACCTTACATGGCAAAAAACAGCACAAAGACATAGCCGAGAAAAACATCTAAAATATGACCGAGCCACAGAAGACTTAAGAGCCTCATTTACACCATTAGTAATCTCATGTGATGGAGCCTTGCCAAATGAGAAAAACCGTACTCTCAATTAATTTTCTGGCTAAAAGTTAAAGTCCAAATATCACTCATACGAGCTGTCTCCATGCGAGTGAGAGGCACCAGAATACACATCAAAGCCTTCGATTGCGAAGACGGAGCAGGAATTCTAAACTAAGCAAGATTTTACAACCAACCTCCCCCTCCGCCCCATCTTTTCTTTTTGTCACTGCCGTCGTCACTCCATGTTTGTACATTTTCTTTATATAATGTGAGTTTTTGTCGCGAATCAATTAAATAAAATGTTTATGTTTCATAAGTTAAGAAAACCTGTATATACTTTGTTTAGTTAAGTTTATTTAATTGTATTTTTCTTGTAGTGGATAGTAATATACATTAGTAAGTTATGGCATGTTATGGCAATAAAGTTAATTTCGATTTACAAAAAAAAACCTACACACATTTGTATTACATTAACGAAGTAAAAGCGGCGTCATTGTTCTTGTAAAAGTACATTTCAATTAATGAAAGGTCAACGGAGCATTTAACGCTCATTGCGTTGTAATTTAACGCGTTTTAACGCTTCGCGCGCCATTTTAAAGAGTCGAAAAATGCGAAATAAAATGCGCCTGGCAAAATGTTAAGAGCAATGTTCAGTGTTGGAGGAATATTTTGCAACTGTTATTTACGCAGGGGCCGGAGTACTTTGAGTGAGTATTTATTTATCTGCTAATTCGTTTGATGAACTTTAGTGAGCATAATGTTGGCTACAGAAGTTCGTTAAAATATTTTATAGATTACAATCGCCATCTAAGTTGAGTTAGTCTGCACAAAAGTTTATTTTGGTGGTGTGATGTTGTAAACAAGCGATTTTCCAGCTCCATACAATATAAAGAGACTTATGTGCAGTGGCGATACTTTTATCTTGGAACAACGTAATTCAGTTTAGCAATAGGCAGTCTATGCCAAAATAGATTTTTTATCCCGGCTGCAAAAACATCAACCCTACGCTAGCACTAAAAATAACTTGTTAACGACTATCATTGAAATAGCAATAATATAATAATCGTTATGCGAGTGCGATAGTAGCGTAACCTTTTTTGAAAACACCATTCCTTTCTAAAAACAAATCTAGTACAGTCAGCAGCAAAAGTAGCTACGCTTTGGGTCAAGTGCTCAAAATGCGACTCTAATCTCAAGACGATTGAGCGTGTTATTTTGCGTTGCTACTTCTGCTGCTGGCTGTACCTAAGTAGATAAACAAAATTGTTTTACCCGTGACTACACAGTTCGAATTACGGTTTGATCGAAACGGCCTGGTGACACCGTACTCGGTTAATCCGCGTGTCAGCGTGAATTATCTATTCTGTTAGAACAATGCCCGCGTCACTCGAGCCATCCGCCGGATTAA
The DNA here is from genome assembly GCA_947049275.1 of Epinotia bilunana. Classification (NCBI taxonomy): domain Eukaryota; kingdom Metazoa; phylum Arthropoda; class Insecta; order Lepidoptera; family Tortricidae; genus Epinotia; species Epinotia bilunana. The sequence goes on along the minus strand of OX346270.1, from coordinate 2,752,659 downwards.
CTTAACTGTCGCCGAACAGTTAGCTCTGCACCACTGGGCCACACGCGGTGAGTTCCAAATTCGAATTTTGATTTAGTTTTGTTAACGGCCAAGATTTTCTTTCCGAATGATGAATGTATAGCACTGTTTTAGGGCGGCTACACACGGCCAGTTTTTTGAAGCGATACAAATGTTCCCTTTTATTACCTACAATCCTTGCACTGTTCGTATTTAGGTATGTAAGTTGTCCGTCTAGCAATCTATTTTTCAGTCACTTGACGTTATCCAATTCAGCTGAAATTTTGGGTATTAGTATAGGTAGTTTGGATGACAATTCAATATTATGGTACCATCGAGCTGATCTGATGATGGAGACAGAAGGTGGCCTTGGGAATTCAGTATTTAACCGACGTTACCCCGTTGAGTTTGGGCTCGTTAGAATCGTCTCAATTAGTAGTTGATGACGGTATACAGAAAAGTACAGTCGGCAATAAAAGCTTGTACCAAAAATGTTTTTTTTGACAGAAACATATTTTATTAAATTTTATACCACGACGGTGGAAAACAAACATACGGTATGCCTACTCAGACTCCAGAAGAATCAAAAGCGCGCGAAAGAGACAATTTGCAGTTCTCTCACTCTCAACCTATCGTATCCTCCTACTCACAACCAGGAAAATCGTACCAAATACCCACGAAGCAAGTAGTGGTGTCATTTGGCTATGGTCTTCTGTAAGGTGGAGGTACATCCCCAGTACAGTGCACGTAGAACCGATGGCCGTTGGGGCGGAAAGATTCTCGAGTGGCGACCACGTACCGGAACGCGCAGCGTGGGTAGACCCCCCACAAGGTGGACTGATGACCTGGTAAAGGTCGCGGGAGTCCGCTGGATGCGGGTGGCGCAGGACCGGTCACTTTGGCACTCTTCGGGGGAGGCCTATGGCCAGCATTGGATGTCTTTCGGCTGATGATGATGAAGATGATAGATAAGTTTTGTGATTTTAGTTTTTGTATTAATTGGACAGTTACATTATTACCCACCTAGCTTAATTTTCCAGGTAGTGCCCTTAACTAGTGTAACTGCAAGGCCCGGGGTCTACACTAGCCCGGGGTCTGGCACCCGATCCCCAGATTTGGCGCTAGCTTTACGAAGGCCACGCCATGCCATTTCTGACCCTCCAACTATTGGGATCAGGCCGATGGCTTCGCGATGTTTTCCTTCACCGAAAAGCCACTGGTAAATATCATATGTGATACTTCGTACATACTTTTTTTGAAAAACCCTAGTGGTACGAGCTGGGATTCGAACTTGCGACCTCCAGATTGAAAGCCGTTCCCTTACCGCTCAGCTACAGCTACTGGCTCTCGGGACAGTAAAGTACTTACCATCAGGTGGGCCGTAAGCGTGTTTGCCATCCGTTTGTATAAAAAAAATTTTTTTTTTTTGCTATTATTTTTATATAACTGTATTTTTACAACTTGGCTCGTTTGTAACGCAATAAACAATAAATTACAAAATATCAATAAGTGTTGCGGTAATCCTAATGAAAGGCCGTTCACATTTATATTTAGTTCATAGTTAATTTTACAATAATCCTACTACTAAATGTCAATAAAAATATATTTACTACCTACATGATAAAATGTAAAGCTGCGTACAGACTAGCGAAGTTTATCCGGTCATACCTAAAATTAACATTGGACATCTAATTACTTACAGAAATATATATAATAAAAAAAGCGATTTCTGATGAAACGAGACCCAAATAAAATGAAATGCGATAAGGATGTTGTTTTTGTGTGTGTGTTTACCATAAACTACTAAACATTAGGGAATTAAAAGAGTTTAAAAGTTAGCTAGTTTTTTTGCATACTTAGAATGTATAGATGTACTTATACAAAATTGAAACAGAAATTAATAATGGTTACTTACCATTTTTTTTCGGTTAAGTAATTTTATAGCCAGGTCATAACGCGACATACCTACATACCATTCTATACCCAGCCTTACAACGACAAGTTACCGAATGTGAGGTTATGTTTGTATAACCATTTTATCGTCAGCTTTTATGACAATGCTCCCAACATTGTTGACGCACGGTGTATTAGCATAACGCGTTGGTGGTCGGACACGGTGGATGAGTTACAATGGAAAAAATGCCGTAGATTTCGGGTCTTGGGTTCGATTCCCGAGTTTAAGTGAGAGAAATCAAATGATGTCAAGGTCGGTCGAAACCCGGCTCGTATACCACTAGGTGATTTCAAAAAACTTATGAACGAGATATCATCTGATAGTTAACAGTGGCTTTTAGGTGAAGAAACATCGCGAGGAAACGGGTCTGATCCCAATAAGGTCTAGTTTTCCCTCTGGGTTGGAGGGTCAGAGATGGCAGTCGCTTTCGTAAAACTAGTCTTAGGAGCTATCTTAGTATTAGGTGTCAAAGCGGACCCCGGGCTCGGGCAACGGGAATTTATTGACTACTAGCTGATGCCCGCGGCTTCGCCCGTGTGGTTATAGGAAAATGTAACATATTGAATTTTCCCGTGGGAAATAGATGTTTTCCTGGTGAACAAAGTAGCCTATGGCTACTTTGTTCCAGCTTCTAAACTATCTCCATACAAAAAATCACATCAATACGACGCTCCGTTGCGACGTGAAAGAAGGACAAACACACACGCACACTTTCGCATTAATAATATTAGTAAGGATTTATTTAATAGGTTACTATAGCCGAATTTATTATATCTAGCTAAGGACCTATGCTAAATATGGTATTTGACAAAAGTCTAATCAGCTTCTTTTGTGAAACGTCAAAAATTATTATGCTTGCTTGTGGCGTCACAATCAAACCACGTCCTTATTGTTAGTTTTTATGAATTTGAAAATCTAATCTTAAAAAGAAAAGATTTATACTTTCCGAGTACCTATGTTCGTTATGTTTATCTGTTGCTAATGAAAGAACAATTTATTTTTACTGTTGTCAAATAACCTATTCAGTTCCATTTCTAACCAACGGCACATCTCGAAAACAAGGAAACGCAAGTTCGCAAAACAAACAACAATTATGGGGAAAGTTTGGCAATAACTCAATGGAGGTTGCCCCCGTCAATTCGTCCGTTCACCTTGACGGGTGGGTTAAGGCGGAAAACCGACAATGTGACGTAATATTGGGACGTAAAGCAGACGAGACCCGGAGTGGCCGATACTTACTCATAGCCAGTATACTAATGCTCCATTTGGCGTCGAGATTCTCGGCCCGTGGGGTCCCAGTGCGCAAGTTATTTGCGGCAATCGCGAAACGTCGTTGATAACTGGTGACCGAAGAGCTGGCGCAATTCGGCGGGGAAATGCCGCCAGCATCCTCGGTACAATGCCTCGAGGGCCTTTTTTAGATTAAACTTAGTTTTCATTTAATTTAGTTAATGTTAGTTATCATCTTGTATATAAATATGTACTTTAGAATATGCTTTAGTGGTAATGTCAATCCTTAATTTTTGTAAGTTTTGTATGTTTTTATCCGACTCGGCTGGGAAGCGTTTGGGAAGCTACGACACATTTTTTCGTCAGATAGCCCGCAGTGTCTCAAGACTATAACTTATTAGAAGTAAACATATGGTCGTTGTTACAAGGCTAAAAGCCACCCAAAGTGCAATGAAGAGCGCTATGCTGGGAGTTTCTCTGCGTGATCTCATCAGAAATGAGGTTATCCGCAGCAGAACCGAGGTTACCGGTATAGCCCTCCGAAACGCTAAAATTAAGTGGCAGTTGGCGGGCCACACTGCACGTAGGACGCATAGCCAATTGGGGTGGAAATGTTCTTGAGTGGCGACCAGTAACCGGTCGACGACGCGGCGCAATAGACCCACCACAAGGTGGACTGATGACTTGGTAAGGGTCGCGGGAGTCCGCTGGATGGACCAGACATTGTGGCACTCTTTGGGGGGGGGGGGGGGGGGCTTATGTACAACAGTAGACGCATTTCGGCTGATATAAAGGTGATGATGATGTATGTGGGGGTAATCTCCGCAACTACTTATCCGATTTGAGAAATTCTTTCTCTAGTATTACCGGATGGGCCTTCGGGATGGACAAAAGTTATTTTCCGCGGTTTCGCTTGCATTCTGTGGAATAAGCGGGAGGAGTTTGCGAGTATAGCTTTTCCAGGCTGTAGGTAATATTGTATGTAGGAGGGTGGTAGAGGTACTCCAGAACAACTCAACCATTTCTAAATATCCTTCACCTTTGTATAAATGATCGTTGGAGATACATTACCAAACTCAAGTGGAGTTGGGCAGGACACCTTGCCAGGCAGAATGATGGTAGGTGGACCAAGGTGTCAGATTGGTGGCCACTTCTAGGTTAAAGGAGCGTCGGCCGTCCCCCAGCTCGATGGGTGGCCGATATTAGGAAGATTGCGGGTCACTGCTGGATAAGATTAGCTCAGGATAGGGATGGGTGGCGTACTCGAAGAGAGGCCTATGCTCAGCAGTGGGTGATTACGGGCTGAAAATGATGACGATGATTTACTTTGAAATAGGTATTGTACAGTTTCTCATAATACTCAGCTTAACTGACGTGAAACAGACACATAAGTACAGTCAAACACAAGTATGATCCTCGCTTTCGTGAGAAACATCACTTAGATGTAAAAGGTTCAACGCATAATGGCACGCATTTTCTCAATAGCCGCGATGTGGATTTATCACCTTCTGTTTCTTATGACCATATCCCTGCGCACAGAAAGTCTACTTGAGATATTTGAGTTGGCCGACTGCATCAAAGTAGTCCATTCAAAAAGCAACTCTACGAACCAAGGTAGAAGATTCCAATTCCATTGACAGTTTTATAAAAAGTAGGCCTCATTATATAATCTCAACCATGCTATCGTATTGTATAGTTATGTCGGTTAAGACCTTTTACAGCTGATGAGTGAAGAGGCTGGGCTTTTGTGAAGAATAAAATAAATTGCTGGATGTTTGGACATTTTGTTAAACTGAATGTGAGTGTTGCGATTATTGGACCAGTATAGCATTTAACTAGTTATCATCTTGTATTAGTTAAGAAAATATAATATATAATGTAATAGTTAATAATATATAATATTATTTATTGACGAAGCCTGTTGCGGATTCTACCATTGTACCTAAGGGGATGTTTGTTTGTACGCAATTAACGAAGCCTGCGGTGCTGATATTTTTATGTACCTAATCATTCTTGTTTCGTGAATAAAATTCATTTTCATCACACTTGCTCAAAACGGGCTTCATAATGCGCAGACATACAGAGCTGTAATAGCCTATGTTACGCCCATGGGCGTAATGGTTTTTTTCTTAAATTGTATCTGTCACTCATGCGGCAGTTACAAAACAAAGAGGTTTTATATCAAATACGATGTCTGAAAACGTATTTATAAATAAATGTAAACTGAAAACACTACTAAAACATGTTTAACAGAATTATTGACAGATTTAATATGTAGTTATTTAGTGTGTATGTAAAATGTTTTTAAGTGTTTTCAAATCGTGGCTGTATACCGAAGGGTCTTTGCCATACGCGCCTCACGTCAAATTCAACAAAATGGACAAATGACATGTCGCAGTTTTTATTACGATTTGTATTAATTTCATCTAAAATGTATTTGTTTCCTCGCAAATGTGATGAAAAACATTGTGTATAACACGGGCGTAAGAATATTGCAAACTCGAGTCATCAAAAGCCCTCTGCCTTCGGCGTCGGGCTTCTGATAGACTCTTGTTCGCAATATTCCACTTACGCCCCTCGTTAAACAATGTACTATTATTTCTTTAAGAAAATATTTAACAGGTAGTGTAAGTACTTGCCTAGGTAAAATATTTTTTTAAAGTACCTACCCTACACCTATAGTGAGTATGTTTTTTTTTTGTTAAACCCTTAGTGTGGGGTATCGTCGGATAGCTTGTTCAAAAATATTATGGGTTTAGTCATGTGTCCTTGGACCATTTAAGAAAAAGTTATCACTTTTATTAAAACAAAAATGTTATTACAGTACTCAACAATTTTAAACGATATTGATTTATAATATTGACTTTAATGTTGAAATTGTATTACTTTTAATGTGACATTAATATTATAATTATATTTCATTTTATTGTTGACGTTATTTTGCGCTGTAATTTCAATTTCTAAGTTCTATTTTTGATTTTGTCATATATTTTTTTTAATACAACGACGGTGGCAAACAAGCGTACGGCCCGCCTGATGGTAAGCGAACACCGCAGCCTATAGACGCATGCAACTCCAAAGGAGTAACATATTTTTGATTTCGATACCATAGATAATAACTTAATAACTATGACAATTGCATGAACAAACAAGACATTATAAAATATTTGTACGCCAACCGGCAATACATAGTGTTTAGTTTTAAGATCTTTACAAGTATTTATGTTACACACATAAATATTCATTCATTCCTATAGGCTATATTTTATCCCGCGGGTTTGCCTACGTTCTTTGCAATACGCGGACGAAGCCAGTAATGTATAAAGAGGAAATGTTTGTGAGGTTGCTCTAGCAATAGGATAAAAGAATTGACTTTCAGGATCAAAATAACACATGAACATGAACATGAACATAGGCACCACACCCAGCCAGGAAGCAAGCCTGACCCGGACTAGCCGGATATACCAGGGGGCGCAAGTTTGGGGCGGAGGGACACGCTCTGGGATGGGAAGGGAAGACCGACCAGCCGCAACCAGTCGGCCACAATCAACCGGCTATGCAGCCTTAAGCCAATATTGGAAAAGAGGAGGGGAAGGCTACTTCGTCGGGGGATGAGCGTTGGTGAAAATGATGCACGTCGCTTTATATAAAGTCTTCTTGTGTTGAAGGTGTTCTCGGCGATCGGTTCTACATTCAGGCGATCATTCTACCTGTTCCTCTTATTCGCAGTCAGTTTCTTCCATTACGTCGATTTCTCGTGCAGTGTTGTTAAAAATGTCTTTGGTTGTTTGCTTCTGTGGTTGTATTGTCATGAGGTTATAATATGACTCGCAACAACGACACCTTGTATTTTCCAGTACCTATCCATGTGCGGACTTGCAGCTTGACAAGAGTATACGCGATATAGACACTATTACTTTAAATTTTGTCACTACACACTAACCATTGTCTTCACTGATACCACCGTTTTTTAACTGTAGACACAGACACAACATTAATTATTTACATAAACTTAACCAAGATATTAACATTGCTCACTGCACAACAAAACAGAGTGTAACAAACACTGTCACTGGGAGAGTTGACCGGCAGCCAGTATTTAATTTGCCTGTTTTCGTGGTTAGGCGACCTTCCCAGGGTCTTCGTCATTTTTTTCGAAAGGTTCTACAGTCTTCTGAGGCTTGCATAACAATTCAACGCTTTTTTCTCCTCGCGTATGCTCTAGGTATTTTTGCATCCAGTTTAATTGGAGTTTGGTTTCCTTTTCGTTTTGGTGTTTTATTTATTACAAGTTTATGAACCTAGCATTATTATCCTCTATGTTTTTAATATCGCTCGCCTATTCAAGCCCATCTGGCGTGGCGTGGGTGCATAAGGTCCTAAAATCTGGACATTTCAAGAAAGTGCATTCACGCGTAGTAGGTAGAAGCGGATCTTTTTTGCGTTCCCTTGTTTAGGGTTAGGCAGATGTATCGCTATTCATTGCTCGTCCCCGGCGTTGTTTCTTTTAGAAATCGGACGTGTTGATTATTACATCATGGGCTAAGTTTCCTTAGTTTTAATATATTTAGGTTCACGGAGAGTGAGCGCTAACACACTTGAACCCTGTTTAAGTCTCGTGTAACCCCTATCCGCTACTCTTTGCGTTAGGAGGGGCGCCAAGCGTATTACTTGTGTAACTGATCTAGATTTCATTCATCAATGAATATATTCCGTAGGCCTCACTATTTTAATAATATTACTTATAAGTACCAAATACTAATTACATACATACATATATTATGATATACTACCTATACGTATGACACTGCTGAAGCGTCGTTATGCCTAGACACGGGCTTATTACGGGGTTCATTAAAGTGTATAAGATAAATTGAGTGTTTGGTAATTGATATACCGTAATCTAACGTAAAATATTACTAAGTTACAAAGGCACTGGAGGCAACGCCGAATAAGTACAATACCAAAATGATATATCTAGTACGTATAATTCCTTACGTTTACCTATGTTATGGACCAGTAGGTTCATTCGGGCGTCTAGCCTGGCCTGTAATTTGAACTCTAATTGCGAGAATGTAACCCGGCCTGCTTCATTAAATAGGTTATGATACCTAAAAGTAATATGGAGTGCTCTAACCCCGGGCCTGTGATTGCGGCTAATTGTTGGTTCTGCCGTTGCGTTGCTGCGCGTAATCGCAACCCTTTAAAGCACTGGCACGCACTGTTTTTATGCACCTACTACCTAGATTGAACTCGTAATAGCCGCGTAACATACGCGGTACCTGTACGCCGTGCGTGCGCACTGCGCGGAAGCGTGTGCAGTGCGTCGACACATTAACCAGTCGTTATAAATATGTACTAGGAGTTCTGTGTTTTTACGTCCCGTATTTTATGTATTCCCTCTAGCGGGCTCGTAACTCCACATTCTTGTGATTTTTTGCATTAATACCTACAGTAAGTGAAAGATGGTCAGATCTCACCGGATTTATCTGTTGAGCTGGCGAAGACTTGCACCACCCTCACATCAGTCGCACTCACTGTTATATAGTATATAGACGCACTGCACATTTGTTTAGACCGGTATATATCGCGAGATGTATATACGCATATCGGAGAGGATAGCGTGGTTAGGCTACGACGGGGACCGCGGCGAGGGTTTACTAGAACATCTGGCGATAGGCGCCTTTTGTTTTGCGGTGCTCTTTATGCAATTTGGAGAAACAATGACAGAGGACGGTAAGGACCCGTGCGTCCGTTCGGCACGGCGGCTCAAACGAGACCAATTGACTTTCAGGATCAAAATAAACTACTTTATCCCTCAGCTCTGCCTGGGCCCTATGTGATAAACGGGCGGAGCCGCGCGAATAAGTTTCAAATGCCTAAACTCCGACGCTTAGGTTCTGCTACCGACCGAGCCCTAATAAGGCCCAGGCTGAAAACCAGCGCTGGACTTTTGTTGTTCAGCCCATGCTGAGTGTGGGACCTAAAAAAATAATTGAGCTGTACTTTTTTTTTTGCATATTCTTATTCTGTATTTGACACTGTTTGTATATGTCTGTACTTGTTTTTGGCAATAAATTATTATTCTATTCTATTCTAATAATGATAAAAACGCGCATTGGTATAAAAAAAGCTCCCCCAATACGTTTTTGGACCGCAACGTATCAAAAATAACACACAATACTATCTTGATAGGTAATTTTGCCTCTAAATTATGGCATCGTGTAAACACCGCCAGGTCGCATACCATAACCTATCCCAATTCAAGCAACATTGCGCCTTATCTCATTTAAATAAGGACCGGTAAAGTCAATATTGACAAGCTGCTTAAAGACACGTCATATATCTTTAGTGAAGGGGGTTAAAATGAGGGCATTTATTCCCGAAGGATGGTCTATATCTTATGTATCCGATTGCCTTTTGGATGCACTTCGACCGAGTGGTTTTGAGAAATTGCCTTTGACTTAGGTACATTGTACTCGTTTGCAATATGAATGTTTTTTTTTTTTAACTTTGACCTGTTTGATCCCTTTTTTAGGGTTCCGTACCCAATGGGTAAAAACGGGACCCTATTACTAAGGTTCCGCTGTCCGTTCGTCCGTCTGTCTGTCCGTCTATCACCAGGCTGTATCTCATGAACCGTGATAGTTAGACAGTTGACATTTTCACAGATGATGTGTTCTGTTGCCGCTATAACAACAAATACAAAAAAACAGAATAAAATAAATATTTAAGGGGGCTTCTTAACAACAAACGTGACTTTTTGCCGTTTTTATAGATAATGGTACGGAACCCTTCGAGTTTGACCCCTTTTTTAACGTTGGGGAAATGCGTTCACGCATCCCGTCCTGCCCCGGAAGGCAGGGCTGTTATTAATGCTACTCACCCCGCCGGTCACCCGTCACGAAACTATTAGACAGAGGTCTAATATAATAATAGGTAGGGACCTACGCTTCGTTACTACGCTTCGCGGTCTCAAGATATATTTGTGAGGCGAGAGTTGAGGTGAGATTAAAACAAGTTACAAAAGGGGGGCAGGACGAGTATGACCAAGCTGGGGGCAGGACGAGTATGACCAAGCTGGTGGCAGGACGAGTATGACCAAGCTGGTGGCAGGACGAGTATGACCAAGCTGGTGGCAGGACGAGTATGACCAAGCTGGTGGCAGGACGAGTATGACCAAGCTGGTGGCAGGACGAGTATGACCATGCTGGGGGCAGGACGAGTATGACCAAGCTGGTGGCAGGACGAGTATGACCAAGCTGGTGGCAGGACGAGTATGACCATGCTGGGGGCAGGACGAGTATGACCAAGCTGGTGGCAGGACGAGTATGACCAAGCTGGGGGCAGGACGAGTATGACCAAGCTGGTGGCAGGACGAGTATGACCAAGCTGGTGGCAGGACGAGTATGACCAAGCTGGTGGCAGGACGAGTATGACCAAGCTGGTGGCAGGACGAGTATGACCATGCTGGGGGCAGGACGAGTATGACCAAGCTGGTGGCAGGACGAGTATGACCAAGCTGGTGGCAGGACGAGTATGACCATGCTGGGGGCAGGACGAGTATGACCAAGCTGGTGGCAGGACGAGTATGACCAAGCTGGTGGCAGGACGAGTATGACCATGCTGGGGGCAGGACGAGTATGACCAAGCTGGTGGCAGGACGAGTATGACCATGCTGGGGGCAGGACGAGTATGACCAAGCTGGTGGCAGGACGAGTATGACCAAGCTGGGGGCAGGACGAGTAAGACCAAGCTGGGGGCAGGACTAGTATGACCAAGCTGGTGGCAGGACGAGTATGACCAAGCTGGTGGCAGGACGAGTATGACCAAGCTGGTGGCAGGACGAGTATGACCAAGCTGGTGGCAGGACGAGTATGACCATGCTGGGGGCAGGACGAGTATGACCAAGCTGGTGGCAGGACGAGTATGACCAATCTGGTGGCAGGACGAGTATGACCAAGCTGGTGGCAGAACGAGTATGACCATGCTGGGGGCAGGACGGGTATGACCAAGCTGGGGGCAGGACGAGTAAGACCAAGCTGGGGGCAGGACTAGTATGACCAAGCTGGTGGCAGGACGAGTATGACCAAGCTGGTGGCAGGACGAGTATGACCATGCTGGGGGCAGGACGAGTATGACCAAGCTGGTGGCAGGACGAGTATGACCAAGCTGGTGGCAGGACGAGTATGACCATGCTGGGGGCAGGACGAGTATGACCAAGCTGGTGGCAGGACGAGTATGACCAAGCTGGGGGCAGGACGAGTAAGACCAAGCTGGGGGCAGGACTAGTATGACCAAGCTGGTGGCAGGACGAGTATGACCAAGCTGGTGGCAGGACGAGTATGACCAAGCTGGGGGCAGGACGAGTATGACCAAGCTGGTGGCAGGACGAGTATGACCATGCTGGGGGCAGGACGAGTATGACCAAGCTGGTGGCAGGACGAGTATGACCATGCTGGGGGCAGGACGAGTATGACCATGCTGGGGGCAGGACGAGTATGACCAAGCTGGTGGCAGGACGAGTATGACCATGCTGGGGGCAGGACGAGTATGACCAAGCTGGTGGCAGGACGAGTATGACCAATCTGGTGGCAGGACGAGTATGACCAAGATGGTGGCAGAACGAGTATGACCATGCTGGGGGCAGGACGGGTATGACCAAGCTGGGGGCAGGACGAGTAAGACCAAGCTGGGGGCAGGACTAGTATGACCAAGCTGGTGGCAGGACGAGTATGACCAAGCTGGTGGCAGGACGAGTATGACCATGCTGGGGGCAGGACGAGTATGACCAAGCTAGTGGCAGGACGAGTATGACCAAGCTGGTGGCAGGACGAGTATGACCATGCTGGGGGCAGGACGAGTATGACCAAGCTGGTGGCAGGACGAGTATGACCAAGCTGGGGGCAGGACGAGTATGACCATGCTGGGGGCAGGACGAGTATGACCAAGCTGGTGGCAGGACGAGTATGACCATGCTGGGGGCAGGACGAGTATGACCAAGCTGGTGGCAGGACGAGTATGACCAAGCTGGTGGCAGGACGAGTATGACCATGCTGGGGGCAGGACGAGTATGACCAAGCTGGTGGCAGGACGAGTATGACCAAGCTGGTGGCAGGACGAGTATGACCAAGCTGGTGGCAGGACGAGTATGACCAAGCTGGTGGCAGGACGAGTATGACCATGCTGGGGGCAGGACGAGTATGACCAAGCTGGTGGCAGGACGAGTATGACCAATCTGGTGGCAGGACGAGTATGACCAAGCTGGTGGCAGAACGAGTATGACCATGCTGGGGGCAGGACGGGTATGACCAAGCTGGGGGCAGGACGAGTAAGACCAAGCTGGGGGCAGGACTAGTATGACCAAGCTGGTGGCAGGACGAGTATGACCAAGCTGGTGGCAGGACGAGTATGACCAAGCTGGTGGCAGGACGAGTATGACCAAGCTGGTGGCAGGACGAGTATGACCATGCTGGGGGCAGGACGAGTATGACCAAGCTGGTGGCAGGACGAGTATGACCAATCTGGTGGCAGGACGAGTATGACCAAGCTGGTGGCAGAACGAGTATGACCATGCTGGGGGCAGGACGGGTATGACCAAGCTGGGGGCAGGACGAGTAAGACCAAGCTGGGGGCAGGACTAGTATGACCAAGCTGGTGGCAGGACGAGTATGACCATGCTGGGGGCAGGACGAGTATGACCATGCTGGGGGCAGGACGAGTATGACCAAGCTGGTGGCAGGACGAGTATGACCAAGCTGGTGGCAGGACGAGTATGACCATGCTGGGGGCAGGACGAGTATGACCAAGCTGGTGGCAGGACGAGTATGACCATGCTGGGGGCAGGACGAGTATGACCAAGCTGGTGGCAGGACGAGTATGACCAAGCTGGTGGCAGGACGAGTATGACCATGCTGGGGGCAGGACGAGTATGACCAAGCTGGTGGCAGGACGAGTATGACCAAGCTGGTGGCAGGACGAGTATGACCATGCTGGGGGCAGGACGAGTATGACCAAGCTGGTGGCAGGACGAGTATGACCAAGCTGGTGGCAGGACGAGTATGACCATGCTGGGGGCAGGACGAGTATGACCAAGCTGGTGGCAGGACGAGTATGACCAATCTGGTGGCAGGACGAGTATGACCAAGCTGGTGGCAGAACGAGTATGACCATGCTGGGGGCAGGACGGGTATGACCAAGCTGGGGGCAGGACGAGTAAGACCAAGCTGGGGGCAGGACTAGTATGACCAAGCTGGTGGCAGGACGAGTATGACCAAGCTGGTGGCAGGACGAGTATGACCAAGCTGGTGGCAGGACGAGTATGACCATGCTGGGGGCAGGACGAGTATGACCAAGCTGGTGGCAGGACGAGTATGACCAATCTGGTGGCAGGACGAGTATGACCAAGCTGGTGGCAGAACGAGTATGACCATGCTGGGGGCAGGACGGGTATGACCAAGCTGGGGGCAGGACGAGTAGGACCAAGCTGGGGGCAGGACTAGTATGACCAAGCTGGTGGCAGGACGAGTATGACCATGCTGGGGGCAGGACGGGTATGACCAAGCTGGGGGCAGGACGAGTATGACCAAGCTGGTGGCAGGACGAGTATGACCATGCTGGGGGCAGGACGGGTATGACCAAGCTGGGAGCAGGACGAGTATGATATGACCAAGCTGCTGGCGGCCGCGTCAATCAACCACGCTGTTTTAATGGCCAGTTGTTATAGGTCAAGCGCCTTATGTCCAGTATGGACTTGTGAAATCGTGCTCGGCGAAGTAGGCACTTTACCCGGGCCGTATACTTGTTTGTCACCGACGTGGTACAAAACAATCAATCAATCAAAAAAATATTTGTATATAAGCAAGAGTACATAAAAGCAATTTTTTTTTAAAAAAAAAAGCTTTTATTTAAACGCTCTCAAAATAAGAAAATAAAATTTTCCTTTTAAATTTTAACTATGAATTTACAACCTCATACACAACTTATATGGTCATAAAATCTTGTCGCGATGATCAATATTGAATTAATTGAAATTTTATTAATTTAAACTTAGCAGATTTTACATTATAAATCAGTTTATTTACACAAGAAAATCGCGCGACAAGCTTTTATAACCATATAAGGTGTGTATAATGAGGTTGTAAGTTCATAGTTAAAAATGCAAAAGGAAACTTTTATTTGCTTCTTTTTAGAGCGTTTGAATAAAAGCTTTTTTTAAAGTTTTTGTTTTTCCTTTAAATTTATTTTTTAGTTTTTAGTTATCGCTGGCTAGGTTTCTCAGTCTGTTCATCTCATTCAACGCATCATTGTTGCAAGGTCGTTTGGCAATTAATTAAAAAAAAAGGAAAAAAAAATAATGACGTCACATTATTTATCGAGTTGCTCTCAACGAGCCCTTTCATTTGATAAAATGATAAAATAATTATTCCGCCATCTTGGATGATCCGCCATATTGGATTTAGAATGACGTCACGTACCTTATCGTGTATTGTCGTCCAAACTAAATGTGTATACAAAATTTCAGCTCAATCGGTTGAAGATATCTACCTACTTCAAAATTGAGTTCAAAGATTCCACCCGAACAAATTACATACATTGCAAGTTAAATAAAAGCTTTAAAAAAAAAAAACAATCTACTTTACCATAAAATGGCGTACAAATGTTTTAGAATATGCCATGCGATACGACACGTAGTTAAAAATAATAATAATAATAAGCACAGTAAATAAAACCGTTCCATTATCTATAAAAACAGTAAAAAAAAAGTTTGTTGTGTGGGAGGCCCCCTTAAATATTATTTGTTGTTATAGCGGCAACAGAAATCATCTGTGAAAATTTCAACTGTCTAGCTATCGAGGTTCTTGAGATACAGCCTGGTGACAGACAGACGGACGGACAGCGAAGTCTTAGTAATAGGGTCCCGTTTTTACCCTTTAGGTATGGAACCCTAAAAACAATACAAATATTGTATGTGTAATAATTTACTTTAAAAACAAAGTTTTAACCGACTTCAATTTAGTACTCCGCCAAGCCACGAGAACATTTCTTTTCCAATTTACCTCATTAACTGATTTCCGAGAGCAAATGCGTTGATTATTATAGAAAAAAACCCAATCGCTGTATGTGACCCGATAATATTTGAGGACTTCCGTCAATTTCACAAGGATCACCCTTGGCACTTCATTAGTTGCTATTTCAACGGAATCTTATCAGAATCTGTGATATACTTTTGTACTTTTAAGTACATAATTGAGGAATTCCATAAGTCATCTGTGGTCTTCATCATCAATTCCACTCCACCAATTTATGATTTTCGGATGTAAATACACGAGTTATAATAGAATATACCAAAATCACTACACGCGTGCCTAATATAATTGAGGAGTTCCCTCAATTCCTCATGGATCCCATCATCCAATTGAATTTTCAAAAAAATGGGACCCACCTGGAAGCATATACTTACAAACAAAAAAAAAATGTATGAATCGGCTCATCAATGACGGAGTTCTGAGGTAACAAACATTGAAAAAAAAAAAAAACAACCGAATTGAGAACCTCCTCCTTTTTTTTGAAGTCGGTTAAAAATAACTGACTTTTAGAGTCCATTCTTAAAACTAAACAAGCGTTTATACCTACACTAATTTCTCACTTCATTATTTTAAAACACGTCCCGTATCTTAACGGCCTTGCGGCACGCCATGGGGGCGCCAGAGATAACCTGATGATACCATAATGACATGTGTGAACAGAACAAGTCGAAGTTCTGAACTTTAGCGCCAGTACCTACATCCTATTAATATTATAAATGCGAAAGTTTGGATGTTTAGATGTTTGTTACTCAATCACGCTTAAACGGCTGAACCGATTTGGACGAAACTTTGCACGAAGATATAGTTTATAGCCAGTGGGCGTAGCATGGTTGCCATTTTATCACTTATCGTTGTGGTAAAGACGCCCATCACCCTCTGACAAGTATGCGAGTGCGAGAGTGACGGATGCCTTATCCACAACGATAAGTGATAAAATGGCAACCGTGCTACGCCCGCTGGATTAAAACAAAGGACAGTTTTCATCCCGGGTCCACGCAGACAGTCGCGGGCGGAAGCTAGTTTTTTATAAAAAGTTTATTGTAAGCGGGGCGATACGAATGCGGAACGGCTAGCGCAAGACGGAACGCAAGTTATGTCGCGGCAATAGACAACCCGTCTCTTTCTAAGTGTTCTAATTAGAAGGAGATAAATAGTTTATCTCGCCGCATACTGCGTACTTCACCACTTCGGCGAAATGACTACCACAAACTAATAAGTGTTATTTCTTACTACTATGCAAGTGTAATACTGCCAGTATAAGTATACCGACAAGTAAGGAAATCAGCACGTCTATCATGCGACGGCCGCGACATACTCTCGATTTTTCTCGCTCTATATCTCTTGTTCTAATAAGTGTTCTAATAAGAAAGAGACAGATACTGCGAGAAAAATCGCGTTCGCGCACCGTCGCGTGATAGCCGTGCTGGTGACAGCAGTATGCTCTCGGTAAAGTGCAAAATACCGCTTACTATGTAACGGCTTACAAAATACTTTTTTATTTTATCTTAGCCCATGAACAAAACATGATATTTAAATTTCATTCTTCATCTTCGTTCATAAACTTAAGAGCCGGGCTCTTGGCGGTAGAGAAATCGCCATTCTGTTCTTCTCTCCGCCACTGCTTTGAACTCTTTATACGACATAACATTAACTTTCTCTTTAGCTTGATCCATAAACGCACGCATTCCATTCTTATACACCTTAAAAGTTTTTGAGTAAAAAGCCTGTGAAATGAATACCCGAAGAACATGTCTATAAGGGTTTCGATTTGTCTTTTTGGCTACGGAACCCAAAAAGTAAGAACACTAACAACATAACTAAAAAATTAAAATAAAAAGTTTCCGTCAGAAATTTCATTTTCGGTACAAGCTTTTATTGCCGACTGTACTTTTCTGTATACCATCATCAACTACTCATTGAGACGATTCTAACGAGCCCAAACTCATAATTCATTTATTCATTGTACCATGGTAAGGAAGGATGTTATACAATAAAGAGTGGCTGTAACAATGTTATCTTAAAAACTAAGGTCTATAAGTAGTATATCTAAATAAATATCTAAGCGGAAAACATGGTGAAATACAGTGATGATAGAGCTATCTTAAGGACTAGTTTTACAGTTTGTCATTATAAAAATCTGACTGTATAATTCCATTTTTGGAGAAGGAATTTCTTTAATTTACTCTCATAGTTTTTGTCCGTTTCTTCTGCCTCCACTTGTATTGGGAGATTATTATAACATTTCATGGCCGCGAAATGAGGACTCTTTCTAAAGGATTTTAAGTTAAACAGTCAACTTGGGTTGAACTACACTCGCGGTCAAATATTTTGGGTCACCCTAAATTAAATAACTGCAATAGGTTTTTTAAAATATTTAACACTTGTTTTATTTACATAATATGCTATTCTTTACAAGACCTAACTGTATTAGCAATTTCCTGGATCCTATCATAAAAATATCAATATCCAAAAATCACGATTTTTGCGATATCTCGCTCCGTTAACGTTGTTTTTTTTCATGGGTTTTTACGAGTCCGATTTAAACCTGGTAACGTTATATTTTTTTACTGTTATTTTAGCATTTTAGATGTAAAATTAAATAAAGATCATGACAGGATTAAACAAAACTACAACCTTGCACTATTTTAGGAAATATGACGGTATTTTACCAACCCGTATTCTTTGTCCGCGAGTGTAATTTATATTTGAACCGTTTATTTTGTTGCTTTTTGAAAAGGTGTAAGTTTTTTCGCGCGTACATGTTCAATTCAAAAATATAAAGGCATGGCAAACTGAGTATGCTATATCTTATAAAGTATGGCCTACAACTTTCCTGATTACCAATGCCTGCCAGTATACGTATACACCGTTTTTGCATCACAAATAGGTCGTGAGCAACTGTGCTGTCACCCCACATTGCGATACCATAACGCAACCCATGAGTGCGCATAGGCGAAATAGGCAGATAGTGCTGCAGAAAAACAAGTCGTTTTGCGGAGCGTAAAAAGTCCATATGAGAATTTTGATATTTTGGTTTTTATATTTTGAATATGACTTCCAATTCATTCCTGTGTCCAATATGTTACATCTAAAAGATTAAAATTCTCTACTTCCTCGATTTCAAGCTTAATTTTAATGGTTATCTTTGATAGGGACAGAATTGTATCAATTTTGTTTTATTAGTATTTATCGAGAGATTGTTAGCGCGCATCCAATTGTTAACTTGGTTTATACTTTGGCTCAATTGTTCGTTATAATTATCGTGTTTTTGAAATTTGAAAACTAAGGACACGTCATCTGCATATAATAAACTTTTTACATTCGTTAACTTTGGGAGGTCGTTAATGTACAAAAGGAAGAGTAGTATAACGGGACCTCAGGAAGGGAAGAAGAATAAAATAAAATCAAATTATGGATGTCGCTGGTTTATTGACTCACCAAGTTATTCGTATGAATCTCGTTTCAAAAGTGCGCCCGATCCTACGATTACCGGCCATTTTATTAACTACGCTGACTACCCCTTCCATGATATCAATCACATTACTCATTATAATACTATTTACGACAATTTATCTTATATAATATATTACGACAAGAAAAATTATGAATTAATTAATTACAATCATCAATGCAAGTATATACGAATATAATGCACATGAATTAGTTCAAAAAAGTAAATATAAATATACTATTAAGTTTCGCGAGTCATGACGGTAGATGGCGCTGTCATAGCGACAGACTATGGTAGCTTCGGCTCTGGCACGCTAGGGGGCGCTAACAGTAAACAACCTAGGACACTGCCCTATGGAATAGAGCCTTGCACTTTTATAATGTTAGATTGAATTATTTCTAATTCATTACACCCATGATTTAGGTGCTCTACCTGAACGAGTTGCGTTCGGTCTTTCAAGTACGATTTAAACCAATCATGAACTACCTCTTAAACCCACATTATATAATTTATCAAGTAAGATCTTATGGCAAATTTTATCATAAGCTTTTGTAAGGTCTAGGAGCAGTCCTACGGCATGGTGTGTATTATTTATGTATGTGTTTATTATATTACTCGATGGGGTTATGTGGTTTTATTACGGAGTTCCTATGGCCACCTTCCACCTCCATCATCAGCTCCACTTCATCATAATATTGCATTGTCACGCGATTTATACATGCATGCAAAATTTCAGCTCAATCGGAAAACCGGGAAGTGGATCAAATTTAACTTGCAAGATTTGATTACAGACAGACAACGTGACAGCTGTGGAAGTAAATAAAAGCTTGTAAAATAATAAATAACCGAAGCGTTAAAAATTTGCACTCAATTTCATCGCTGAAATTGACACCCAAAAATATCGAAAATCTACTAAACCATCGTCACAAGTCACTCGACAAGCGATAGACAAGTGTCTTCGCAGCGGCACTTCATTTGAGCCCAAGTCATTAAAAAACAAAAAAGTAATGACTTCGATAAAAGACGTCGGTCTGTTTGTCACCTTTGAGTGTCAAAGCATTTTACGTGAGAAACGTTTTTGTGGAATATGAAGTTTTATCTGACCTTGGGGGTGTTGAAGTTGCTTCTTTCTGTCACTCGTTGCCATGGTTACCCATGTCTCCTGAGTCACTTATAAAAAGTGTAATTTTATGGTTTTATATCAAGCAAGGTTTTTTTGACATTTTTAACCCCCTTTGAAATGACCGCTTTTTTTACAGTCGTTTTTGGTGCAACCCATCGTTAATTGTTCAAATAACGCAAAACATTTTACTTACACAAAAAAAACATTACATTCTTAGTACTCATTCCATGACCCATCAATTACACCCCAACATTCCAACCCTCACTGAAGTATTTTTAAAGATAATTAACCAGTCCTTAGCTAGGGCGGTTTTTTACCACCCCCTGTAAGAACAAAATTAACTGTGACGCACACAGATGGCGCTACTGAAAGGACAACTTTTCAAACCTCATATCTTCTGTTCTGGCTTATTCATTTGTAATCATATGTCAAATGAATACGGTTGCTTTTACAATTATGTAATTTAGTGAGATACGAGGTTGTAAAGTAAATTGTTACGTCAGTTTAATTGCCGTACTTTGTAACTGTTTTTTGGGGAAAAGCACAGTTTTGTATGCGGTAGGTATGGTAAAGTTTTTTAGGTAAGAAGGATTGGGTTTCTATTCTGATTTATTATTTACTTACGGAATGTTGTGACAGGAATAAATAATGCTGGCTTCTGTTACTTTGTCATTGAAACTTTACTTTGTTTTTGACGACCGCTTTAGCCTAGTTGGTAGTGACCCTGCCTACGAGCAAGGTCCCGGGTTCGAATCCCGGTAAGGGCATTAATTTGTGTGATGACTGATGAGCACGAATATTTGTTTCTGAGTCATGGATGTTTTCTATCTATTGCATGTTTGAGAAAAGCACTATACATACCTCGGCGTGAAAAGGGGTTGCCAGCCTCATAACTATCCGACCTCGCTACGCTCGGCCGTCTATATGTACTCGGTCGGCAACCCCTTACTTCCCGGCCTCTGTAGTAATGTAATGTTTTTGCAGAACCCCATATAGAAACCTACTGTAGGCCCTCGGGAAAACCTCAGCTTAGCTCATTTCACAACCGTATTAGCGTTCAAAGGATTACATTTCTCTAAAACCGTACCCTACGCGACCATTTACGTTCTATGGTGTGAGGATGAATGCCATTTAGACAGCGAGCGGTGCGGTGGTAGAAAGCAGCCGTGGGCATCATGTCGAACATTTCTCCAGAGGATATGTCTCTGAAACCATACCGTACGTTACCATTTAGGTTCCAGGGTGTGAGGATGATTGCCCTGTCAATGGCGAGCAGTACAGTGGTAGAACGCAGCCGTGAGCATCATGTCGAACATTTCTCCAGAGGACATGTCTCTGAAACCATACCGTACGTTACCATTTAGGTTCCAGGGTGTGAGGATGATTGCCCTGTCAATGGCGAGCAGTACAGTGGTAGAAAGCAGCCGTGAGCATCATGTCGAACATTTCTCCAGAGGATATGTCTCTGAAACCATACCGTACGTTACCATTTAGGTTCCAGGGTGTGAGGATGATTGCCCTGTCAATGGCGAGCAGTACAGTGGTAGAAAGCAGCCGTGAGCATCATGTCGAACATTTATCCAGAGGACATGTCTCTGAAACCATACCGTACGTTACCATTTAGGTTCCAGGGTGTGAGGATGATTGCCCTGTCAATGGCGAGCAGTACAGTGGTAGAAAGCAGCCGTGAGCATCATGTCGAACATTTCTCCAGAGGACATGTCTCTGAAACCATACCGTACGTTACCATTTAGGTTCCAGGGTGTGAGGATGAATGCCCTGTAGATGGCCAGCGGTGCAGTGGTAAAAAAAAGCAGTGGGCATCATGTTGAACATTTCTCCAGAGGACATGTCTCTGAAACCAGACCGTATACGTTACCATTTAGGTTCCAGGGTGTGAGCGGGCGAGCGGTGCAATGGTAGAAAGCAGCCGTGGGCATCATGTCGAACATTTCTCCAGAGGAAATGTCTCTGAAACCAGACCGTATACGTTACCATTTAGGTTCCAGGGTGTGAGCGGGCGAGCGGTGCAATGGTAGAAAGCAGCCGTGGGCATCATGTCGAACATTTCTCCAGAGGAAATGTCTCTGAAACCATACCGTAAGTTACCATTTAGGATGTAGGGTGTGAGGATGAATGCCATGTGATATTAATTAAAACATACTTAATTATATCTCCAATTAAACAATAAAAACATAATAAACATTGTTTATTAGTCAGAAATTTGGAATAGCACATAATATATCCGTTATGAATTTTGATCGTTCTATTCTATAAAGTTATACACTCATACAATTTATATAGCACATAGGTACTTCTTTACGGTTTTGGCGCCTATGTATTCTCGAACTTTTATATAGGGTAAACGTCCGAGTGCTCGAAGCTGTACTAGCAATACGGGTTAAGAGTCCGCAGTAAGCTCGGCCGAATTTCCCCTTCCCATACAAACGTAGTTACGCTCCCATTTTTAACCGACTTCAAAAAAAGGAGGAGGTTCTCAATTCGGCTGTATTTTTATTTATTTTTTTCAATGTTTGTTAGCTCAGAACTCCGTCATTGATTAGCCGATTCATACATTTTTTTTTTGTTTGTAAGTATATGCTTCCAGGTGGGTCCTATTTTTTTTAAATTCAATTGGATGATGGGAGCCATGAGGAATTGAGGAACTCCTCAATTATATTAGGCACGCGTGTAGTGATTTTGGTATTTTCTATTATAACTCGTGTATTTACATCCGGAAATCATAAATTGGTGGAGTGGAATTGATGATGAAGACCACAGATGACTTATGGAATTCCTCAATTATGTACTTAAAAGTACAAAAGTATATCACAGATTCTGATAAGATTCCGTTGAAATAGCAACTAATGAAGTGCCAAGGGTGATCCTTGTGGAATTGACGGAAGTCCTCAAATATTATCGGGTCACATACAGCGATTGGGTTTTTTTCTATAATAATCAACGCATTTGCTCTCGGAAATCAGTTCATGAGATAAATTGGAAAAGAAATGTTCTCGTGGCTTGGCGGAGTACTAAATTGAAGTCGGTTAAAACTTTGTTTTTAAAGTAAATTATAAAACTACGTGTTGGATTGTGACGAAACTTTGCATATACAATAACTGTAATTAGTTTATATGGTTCCAGTTTATAAAATAAACGAAATACAGCAAAAACAAGTTTTGTATGAAAAACTTAAATTCGCTGTATTTTATTACTATGGTATCTGAAGCTACATAAACTAATTACAGACACAGATATACCTCATGTCATTGTACATGTAAAGTTTCGTTACACTCTAACGCGTAGTTTTAAAATGAGAGCGTAACTACGTTTTTATGGAGAATCGAGCTTACTGCGGACTCTTAAATTCGAACTAAGAGGATTTTCTTTATTCGAATTTAAGCCATCTCACTTGGACGTAGAGTGCCTATGCCACATACTAGTACGGCGTCGAGCACTCGGACGTTTACCTTAGTATGTTTCATGGAATTTGTATAGCACATAGACCCTTTTCGATTGGATGGGATAAAGTTGTTTATGGTTCCGGCGTGTGCCGAACCGCGGTTGTGGTACAATTACAGGGGAGGGTTGGCAAAAATAAGTGTACTTAAAAATAAATAAATGAATATTTTGGGGAAAATTAAATTAAATTTAATTCATTTATTGTTTGTAAAACATAAGTACAAGTCAAGTACATCGGTGTTACGAAATTAGTCTAGGATCACTATGTTCTGGCCATGAGGCGTACAAACAGTCAGGCGTATTAATAATTTATAATAATAATAGCTATAAAACCAAATTAACATTAAAACTAATTAAATAATAATAATATTCGGTAAATCATGCATTATGTCATATTAATTATAAGTCCAAGTTCTTATCACTTAAAATTATATAACTGAATTATAATACTAACTATTCTCTACTAACTAAAAGGTATCTCTTAAGTATTCTTGCACTAAGTAGTAGGCTTTTTTAGCCAGAAATTCGTTAAACATTATTTTGAAAAGTAAAAGGTCCCTACTATCTCGGATGGTTTTTGGAAGCTTACACAAATCGACCTAGACCCAAACTAAGCAAAGCTTGTACTATGGGAACTAGACGACGATGTTCAAAGTTATATAGATAAATAGATACTTAAATACATAGGAAACGTCCATGACTCAGGAACAAGTATTCGTGCTCATCACACAAATAATGCCCTTACCGGGATTCGTAGCTTCGTAGGCAGAGTCACTACCAACTAGGCTACAGAGGTAGTTTATATTTACTTATTTTTAACCGACTTCAAAAAAAAGGAGGAGGTTCTCAATTCGGTATATTTATTTTTATTATTTTTATTTTTATTATGTTTAATGTTTGTTACCTCAGAACTCCGTCATTGATGAGCCGATTCGTAAATTCTTTTTTTTTGTTTGTATGTAGGTAGTTCCAGGTGGGTTCGATTTTTTTCAAAAATTCAATTGGATGATGGGATCCATGAGGAATTGAGGGAACTCTTCAATTATATTAGTCACGCGTGTAGTGATTTTGGTATTTTCTATTTTAACTCGTGTATTTACACCCGGTAATCATAAATTTGGTGGAGTGGAATTGATGATGAAGACCACAGATGACTTTAACTTAAAAGTACAAATGTACGTCACAGATTCTGATAAGATTTCGTTGAAATAGCAACTAATGAAGTGCCAAAGGTGATCCTTGTGGAATCGACGGAAGTCCTCAAATATTATCGGGTCACATACAGCGATTGGGTTTTTTTCCCTAATAATCAACGCATGCGCAACGCAATCAGTTCATGTGGTAAATTGGAAAATAAATGGGGAAATGTTCTCATTGCTTGGCGGAGTACTAAATTGAAGTCGGTTAAAACTTTGTTTTTAAAGTAAATTATAGTTTTTAGGTTCCATCACAGAATAAAATAATTGTACCTCTTAGGGTGAGTATCCATTGGAGCTGTGCGATGTTGCTAGGCGGTGAGCGAGGAAAACATGTAATAGGAAGAATTGCGCGAGCTCGCTCAGCAAAGCTATTGGTAGATTTTTTCCTCGCTGACCGCCTCCCACCCTCGCACAGTTCTGGTCCACCAGGACAGCCCGCGAGCGACGTCGACGACTATCCGTCTCTTTCTAAGCGTTCTAATTAGTAATATTATTTTATTGCCACACAACATACCAGATACGGAAACAAAACATACTAAACAGAAAAATAAAAACTAAATCTTGTACATCTTTGCCACAATAGGAATGAACGCGGGGGCATTTGCTGCGGCACAGACTAGCTGCACACAGCGCTGGTTTTCATTTCACCCCTCACTAGGGGTCACTACAACCGGTTTACAACAGTTTAAATGCGAACGATAGTGTCACTGTCCACTATAGTTGTTTTTTTTTTATACAACAACGGTGGCAAACAAGCGTACGGTCCGCCTGATGGTAAGCGGACACCGCAGCCTATAGACACATGCAACTCCAAAGGAGTAACATGGGCGTTGCCGACTCTTGATATGTTTGAGGATTCGCCGTGTTGACAGCTGAAGGAACAAATTCCCTCGCTCTCAACACAACGCATCCTCGGGAGCTCTGGCGACTTTGCTCACCTCCAGGAACACAACACTACTACAGAGCCAGTAGTAGTGTTATTATGGCTGTGGTCTTCTGCAAGGCGGGGGTACTTCCCCAGTTGGGCTGCTCCGAATTCGAGCGGGATGACATTACGCTGTCCCCTACCTCACCAAGGTTATCTGTGTGGCGGTGTCAGCAGCATTCTGGTTATATTATTGCACCTCGAAGGTGTGCGAGATCCGAGTTTAATCGGAACAGAAAGAGGGACAAGCCTGGTGAGGGTTGCAAAAACTCAACAAAAACGTTGCTACATTGTTGTACTCAATATTATTTGCGTTGGGAGAATTGCTTCAATGTACTATCGACAACACAGCTAACTGACCATCGGTGCACCTTAAGTGCATTGTAATAAGGTTCTATATAAGCACAGGATGGTCAGTTAACAGTGTTGTCGTTTGTACTTATTTAGTCATTCGAAAGGCAACTGCTCGTAGAAGATACCAATTCCATGACAGTTTTATAAGAAGTTGGCCACATTCAATAATCTCATCTATACAGACTCAATCGACTGGCTCAACTTTCCAACAATGCTGAGCAGTAAAACTAGATGCTTTTTACAAGCTTTTAATACTCAAATCTAATAATCAAAAGCTAATAATCAAATCTTGCAAGTTAAATTTGATCCACTTCCCGGTAACCGATTGAGCTGAAATTTTAGGTGTAAGTATAGTTTGGATGACAATTCAATATTATGGTACCATCGAGCTGGTCTGATGATGGAGGCGGAAGGTGGCCATGGAAATTCAGTACTTAACCGACGTAACCCCGTTGAGTTTGGGCTCGTTAGAATCATCTCAATGTGTAGTTGGTGATGGTATACAGAAAAGTACAGTCGCCAATAAAAGCTTGTACCAAAAATGAAGTTTTTGATAGAAACTTGTTACCACCGCACCGCTCGCCGTCGGCAGGGCATTCATCCTCACACCCTGGAACCTAAATGGTCGCGTACCGTACGGTTTCAGAGGAATCTCCTCCCTCGGACGCTCCGGTTGTGGAACGAGCTCCATGCCGAGGTTTTCCCGAGGGGCTCCAGTATGGGGTTCTTCAAAAAAGGTGTGTATACATTCTTAAAGGGTCGGCAACGCGCATGTAACACCCCGGGAGTTGCAAGCGTCCATAGGCTACTGTAACCACTTACCATCAGATGGGCCGTAAGCTTGTGTGCCACCGACGTGGTATTAAAAAAATAAAGGAATTTGACCGTTTTGTGCTGTATCCAATAATTGATTTGACTTTGCCTGTTAAAGTGAGCTACTTGACTGTTAAAAGCCTTCAAATAAACTATTCCTGTTATAGACAACAACAAAGAACCCTATTGCTTCAATGCCTCTATTGCCAAAAAGTGAGACTTGAATGCGGACGGTACAGTGAAAAGGGTTCATCCGTTTCGATGATTTATAAAAGGCCCTCTCATTTGAATCTGAAAGGTTAGTGTCGGATTACCGGGCTTTTTATCCGGCTACCCGAATTATTGGCTGTCTGCGGTTTAAATGGGAAATACTGTTCTTGGGTTCCGTGCGTCCTGTTACATAAATGCCGTTGGAGTTTCGATGAAAACTAATGTATGTAACCCAAACAGTTTAGGTATACCAAATACCAATATCGCACAAGCATAGTACCTACTGCTTTAAATATTTATATACTAGCTGCGGCTTCACCCGCGTATTGCAAAGAACGCAGGCAAACCCGCGGGATAAATATAGCCATCCAGAAAGTCCATTCTACACGCAGATGAAAGAATACTTGAAATCAGATGAGCGGTTCCGGAGATCACCCATTACATAGAAACAAACTTACAAAGCTACGAGTACAATCTCAAAGAATGTTTCTTTGTATCATATTAGTAGATTATAATTATAACTAGATATTTGTCTAGCACGAACAGTTTGACATTAGTGACTTCCTTTTAATACTAGTTTATCGATATGTTGTAATTGTAAGTATGACATATCTTGAAATAAATACGTAAACAATTATTAAAATATTTTTGGTATGGAGACTATAAGGGTAATTATTAGACAATTATGATTTCAAATAGCGATGTAATTCGTATTTTTACTTTAAACACATTAACACACACACACACATTTTATAAATATTTGTTGATTAAATAAAAAAATCGTACACTAGTTGTTTTCTTTCTTCTCTAAATAATAAAAAAGGTGAATACAATTTTTTTTGCAGTCTGTGTGGGAGTAATTCTTTGTGATGTTGAGATAGGAACTATCGACATCAGATTTATCGATGTCTTCATTTTTTCAAACACTTACAGTACACGGTTCGTACTAGAAAAATATCTAGGTATAATTATAATATTAGTAGAAGTAAAGATAAAGCTGGTTATTGACAACCGCCCAACAAATCGATTCTCTCCGTGACTATCAAAACTATAGAGTTTAAAGTCTCTCACAGACTAACGTTTATTATTGACCGCCACCGCAGGCTGCGCCAGTGTGATCCAGGCTTAAAGCTAGTTTGCACGACCTGTTGAATATCCAAACGGATGGAAAGCAAGAAAAAACGGTGCCTAGCAACGAAGACTGAGTATGGCATTATATTTGCTGATGACGAGGGAATAAGGCCCATGATCTTAGCTTGTCCGAACGAATAAAAAAAATTGTCTTGGCAATTTTATTAGTGTCAATCATGGCGGTATGGCCTCTGGTCCTTAGCCTGTCCTGACGGACGAAAAAAAAAATTGTGTCAAAGTAAAATCTGTTCAGAAAAGTATTTTGTTGTTGACAAATATTATCTAGTAAATATTGAGTGCGTTAATAGTGTTAGTGATTTTCGGACTGCTACTCCGGCGCTGCAAGCCGCACGTAAAGGCAACATTAAAGTCAACGTCCAACCATCATCGCTGAGTGAGACAAATTGGCGCGACGACGCGCCTAGCTGAACGCCCAGCCTCTAAATTTCAATAAAGGTAATAGCTAGACGTGAGCATTCCCTGCATTTATAATTTGTCGAACTGAATAACAAGCATAACCAAGCATTGCTCCGAACTTTTTCACGAACACTAGCGAACGCTCTAGTAACGCGTGGGTAAGCTTGAGAGAGACTTGCTGACATCCGTACGGAACTCTCTCCAAGCGAGTTTAACTCGAGCTCGATTTTTAAATTTGGAAATTGACGGTTACGAGCGAATGGTGATTGAGAGGGTGGGTGATATTTCAACTGCTAAAAGCTTTAAGCTTCATTTGCATTCAATTGAATGTGTCGGACGGGAGAGTTTCCCATATACATCGACTTTCTATATATGTAGAGAGAACCACTGTAGCCGAGGCTTACGAGCCTTACCGCTCGAATTTCAATCTGGAAGTCATGGGCTTTGAACCCACGAAAAAAAATTGATATTAAGAGTCCGCAGTAAGCTCGGCCGATTTTCACCTTCCCATACAAACGTAGTTACGCTCGCATTATATATATGGTTCCAATTTATAAAACAAACGGAATACAGCATAACAAGTTTTGATGAAAAACTTAAATTCGCTGTCCTTTTTTTACTATGGTATCTGAAGCTACATAAACTAATTACCGACATAGATATACCTCATGTCATTGTACATGCAAAGTTTCGTTAGAATCCAACACGTAGTTTTAAAATGAGAGCGTAACTACGTTTGTATGGATAATCGAGCTTACTGCGGACTTAAGGTAACACTAGATTTTCGGAGAAAAATATTGTAGGAAACTGGCCTAATCCCATCGAGGTCTTGTTTTGCCCCTGTGTCGGATGGCAGTCGCTTTCGTAAAACTAGTGCTTACGCCAAATCTTGATATAAGGTGCCAAAGCGGGCCCCGAGCTCCTTTAGGATGCAACCGGTAAAACGCGCCAGGAGGATGAACTCTCTATTAACTCACTACAAAAACTTAGGTACATGTTGAGTTCAACTAAGGCTATAACTTCCGGCCAAGTCAAAGACAGGGAATTCTATCTCAGTCGCACTGCGCAAATTAGAAAAAGAAGGGTCAACGACGGGGCTCTCGTGTCGCGTCGTTAGTCATGCTAGCTCCGCTGAGTTTCGTCATAATAAGTTTTTTTTTCAGAGAAGATTCCGTTGTCACCAAGGAACGCCTGTAGTTTAGCCATGTCCACTAGTTTGTCTGTATTTATGTCATTATGTCCACGGCTAACTAAGGACGGATGCTAAACCTTGCTATGCTAATTAAAACTTGTTTTGTTCTTGATCTCTGTTGAGACTTCTCTAAAAATGCTCTAGATATTACAAATCTGTAACGAAGGTTAAGATCATTTAATCTCATAACTGCCGACCCGCACCGGCTTCGTACGGGTACTATATTATACATATAAACCTTCCTCTTGAATGACTATCTATTAAAAAAAACCGCATCAAAATCCGTTGCGTAGTTTTAAAGATAGGGACAGACAGCGGGAAGCGACTTTGTTTTATACTATGTAGTGATAGTGATGAGATAACTTATAAAATTCACTTACATCATAAAGAAAGACTTGCTCTGATAATGCATTCTCGTTTGGATCACATAATTAAAACAACTTTTTAAAAAATTATTTTGCACTTAGGCTCTGGATCGGTTCAGCGAGATTCATTCGTTCCATCGATACTGACTTTTACTTTTATCGATTCTTATAGTAGAAAGGAAAACAAATAGGTATCTAGAGGAACCACGTGCTTCGTGCACGTGGTGTGGAAAACAGTGAACAATCGGGGCAATCGTATAGTATTGACGACTGCTACTAGTTGATATCGGGTATCGAATTTCTTGTAAAGTAAAGTAAAGTATTTTTTATTTACACGTCATTGTATTATAATTACATTCGCAATTTTGTTATAATATTCATAGTATTACATTTATTGTAAACCTTATACAAGTATTTTATATTCTGATCATCCAACTTACTTATTTACTAGCTTCTGCCCGCGACCCCCCACCCCCATTTCACCCCCTTAAGAAACGATTTCCGAGATAAAAACTATACTAAATTTTATCTAAATCGGTTGAGCGGTTTAAAAGTTAAGAGGTAACAGGCAGACATACAGACAGACGCAGCATGTCCAGTTGATTATATATGTAGCTTTGAGGTAGGGGTAACAATCGGGTAACCTACCTTTTTCTCCAATCTTAGTTTACATCTACGCTGTTACGCCGTGGAATCACCGGATGGTTCCATCGGAAGACCAGCGCTGCCCACCAGGCACCAGGCCAGCACAACGCTGAGATGGAACCATTTCGTGGCAATGTTGTTCTCTTTTGTATTTGTGATCTATGTGTATGTATGTGTTGTTGTCATGAATAAATGATATTCTATTCTATTCATCTATAAATTTCTCCGTCTACATTTTAAATTTAAAATGAAAATGGGAAAAAGCAATTATTTTCTAAAGTATATCATCATCATCATCATCATATCAGCCGAAAGACGTCCACGACTGTTGGACATAGGCCTCCCCCAAAGAGTGCCAAGACCGGCCACTTTGGCAGTCTTTAAAGTATATACAAGATGATAATTAACACTAACTACATTAATTACCCCTCGGTAATTGTACCGAGGATGCTGGTGGCATTTGATTTGATTAAGAAAATAGTTGCAATTCAGCGAGAAAATGCAATGCTATCAGCAGAAACGTTGCGCGAGAAAGCCGTCATCTCATCGGTCACCAGTTACATGAACCCACATGAACCAGACGTTTCGCGAGTTCCCTCGGTCCGTGGGGTCCCAGTGTGCATAAGTTATTTGCAACTTATGCACACTGGGACCCCACGGACCGAGGGTCTCGACGCCAAAGGGTACAAAATTGTACCCTCTGCCGAGGTATATCAAAATATAGAGAAATACTCGTCATGTTACGAACCGATTCGTGGTTCTTAGTCATGAACAGCAGCAGCAGGCGGGGGCAGCGACGGAGGCGAGAATCTACCCTCGGTTTCTTCAGCATTGTTCAATGGCGGGTTACACACAACACTCACTACGTCACATGCTAAGGTCTCGCTCACACTTGACACAGCCGCAGCAACTGTTTTCCAGATATTACCCCCGGTTCCCAGCACTTGTCGGCTCTCGGGCCCGATTTTTTATCGGTTGTCGGCGCCTCATACAAATTGGTGTCCGACTAGTGTGAATAGCTCCATTTTAAATGGTCTGCCACTGGAACGACCGATCAAAATTCGGCCCGACATCCGACATAGCGGGAACCAGCTCTAGGGCGGCAGTGCACACCATCCACAATCACGATTATTGTCTGCCGAGGCCTCTATGACTACTTTTAATCAAAACAAGAACCCATATCGTGTCCTTTTTGCAGTCTACCCCATTTCCGTCCACGTGACTAAACAAAAATATTTTATTGTTGTTGAATCCCCAATATGCTATAACCTACCATAACAATCCAGCGGCGCCATATGGCACCGAATAATTTTAATTTGGTCTCCCATCACTCACGCGTGACGTAGCTTTAATAACATCATTATAGAACTCATTAACTAGATTAATTAACTGATTTCGTTCTATGATGAACTATGTGACATTTTGGAAATGATAATCGTGTCCTCTAATAACATTTCTACGAGAAGTACAAACGTAATGATAGTGTGTATTTTTATTAGGTCATGTTTCCGAACGAGCGAGCGAAGCGAACGAAGTTCTATGCTTCAGCCTGGGCCAAAATATGTCCGCTGTCACGCTGTCCGGCTGTTCTCCTCGACAGGTCGCATTTCTCAAACGATTCTCGTGAAATTTTGTGAGCAGATTCGTTAATTAGTTGTATAGTTTTTTTTACGAATTTCAAAACATTTTTTTTTGTTCTTAAAGACAGGGTCACGATTTCTACATCTAACAGAGCCACTAGTTCTATAAAGTCTTGACTTGATTTTTTCAAAGTTTTGCGTGTAACTAAACGCGAAGCTCGCTGCACGGCTAGCACGCGAACGCGCGCGAGCTCTCTCGATTTTTCTCGCACTATCCGTCTCTTTCTTGTTAGAACACTTAGAAAAAGAGGTATAGTGCGATAAAAATCGAGAGTATGTCGCGGCCGTCGTGTGCTAGACGTGCTGCTGGGCCTCGGTCGCGATTCTATCGTCTTCATCGAGCATATCGTATTTCATATCCTGATTTTTAAAGACAGTGATATGGAGAAGAATTTCTAGTGGGGAGCTACGGTAGCCTAGTGGTTCAGGCATGCGGCTGTCAAGCGGCGGTCGTGGGTTCGAATCCCGGCTCGTACCAATGAGTTTTTCGGAACTTATGTACGGAATATTTACCGTTAGCTTTTCGGTGAAGGAAAACATCGTGAGGAAACCGGTCTAATCCCAATAAGGTCTCGTTTTCCTTCTGGGTTGGAAGGTCAGATGGCAG
Organism: Epinotia bilunana; assembly: GCA_947049275.1. Lineage (NCBI taxonomy): Eukaryota > Metazoa > Arthropoda > Insecta > Lepidoptera > Tortricidae > Epinotia > Epinotia bilunana. The sequence goes on along the minus strand of OX346270.1, from coordinate 2,719,855 downwards.
TCGCTTTCGTAAAACTAGTGCCTATGCCGAATCTTGGGACTAGGTGTCAAAGCGGACCCCGGGCTCCTTTAGGGAACAACGCTAGGAGGATGATGATGACATGGAGAAGAATTTGTTAGTATCTATCAACACAACGAGTCCTCAAATCAATAAAGGTTCGGCATCGTGATTGTGATTCTTCTGGAATCGCAAGCGTCCGTAAAAAACGGTGGCTTTTTACCATCAGGCAGACTGTGCTTGTTTGCGACTGGTATTAAAAAGCGGGGATATGCCTACAATATCATTTTGTGGAGTGTCACATTTTTATTTGGAACTGAGCCCCTGGTTCAGCGTAGTCTTCTAGTCCATAGGGATCTATCGCTAATCGAACACACGTGTTTGCTCTAGGGTGCAAAGTTGCATTTTGTTAATAATGTGGGTTATTTATTAGTTTTGCAATAAATGTTTTGTTATTGTAGGTGATATTGGTTTCGGTTGTAAATTTGCGCAGATGTGGCCCCATTTTTGGTTTAAATTAAATTTAGTTTCGTTTCGAATACTTTGTTTCGTAAACAGTAGGTACCCACAGATTCCAGTAGCAGTCATAGGCAGACGCAAAGGAGACTAGAGTCTTCTGATTAGGCTTTGTCAAATGACTGGAGTGGTTGAATAGAGAGAGGTAGGCACAGCGGACGCTGCATTGCGTTTTTATCATTTTAATACCTCGAGATCTTGGTAGCTTCCGTTGAATTTCAATTGTGGACCCACTCTTACCCAAACTATGGGAATAGCATAAACTAGTACTTACGCAATGAAAAAGTTTGGTGCGCTTCCACGTAAATTACACAATCGATAGATATAACCGCGTCAAATAGATATAAGATCGCAATAATTAAAGTTTTTTAATTAGATTGACAAATACGCCACGAGTCCCGCGTTGCGCCTCAAACTTTAAAATGAAGTAAAAACACAACTACCTCCCAACACAGTCTTAATCATCCAGATCCGCTGTCTTTCGATTATAGCTCTTATAGTATTGGATTAAGGTTCACCGTCATGGCACGTTTTGGAGTATAATCCAGAAAGTTAGGGTATATTTCATTGCAGTATCTCGCATCAACTCGGTTTAATTTCCTGATGGGAAATGAACTAGCATCTCATTAATTTAATTCATATTCGTCTTCATTATTGTAAGGGTTTAAGTTTTAGCTGAGGGATAAAATATTGGCTAGACCTTTTTTTGCTTTCCGAATCCAGAAGTCTAATTGAGGTCTATTCGATCTTTAGGTCTATCGATTAAGGTCTTAATGCAAGACAACTTTACCAGATAATTACCATACAATTCATCATCATCATATCAGTCGAAAGATGTCCACTGCTGGACATAGGCCTCTCCCAAAGAGTGCCACAATGACCGGGCCTGCGCCATTGCGCCACCCGCGTCCAGCGGACTCCCGCTACCTTGGGTCTAACCACGCTACGTGTCGCCACTCAAGAATCGTTCCGCCTCAACGGCCATCGATTCTACGTGCAATGTGCCATACAATTCACTTTCCATTGAAAAATCGTCCACGTACTGACATAATGTGTATTTCATGCAGTTATATTGTATGTATAGGGCAGCTCAAGGTAATAATTATTAGTATTGAAAAAGATAGCGCCACTTTTAGCATAAATGTGGGTATGTGGTGTATGCTGGAATATACGTTTCATGTGCTCTGCCTACCCCTTTTGGGAATAAAGGCGTGAATGTATGTATGTATGTATGTAAAAAAGATAGGTACCTAACTCAAGAACACATTAGATTCTTCTAATGCTGAATATCCACCCTACGTGCGAAGATTGTGCTCTGCTTTCATATACTTACAATGTACCAAAAATGGGGTGTGAACCGATCAAGGGCATAACAGGTATCGTGTTCTGATAAGAGAAAAAAAACGCGTTTTTTTACATTTGTATGGAGCATTGGGCGACGGGGGCGATCTGTTCCATACACATTAAAAAATCGTATCAAAAAAAAAGTTTTTTCTTATTAGAACACGATACCTGCCTGTTATGCCCTTGATCGGTTCACACTCCTATTTCGGTACACTCTTTATTTTACACATTCATACTAATATAATAAATTAAATGAGAAAATGTGTCTGTCCGTCTGTTTGTTACCTCTTCACGCTTAAACCGATTTAGATGAAATTTGGTATAGAGATAGTTTCATTCCCGGAAAAGGACATAAGAGAAATCATACCCTATGGGGTGAAATACGGGATGCAAGTTTGTACGGACGAATTAAACGAGTTCCACGCGGACGTAGTCACGGGCAGATATAGTATACTATTGGCTCTGTGACCTGTAAACCTGACAAGATATCATTTTCCAAAAAAATGACTCGTCAAAAAAAACTATGTAATTAACAGGGCTCACAAAATTTCACGAGAATCGGTTGAGAAATGCGACCTGCAGAGTAGAACAGCAGAAAAGCGGGACATATCTATCTGGACTTACAAACTATTTTCGGCCCAAGCTGTAGCAAAGAACTTCGTTCGCTTCGCTCCCTCGTTCTATAATACAATATGAAAACCCATTAGAATTTTATGTATATTTATAATATTTATTTATACGTTAAAATTTCACCACCCCCTTTTCCCGTGGGTGCATGTCGTAAGAGTCGACTAAGGGAGCAGGGTTGAAATGCTTTATGGGCGATGGGCTAGCAACCTATCACTGCGATATCACGTTTTGTCGTTCTTCTATACCCACATTTATGTTGTGTTTAAGTTTCATGTGCTCTGCCTACCCTTTTTGGGAATGAAGGCGTGAATTTATTGTACGTGTGATCTATGTAAAAACATTATATTACATTTATTCTCTGGTTAAAACTATAATTAGATCTCGTCAGGCCTATAGAGCCGGCAGGTTGCTCGGGAAGTCTGCCCTTTAAAACAAAATGGGCATATATGCGCTAAAGAAACTCGGGCATTTACGCCATTTTGTAATAAAGTGGCAGGCTAGTTTCTCGGCGCCGGCGCCGGCGGTAAACGTCTTTTTATACCGATCTCGACTGATTCAGGTTAACAAGATTTTTCTATTTTTATTTAATATATACATTTCAATTACAAGTTAATCTACTACATGAGGACCAGTGCTGCTGGCTTTTTAATAAGAAAACTAGCGAGAAAATGCCGTTTTAAAGACGAAGACGACCAAATTAAAGAAAAACTTATTGAAGAAGTACATTCTAAATTAATTATGTTTGAACTGATGAAACAAAACCAGGAAATGAAGCTTGAAGACATGGTACAGTTAGCGAGGACAGTGCAGGCAGCCTACAAGCATTCCAATAGAGATGGGGACACCAGCAACATCTCATACATTAAGCCGAAGCCGAAATTCAACCAAAAGTATTGTATCAAAAACAATGAACAACAAAAATAAATGTTTTTGCTGCGGTAAAAATAATCACTTTAAAAAGGATTTTACCCTGAAAAATATATATTGTTCAGAGTGTGGTCAACTCGGGCATATTTATAAATAAATATTGTTCGGAGTGTGGTCAACTCGGGCATATTTATAAAATGTGCCCTAGGAACAAGTTTAAACAGACAAATGTCTTGGATGTGACATTTAATGATCAAAATGAAGAAGCTTAGAAGATGTGACAACATTGTATGAGGAATATGAAACTTACAAATTTGACGAAGTAAGTAAGGCACCACCATATATAGTCGAGCTGGAAGTAGCTGATGGACAAAAAGTCCAATTTGAGGTGGACACTGGTGCGGAGGTTTCAGTGATGCCCATAACTTACAAGGAAAAATATGTAAAAGAATATTGTATAGAAGAGTGCAAGGTGACATTTCGTAACTATGATCAAAGTGTGTCTCAGCCATTAGGTATAATTCATAATATACCTGTGAAACATAATAATACTGATAAAATGTTAAGCATATATATTTCCAAAGGGTCAATTCCTTGTTTGATGGGGCGTGATTGGTTAAGCCAATTATAAATGTGGCCTCCAGCTTTCAAATGCCAGAATGTCAGAATACCAAAATGTTTCAGATGCCAAACAACTAATTGATAAGGAGTTCGCAGAAGTCCCTGGGTGGGGTGAGTTTAAAGGTGAAGCGATTGCTTTGAAATTAAAAAGGAATGCTACACCAAAGTTCCTGCCTATTCGTCGTATGCCTTATGCCCTTCGAGATAAGGTAAATCATGAAATTGAAAGATTACAGGAAAATGGCCGTATAGTGCCAATAAAGCAGAGTCAAAGAGGAACACCAGTCGTGCCAATCATGAAGCCAGACGGTTCAGTGAGACTGTGTGGGGACTATAAGGTAACACTTAATCCAAGCTTGGAAATCGATCACTATCCCCTCCCACATGTAGAGGATATTTTTGACACTTTAAAGCACGGGGAATTTTTTCATAAAGTTAATTTCTTGCAAAGATATTTTCTTTACTCATCGATCGTCTTTAAATTTGACGTTGCAATGGATCAAAAACAGGAAATGTAACCCGGGTACCCGAAAAATCGGGCACCAATACCCACCTGTATTTGCAGTCGAGCAAAACTCGGGTTTTGGGCCTGATACCCGATTTCTGCATTTCCTAATCAAAACCTACAGATTTTGAGGTTCAAAACGAAATACTATTAAAACAATTTAAATTGCAAGGGTATTTTTATTAACATATGTACCACTAACGATTGGTTATGAGTTCGTCACAAAACTGACAGTTAAGACGTGAATTAAATATCGTCCGCTTTGTGACGACCTCGTATCCATTGAAATGACGATGCCCAAAGTCCTTGCAACAAGTACACAGTTGGGCACTGGATCATGTCAGTTTTGTTATGTGTTGTAAGTAGTTGTCAGGGTAAATTAATTAAATAATATATACCTGATAAATATATCAATTAGTGGCTTTACTTTGAATATCTTATATTGAATATCAGTAAAAAAAGTAAAAAAAAATCCATGTGATTATTGAATCTGCAGGTCGATCACGTAACGCATTGTATGCGCGTCAGGTAGATCTACTCACTCATCATAACATCACTTTTTATATGCAAAAATGACAGTTAAATTGTCCTAAAGCGCGTTCAAATCGTGCGTGATTATGATTACGACTCTTCTCACGAAATTTCACGACAATCGGTTCAGAAATGCGACCCGAAGAGGAGAACAGCTGGTCAAACGGGAGATTTTTGTCCCAAGTTGAAGAAGAGAGCTTCAGTCGCTATGTATTATCCTTGGAATCGTTACTCATAGGGAACATCTGAATGGTTGTCAACTCCGTTCGCTTCGCTCCCTTGTTCAATAACGGCATTCATCTTTTTTAAATCGCAATGACTAGAAACAGAAATGCTTTCTCAGAAAACTAATCTCAACTTCAGTATCATTGCACATTTTTAGCACTAGCAGATAGTATGTGTGTAGGCCTGCATTTCCGTGCATCTGGCATGAAAGCGCGCCTTATTACTTGTCTGTCTGAGTGCATGCTGCATTAATATCATCTGTGAGGCGTGCGCTCCGCGCTGCACTGACTGCATTATTTATTCGGTCACTTGTTGCAGGTATAACATAAGGAAGTATGTTACGTAATCTACGTATAAGTATTGTTTGCCGGCAACGCTTGTTTTTTTTTAATACGACGTTAGAAAACATACCTACGGTCTGCCTGACGAGCAGACACCGTAGCATATGGACGCAGGTGATTCCGCAATAATAACAAGTTGTCAACCCTCTATTGGTGTGTTGATTGCTAGATGAACGCGGGTCCGTCACTCTCGGATGGTCTCGCCGGAAGACCAGCCCCCCTATTCTGTAACTTGTTTTATGCTCACCTCAACGCTCACCCACAAATATATCTTGACACCGCGATGCGCAGTATCCAAGCGTAGGTAGAGGTTAGTTTCGTGACGGGCGACCGGCGGGGTGAGCCGGTTTAACGCTTAGCGAATAACAGCCCAGCGCTGGCTCGTGAGCCAACATTATGCTGAGGCGGGACCATTTCGTAGCAAATAAATAGTTTTAAGTACCTAAATAAATAGTATTATATGTGTATATGTGATATTTATATTTGTTTGTTACGAATAAATAATTTTCATTTCATTTTCGTTTCTCAACATCCACGGGAGCTCTGGCGCCCTTACTCACCTCCAAAAACTCAACACCACATACCTCTAGAGAGCAAGTAGCGGCGTCATCATCCCCTTTAGGTGGATGTCTCACTGCACTGGAGCTCGTTGTATGGAAGTACCACAGTTTGTATATGAATTCCGTGTGGTACTGGTACGGCACACTGTACCGCACCTCCGTCCGGCGAAATTTGTATGCAGCTCCGCACCTACGTCCGGAGATGCGGCGCAGTGTGACATCCGCCTCATACCTTGGTTGCGTTCATGCTTTGGCCATGTAATGCGCAGAGGTGCTGATAGTCTGGAAGAACTGGTCGTGGTTGGCGGAATAGAAGGCAAGAGGGCCCAAGGACGGTCACCAGCTAGATAACTAGTGTGACCAGGTTAAGGAAGCCATATGCTCAGCCATTCCAACAAGCAGCGATCGATGAAGACAAAATCACCAGGGCTGCGAAATCCAAGGGTGAGCACGGCTAGATATATCCTCACGAATGTGGAAAGAGAGAATACTGTTAGTTCTATCCGTATCGTTAATCCTACTATCCTACTAATATTATAAATGCGAAAGTTTAGATGTTTGGATGTTTGTTACTCAATCACGCTTAAACGGCTGAACCGATTTGAATGAAATTTGGCACGAAGATAGTTTATAGCCTGAATTAAAATATAGGATAGTTTTTATCCCGGCTCCACGCGGACGAAGTTGCGGGCGGAAGCTAGTTAAAGATATAGGCAAGCAATATACGCAATTGCGTATAGTGTATTGCCTATAAATATTTAACCCCTTTCCACAGGAGCAGTGTGGAACAACATACCACAGTAATTGATATTTTCTTATTTATAGCCTGATGTGTACTTGTCCTATAGGACGGATACTCAGTAGATATTCTACAGTACATATAGCCACATAGCTCCGGGGTATTTTGTTTGTAATTGAACATGCAACAGGTTGCAAACCCATACTTCGCTTGGCAACTACAGTTGGCAGAACACATACGTTCGGCTTTGGCGTTCTTTGGGGAATGGAGAGGGCTATGTTGGGGCATTGGGCCAGTCATTGTGGCACACTGGGGGAGGCCTTTGTCCAACAGTGGACATCTTTCGGCTGATATGATGATGACATGCTTGTTATAGGTACGTTCTTTGAGTTGGTAGGTGACCGCGCAGAAGTGATTCGAAATGACAATTCTCTGCATAGCCTGATACTTGTAGGTTGCTTGGAGAATCTCTTTTAGGTGCACATTACCAAGTTGTATACAGGGGCAATAATATACGTTCATAAATAAGGACATAAATATCTGTAGAGTACTCTAATGTTAATGTGATAAAGGCGTGTGTGGGACAGATATTTATGTACGTATATTATTACCCCTGGTCATAGGCCTTCCCCAAAGAGTGCCACTATGACCCGTCCTGCGGCACCCGCATCCAGCAGTCTCCCGCGACCTTTACCAGGTCATCAGTCAACCGTCCTAACCTAACCTACCCACGCTGCGCCTTCCGGTACGTGCTCGCCACTCGAGAACCTTTCCGCCCCAACGGCCATCGGTTCTACGTGACAGTGGACGTCTTTCGGCTGATATGATGATGATGATGATTATTATTACCCTGACTGTACCTATTAACCCTGTACTGAACCAATACAATACGAGTACGATAGAAATCTTCATTGCACAACTCGAAAACTAACCACAGAACATAAAACTTAGAGTAGACGTAAATAACAGGCGGTCTAATCGTTAGGAAACAATATCTTCCAGACAACCTTTGGGTATATAGCGGAGATAACACAACATATAAGGCTTGTTCACGAAAAAAAGTAGCCATCGAAAACTAAGTCACCACTGTCATCCAGTAGGTCTAGGTGGTTCAAACCACAATTAGATTGCCAATTGAGTATTCTTTTTCATGTGAAAGAATCTAAAATCCATATATTTTTTAAAAGTTGTGAAATCCTACATAATACCAATTAAGGTTTAAAACTAAAATGATAGCATAGAGATGTGTGTATTTCTAGCATGATTTCAAAGCATTTATGACCTGCATTCGGTAATTAATAGTCTGGGCAGAGATTCGCGGAACATTATAGCGTCGATATTCTATTTGGTTAAAGAAAAATAAATAACCTTTATGGCGCAAACGTGAAAATGACAAAATCTAAGATTAAAATCTAGAAATTTCGAGTGGCCCTAAAAATTAATAGCAGCTGACATAAATATCTATAAAACCACTCAACACGAAAGGAAAGAGTCCTTCTTTATAATTAAATTCTTAAAAAAAATTAATTTCATATTGAAAACCTGAATTATTCAACAGTGTCTCCTTTTTTTCGTGAACAAGCCTTATTCGTCAACTATCTCTATCTACTCTACCTACTTGCCGTAGGAGTAAAAGCTAGCTCCATTACTCACTATCCATACTAATATTATAAATGCGAAAGTGTCTGCCTGTCTGTCTGTCTGTCTGTTACCTCTTCACGCTTAAACTGCCTCACGCTTTGCATACACGTATTTCAAAGAATTCAGGTTAGCAGAACATTGAGTGTTTTTTTTACTTAGTCTCGGAAAGTGGGAATTCATAGGCTTAGTTCTTGTTACTAAACTTTTTGCATCGTATGAACTAATTTGGTCCAACCGCAATATGGATCCTGATATATCTGATGTAGCCATACAAGTCAAATCAAACAAAACCTCTTAATAACGAGACCCTTTTGGATTAAATCTATAAACGTACATTCAAAGACTATAATAAACCAAGGGTTCAATCCTAATAGTAAACACGAATTCACAAAAACTAACAACGAAAACTCCTTTCACGCAAACTCCAATTTAAACTAAAATGTATCAATATGAAACAAAGTCGAATTTCGCGCTACATTGAGTAAGATACGACTTATTTAAGATTAAGGGTTGATATGCGCATGTGATTACCGGAAAGCCATCAAGAGGACAATAGCAAGACTCGAACTAAGGGCTTACTTCTTGGGATTTTGTATGGCGTTTAAGACTTTTTGAAGAGGAACCGATGAGTTGGGTAATCAAAGGCCTCTTAACCCACATACGGGTTCATTAACCTCGGACCCTGCTTTGAGGATTAGTTATGATATTAGAATCTGTTTGGGCTGTTATGATCGCTGACTTCGCAATTTCTCGTATGGGAGAAATAACATTAAGTTTGGGTACGTTACTTAGGTACAGCAGAAATCTACTAAGGTTGATATTTGGTTGTATCCCGAGTCGATGGTATGTAAATATAAGACTATATTTAGGCCATTAGGTTTTTTTTTTAAACATATGTGACCTCTGCTGAGAACTGATAAAATCCAACTTATAAAACTTCAAGTCTCCAAGTAACTTGAAGAATAAATTAAATAAATGAACTTTATGCCGCAAGTAGGGGCTTGTTTATATATTACGTCATCGTTTTTTGTCGATTTTTGACCCCCCCATCCTATCATCAACTACCGTCATCCCATGGTCAGACCCCCTATTTTGAAATGACGTTATATATGGACAGCCTAAGGGCCGCAATGGCACTTTTACTAGTCAACATCTTCGAGCGTTTCTTAAAAAGAAGGCCATTGTCAAGAAGACACGCTGAAACTTATAGGTGAGGTACGGCACAGCGAAATGTCATCCCGCTCGAATGTGGAGCAGCCCAACTGGGGAAGTACCTCCGCCTTGCAGGAGACCACAGCCATAATAACACTACTACTTGCTAAGCAAGAAGTAGTGTTATGCCAGTAGTGTTGTGTTCCTGGAGGTGAGCAAGGTCGCCAGAGCTCCCGAGGATGCGTTGTGTTGAGAGCGAGGGAATTTGTTCCTTCAGCTGTCAACACGGCGAATCCTCAAACATATCAAGGGTCGGCAACGCCCATGTTACTCCTTTGGAGTTGCATGCGTTTATAGGCTGCGGTGTCCGCTTACCATTAGGCGCGCCGTACGCTTGTTTGCCACCGTCGTTGTATATAAAAAATAAAAATAAAACTGTTGGGTATGCACAGATAAAGTATACCTAAATTAAACACCATACATTACTAGTTTAATTTGTTTGAAGCGCAACCACAACCGAGTTCTTAATTAACTTTTGTTTCAAAACAAACAGACCAATGAAGTTAATTAACAATACTAATTGACCATAACCGATCAAATTAATATCACAGCGGGCGGTGACCGCCGGGGCGGGACCGTCACGGTCATACGGGACACGTCAGGTCAGCTTAACCGACCTTAAAAAAGATAATACACTTTAGTATGACTACGCATACTACAGTATGTACGTATGTAAATACTTTATTGGTAAAAAGGCGAACTAATCCCTGTAAGGGATCTTTAATAACACATTACGTAGGACGGTAAAACAAGGAAGGTCAGATAGCAGGTATTTGGCGCTCGAAACGGAGGCATGGCCGGCAAATATGCGATCTGAGCCTTTCTTTACGACCCTTCTTTCTTTTCTTTTTCTTTTTGACCCGTTGTGAGTACGAAATTTTACCATGGCCTGATAAATTCTAAATTTTGTCTCAAGAGAGCAAAATTATATTTACGGCGAGGCCGGTGCATTGAATCTTGAGTGAAATAAAGATTCTACAACAGGGGCAGAATCTAGAGCGTAACGAGACATTCAAGTGTTTATGGCCAACATAAGTTTGCTGAGGAAAGTTGAAAATGTGAAATTAAACAGTGAATATCAAATATTTAATAATATATCAGGGAACAAAATTAGAATTGTGGTCCCTAATTTAAGTATAACCATAAATAACATAATAATTTGGCGACCGGTTAGCCTAGTGGGTAGTGGCGCTGCCTATACGAAGCTGAAGGCCCTGGGTTCGAATCCCGGTAAGGGCAAATATTTGTGTGACGAGCATGAATATTTGTTTCAGAATCATGGAAGTTTTCTATGTATATTTAAGTATTTCTTTCCATGCTTAACATGCTGCGAGGCGTTAAAGAAAGGGGGATGGAAATAAGCATGTTAAATATTAAAAAATAAAATAAAATCAGACATACAAAAATAAGAGAAAAGTTAAATAGTATGGACGCACTCGAACAAGCACTAAAACTGAAGTGGAGATGGGCTGGACACGTAGCGCGCCTTAAAGATCACAGATGGACTAAAATTGTTACATCGTGGAAAGGGCCACAGGGCAAACGTCGACTGGGGAGACCACACTCACGCTGGGAGGACGAGATCAAAAAACTAGCGGGACCAAATTGGATACTTGAAGCTCAAGACCGTCAAAAATGGCAATCTTTGGAAGAGGCCTTTTCCTGAGAGGGGTTCCTGATATTAGCAGTATATTCTACCAACAAAATGTAAAAAAATAAAAAATAAATAAATGAATAAATAAAAAAGTACAATAAATAAACATATAGGTATATATTTAAAAGTGCACAAATGTAAAAAAAAGGGAAATAAAAGGCATTTTTATTTTTATTTATTATTTAAGTATTTATATCTATTGAATATATCGTCGTCTAGTACCCATAACACAAGCCTTACTGAGCTTACTATGGGACTAGGTCGATTTGTATCTTTTTTTTCGAATAGCTAGGTGTGAAAAATATTTTGAAACAAAATGTAGTTGCAAAATGGCGATCTAGGCAGAGTACAGACGATTGAATAATGAGATGACGCAACCTATAAGGAATCCCATTAATTCTATCAGATTCTAAGCCATACGGGGAAGAATGTCCTGCGATAATCGTATTCAAGTCTCTCATCGTCAGAGAATATGCATAAGCAGATAGTTTATTTGTAGTAAAAAACTACTCAAAAGTCAAAAAACAAGTCTTTTCTATAGGCCATAGCTCTAAGGGCTTACGTGAAAATATAAAATGTTTGCTGACAGATACTTGCAAGGGACTGCAATCGATAGGAAATATTTTTTTAAGCGATATTAAGTACAGTTGGTCAAGAGAGTGGTCTACCAGTTTTGACAAAAATTTCTGTGAGATTTCATTATCGCTAAGGTTGACTTGTAACGGAGTGTAAGAGATGCACAATTATGACGTATTGTCTGTTATCTGAGATGCCTGACATTTAAAGTCATGGTTTATGTTATATTGACCTTTATTATCCATGCAATAGGCTTTTATTTTGCAATAATGTTATATAATCTTCCCTTCAATTAAAACCATTTCGATATTTTTCAAGAAAAACTTTTTGCAACTGAAAAAGAACGTAATCACTGACAAGTGTCAAGTCTTTTTGTCAACGTAATATTTAAAAAAAGTGTTATTTTATATTATACTAATTTCTTGATGCCTAGTAATTTGTCAAGAGCCGAACGAGCTAATATTATAGCACTTCATAACGAGGACTTCAATAGTAGTGAGATTTCTACACATCTAAATGTGTCTGAATGTGATTTGTTGTTAGCTGCGATAAATTAAACTTGACACATGGCATGACGTAATAACAAATAATAAATTATAAAGAGACCAATAGTCACTGTCATAATATTGCAAGGTGAAATCGACCTTTTTGTTTCATGACGTTCAAATGAACCTCGACCGTAGGGTGGTAGTGGTAGACCCCATTTTTGGCTGACTGTACCTACTTATTTCTTTCTAAATGCTCTAACTAAAAAGAAATTAACAGTCTATCAAGCGCGCGAGACAGTGCACGCCCGGCCTTATGGCGGGATTCCACCGGTGTGCGGCATTGTGCGGCACACCGGTGGTATCCCCCTTTTACACTAACCGTGCTGGATCTTATCAGAGCAGTCAGTCAGTATGAACTGCACTACTGTACAGCTCTTGGTTTTCAAGCATTGGAATCAGCGGAAGAAAAACCATAGAATGCGAGCTCCTTACAAATTTCTACCCAAACAGGTGCCTAAAACCCGGATATTCGAACTAAACGGCTGCCTGGCATCGTTTTGACACCCCGCCCTCATCCTCGCGTAATGGCAATGGCACCCATTTTGTGGGACCATTTTGCAACGATACTTAGATTTCTATGGTTTTCCTAGGTACAAGCCAAAATTAGGCCTTAAAAGGATGTCTACTTATACTGAACACCGTCACTTCAAAAAATGTTTTAACCCAAAAATCGTAGTAAGATTTAAAAATATAAAAATACCTATAAATTACCGAGAAACTTTCTTATCAGTTTCATTGAGTAAATTGCGGAAAATGCCAAGTGTCCGGTGACGGAGATAGCTGTCAAAACGACCCCTCGTTAATCGATGTCAAATGTCACTTCTGTTTCCTCAATTCGGTTCGGCTCTTTTATATTCCAATCACGCTTCAATAAATATGTTTTGCAGTCGGTTTCGCTCGGAAACGAGTACGCAAAACGTGTTGAAATCGGATTGTGATCGAAATTTAAAGATAAAAATAGATCTCAAAAGTACGAGCGAACTCCCATTTTATCCAGCACTTTATTTAATTTTTAACCATTTTTTTTTTTTAAACATCCCAACCGTTTCGCGTTTTTCACATTGTTTTTCATCCCATTGTGCTTGTGTCACATATTTAACAGATTTAGTATATAAATTATTTATTTATTATGTGTATACGTTTGTATCGGCAGTATGTTGTGTTGCGTTCCGTGGGTCACGTACGGTGCTGTCTGAAAATCAGCGCTGTAGGTGTCTTTCTGACACCTTGGCATAATGCTGAGACAGCGACCGATTCACTGCCGCGAAGACACACACATTATGTGTCAATTGTATTGTATCTGTACTCCCTTTGTCTCTGTGTGTCTTTTGTGTAGTGAATAAATGTTTTCTTTCTTTCTTTCTTTCATTTGGGGAGTTTTATCGATCTAAAAATGAAAGGTATGAGTATGGTCATGGTTCTTTCGCTTCGGTTACCGTTAGAGTAATGTCAAGTGTATGTGATCACGTTACAGAAATTATCAGATGAGATTATAATTAATCTAAATATGTATATGCGGTTTGTTCAAATTTATTCATTTTACAAATATTAAGCAGTGATATACGTGCATTAGGAATAGCGATGTATGATCAATGCAAATTACCATATATTTATAAAATTAGATGCTGGTAGGATTTGTAGTGATTATTATTATTCCTTTTAATCAGACACTTTCGGCGCTATCTTTATTATATTGTTGGGTTTTTTCTCAGGACTTAACATGAGTTGATTACCTCATGTTAATTCCTGCACTTAGAATTTTTCGTATAATCTTAACATACTACTTTCTCACTTGTGGAAAGGATGGCTATTAACCATTTGAAACCGAAAAGGGAAAAAAGTAGCGTTTGTGCAAAGTGCACTTTCTGCGTCACTTCGCTGTGCACCAAGCCTGCGTCGTGAATATGTTAGTATAATGCGGCTTTTCAATGTAAATATTATTTAATCCGCCTGTTGTCGGTGCTATATCGTGACCGTGGACTTTCCTTTGTTTGTGGCGTTCTTCATTCGAAATGTTGTTGCTGTTTTTATCTATGATATTGATAATCATTGTTATTTATATCTACAGTGTCCGTTGTTTTTTAGAGTAGCTGTTATTCCTTTTGAGATCTTGCTGCTGTTTTGATGAAAAAAACGTGTACAGTCGTAATCATAAATCATTGAGAGAATCATCGAGATCATATTTAATTTACCCAAATCAGAATCATCTCAGCAACACCCCATTGTCCTTAACAATAAAGTCGTGTTCAGTGTTCACATATTCTGACCACTTTGTCAGTGTACATTATTTTCGAACTCCGTCGATTATATTATTAAACAAGCGAGCGGAGCGAACGAAGTTCTCCGTTTCAGTTTGGGCAAAAAATATTTCGTATGCCAGGCTATTCTCCTCTACCGCATTTCTCAACCGATTCTCGTGAAATTTCGTAAACAGGTCCAATAATTAGGTATAGATTTCTTGTCCATTCTGTTTTCGGAGAAAAAAGTCAGGCTCGCTAGTTCTATTATTATGGCTCACAGAACTATGATAAAATATAATAGCGACAACGCGCAGTCCAATACTGATATACACGTGCCTTACTGATTATTGCTTAAACCAATCCAGCATAATCTGGTCTCCAATCACGCTTAGTCGTTACGAATCTAGGGGTCAATACCATCACAGACGATTGTAAAATGTTTCATGAATTAGGCAGGCCTCTGACGCAGGCAGTGCGTAAGAGGCCAACCCTTACCATAAATAGGTTAGAAATTGTGCCAATATTGGCTTTGCGGAGGTTTATGCCAGTGTTTTTTCCAAGTGCAGAATTATGTATCGATTGAATTCTCTCATAAATATGTACCGAAACCTTAACCGCTGGCGATGGGACATATTTATTAGTAAGTTGTAAACACCCATATGTTTACACTTGACTGTTCATAATATTAACAGAATATCAGTGCTTACTCACCCGAGCAAAGCAGAATATCAGTGCTTACTCACCCGAGCAAAGCAGAATATCAGTGCTTACTCACCCGAGCAAAGCAGAATTGAACTAGTGCCTACCTTTTTCGCGGAATATATGCAGACACGTATCGACGACCTCTGTAGCCTACGTTGGTGACCCTGACCCTGATGCCTACGAAGCTGGAGGTCCTAGGTTCGAATCCGAGATGATGGCATTTATTTTTGTTATGAGAATATTAATTTGTTCCCGAGTCATGGATGTTTTCCATGTATATAAGTATTTATTTATCTATTTGAGTATGTATTCCGCCGCCTAGTACCCATAGTACCTACAAGCTTTGCTTTGTTTGGGACTAGGTCGATGTGTGTAAGATTGTCCCCTAATATTTATTTATTTACAAATATCCATCGGGGCTTCCATGACTCGGGAACGAATATTCGTGCTCATCACACAAATAAATGCGCTTACCGGGGTTCAAGCCCAGGACCTCTTGCTTCGTAGGCAGGGTCACTACCAACTAGGCTAAAGGGTCGTCATATAGGTAATTACGTAACTACTAAACGAAATATATATTCATATAGGGCCTATACTAATACCTATATATTTAGGTACCTATACACAAACTTTCAGCTTCAAAAACTTAAAACCTCAGATACTTTTACTTTGTATGTATATAGCTAGTATATAGCTCCCGCGTGGCTTCACCCGCATATTGCAAAGACCGCAAACAAATCCGCTAGTTGAAACAAAGCCTGTCCTGTCAGAAAGTTCATTCTACCCGCAGGTGAAAGAATTGTTGAAAATTTTAATTTTAATTTTTTTATTTAATAGTATGACATACATTATTTTGGCCTTTAAAGTGCGTCACTCAATAGGGGACACGTGCAGGGTTGTGGTAGGTGGCTCCTGCGGACGCGAGTAACAGTTGTCCCCCCTTTGTCAAGTGAGTGGGCAACTCGACTGTTAGAAGTTCTTAAGCCGCCCGAAGGCCTCTAACTCGGCTTAACGACTACTGTCATAGACAGCAGCCTGGATCAACTGCTTAGCGTGCCTTCCAAAGCACGGACGCGCTCATTTATATTAAGGCTGTGCATTGGAAATTATCGCGTGCTTTGAAACGCCGTTCTGACTAGATTAAGAAGCAATAAGGTCTGATTTTCAGATATATGATTCTTGACTATATGATTGTTTATCTGATTTTATCGATACATGATTGCTTAAAATTTCCTCGATAGAAAAAAAAACCCAAAATTGGCTCTGTATTTGCCATTTATTACTCAGCCTACTCAAACGATACATTATTTTACGACACAATCAAGTTAATACTATAGTATTTTATCTCATCTAAAATCTCACTTTATGAAATTTAAACAAAACTTCTCTAATTTAGGTATTTATCGTATTTTGTCCAAAAAAGCCATTCACGAAGAGTGTTACATCTCTTTTCCTCTTGCGCGGAAGGCATCAGCGTGTCTCTGTTTAGGGCGCGTGTTCGACTCAAATCAAGGCATCGCCTTAACCACTCAAACATCAGGCGGTCACCCATCCAAAGACTGACCGCTGCCATCTTTGCTTAACCCTGCGTTATCGTTTCCGACTCGCAGGCGCCGCTAGGCTATGAGCGCTTCGTTGGAAGGGGATAAGCGGAGATTGCCCATTTACGTGCAGACTTACAAAGCTGCAATCTCAAAGACTTTGCCTCTTTACAATATAAGTTTACACTTTGAAGTATACATCAGTGTAATATTGACGTATAATAACTTATACTCGTATATCGTATCTTGTGTCGGTTTCATTTATTTGAGCTGAGTAATGTCGCCAAAGGCAAAGCTAACAAAACAAAGTAACATTAGCACAGAGAACGGACAAAGCCGACAAGGAAACTGCATTAGGCAGACACGGACAGGTGCCCACAGGTTCTGAATGAATTGTGCATACTATACTGCCGACTGTACTAAAGATGGAAGGATAAATGAAACGATTTGAATAGAAATGTGTTGCGTTTATTGTGATTCATGTGTTAATTACATCGTTCAAATTGTTTTTAATACACTCGCGGACAAATAATACGGGTTGGTAAAATAGTGCAAGGTTGTAGTTTTGTTAAATCCTGTCATGATCTTTATTTAATTTTACATCGAAACTGCTAAAATAACAGTAAAAAATATAACGTTACCAGGTTTAAATCGGACTGGTAAAAACCGTGATTTTTGGATATTGATATTTTTATGATAGGATCTAGGAAATTGCTAATACAGTTGGGTATTGTAAAGAATAGCATATTATGTAAATAAAACAATGGTTGAATATTTTAAAAAACCTATTGCAGTTATTTAATTTAGGGTGACCCGAAATATTTGACCGCGAGTGTATAATGAGTAATAGTCGCGGAACTTAAGACAATATTATGGTTAAGTTTATTAGCTCGGTATTTTCACTAGAATTGATGCATTATGAACGACAAGTTAATGTAACCCTTAAAATGATGTCTAACTAGCTTCGGCCTGCGACTCCGTCCGCGTGGAATTCGTTTATATCGTAGCTCCACACAAACTTTCACCCCCATTGGATGATTTCTGAGATAAAAACTATCCTATATCCTTCCCTGAGACAAAATTTCATCCATATCGGTTAAGCGGTTTAAGCGTGAAGAGGTAACAGGGACAGAAAGACACACTTTCGCATTTGTAATATTAGTATGGATTGGCGCGGGTGAAGAGCACAGCATATCGAGCTGACATAACGAGCGAGCGAGACAATATTTTGAGGGCTACATTCACCTTAAATATGCCCCCACACCCTAAAGATCTATCAGCTATGTATGTGGACATGTGCTTCAACTGAAATTTCAAACAAACGATAATAACTATTGTGATATTTGAGAATCGTTTCAAATGTCATATTTGAACACCACCGAAAGCGCTTTCCTATGACGACTCAATCGTTTAATTTACGAATAGAAAGTAGCACACACAGCTACATATAAAAGCAATTTTAATAAATTAGAGCGCGCATTAGAGCACGAGGCTGCAGACAAAAGGGCCCTCGAGCAAGCAAACAAACATGCTTGAGCGCAATTACGATCTCATGCCACTCGGGCGGAGGCCTATTCTGATGGGGGATCGCTTGATATAAACATATGGATGTGATATCGGAAATACAAGTAAAAATCCTCGATACAATCCGCGTGGGCATCTAGTCGATTTATGAATAAATATTTAACAATTCATCCATGGACTGGCCTGTCCCCAAAATATGATATTGCCGTTTTACTCTCTGTTTGATAACTTTGACTTTTGCAAAAAAATGTTGTGTATAGATTGTTTGGTCAATTCCTGCATTTATTTTATACTAGCTTCTGCCCGCGATTCCGTCCGCGTGGAACTCGTTTATATCGTAGCTCCATATAAACTTTCACCCCCCACTGCATCCCCTTGGGGGGCGATTTCCGGGAAAAGAACTATCCTATGTCCTTCCCCAGGACTCAAACTATCTCTATACCAAATTTCATCCAAATGGGTTCTGCGGTTTAAGCGTGAAGAGGTAGCAGACAGACAGACAGACAGACACACTTTCGCATTTATAATATTAGTATGGATACCGCGTAACCGAGTCTTCTACCGACGATATTTTTAATTCTTGATATCTTTTTCACATCGATAAGTGATGTCAGACGCGACCGATTCACTGCCGCGAAGACACACACAATATGTGTCAATTATATTGTATGTCTACTCCCTTTGTCTCTGTGTGTCTTGTGTAGTGTAGTGAATAAATGTCTTCTTTCTTTCTTTTCTTTCTTTATATAATTTACTTAAAAAAAAGTTTAACCAACTTCAATTCAGTACTCCGCTTCAAGTGTGCCTATATTATAATTTGAAGTTCTCTCGATTTCTCGAGGATCCTATCATCAGATCCTGATCTGATGACCATGAGGCCACCTGGGGAGGAAACCCTTTCAAACAAAAAAGCATTTTCCAAATCGGCCTAGGCGTCTTCGACTAATTGCGGAACGTACATAGGAAATAAAAGATTCCAATGAATTGAGAACTCATTTCTCTGTACTCATTTAGATTTTATCAAAAACACCTGGATTGCACGCGTCCGCGCTCGAATACCCCCGTGACATGTCAATGTCACCAATCATACTGACAGACAAAAACAGCGGATATCGCTGACACGTGCTTATAATTTGTGCACCCTTTGTTTGGGGCACGTGCCCCTCTCATTTATTGGAGTTTCTGTGAGAATCCAATATCGATTGGTTGAAATGACTTATTTTGTGGAAACAGGGTTTAATTTAACGGTAACCCCATATCATAATGCCTGATAAATGAAGTTTTGTCCTATTCTTACGAACACTAATGTCGAAGTGACAGCTAGATAGGTTAGTTGAAGACTGAAATGTTTTAATTTGCAAGGTGTCATATTAAATAACTCGCACAAAGTATTCCTAGTAAATATAACATTGTTAAATATTCGCGAAACACTTGAAACACTGCGCTGGCCACTTAAAGTTTATTTATTTATCAGGCGGTTTACCAAGAAATGTCCTGTACCTATAAAAACGTACACTGGTTTATAAATGGCTACATAGAACAATGTAATAATATATCTTGGGCAGACAAGACAATGACATAACATTTAAATTACAGAATATTAGTTAGCATTTGTATCTATTAATCTCTGAATTAAAATTATGACAAGTTACTACTTAATCTCAAATTGACATAATGTCAACCTAAACCTAGTTATAGGTACGACATATTCCAGTGCATATTGTATGTAAATGGAATAAATGATTTTGACATGAAATAAGAAGAATTGGGTTAGTGTTGCTGGAGGTTAGGTTAGGCTCAAAGCGACAATCTCACCGACTTTTTATAGAGAAAGTTTACACCGACTTCAATGCAGTACTTCGCCAAGGAACATACATAAACATTACCGTATGAACTGCTTTCCGAGAGCAAATGCGTTGATTATTGCAGAAATGACCCAAGTATATTATATTTGAGGAGTTCCGTCGATTCGTCAAGGGTCTCAGAATCTTTGGCACTTCATTAGTTGCTATTTGCTATGCTACTTAAACGGAATCATAATCATCATTGAGGAGTTCCATAAGTCATCTGTGGTCTTCGTCATCAGCTCCACTTCACCAAATTTGTGATACCCGTGTATACGAGTTATAATAGAAAATGCTGAAATCACTACACGTGTGTCTAATAAAATTGAGGAGTTCCCTCAAATCCTCATGGATTCCATCACCCAACTGGAAGCATGTAGGTACTTTCAAATATAAAAAAAATACTAACATTATTTTTGTTTTATCAAGTAGGGTCATTTGGCCGGTTAGCGACCACCTAATTCCATGTGCCGGTTGGCGACCACTTAGCCAAGGAAGATATAAGAAAGGATATTTTCTCGGTTTTTTGGTAAATTTCTATTCTAAAACAACAAAAAATGCTACTAAACTAATTGTCTCAATAGGGTACGAATAGGGGAGAATTGATGTTATCTTCAATAGAAAAAACCTTCTCCTTCAGGTGGTCGTTAACCGAAGGGTGGTCGCGTAACCAGCGTAATGACCCTACGTAGTACTTAAAATAACATTGATACCTAAATAATAATAACAGTAATAACACTGATAGTATATGCTCCAATAATGAATGAACGAACGTATTGCGTAAAACAGTAAACTATGTCTTATTATGTATTTTAAACATCTAATTATAGACATAATCATTCATCAATACTATATTGCCCGTCCAATATTGCAAACATTACACCCATTACAACAAATCTGAACTCTATTCTTAATAACATAAGGTCTTCATGCAGCTGTCGAGTTGCAAAATAAAACAATAGAATAGGAACTATCACAAATTCGCATCTCAATTATTTATTTCAATCCAAATTAAACTTTGTTTACTGGTAATACGGTTCATACTTGCGTAAACAAACAATGTTTGATATGAGACTGCAATTTCTTTCCTTGTGCAGTTCTATTTATCTCACAAACAGAAGGGCGTAAGTCACGTTCAAGTAGTACATAAAATGCGCTGTTTTGGAAGTTATATATTTACAACCCTCGCCGGATGTGCGCGCGCAGGACAATTACTCTAAAATAGAACTATCGCAGGATGCATTATCGTTTATCGGTAAATTTAGAACTTCCATTAGTATTGTTTTCTTGTAGGGAAAGATTTATGAAGATTTTTATAAAGTGCCCAGCTCAAATTTAACTGAGTGAAAATTAGGGGTTCCTCAATGGACTGTTTTATTTTTGGTTGTTACACCTTTTTTGTGTTATATTACCTCGGTTGACTATGTACAAATGTATAATAAATATATGGATATTGGTTATTATGATTATTGTGAACTAGCTTCCGCCCGCGACTTCGTCTGCGTGGACCCGGGATAAAATCTTATATTTTTAATCCAGGCTGTAAACTATCTTCGTGCAAAATTTCATACAAATCGGTTCAGCCGTTTAAGCGTGATTAAGTAACAAACATCTAAACAACTTTCGCATATATAATACTAGCTTCTGCCCGCGACTTCGTCTGCATGGGCCCGGGATAAAAACTATCCTATATTTTAATCCAGGCTATAAACTATCTTCGTGCAAAATTTCATCCAAACCGGTTAAGCCGTTTAGGCGTGATTGAGTAACAAACATCCAAACATCTAAACATCCAAACTTTCGCATTTATAATATTAGTAGGATTACTAGGATAATGGTAAGTAGGTACAGTCAAGTCTAAAAATAATAAACATGCATACATTTGGGAACTTAAGTCCGGGGAATAAGATTTAAAATCATATAAATATTTATATAATAACCTTGACAGTACTAAGTGACCTTTAAAATTACCTATGCAGTCCTATTGTATTTTGGTAAACATTTTCGTGCAGATTAAATTATAGATTCGTTTAATTTGGCATCTATTCATCCTTCTAATGAAGCCACTATATGAATAGTTTTCGTGGCAAATAAAGCTGACTGGTTAAACGGGTAAATCAACTTTTTCGATCAGTAAGTAATTGCCATTGTTATTTATCCTGGGTCACGTCTTAAAACTGCACTTTTATAAGTTTAATTTAAATTCGCCAAAGCTCATTATCCACCTCGTCTTCATGTCATCTTGCAAGCATGTTGAAAGTCCACGTTATATTTTTTAAGGAGCTCCGTCATAAGTTTTACCTTGTGGCTAACGGGACACAGCAACACTATGAAATATATGATTGGCCCAAAGACACAAGTAAAGATTTAATCACAAACCCAGTCGAGGCCACATACAAACCTATTATAGGATAGTTGTGTTGTAGGAAATATGCGAGCAAGAGCAGGAACAGCTGGGCTGTTATTCGCTAAGCGCTAATACGGCTCACCCCGCCCCTCAACCGTCACGAAACTAGACCTCTACCTACGCTTAGTTATTTCGTATTGCGGTGTCAAAATGTATTTGTGGGTGAGCTTAAAACAAGTTAGAGAATCGGGGGGCAGGGCTGTTATTCACCTCGCCGGTCACGCATCACGAAACTAGACCTCTACCTACGCTTGGTTACTACGCATCGCGGTGTCAGGATATATTCGTGGGTGAGCGTTGAGGTGAACTTAAAACAAGTTACGGAATAGGGGGGCTGTAGTGTTTCCGGTGCCTGAGTTATGCCCTTATTTTGTACGGAACCAGCGATTTATGACGCCAGCACCATTACCAGGCCTGTAAACAACTCGGATTCTTGTTCTTTGAGAGGGACAAAAACTGTGTTGTTAAAAGGACGCTGGATTGGATAGAGATAGCCGTTTTGTCGTATACTCCGCGTCGGAAGCTTAAAGATGCCTATTAGGAGATTTCTAAGAAATGTATTTATTTGTTATTTTATATGAACTTTATTGCTATTTTTGATAGTGAAGTTTTAGCTATACATGTAACTTATCGTTTTTTCATTCTAAAGAATGTCTAAATTCTGTATTAGAAATTAGTACTTATAAGATAGTAACCGAGTAAATTAGTAATAAGAAAAAAAATCATACTTTAATTGACGTACTCAATAGGTAAAAACTAATTTAGATACGCTCCGATATCACGTTATAATTAATTTAACTCGAATAAAGTCTTTATCGAACTAGTTAGTGCCTACGCCAAATCTTGGGATAAGGTGCCAAGCGGATCCCGAGTTGCTTTCGGATACAATCCGCTAGAATAACATGAAGCCTGCTCTATACAGTGGGCCATCACGACCAGGACGCAACTATGCGTTAGACGGAGAAAGACATCGCCGCGCCATAAGTCATCTGACACCACTACCCTCTCCACACGCTGGCCCATCCTAGTGGGCCATTAGGATGGGCCATCATGTAGAGGAGCCGTGAGAATAACGAATAACGAAATCGTCGAACGGTTTCAGAATCATCTTCCATTTTAAACTTATGACCAGGCTTATCCCACTGTCAATTTGACGCGAAACGACGTTTGTCTATGGCAACCTCCTGTGGAGGTCTAGTTAGGGCTGTACAGCGTATCGCACACAATGACGTTTCATATATACGTTCCGTTTTACGTAGTAACAACATAATTTCATTAATCATGTTAAATATTTATTATAATTACCAATTTTTTGTATGAATATGATTTGAAATTAAATATATAGTGTCACGTATTTTCTGATGCACTTAATATTGTGAAGAATGACGATACCTAGAGGTTGATATATTTGTTTTCTTTTGCTTTTGTTTTGTTTTTTCTATTTCCTTGTTATTGTGTTCTTATATTTGTTGACATTGTGCTAATATTATATCTTGATTTTTCTCTGTTTTTGACGACCGTGATAAAATTCTTATTTTTTTGACATGTATGCAAATCTGTAATGTAATTTTTTATCATGAAATAAATAATCTAATCGAAAACCGTACGTAATACAAATTTCAATTTTACCACATGTTGCTAACATGACGAAAGAAGTAACCCCATTGCAAAATATGAAATGTTTTGTAAAAAAAATCCTGTATTCAATTTTTTTTAATAACCTAATCCTGACTTCCCGGCCATTGTATACTATAACACATTCAGGGCCAAGAATCGCTACGCGCTACGCTCGTAGCCGATCCCGTGGTTTTCCTCGTATGTAGCGGAAAGCGACTACGGCGGTCTGACGCATATGTCCCCTGAATGGGTTAACAAACATAGGAATTAAAATAGTTATCTTTTTGGATGTTCAGTTATGTGGTATAAAACGGAGTAATAAAGACGTGTTGCGATATATTGGCAACTTTGGCTGCTACTAACTATATGATGCTGACTGTAAGTTAACAACCCTATCTCACTCTATGATTGTCTAGTGCAAAAAAATGACAGCTAAAGGCAGTGGACCTTCTCTGTATCTTTAGGTACTAATACATTTTCTGTGTTATGACTTACACAATACTAGCTTCCGCCCGCGACTTCGTCTGCGTGGACCCGGGATAAAACTATCCTATATTTTAATCCAGGCTATAAAGATTGAGCTGTTCAAGCGTGAATGTGTGCCAACAACGATACTTTCGCATTTATTCAAATTTAAACATTTATTAAACAAAATGAACAGAACAAATGAAGATACAATAACACACTAAGTTTGGCACGACATGGACCCAGCTCAGCATGTAGCTAGCCTTGCAGCCAGCGCTGGTCCTCCGCAGGGTCCATTCGGTGAAGG
Organism: Epinotia bilunana; assembly: GCA_947049275.1. NCBI lineage: Eukaryota > Metazoa > Arthropoda > Insecta > Lepidoptera > Tortricidae > Epinotia > Epinotia bilunana. Next base: position 2,694,701 of record OX346270.1, on the reverse strand, counting down.
CACGGTAGCCAGCAACGACACATGCACTAAATGAAATAAGATATCAGGGGCCGTAGACAAGGTTACAATCGACAAGCGCTAACGCCAATAGAAAATTAATAAAATGTAGGGGAATGACAGATGCCGCCGAAACACTTTTCGTTAACATCTGTCATTCCCATACATTTTATTAGTTTTCTATTGGCGTTAGCGCTTGACTATTGTAACCTTGTCTAGGCCCCCAGTAATATATACATATCTAAACACAGAAGATAATCAAAAAAGAACTGCTATTTGACTAACATACAAACTAAAACACACAAAAAGAAATAATATTATCTATATCAAGGAAAATAAATTAAATTATACACACCCAGCAGCTTGTTGGCCTGCGATAAGTTGCATGCGGATAAACCGCTGCGTGTGAACATCTCTTCTATTAATTCGTTAATCTACAGTTTTCACCAAGATAGCGTTATCTGTAGGAGATTTATAGCCGGTTTATCTCTGTTTGATGCCACCCATGGCGGGTTTATGGGCATTAAATGAGTACTGAAGGTTACCTAAATTTGGCTTCCCAACCCCTGTTTTAATCAGTTCATCGTAATTTTATTAAAAGTTTGATATTATTAACTGGGTACCCATGAAAGACACGAAGCAACTATTACGAGCACTTCGTCAGTAAAATCCATGCTTATACTTAATAATGTTAAATTATACATTGTATACAATTGGTGTATCTAGAAAACTGGACCGAAAGAAGTTATAGGGGGGTCGAAAATGGCCTGAGCTGCTTCGAGAAAAGGATGGTACGGCCGTGCCGCTGTTTTGCTCGATTTAGCGGGGGCACTGCCTGCCGTCCAGATGAAACCGATATCTTTCTGTCGCGTTGCGACACGACACGTCAGACAAGTGTGTATCCGACTTTACCGACCTACCAAGTGATACCAACCCCCATTCACTCGTCATATGTTTCAATTTATTTTGGACATTGACGCAACTCCCATTTGCTCGGCCATATGTCGGCACGCGCGCACGATATTTCACCTCTCCCTCTATGATCCGCCAGAGCTGACCCTATAATTAGGGCAACATTGTCCAGAACAATTTATTACCTCCGAAACGCACCTGGGGCCTATTTGATTAAGTGAAGCAATGTAATTAGTGATGATTAGGTTAATTTGCGTACATGGGTGTCGATGAGTTTGATTAGGAGTTATAGACGATGGTCTGCCATTGACTTCGGACGTGGCGCACGGATAGGTACTGTCAAAGTTCACATGTCAAAGTCTGCCTTAAGATTGAGTCGTAGAGAATGCTTCATAGCATTAAGTTCGCCGTTTGTACTATAACTTCTTCTTTTGTGCAATAAAGATTAAATAACTAAATAATGAAAGTCTTTATTTATTTATTTATTTATTTAATCTTTATTGCACAAAAGAATATCTTATAGCACAAAAGGCGGACTTAATGCTATAAAGCATTCTCTACCAGTCAACCTTAAGGCAAAGCAGATAAAATGTGGGCAGTGCAACTTAATTTAAAACAAAAACTCTATAACATGTCTAAAGATGCGATGAATAATAATATAGTAGAATACGATACAATACAATATAATATGATATAACAATATATACCTATTAATACATACATACACATACATATGAATATAGATGAAACTTACAAAACTGATAGATTATTTTTTAGTTCTGCCAGCAAAGACATTTTGTAAGGACTTTTTGAAGACAAGCCTGTTTGGAGATTGCCGAATTTTGACAGGTAGATGGTTACATAGGCGAGCTACTTGGACGGAGAAGGAATTGGACATAAAACCAGTACGGTGAGGCGGAATAGATAAGGAAAGGTTGCCAGAGGAGCGAAGTTGACGGACTCGAGAGACACAGTAATACTGAAAAAGAGTTTTGAGGTATTCGGGAGAATTTGGATCGTTTAGAATGGAGAAGAGAGTGCAGAGCAAACGTATTTTGCGGCGTAGGCGGATTGGCAGCCAGCCCAATTGGGAGCGGAAGGAAGAGACATGATCGTATTTACGAAGGCAGAAAATGAACCGAATACAATTATTTAGAAGACGATCTAACTTGTCAAGAAGTTCTCCATTCAAGTCAGGATAACACACATCACCATAGTCGATTATGGGCAATATCAATGTCTGCACTAATAAAATCTTGGTTTTGATGGGTAAGAAATGCTTTAGCCTATTAAGTGCATGAAGCGAACCTACAACTTTCCGACTAACCTCAGAGATCTGTGGCCTCCAACTGAGAGTGTTGTCGAGATAAACACCTAGGTCTTTGACAGTTTTACTGTACGGGATAGGAGTACCATTAAACTCAACTGCAGCAATAGAATTAAAATTAAGTTTTGCAAGCTGCTGCGGGCTACCAATGACGATAGCTTGACACTTGGACGGATTAACAAATAAGCCAAACTTCTCTGACCACCGCTGGATGTGTAAGAGATCCAGATTCAGGTTGTTAATGGTAACACTAAGGTCACTCACGTTACAGTGATCGTAAAGTTGTAGGTCGTCGGCGTACAGATAGGGGTAAGAACAGCGAAGCTCCGGGGTTATGAAGTTAATGAAGATGGAAAATAAGAGTGGAGAAAGAATGCCTCCCTGAGGGACGCCAGTTGCTAGGTCACACCATCGGGTAAGGCTTGGTCGACACGGACCGCTTGCTGGCGCTCTCGAAGGTAAGCAGAAAACCACCTAAGGGCAACAGACGACACATTTAAATGTTCAAGCAGAGCAAGAAGAATCTCATGGTCAACAGTGTTAAATGCGTTGGAAAAATCAATAAGAATAAGAACCGTGACCAATTGATTCTCCATGCCACGTCTGATGTCTTCCGTGACCTTCAGCAGAGCAGTTCTGGTGCTATGACAAGGACGAAAGCCAGACTGATAGGGGCTCAGAAGATTATGTGAGAAAATGAAACGAGATAGCTGTTTATGAGTCACCGCTTCAGCAACTTTCGATAAAAAGGGGAGTATTGAAATAGGTCGGAAGTTGCTAAGCACAGTGGGTTTGCTAGTTTTTGGAAGAGGAATAAGAAATGCCTTGCGCCATATGGAAGGGAATTCGCCATTGAAAAACGACGCGTTGATGATATCAGTCAATACAGGGAGCACACAGTCTAGAACCGACACTATCATATACCGACTGATATCATTACAACCGATGGCTTTGGATTTGATAGCTTTAATAACAGCCTTGACATCTGCTTGAGAAATGAGAGAAAAGGAGAAAGGGTCCATGATAGAGAGGGGTAGGGAAAAGATCTCATTAAGATCGCAGCGGGCAGAGGAGAAATGAGAGTTAAGGTCCTGAAGAGAAAAGGAAGTGCCATCAAATGGACTGGAAGGTTTCCCGAGGCCAAGTGATTTGAGAAACTTCCAGACGTCAGCCATGGAAGATGAAGACACATTTTGGTGAATAAACCGTCGCTTCGCTGTACGTATCATCTGATTACAACGGTTGCGAGCCCTCTTGAAAAGTCTCCAGTTCTCGTCGCTGCGGTCACGCTTAAAGAGTTTGACCGCACGGTTCTTCCTTCGCATGGCCATGCGAACGCCCTCAGTAATCCAAGGTGCAGGGGGCCGCTTGACTTTAACTTTGTGTAAGGGAGCATATGACATATTCTGAACATTTAATTTTGAAGGACCATTACCAGTTAAGCTACTCGTCATCCTCTTTTTTCCGGATTGTACCGGGGTCCGCTGTGTCACCTAAACCCAAGATTTGGCGTAGGCACTAGTTTTAGGAAAGCGACTGCAATCGGACCTTCGAAGCCAAAAGGAAAACTAGACTGGTGAGAATTATACATTTTAAAGTTAGTTCTAAGTCTATTTGAAAAGCCCAGTGGCACGAGCCGGTTTCGAACCCACGACCTCAGCTACAGGGGTCCCCAAACAACCAACCAACTAGGCTATTAAAGGCCGTCAAAATTCAGACTGGCCCGGATTCGAATCCCGCGGGGTAAATGTGTCACTGTTAACGTCTAAAACACGGCATACTAACATTAACTGCAATCAAGGCATATCAACTGTCATTTTTAAATGTTAAAATGACAGTTGAAAAAGGCATGTGATTGGGATCGGTATGCGGTATTTTGTACTTTAATCGAGACTACTAAGAGTTTTTAATACCAGTCGGTGAAAACAACCGCCCTGCCCCCATGACAGTAAGCGGTCCTCGTAGCCCACGGCCGCTTCCAACTCCAGAGGTGGCACATATACTGGTTTAATTTTATCGTAAGTATACCGTATATCGTAACATGCTTATGCCACATACATCACATAGGTACACATACTATGTTCAACAGCTAGGTATAAACAGTATGTAGTGTATTTATGCATCTTGAAACGTTGTAAAGTTATTTGCGCCTCAAAGTTCTCATTGTTCGGCTTGCAGGCTGAGTAACGCTCAAAGCTCGCTCGGCAACTCAGGTGAGCTTATACTGCTAAAAGCTGTAGCGGAGAAATACTTTTTATACATTATGTCTGTTTTAGATCTGCGCGATCCGTGAATTGGCGGGAAATGGCGCAAGACAAGTGGCGCCAACAACTCAAGGGTCAGAGGCCAAGTCTCGCTTTGGTAAGCCGTTTTAGTTTGTTATTAATTATGTATTTAATCCGTATTGCACAAAATAATAACTAAAAGGGCTATGGAGAGGGCTATGTTGGGAGTTTCTCTGCGTGATCGTATCAGAAATGAGGCTATCCGCAGCAGAACCAAGGTAACCGATTTAGCCCTCCGAATCGCTAAACTTAAGTGGCAGTGGGCGGGGCACATAGCGCGTAGAACCGATGGCCGTTGGGGCGGAAAGGTTCTCGAGTGGCGACCACGAACCGGAAGGCGCGGCGTGGGTAGGCCCCCCGAAAGGTGGACTGATGACCTGGTAAAGGTTGCTGGAGTCTGGTAAAGGTGGCGCAGGACCGGTCACTTTGGCACTCTTTGGGGGAGGCCTATGTCCAGCAGTGGACGTCTTTCGGCTGATATGACGAATACCATGTATGCAATCAGTGTAGACGTTAAATGTATTTTCTTTTCTTTCTTTCTTTTATTCTGTAGGTAAGTACCAATCAACCTTAAGGCAAAGCTGAAAAAGTATGAATCTTTTTATTGTATACTTTTTTTAGAAGCCCTTAGTTAACTTGACCTTTTTGTTTGACAAATCTTGCAAGCTAAATTTGACCCACTTCCCGGTCACCGATTGAGCTGAAATTTTGCGTAGCTTGGATGACAATTCAATATTATGGTACCATCGAGCTGATCCGATGATGACACAGAAGGTGACCATAAGAATTCAGTATTTAATCGACGTAACCCCGTTGAGTTTGGGCTCGTTAGAATCATGTGAATGAAGTTGATGACGGTTCTATCGACAACACAGCTAACTGACCATCTGTGCACTTTATGTGTATTATAATAAGTTTCTATATAAATACAGGATGGTCCGTTAACTGTGTTGGCGTTTGTATACAGAAAAGTACAGTCGGCAATGAAAGGTTGTACCAAAATAGTTATTTACGATACAAGTGCCAAACGTGCAACGAGTGGTGATAAATTAAAACACGACCGAAGGGAGTGTTTGAAATCGACACGAGTTGCGAATTACCTATTCGCACGTGTATCGTACAACGTTTTACTGTACATATGGCTCTTTAAAGTTTCGACATATGCACGAAAAGTGCTCTTTTCCGCACTAGTGCGGGAAAGTAGCACTAATATGTACTGTAAATGAAATTTTTGAGAGAAACTTGTACAGTCTTGTTCAGTATTCCGGATATGTAAGTTCAGTGCGAGCAGAATCGTTTGGACTATTCACCGAGACCTGGACTGTGGACATTCTCAATTTTCTGTCAATATTACGCTTAGAGAATCGAGATATTTTCACCATCGCTTATGAGCCTTCCGCTGCGCCTATGCCTCCGCTCCCACACCGCTTATCCCTGCCCTCACCGCTACTGTACTGCAAGAGCCAGCTTTGTTCCAAAGGGCTGCGCGCCCTTTGCCGTCATTGTTCTTTTAGCCTATCACTAGGATTAGTGGTGTGGCCCAAACGGTAGGTAATGAATCGAAAACGACCGTTTGATAGATGCTCGTTGACGCTACGGTATCGCGTGTCGTGTGAAATGGACAATTGGACATGTAGAGGTTTCTTTGGCTGACTGGTGCAAAAGAAGATTAATATAACAAGATTTTGTAAACCCTTTTTAAGTGAAGGCTACAAAATTGAGTAATTGAAGGGTCTTCTATGATCTACCTAACTAATAATAAAGTACTTACATGTGATGTATGGTTTAATAACAATATTGTATGCCCGTAAAGGCTACCTTTACCCTGCTTATAGATGAATTATCGAGAACATGGAATTGCATTTGTAGTGGTTGTACCGTTTGCAACAAAAGGAGAATAATTTTCACTTAATTTAATAAAATTACATACCCTTAAGAAATTGAATAAGTAGTAGTCCTCTGTCTTTTGCTTTTACTCGCTATCGTGTTCTTCATCTGAGCTGTCACAAGTATTGATAATAAGATTGTTTGAAATTCGATCCATTATCCCTTCCTGACATCGATATTTATTTTCTTCACTTCTTTCTTTCTACTGCTGATGACGGACAAGTACGTAACTTTTTATTTCTCGGGGAGGTGAATTTCTTTGTTGATGCGAATTTCTCACTATTGCTCTCGGACACAATGTTATAAACAGTAGAGAGACAAACACCTGTAGCTTTTTCGACTAACTGGGCAGCCGTGTAGGGGGAATTTAATTTTTTCTTCAGTTCAAGTTCAAAATATTTATAACAGTTAAAAATAATTTGCTTACTTTGACTCTCAATTGGACCAAAATTACTCACTGCCATATTTTATGAAAATTATGTAACTCACACTTAGTCGTACGGGCTGACACAAAAATATTCTGATAATTGTGAGAATACAATAAAATCAGACGTAAAAATATATGCACAACGTAAATAATATTCACAATTTGACACTGACATTATTTTGGTATTTACATATAACAAACCTCTTTTTATGCTGATAGTACGAGAAAATAGAAAATTCAAATATAGAATGCCTGTAAACATACAATACTACTACATATGCAATTCCATGCTCTCGTTAATTTATCTATACCATCAGTGAACAATAAAATATTCTATTCTATTCCTGATTTTTCTTTCCACAGAAACAAGTATACAGTTATCTCACTATAGTTATTAAACGTAAATTCACAGAAATAATAAAATATCAGCGAAAATTAGGTAAAAAACACTATTCTCTTATTTCATTTCTAAAATAAGTATAATGTACGTGGACCCAATACTAAGACTGTGAAAAGAATAGAATAGAATAACATTTATTGATGACAACAACACGCACAGAAAACAACATTGCCACGAAACGTCACTCTCCTTTTAACTTTTTTATTTGCACTCGATATCTTTGCATAGCCAATTTAGCATATACATATATTGTCAGGTATTTATTAAAACATGCTGAATTTGCCTCAAGGTAGCCCAAGGTATAAAATATATATACCTTGGGCTACTTTGAGCATAAAATACCTAATGTCAAAATTAGCTTCGGTCCGGTTTGCCCGCGGAAACCATGCATTTTCCAACAACCAACCATTCCAAGGTACTTGTTAATTAAAAATGTAGATACTTAGAAATCCGACATTTTACATACCTAGTTTCATACTTGTGGACCGTGTGACTAAAGTTTACTTTTCTACACTCCATTTTGGTGCTCATCAATAAAGACTTACGTACTAGAATGGCGCAAACTTCATTTGTATTTATAATGTCCAGAAGGTTTTAAGCCATTATGCATTTTAGAGGTTTTTTTATAAAGGAAGTATGTTGGTTGGCAAATTATAGTACTTACGATCTTTCATTGTCGTGCAAAATTAGTGGTAATGGAACTTTAGTACCTACAAACATTGCCGTCGAAGAAAAAGCGATGAAAATTTAAACGACCGTTAAAGATGCCAGAAACTTTTTAAAGGTAGGCAACTAAAGCACTCTACTCAAGGAACACATTTAATACCTAGCTTATATTGTAACACAATGTGGTTTAAACAATTATATGTTCACCTGGAAATATATTAGTTTCCTACTGACAGTCAATGACATTGTGTTGTGTTGTAATTTGTTTAAATAGGTGAGCGGCCACTCGTAAAAGTGGTGATTATGATAGATCAATACAAAACATATATATTATGTTGTTATACAATGTAATACTCACACCGTTTGTTACCAATAAACCAATTTTCATTTTCATTTTCATTTTTCAAAACTAGGCATCGGAGTCTAGAATATGTATTTCCACAGGTCATATTGAAAAACTATTTATAGCAGCCGAGATAGTTATACGTAAACAAAACTTAAATATCTCGGCTGCGATATTGTTAAACGCGTTTAATCTATACTTCCATACTATCCTACTTAATATTATAAATGCGAAAGTGTGTCTGTCTGTCTGTCTGTCTGTCTGTCTGTCTGTTACCTCTTCACGCTTAAACCGCTGAACCGATTGAGATGAAATTTGGCATGGAGTTTGAATCCCGGAGAAGGACATAGGATAGATTTTTTCCCGGAAATCATCCCCTGATGGGGTGAAATGGTCGATGAAAGTTTGTATCGAGCTACGATATAAACGAGTTCCACGCGGACGGAGTCGCGGGCAGAAGCTAGTTTTATATATCACGTGGATGACGATTTATGCGTGTCAAGAGGGAATAGGAAAGGAATAGGTACTACGTAGTACGTACTCATCCATACAAAAAAGAAAATGTTATTTTAGTACGTCATTGACACATTGAAAGACTAGGTTTATAAATAGGTTTCCTTTTTCGAAATTTGCAATAAATTCCAACGTAAGGGCACCTCGAACTTTTTTACTTTTTTATTTTCTAAAAGTGAAACCTATAAACTAACAATTTTTCTTACAAGGTTAGCCAATGCCCATTATGAACATTCATTCTTGCCCTAAACTACGGGTAGCCTAATAGCGAGTGGTACCTACAAGCAAACTGAGCATAAACGCTGAAAACCGAGGTCAGTGGCGTGCCAAGGGAGAGGCTGTAGTCTACGAGAAATGCGACTGGTATTTCGACAGTTCCAATATGACGTAAATAGTGATGTGGCTAGAGTAAATCGATTGTCATAATATCCGATTACGATTGATGGTGGGTTATAAAAGGAATCGATTGATTACTGTGTAATAATTATTTTTAGGAAATTAAATAGAGAGCCTATACACAGTCGTGACAGTAATTAAATAATACATTGTTATTTTCCTATATTCACAATTATTCTAAATTGACAGACTCCAATCAATTGAAGCAGTGTAACACTATTTATTTTTTAGAGTCGTAGGACTTAATTGTTCGCATACCGAGTTTTCAATGTTAATTTATGCACAAATAAGCCTTAAATAGTACATTGTGATACAAGTGAGGTATAGCTCACGCGTTTCAAACGACGTTTTTCAACACATTTTGCGAGGAAAAATCCTTTTCATAAGATGAGTTTGATAGGCCTGCCAAGTTATTTTCCTTACTTATTGATGTCAACAGGTTTTTACTCACATGTTGAATACATCGTCAAGAATTTCTAGTGGCGTCCATTCTTTTTATCACTTTTCTAGCCAACACGAATCAACATTTTTGTTGATAACCAAACACGCATTAACAATGTTTACAAATATCTGTGAAATAACCTATAATGGCGCGCATCAATTTTTTTGTGAAGTTTGCGCAGTGCGCGCGCATTAGATGATTTCATCTAATGCGCGCGCACTGCGCTCCGCAACCCTAAACAGCCAATACAAAATAAAATAAATAATTTAGTTTTAAAATGTTATCTTTATTAATTCATGTAAAATGTTATCAAAAGTGAATAGTTTTACTAAATTTACCGTTTCTATATCATATCCAAAAAGAAATAGTCAATTAACTAACAAAAAGGATTTAATTTGTTTAGTCAAGAATCCATTTGCCGAAAATTAAAAAAAAGCTGTACATTCTGTAGAACCCGGTTAGTTTAAGAAAGCACCGTGTGCATGCATACATCTTGCTGCAAGGTGGCAACGTGTCTTAATCGGGATATAACCATAACACACAAGTATCGTAATGTTATTAAACACGCGTGTTTAATATCCAGGATTATGAGCCTAAAAGCGACACAATAAGAGGTACGTTAAGAGCAATTGTGTTGAAAAAAATATTACAAAAATTTTATAAGTGCTTAAAAGAGCGTGCATGGAGATTGACCTTAGTTTCGTAACTCGTAAGCTATTGAGACTTTTATTATTATTTCGATGAGCAGTGCCAATTTACGTTATATGGGTGTCGCGATGTGTCAAAAGACCAGTCCCAAACTCGAAGACTATAGTCCAGCAGTGGACAGCCAGCCAGCCAGTCCAGCTGCAATGATAATGATGATAATGGTGTGCCGGCCTTCGGGAGGGGTGCATGAAGCTGAAGTAGGTAATGAAGTACCGTCAAAGTATACATAGTTGAGAACGTTTAACTTGGCCGACTTTTTATAAAACTGTCAACGGAATTGGAATCTTCTACCTTTAACAGTAAAGTTGCTTTTTGAGTGACTTTGATTCAATTCGGCCGACTCAAATAACTTAGCCACATAGCCAAAACGTGTGGTGCGAACGAGGCGAGGTGCGGTGAGAAAAAGAGCTCCGGCGGCCATTCATTTAATATGGCGCGCAGAGCTCTTTTTACGTGTGTCGACCTATATGGACAACTGCGGGTAGCCCGCCAAAACGTACAAAGAAGGCCTTTGGACAATTTAATACAGTGCAAGGGTGCATTTATTTTTACACTTTGTTGCAATGAAATAAATAAGGTGTACATATTTGTCTCTACCGTCGATTTTATCGAATTGATTTAAAACGGGGAAAATGGTAATCGCTTCCCAGAAAATGTATGACTGCACCAAAAAATACTAATAACTTGCACATCAAAACCGAATTTTTATGAACGATTATTTATAGTATGTAAATTTTGTGATGTGCCTTTAAATACTAGCCTTTTGAAACTAACTCTCCGTGTGTTTTAAAAAAACCTTGACAAAAAGAAAAAAAAATAAGTTAAAAATATGCGAACCAAAAGTAGTAACATTCAGTCAACTCACGGCCATTCCCAATAATCAATCCACGGATAGTTTTCCTTGCCAGGAGTTACATTTTGACACATTTTCTACGAGTAATAATCTGTCAAAATGCAACTACTGGTAAGGAAAACTATCCGTGGATTGATTATTGGGAATGGCCGTAAGTAAACAATTACATAGTTACTATTGTTAATGTAGCTAGACTATAGGTCACTTCGTACTTACTGATAATATATCTAATATTTCTATTATAGTCTGCCCGATGCCATTACAATAAATTTAAACACCATGACCTTCTTGGAAGAGTGACGCATTTCAATTCTTGTAGCAACTTGGCTGTAGGATTCCAGGTAGACTAATAGGTGTTAAAATATTGTACTCATGCATTATACAAAAGTACCTATCAATCATTGTATCTACCGATAGGGTAAACACAACGAGTAGCGGTCAGTTTAGGCGGCGATAAACCCATGTCAAAGAAATTATTTTTCTCAATCAATATTGACATTGTGATAACAGGCTGCGAAGTATCATGTTGCGGGCGCGGTGAGACAAGACATCCATAATGGAATTTCATACACAATTGAAGATCTTGGCAAAACGACCTTCTTTTGTTTCAATATCAGTTCGTGACATTACCTGGTTGTCAGGCCCATTTAAAAATGTAAGTATTGTTTTTTTTTATAATTTTAAGTCGAGTTATAGAAGCTTGTAAGAGTTGGTAGGTATCGTAAATCTGGCAATAGTTTATATATAATATTTTAAAAACATTGTATTTTAATTTACGATCTTTTTAATAAAAAAATACATACACGCGCTGAATACTTATTCACGAAAAAAAAATAGAATAATGTACACAAATTATGTACCTAACTGTTTAACTTGATAATGTTTATTTATCGCTATCTAAAGGTAATCAAGGCTAAGTAAATGGAAATATCTTTTGAAACACTTACAAACAAACTTCAAAGTAAAATAAAACAGCTCGCCCAAATTAAGTTGTTGTTAAGTCCCGAGTCGTTTTTAAATTACGCAATTTTTCGCTGAACTTGCCATGCCAACCAGCGGAGTAGAGTAACCCATTTTTTTAAAACACAGCCCGGAATGTTGCCAAAACAAAACACGCATAAAACTTTTTCAGCAGTTTAGCGAACGGCCTCTGCCCTATAATATTCATGGCCGACGGAGTTTTTGCACCTTTTCCTTTACTTTACCCACATAACGTATACGAATTGCCTTTTTCCCTTTTTCTCGGCTTAGCGTTGTAATATTATCGTTCCGACTTAAAATATGCTGGACCCAAATTTGGCGTAAATATTCTTGATGCCAAATTCCTAACCGCTTCTCCGGAAACGATTTCTCAGCATTTTCGTTACTAACGAAAAAATATCTTACTTTCTTTTTTTAATAAAAAGACTTTAAATAATTCCCGCGGCGAAATACTTAAGAAACATAATAACAGAAACGAGGTCAGACAGGATTTGAATAACATTTGTGTTTCCCGCACATTTTTCTCCAACTTTTTAATAAAAAAAGTACTTATGGGATTTGCAGCTGGCAGAAGTTTAATTATGCTACTTTAAAGTACCCTTTAAGCGTTTTTTAAAACAAAACCACTTCGATTCTTTCAAGTGCAGGGACAAAAACTCGAGAACACGTGGTGGATAAAAACGCGCCAAGTCTCAATTTGTGCAATGATTGTACTTAATGCATGCCATGTGGTCATTCCCGGTCACGCTTGCTCGATTCCGCTAACTTCATTTTTATCTGCCGCCCATCTCTTTCACACTTACGCCTTTTTATCGGAACGCATAGCTCCTCTCGCACTCTACCTTCAGTCTGCGTTCGACCGCGTTAGGGGGTAGTTGTGTTGCGTGTTTCTTTAATTTCGCGTGATCGCTTCCGATAAACATTCGAAATTCAAATACTTTTTTTTTGTTTTCCGCGAAAGTGCAGTGGTTGGGTGCGTAAACCGTTAATGTGTGTGTATGGTGTGGAATATTGTTGAAGTGCATTTTGGAATGTTGCAATTCTCTCAGGTAGCCGTGGAAGTGAGCGGCCTCTGAACGGTTAGTCTTTTTTCTTATCAATCTATTGTTGGTCTGGATTTGACGTGGCCGAACGGTTTTAGATAAAAGATTAATTTGGCTGCGTTATCGGCGTGTAACGGTATTGCTTTTTGGGCAGTAGGTATGACTTTCATGTTTGCATAACATTTCCTTCACTCATGACATGTTTTGTTGTAATATGTAAATCGTGGAGGAAGCATACATATAATTTAGCATCGACACGCACGTTCTCGACAATTAATCCTCGATTACATGCACTTGTGTAAATATTGCTTTACTTTCTGGCGAGTTTTTGTGTCGCTTTTTACACATTTGACATTCACAAAAGCGCCTATTGTTGTTTGTTTCTGAGAAACAATATAATGTTTTCTTTGGAGTATGATATTTCGAGGTAGATATTAGATTGTACGAATACGGTAATTTCTATTTCTCGTCACACACATTCTATTCACCTTATTGTTATTGGTTGTTTATTTCAGAGAACCAAAGTATTGTTTTATTAATAATTTGCATGTAGAAATATATTGGTGTGTCATACTTTTATTGTGCCTCGTACTTATATTTTTTAGTTAAGTGCACTTCCCATACATTACCTTCATACAAACAAACTTATCGTAACTAATATAAAAATCCAATGATAACAGAAAAAATACCTATAACTTCGGACACGATAAAGATGCATTAACATTTGGTATCGCGAATTCCTGAGCTTTACTTACCTACCTTTTCATTTAGAAAGGCGCGGTTGTAAAGTCAGATAACTCGGAAATCTACAAAAAATATTCTGATCATATAAATATTTATTTATTTAAACTTTATTGCACAAAACAAAAAAGTACCTACAAAAGGCGGACTTAATAACTCGAGACATTTCCTACCATTGCAATGCTGCTAGGTGTAGCTGTAGGTATGTTGGTATACAAATACTTTTTTTTTATATACCTACAGCTGCTGTAAAGGTGCCAACCAACTTATGTTACCTACTTATTACTAAACCTGCTTCTAAAATAAATGTTTTGTAAACAAAAGCATACATTTAACAGTCACAATCGCAACCCACCGCCAAAAACAACGCACGTCAAAACAATGCGTCCAAAAATGCGTAAAACAATGAACTTGTCAAACGTAAAGTTACAGTCCGTTGTTCTAAGGGCCGAAAGGTCGGCTTTTGTCAGGATGGCCGACGTCAAAGACATGTTTACACTAGAACCTTATTCGTTTGTAACAAAGGCGAAAACTCTGTACATGTATTTGACGTAAATTGCACAATGGAGTAATGACCTTCGTGATTTTCACGCATGGCGGTAATAGGTGTGTGCATAACGCGGCTTGAAGAAACAATCGCTTTTAACTTTATTAACATACACGTGAACTTGACCAGCTTCATGCCATAAAAAGTTGAGATTATTGTTATTATTTCTTGGACGATTATTTTATACATCGTCGGCTAAAGTCGCAAACCTCAATCTGATCTAAGGCCCAAAAAACTTTATCACCAAAATAGAGGGTTTGGAGCTGCAAGGTTTTCTAGTTTGTAATTTCAATGGCGTTTAAGCATTTAAGAGTTTTGTTATTAGATGCGTTCAGAATGTTGCTATATACATTTGACAAAACATGATTTTCGAAAAAAAATAAGTTAAGAGGTTTGCGATGTGACTTTAGCCGACGACATGATGATTCCTTTCGCATTAATGAGATAATTGCTTTACATTATTATACCTAAGTGCATGAAAAGACGAAGCAACCCGTGTTTTTAAACGACTTCACTCGAAATTAAAGGTATTTTTATAGTAGCTATGTAAGCATTTTTTAGTATTACGCTAAAACACACACTCGTGACAACTAAGTATTTATAGCCAACCTGAGAGAAATTGACGAATGGAACGGCCAAGTCACCGACTGAGGTCTAGGGGATCACAACTTTCTAAGTTTAGTGTTGCATCTTACTTGGGAAAAGCTAGGGAGCTAGGAGAATTGTCAGTTTATTATAATGCTTCTAGATAACTAGTAAAACAACGCTACTAGTAACAACCAAAAAGATACTACTTAATAGTATCTTTTTTATTGTTTTTACATCTCTGTTTAACTAGTTCTCTATGAGTATTATAATACGACCATGTCGCAATCGTATGATGATAATGCCAAAAGCAACCACGAGATACACGAGTAACTAAAACAACCTGCAAGTCCAATTGGTGATACATAAAATATCTATACACAAATTTCGGTAATAGTGGAAAATTGAAAAATTATTCGCCACGAGCGGGATTTGAACCCACAACATAATCCGTCCATCGCTCTGCCAATTGAGCTACCGTGGGTTCGCTCATTTAAGTTAGCGGACGTTTCTGCTTAAACATTTTAATATCTATACACAATATAACCGCAAAATAATTTCAGACTACACAATACATGAGAAGATGATACAGATGGGTCTAAGTAAAGTTATCACGTGAGCTGTACCATTAGAAAACAAAATTATGTAACTTAAGTACCTAACTAGCTAGCTAATCCTACCCATCTATTTTTTGTATGGGAGTCCCTCTGCCAACATACTGTCCTGCAGTTTGGCAGAAGAAAATACTGTAAAACAAGGGTTGTTTAAGTGAATAATTTTTTCTTATTCTTAGATTAAAATAATGCTGTTGTGTGATTAAAAGTAATTGTAAACTTTAATAACTAGCTACAAAAACCGATATGAAGCCAGATTCAATGCGAAATCGATGAGGAATGTGAGAGCAAGATAAATAATTCGAGGAATGAGCTAGTCACCTACATCTTCTGAGAATCACGGTTTTGTCGTTGTATTGAAGATGAATTCAGATACAGTAATAGCTTTGATTTTAATGCCGCTTTCAATATTAAATATATTCCTTGAAGAAAGACAATATGTAGATAAAATTGATTATTTACCCTGGGTTTTGGTCGAGGTAAGGACTGTAAAAACATTGCCGTTATTAAACAATATTTGTTTGCGCTTGAAGTTTCAGAATCATCTCATACTCGTAAAGATTATTTTAGGAAATAATTGAGTCGAATATGGTTTTACGTTACGTTACTTTCGGATGGAGGAAAAAAAAACGTTGTAATATTTCATTCATTATTTTTAAAGATACCAGAAGTAACTAAACATGACATTCTCTCGGGTTCAGTCAAATGTAAAAATGAATACGCTATTAAATAAAGAGTAAGTGTGATACTTCAACTTAATAAATGTCTTGCAAGAATGAATACAAAGAAATAAGTGCCTTTGTGCTACAAATTATTGTCACAACTCACCTTTAGACTTAGGATCGTAATGAGAGTCGGCCGGAAAATAACACGCGTAGGCGTATGTTAGCATAACCGCAAAACCTTTGAGGTTAAGTACCTACAAAGCCAGTAAATCCACTCCAACGTGACACAAAGATGGAAACTTTTAACTAAATCTCAAAATTTTAAGTCTGCAAAGTTTTCCACAGTACGTGGTTTTGCGAAAACTCGCTCAGTAGTTTTGGATTATGATGTAGATTTGAGAGTGGAAAATGCAGCTCAAGAATCGTCTAGGAGGTGGCTTTTGTGAAAACGCTAATTAGGTGGTAGAAGTAAACGAAATTTCACCACAAAGCGTTCCGGCTATTGTTAGATGGTTTTGATGAAGTCTGTATACAAAAATGGAAGGATCGTCTAGGAATTCTTCTACGCAAGTTTCTTCAATCTTCTTACATAACTATAAAATTCGACTCTTAGCTGCAGTGCCAATATCAAATCTACCAGCATATATAACTGGCTTAATCGTGCAGGCATACTAAGACAATCAGATATCAAGAAGTGTGTCAAAATTGACTTGCAAATTTCTCCGTAAACACGATGTGAATCTAAAGCCTTAATCCGTATAACCATAGCTTCGTGAGAAATTTAGATAAACCTCCGGCAACGTAAAGCGTGTAAGGCTTCATTGAAGATGCTCTTATTATGAAACCGGTTTCGGCGGAAGATGCAAAAAACCAAGGCCTCTGAACGTGTTTCAACAGGTTTTTATACCCTAGCTTGTACCTATCTAATTATGATTGAGTTGATTATACCGAGAATTACGTCCATTGTTTTTCCTCTATCCTTGAGGATTAAGTTTCTGGCTCAGCTCAACCATTGTTGTACTCTTTAATTTGGACCACCCTTGCGTAATCCATTCAAAACATATTCATTGATATTATCATTCGTAATGCTATTATAATAATTAGGGTGGTCCTCTTATATTGTTCTAATACGTGAAAAAAGATTTTTTTTTGAGCTACATTTGATGACAGGAAATGAATAATCTTAATAAAACCACTAATTTTCTGTCACTAATTCAAAAAATAATTTTATTGCGCTAATATGCTGAAAACGGACTCTGGCGCTGATTTGGCGACTTTAAATTTGATTTAATATAAGTGTCGAACGTTTAGTGAACGAATTTCGTATTTTCTGGATTGTTTATTCCTTGGTATCAAATGTAGCTCAAAAAAGTAGAAAAATGTTAAAAACAAAAACAAAAACTTAGTACTTATGAAGAAATGCAAGCATTAAAAAGTTTAAAAATTCGGTCGCGACCCCCTAAATCTTATCCAAAAATAAGAATAAAAAACATACGTTAATTTTCACGTATCATAACAATATAAGAGGGTGCCTAAATGTAATAAAATTACGATTTTTAAGGACTAACCTAATAATAATGGATATTTAATCAAAGAATTCATAAAATAACATTCTAAAAGTAAAATCTTAAATGATCTTTGCAACATTAACATTTTGTAAAACACCACCATTCCGTTTTGTCTATTGAATGAAGGAATTGGAATCAAGGTTGTATGTTACAAGGAGCACTGATTTGTTTACTTACGGACCTATTTTATGTCTGCATAAATTGTCTAAGCTTTCGAAGCGGACTCGTACTAGCTGAAATGGAGTTTAGCTTTGTTTCACCTTCGTTTCGCTTTCCTGTTCTTACACTTGTTACTTAGCACTATAAGTACTCTATGTAAGTTAGTTTTAGTCGCGTTTGGTTTTGAAATAAAACGTCGAGTATTTTGGGATGCATCTATGCCATATTTGCTCTGCGTTGCTG
Organism: Epinotia bilunana; assembly: GCA_947049275.1. Classification (NCBI taxonomy): domain Eukaryota; kingdom Metazoa; phylum Arthropoda; class Insecta; order Lepidoptera; family Tortricidae; genus Epinotia; species Epinotia bilunana. The sequence continues at coordinate 2,676,399 of OX346270.1, read as the reverse complement.
ATGCTTTAATAACAACCTTATTTCAATAATGATCACATACATCACGGTGAGCTGTGATTAGCTTTTAAGATGTTGCTTATCTTTTACTTTTGTTTTAGTTGTTGATTTTCCTCCTTCAAGAAATAAACAAACATTGAATTGTACGCTAAAAGCAAATGTTACGGGAGACCGGAGTAAACTATAATTACGTTACAACCATCTTTCTTCCAGGCAGTTCGGCTGAACGGCACAATAATATAATAGAAAAGGAAGATCTTCCTGATATTAAGACAATTAATCTTTCAGACGTAGGAACGCTGAGCATTTGTATTCCAAATATAATGCCGTTATTATTATAACTATTTACTAAAATGAATGATCGATTACACTGGCAATTGTAATATTAATCAATCATTTGAGTCTTAATGGGTAAATGGCAATTGCTACCAATTGAACTTTGATACAGCATTTTCAACTTTCAGAACTTTACATATGGTTTAATTTAATGTAATATTTGTTTGGTTATGTTTTGTTTCATGCAATTGAGGCACGTGTGTTCCGGTTTGTTTTTGGATGTTGGTAGTGATGTAATTGATCCGTTTTAATGTACTAAATTTGGAAGTTACTCATGACGGTCATTTGTTTGGTAATTGTGTATTATTGTTGCGCAAATTTAGTTTATTTTGCGCACATTTAAACTGAAATTATGGCGATTATTATGACTGTTGGCTAGCTTCGGAGTTGGAATTGTGTTTCGCATGTGCTTAAATATTTTTTATTGTTCTATTTAGTAGTAACATTAAAACAATACTAGTGTGTTATCACCGCATAACATGTGACAAGTACGTCATAAGCACGCAAAGTAATTATTCAGACTTCGTGAATTTCACTGTGGTTACAAGTAAAAAAACTAATATAAGATTCAAGTATCTAAATCGATTATATGCTTGCAAATGTAAAATCCAATTACTGTTAACTTCATGAACTCATGATATTGAATATTAACTCCGCCATCTGTGAAGCAAAACATTGCCATGGCACTGAATGCAGTTGACATTCCGTTTTTTTACTGCCCAGACTTGCTGGGCTGCCTAGATAATTAAATTCCATTGAATGCTCGCGACTGGGAAAAAATAAATAACACTTCGCATCCTGGTCTACCTTGCGTTTATTTGTCTTAAATTAGCACTTACATTACTTTACCAACCGTCCGTGAGTCAATCTTTTACTTTTTTTAACTATAATTATGAATAATTATTGGATAGTACGTAAAAAGGCGTCGCGTCCAAATCAGATAACACATAATTATAAAATATGGTAATCATTTAATTTTATTGTAGGCAGACTGTATTTTTTATTTGTAGACAACTATTTCCTAGTTCAATTTGCCCATTTTTCCAGGCAATTGACATTTATGAACCGGTAACCAAACTTGACGTAATTTATTAAGGCTCTTGCAAATTTATTACGCGTGTTAGGTCTGGCAATAAATAAATCTGAGATCGTGCGAAGGTTAGAACGGACCTCTTACCACGATATGCATACGTACAAAGGCACTCAAATAAATACGTATTTGAAGTGAGAACTGTAAATTGGCGTAATAATCGACTTTTCCATTGAGACTATTTTTTTATATTTAAAGACGTGAACATAAGGAAATACTGCGTGTACTTCATAAGTAACTTGTTCGTGATAAAATTATAAATGTGTTAGTAATTAATCATTCAAGAACAGCTTGTTGATTTCGACACATGAGGAACGGATCAATGGGCCAGTAAAGATGGCTTATTGCTCTTCTGGTCCTTTATTGTCATGCAATAGTACATTACTAACCAAGGGCTGTAAAAGAAAGAAAGCCCGAAATCGCAGGTATTTGTGATCCGAGTCGCAGGCGAGGGTTGTAAATATGCGGTAGAGGGCTTTCTTTTTTACTGCCCGTGGTGAGTACACAATTTTACGTCTTCACCTGGCCACAATGTGATTTGTACCGTAAGCGCAGCGTGCGGTAAAACTCACATTATGGCCAGGTGTGACGTAAATATGTTTTACGTCACACACCGGCGCGTACGGTAAAACTCGCATTGTGGCCAGATGAAGCCCCCTCACCTTCGGTTCGGTCCACAAACAACTGCGATCTGGGCCATTCACGAATTCACCGCCCTAGGTACGTAATGTACTATTAAGACACCGTCAATACACTCCTTGCAACGGATATGATTTTAAAATATAGTAAGTAACATTTATTGTTGTTTATCTTTACACAGTGTTAAATAATAAACAATAAGTCTTTCCTAAGCGATTAAAGGCCTATTTCTTTGCATAACTAATCATTATTATCGCGAAGTTGTATTTTAATAGTTATTTTGCACGAGCATGACCCGTAACAAGTTGAGTTAATGACACGAATGACATCATGAATATCATGATAAGGTCTGACATAAGTAGTTATTATGATGTAATAGTAGATGCCAACGATGTGAACATCATAAATAAAAATCTAATTATACTATCCTGATAGGCTTTTGATGTACTTCCTATCTTACTTTGCATCGTAACGTACAGGTACAATTTTGCGAAATAATGTATTGTTATGGCATTGATATTTCGCCCTAGAGGCCTGAATAAGTTATTTTATGTTTTTGACAGAAGAAAGAAAGAGTATAATGCAATTTGTGTTATTTGGGCGATTTAATGAAGTACATTTTTCATTTCCTTGAGTTTATTTAGAACTAGCTTCTGCCAGCGACTCCGTCCGCGTGGAACTCGTTTATATCGTAGCTCCATACAAACTTTCACCCCCCCACTTCATCCACTTGGGGGACGATTTCCGGGATAAAAACTATCCTATGTAAGGACATAGCATAGATGTAAGGCATAGTATAGAGATAGTTTGAGTCCCGGGGAAGGCCCCGGGACTCAAACTATCTCTATACCAAATTTCATCCAAATCAGTCAGCGGTTTAAGCGTGAAGAGATAACAGACAGACAGATAGACAGACAGACAGACATACTTTCGCATTTATAATATTAGTATGGATTTAAATTATTTCGGTAGAGGTAAAAATAGAAGTAAGAAGAAAAAGGAGAAGACCACGAAGAGCTTACATGAAGCAGTTAAAGGAAAATATTGAAGTTGAATCGTATAGAGAGTTGAAGGAAAAGGCAGAGAAGAACAGAATGGAAATTACTCCACCGACAAGAGCCAAGTTCTTAAATATATGATGATGAATATTTCGGTGTAAGTGTATCGCAAAATAAAACCCCAAAAAATATAAGGTCAATTGGCAACACTTTTCTGTATCACAATGATGATTCTGAAACATCCCCTGATTAAGTGAACTTCAAAAAGTTAAAACAAATAATAACCATATTATAATAATAAACGTAGTTTGTATACTTTCGGCTGTATTCATAAACGCTCTACAAGCCTATTTTAACTAAAATGGCGTTAAAATTAGTTTGTCTCTATCTATCACTTTGACATTTGTGCTCGTCAGAAAGGGATAAAGCACATTTTATTTAGCAGAGGCATTTTAAGTTTTATGAATAAGGGGGTTTATGTTTACAACATTTATGTTCATTATATACTGTATATTGTTTTTATTACTTTTTATTGACAAAGACAAAACACAACGATAAAGAACGAGTAACAAATGTAAGATAAAGCTGAGACAACCAATTAAAATTAAAAATGTTTTTCAACTGACAAATTCTTATAAAACGAGTTTTTATAACTCAAGTTTTTATTACTTGTTTTTGGATAAAAACTAGAATTCTTAGCCTTGGAAGAATTGATACAGTGCGTATTAAACCTGTTGTTTATTTGTTGTGTTTCTAAGGCACAAAAGACTTACGGCCGTATTCATAAACGTACTACAAGCCTGTTTTAACTAAAATGACGTTAAAATTCATTTGTCCTTATCTGTCACTTTGACATTTGTGTTCGTAAGAAAGGGACAAAGCACATTTTATTTAGCAGAGGCATTTTAAGTTTTATGAATAAGGGTGTTAGTGACTACTTTAGAACGAGTGTGTAATGTTTCACATATTAACAAATTGCATAAGGGACAAATGGTAATTTTTCAGGAGACAAAAAGCTGTTTTGATTTGAGAAAAAAAATCATAACTTTTTTGTTCCTTTACACAATAATATGCTTGTCAGTGATTTATTTACAGCTTTTTAAGCTCTTTTAGATCATGTAACTGGATTTAGGACACGGTTCTTAATTACAAAACTGTGCGTCCCTTACGACCAAAAAAAAACCGTTTTGGAATACACCTGTCCCTTACTTCACAATGTTTCCTTTTAACCAATATGACAGAAGGTCGTATCGTGCAAAAAATATTTCTAAATGTCAATTTGACGTAAAAATAGCCATGTCTCAGCTATGTAACTAAGTGACTTGCACTGGGGATTTGCTGATATTGCATTGAGGATTACAGGAAGTTTGTATGGATAAGTGAAAATGCGACAAAATGCATCAATGATGGTATATATGCAAAATGCTGTAACGTACATCAAGTGAGCGTTACGACAAAATGCATCAATGATTGTCTATGTGCAAAATGCTGTAACGTACATCAAGTGAGCGTTACGACCAAATGCATCAATGATGGTATATGTGCAAAATGCTGTAACGTACATCAAGTGAGCGTTACGACAAAATACATCAATGATGGTATATGTGCAAAATGCCGTAACGTACATCAAGTGAGCGTTACGACAAAATGCATCAATGATTGTATATGTGCAAAATGCTGTAACGTACATCAAGTGAGCGTTACGACAAAATGCATCAATGATTGTATATGTGCAAAATGCTGTAACATACATCAAGTGAGCGTTACGACAAAATGCATCAATGATTGTATATGTGCAAAATGCTGTAACGTACATCAAGTGAGCGTTACGACAAAATGCATCAATGATTGTCTATGTGCAAAATGTTGTAACGTACATCAAGTGAGCGTTACGACCAAATGCATCAATGATGGTATATGTGCAAAATGCTGTAACGTACATCAAGTGAGCGTTACGACAAAATGCGTCAATGATTGTATATGTGCAAAATGCTGTAACGTACATCAAGTGAGCGTTACGACAAAATGCATCAATGATTGTCTATGTGCAAAATGTTGTAACGTACATCAAGTGAGCGTTACGACCAAATGCATCAATGATGGTATATGTGCAAAATGCTGTAACGTACATCAAGTGAGCGTTACGACAAAATGCATCAATGATGGTATATGTGCAAAATGCTGTAACGTACATCAAGTGAGCGTTACGACAAAATGCATCAATGATTGTATATGTGCAAAATGCTGTAACGTACATCAAGTGAGCGTTACGACAAAATGCATCAATGATGGTATATGTGCAAAATGCTGTAAAGTACATCAAGTGAGCGTTACGACAAAATGCATCAATGATTGTATATGTGCAAAATGCTGTAACGTACATCAAGTGAGCGTTACGACAAAATGCATCAATGATTGTATATGTGCAAAATGCTGTAACATACATCAAGTGAGCGTTACGACAAAATGCATCAATGATTGTATATGTGCAAAATGCTGTAACATACATCAAGTGAGCGTTACGACAAAATGCATCAATGATGGTATATATGCAAAATGCTGTAACGTACATCAAGTGAGCGTTACGACAAAATGCATCAATGATGGTATATGTGCAAAATGCTGTAACGTACATCAAGTGAGCGTTACGACAAAATGCATCAATGATTGTCTATGTGCAAAATGCTGTAACGTACATCAAGTGAGCGTTACGACAAAATGCATCAATGATTGTCTATGTGCAAAATGCTGTAACGTACATCAAGTGAGCGTTACGACAAAATGCATCAATGATGGTATATGTGCAAAATGCTGTAACGTACATAAAGTGAGAGTTACGTCAAAATGTGCCACAGATATTTTTTATTTTAGTGGATACAGCAAAATGTATTGCAAAAACGGGTTCTAATGCAACTTTTTTCATTGTCGTAACGGACACTTTTTTAAAGCTACCAAGGCGTTATTTACACCAATCGATAGAGAAAAAAACTGAATATAACTGCATTCATAACTTATTTTCGCCAATTTGTCCCTTACGCCCTTTGAGCCTACGGTAGTCGATATTTTCGTTTTGCATAACAAGGCATAGCATAATTTCTGCTTGTATAAGTGGACAAATTGCTTAAAAATAAAACTAATTTTTTAAAAATTATATTATCAATTTTAATAATTTCCAATTGTATAAAGAACAAACGCTATAACGGGCACTCTGTCTCATATTTAATGCTCATAATGTATCAAAATTCCGAATTTCACCGAACAATAAAAAGTCCGACTAAATAATAACAAAATATGTAATACCGATTTTCAAAATTCCGAATATCATTACACCGACCAATAATAAATCCGACTTCTTAAACAAAAGTCCGAATCATCACGCTTTGCAAGTTGTACTTATATAATATATTATATAAGTATTAGGTAGTAAAAAATATTGGGTTCTGGCGCTTCGCCGGCCGCTGCTGTAGGGTCGCGGTTTAACTTAAAACTCCTCCTCGCTTCGCTCGTCGTGGTACCTACACCGACCTGCCTAAGACCCTCTCTGAAACTCTTATAATATACAATCTAGAGTAGAGCAGACCATACCACGTGAGTGGGGTGCTCTCATTCGATTTTTGGCAATGTTTTTTTTCTATTTAGGTACTTATTTTTTCAAGGCTGTTGATAGCAATCACTTAGTAAAATGAAGTACACCATCTTCTTTTATTATTATTTCAAATGCTGTTATCAATTTTAATCATTATACTAAATGTATGTTATGCCAAAACAAATTAGTACACATAAACGTTATAGCAAATGTTGTGGTGATAAAGGTGTATATATTATGTTATTTAAAAGTGCCAATCAAAATATGAATTTTGTTATTATGATAATAGTTTGTTATGATTTCCGTACATAGGCTACCAACTTGAAATTTTGCATTATGTTTGTATGGCGACAGAACAGCACCCCTTTAGAACTAATCTCAATGTAGCAAGGTTTAATATTCATGTAAGGTCAACTCGGTCATCCAAATTTGGATCTTAACACTCTGACATAAAGTCTTCGTTTATATGTTAGATGTAACATTAACTCGATTTGCTATAGTCTGTTCATGCGCATGACATCGCAATTATCTCAGGAAGATGACGCAAAAGGAAATTAAACCTGCGCTTTGTCCTTGTTACGTATTAAAATGAAAGTTGTATTGATAATCATTATGTTTATTTTATCTGCTATAAGAGAGAAATAAAAATGCACACACGAAATATTAATTTTACTTAGTTACAATAAAACATCGAAAACTCAATTTTCGAGGTATCACATTTTACCTCGTGCCGTATAAAATTATGTTCAACTATGTAAAAATAACAAGCATCATATTAAGAAGCAAATAGCAAATATAGGATTACAAATACAGATAAACAACGTTTTCGTATTTTTATCAATTATATAAAGGTTTTGACCATTTTCACAACGCTAACAAATGAAAAGCATTTACTCTTTCTTTAAATAAAAGTGGAGTAAATCTAACAATAATCGTCGTCCACTCCAATTATTGGCAAGCTAGTTTTTTCGATTCAATTCAATTCTATATCTACTGCAAAAAGAAACTATAATTACTGGTATTCAGAATACGAAACAATGTGTTTTAGTCTATTGTGATTCTCTTTTGATTGTTTTTTTTTGATAGAATTTCTTAGACGATTTTCCCCTCATTACGAACGGACAATCTAAAGAGCTCAAATCTTTATGACCAATTTGAGAGATCATTGATGCAGTACTAATACATTCTTAACAGTCAATTATAAATCTTATCTACAACAAGATAAAGTCTACTCATATTCTCATAACTCATAAGTATGATTTTGTTTGCGACGGACTAATTGTCAAAGACATTGAAAAATGTATCTAAACACGTTGGTTTTGGGTGTGTTTTTGTTTGGATTTTCTCTTTTACGGACGGCCGGTTATGGTATTTAACCGAAAATGCTTACATTTATAATGGAAGATTAAGTTTCTTTAACTGGAGTGATTGGGTTATAATTGCCGAGTATGTTGCTTTCACATATCGCGTAATTGTATAGTTTTAAATGATCAATGTCGAAAATTATACGGAAATGTGAAGTGGACCTTAACGATGTTAGGTCGTTAAGGTATAGTAAATAGACATTTCAAATAGACTTATAATATAAGAGTGAGAGAAAATAAAAAACCGGCCAAGTGCGAGTGGAACTCGTGCACAAAGGGTTCCCTACCATTATCCGTTGAATGAAAGGTAAATTGTGGTTTACGATTTATGACGTATTAAAAAAACTACTTACTAGATCTCGTTCAAACCAATTTTCGGTGGAGGTTTGCATGGTAATTGTACATCATATATTTTTTTAGTTTTATCATTCTCTTATTTTAGAAGTTACGGGGGGGGGGGGGGGGCACATTTTACCTCTTTAGAAGTGTCTCTGCACAAACTATTCAGTTTAGAAAAAAATATATTAGAAACCTCAATATTATACCACACGTATGGGTTTGAAGAAAAAAAATTTTTGAGTTCAGTTCTAAGTATGGGGAACCCCAAAGTTTATTGTTTATTTATATATTTTTGTGTGAAAATCTTAATGCGGTCCACAGAATACATCTACTTACCAAGTTTCAACAGTATAGTTCTTATAGTTTCGAAAAAAAGTGGCTGTGACATACGGACGGACAGACAGACAGACAGACATGACGAATCCATAAGGGTTCCGTTTTTTGCCATTTGGCTACGGAACCCTAAAAATGTCCCAATGAAGATCTTAATTTTCTTATTTCGTTTACCGATTTATTTCAATACTCAATAGTTTGTTGCACATGATGACATGAATAAAGGTGTTACAATGTGGAGTGACGTAAACATTATGTCCCTGAGAGGGAGCTGCAGCCTGCAGTTATGGGAATGGAGCACTTACATGCTAATACAAAAATCCTTAGTCTAATATTATGGCTACTTATCTATTATTTTAATATTATATAATGACGATGGATAAGTAGTCTATTCTAACTTATCATCAAAATATTCATTTGTTTATCATTTTAGTATAATGTTTAGAGATTCTTCAGAATTAAGAACGTACTTATAATAATTTAGCACCGTAGAACGAGTGACAGATATGAAATCTTTTGACCGTTAGACATTATATTTTCATTTCTAATGTTTTTTTAGGTTGGTAATTAAAATTGAAGGAAAAAAATACAATTGTAATATTTACTGACTTCTATTTATAATAATAATAATGTACCTACCCGATATTTTTTTATGCAACGATTTATTCTGTAGTGAGTTTTATAATAGCTTTTGAATTTGTTGTGTATATTTAATATTGTCATAAATATTTAAAAAGTACGAGACTAAATAAAAATATCAAAAATCATCATATTCTGACTTACCGCTTTTTACCCCTTAATCGGCAATTGCATTTTCCAAACATTTCTAGCATACGATAAATTATCACAAATTATGAGTTATACCACTCTCGTACCTAACGAATAATTAATAGACTTGACATAAAATGGCGCAGATTATTCATGGCATGGCAAGATTGCCTCAGGCTTGTTCCTATGCAAAATAAGCAAAGCCAGTCTTTAACCCAGCCCGAGTCATTTGTAATTATAGTAAATTGCTACCGGCTATGACATTTTATACATAGGTTGAACGCACGTAAAAAGACCTCCGTCGGCCATATGTTTCATATAGCGACCGGAGCTCTTTTTAAGTGCGTTGACTCGTATCACTAGGTATAAACCCGTTTAATTTGCACCTATGGTCAACGTTAAAGGTATTTTTACATTTTTGCACCTCAATACCACAAATTATAAGTGAAAAATGTAAATATACATTGATTAAACGAATTTAGACAGTTTTTCAGTTACGATGATTGTGTGCGAGGTGCAATTCTAAATTGAACAGACTTTGTATGACAATTAGAGTTGAATAATAGCTTTTTTTCAAGAATTAATTAATGTATAATACAAACATGCATTTTTCCCCGATTATTTCGCTGGTTTATTTAAAAAGCCTTAATGCTTCGAAAGTCAAAACCAACATTACCTCTGTTTATCTTCGCCTTTAAGACAAAAAATCTACTTAAATATTTTATGTTGTCAACTTAACTGTACTTTCTAACTAACATGACTAATATTTTATATTCGCTAGAATGCTTGACATTGTGCAGAATAAAAGCAATGAGCGAATATTACTCGAACTTTCGACTTTTTACCACCAAATTATACAGATTTGTTTGCCTACTTACGTGTTTTGTTTAGTTAGATCGACAGAAATATTTTCAAAATATTTACTACTTAATCTTAATAATTATAAAGTTCAATAACTATTCAATGTGTAGAATACTAAATACCTATAGAAAAAATTGATTTCGAAAACGGCTGAAACGTGATGTTTGCGTAAAAAACCAAAATTCTAGTTTTATCATTGTGGAGGAAAGAAATTACACATACCTGCACAATTACCCTACAAGATTTTACCTTCAACTTCTCCCTATTTGACTCCCTCGAGGATGACTTCTGGGATCAAAACAGACATTGGGACTCATACTATCTCCATTCAAATTTCTTCTCCATCAGTTCAGCGTTTTGGATGCCAAAAGGTAAGGGCGTCTGCCCGTTACCTTGAGTATGACTTGATTGTTAAATAAATCCAAGCTCGACAAATTGAAATGACTACTTTTCCATTTTACAATTGGGATCAATAGAATGGCACGAAATTAAAGATGTTTGATAAATTTTCAATTCGATTTTCGAACGAAATAATAAAATGAAAGAGTAAATTGCAATTCTTTTGAAACGCGTGAGCAGTGGTGATCCGATTATACAAATGACAGGCTTTGGGACGAATCGTATCAATTTGTTCAGGCCTTTCTGAGATCCTACTAGTATTCTAAATGCGAAAGTTTGGATATTTGGATGTTTCCCGGGTTCACGCAGACGAAGTCGCTAGCGGAAGCTAATATTCAATATAATAACATAGTATAGGTGAGTGTCCACCAGAGCTGTGCAAGATTTTGGGCGGTGAGCGAGGCAAAAAACCGATCCGAGTAGTTTAGGGTGTTATCACAGGTCAGGCCGGATCGTATAGCCTACTAGCTTCTGCCCGCGACTCCGTCCGCATGGAACTCGTTTATAGGTACCGTAGCTCCCAAACTTTCACCCCCATTTGATACGAAACTGGGTTCCGTAACACAGGGTTTCCTAGCTCGGGACAGCATATTGTATTTCTTTTTTGTCTAATAAACTTTTTTCATTTTCATTTTCATTTCACCTCCTTGGGGTAATGATTTCCGGGATAGAAACTATCATATATCCTTCCCCGGGACTCAATGATCTCTATACATTTTTTTTAAATTTGTTCATCGGTTTAAACGTGAAGAGGTAACATACAGACAGACAGATACACTTTCGCATTTATAATATAAGTATGGATATCCATCCAGTACGTCCAATCTATATATATACCTACAACTGAAAGATTTCTTATATCGGATGAGTAGTTCGTTAGATTACCCATACAAACTTACAAGTTACAATCTCACTGAATGTTTATTGTTATAGTGTAGAAGTATAATTAGGGTATAGCCCGCATTTCGCAATTCGATAGTCACTAACTAGTATAACACGCATATTTTCTCGCATTTTGAGGTTGAAATAATGCATTTAAAGACAATAAATCCCTGGACTTTCGCACCATTTCGTAATAACCAAATCGCTCACTACGAAGGCGCTTAAAGTTTTATGTGCGATCGTAAACTTAACAAATAAAGCATTAGTATTCACTACACGTCTATTTTATAAAAGCCAATTATTGTAATGAAAATGTTAATTAAGTTAACGAACTTGTTATAATGACGTTTGTTGGCAGGAAAAGCCATAAATTTGTGTAGAATAAGATGTTATATAATTTAGATTTTTGTTGTAGTTAATCCAACATGACACAAGAACTGGACAGATAATTAACTAGTTGTGCCCGCGCCTTCGTCTGCGTAGAATGGTTAAACACAGTACCATACAAGCTTTCACCCCCATTCACCTCTCAGGGAATGATTTCCGGTGTAAAAATGATCGTATGTCTTTCCCAGGGACTATTATATGTCCATACCATATCACAATCGGTTCAGCTGTGTGAAAAACAAACTGTCAAATACAACTTCGCATTTATAGTATTACATGTACATAAAAATCATGCGTGAATGAATATCCAAAACCGGTAGGCAGAGCAGAAAATTAAAATTCTGTGCCAATTCGAAATAAAAGTTTAAAGATGGCAAGAAATGTGTTACTGTACCAATATAGCATTATAACATTACAGATTATGAAGTTGAATCCGTCGGTGTAGACAAAAAGCGTTACAGTATTCAAGTGGTTTATATAAATTAAAGTGACGTAACTTTGTTAAACTAACCGTGAAAATAGATTAAGGAAAACGAACCGATTTAACTTTATTCGTTTTAAATGCAATGATTGCAAGCAACATTGTATGGAACATTGCGAATTTGATGATTTGTAATAAAATTGCACTTTTGCATGACCGTGATTACAGTAGTATTACAGAGTAGGTCAGCTAGCAATTAGATTAGAACTGCGGTTTCGATTACATAACCTGATAAAACCGTCTGTCAACTACGGTCGGTTATATTATGCTTGAGAACCAAATGTCATCAATCGACAGGACGACAGTTCAAAATTTCAAAATGGCTTTATATCTACCTACTTAGTTTTACCCCTATTTCAACCCTAGTCGGCTTCTTTCATTTTCTGGAACTCAATAATGTCCTAAACTGAATTGCCATTTTTTTTTATTGGTTCAATGTTCAAGTATGGCAAGGTAACAAACAAACAGAAAACAGAATAACATTCACATTATCACTACCGCGAGTAATATGGCACGGAAGTATGGATTTTATAAGTGTCAAACTCGGTCTGTATTGCCGTATCACTCGCCTCAGAAATATCGTTGTTTACGTAACCATGGTAACAGTCATATTCGTAGATAGTTTCTTGCTCGCCGAGCCGTTGTTGAATAAGTGGTCCGTTATTATTTACGTCGTTGCTGGAAGTGTTTCGTATGGATGCTACACTTGCGATAAACTTGTTTAGGGTGATGTTAGTTGGAGTTTATGCTTTGCTTTTAGGAGAAAAGTCCCTGTGTTAGCGAGTTTCTTTTGAAAAGAGGTCAAGTCTAAGGGGTTCTAGTGAATCCCTTTCCTACACAACCCCCTCCCTCCTCCCTTTTTTATTCTTAAGTGATTTTCTTCGTCCGTAGAGTTTAAGTTCATTTATTAATACAGAATATAAATATAAGATATGGTACAACAACAAAAATAAAATGACTAAAACTAACTTAACCTATGGGGTATTTGCACATATATCCCCAAAATCAATACCACTCGGTAGGGTGCCCATAAGGCTGGCTGTATTACCTCGCTGAAAGGCAATGCCAATGCGTTCAGCGAGGAACGAGCCAGCCCTATGTTCACCAGTGGAGCGGATGAGCATTTTCGAGATTTGGTTGAATAATTTTAATGCCTCCGGTCCCCATGGACCCAAGGTCACCACGGAAAACACCGCAAATACGTAACTGTCACCTAAAGATGCGTATTTGCGGCGCTTTGCTTCTTCAGCAGCAGCGGCCGCACTGCCCGCCTTCAACGACGTCGTGCCGAGGTGCGCATGTAGCGTCCCAGATTAATGGCCGTCCCCGTTGCCACGGCACGAGGGTGAGTCCGACGTGCCTCTTTCCGTCGTCACGTGCCAGGCCATTAGGTTCCAGTGTGGCTATCACGCTGACGCTGGCCAGAGCTCGACGGATAATGTCGTTGAGGCAGGCATGGCGGGACAGTCGACCGGCGCTTCTGGAGCAGACAGTCTTATGTCATATTGGAGGAGTTCAACATCTGGCAGCGCCTATCCTCCACTGTCCAGTCCCGCATTCGAACTATTCTTACTCTACTTAGGCTACTGGGTATTGACGCTGCCTACAAAGCTGACGGTCCTGGGTTCGAACCCCGGTAAGGGCATATATTTTTTTGATGAGCGTGAATTTTTTAATAATTTATTTCTGAGTCTTGGACGTTTCCTATGTATTTAAGTATTTCTAGTCTAGTTCCCATAACACAAGCCTTATTGAGCTTACCGTGGGGCTGGTTCGATTTGTGTAAGATGGTCCTTTAATATTTATTTATTTAAAGGCAAACTCATTATAATCGAGCAGCGTTAACTACGAGCGATTTAAAATTGATTGCTCAAATCACACATCCTACTAATATTATAAATGCGAAAGTTTAGATGTTTGGATGTTTGGATGTTTGTTACTCAATCACGCTTAAACGGCTAAACCGATTTGAATGAAATTTTGCACGAAGATAGTTTATAGCCTGGATTAAAATATAGGATAGTTTTTATCCCGGGTCCACGCGGACGAAGTCGCGGGCGGAAGCTAGTATTCCATATATGTTTTCTGTTTGCAAGTAAATAGTGATTATAAATAAGTTTCTACATAAGGTTAAAAACTAGTTCTTGGCATCAGTAAGCATTCCATGTAATCGTCCTACACCGTAGATTCCTACCAGTCGTTTGGCGCGGCGCCGGCCGCTCTTGCATTCGGCTTGGACTTGCTAAGTGTTATTATACTGTAAGACGGGTTTTTGAACGAGTTATCTTTAAGTGTATTATGAAACTGAGTTACTTTGCGATTTACAAATTGGTAAATAAAATAAAGATTTAATAATCAACAATATCAACATTGGGACTTAAAGGGAAAGCTCAATTCTCTCGCTCAATTTGGTTACATGGTCAAGTTTATTCGACGGCAGATTATCGAATGTGCCTTTTTCACGACGGTGGCAAACAAGGATACGGCCTGCCTGATGATAAACAGACGCCGTAGCAGTACCCTCACTCCTGCCCCCTATGCTGTAACTTGTTTTAAGCTCACCTCAACACTCACAAATATATCATGACACCGCGATGCGTAAGTAATCTAAGCGTAGGTCTAGCTTCTTGACGGGTGACCGGCGGGGTGTGCGGCATTAGCGCGTAGCGAATAACAGCCCTTAACATCTATACCTACTAATAATAATATAAAGAAGAATGGTATGTAATGTAATGTAATGTATTTAATGGGTAATCTCCGGAACCGCTAATCCGATCCCAAAAATTCTTTCACCTGCGCTTAGGATGGACATTCTAGATGGTTGTAGGCTATATTTTAGGTTTGCCTGTGTTCATTGCAGTACGCGGGCGAAGCCGCGCCGTCATCTATTTTATCTATATACCTATATAAACGTAAATACCCTGACTGATTCACTCGCTCACTTAAATCAACGCCCAGCCCAAACCGTTGAACCTAGAAAGCTGATTTTTGACAATTCCATTCTCTAGGGGGTTGAAAGTTTGTATGGGGATGGAGTAAAATGTTAAATGAGAGACTTAAAACTTTGTGTATGGACTCCTTATTACAATACAAGAAAAGTAATTTTAGGATTTTGGAAAAGCCCATCCCTAAGCGGGTTGAATAGGGTTGCATAGTTTGTACGGGTGAAATTAGGTATAGAGATAGTTTGAGTTCAGGGGAAGGCCATAGAATAGATTTTATCCCGTAAATCAGTCCCTAAGGGGGTGAAATCAGGGGTGAAATTTTGTATGGAGCTACGATAACGAGTTCCACGCGGACGGGAGTCGCGGGCAGAAGCTAGTGTATACATATACCTATTCCTAAGAGACGCCATATGTTTAGTATACTTAGTTGTTTCGTGTTCATATGTGCCCTAACCGCCAATATTCATAATCACGGTCGAAACATAAATATTTGTCGAACATAAGCTTTTGTGAGACATTTTGAAATGATACTAATAATTACACGGTAAAACTCACGTATTGAATGTCATTAGTGACAGCGACACTGCCGCGAAAACATTCTCGAAGAGTCCGAAACATGTCGCCCGTAGTGACATTTAATACGTGAGTTTAACCGTGGGTATAATTATTAGTATTATAAATATTTGTGATAAGATAAAATACGACACCGAACTTTTCAAAGTGACCATAATCATTCAAGTGAGTATCAATTATTAAAGTGTCAACTTTATTATGAAATGTCTAGACTGATATTGCAACCATTAAACCTGACGAAGATACTAAATGAAGATAATAGCCAGAGGTTTGTATACAATTTCGAATGGCCCATTGTTTAGACACCACGACAGCGGAGGCAGTTTACGGTATTGCAGCATGTCAATGTGCTTTGAGCCATTTATTGTGTTGTTTAGACTTGCGATATAAATGTCGCATGTTAATTACTTTCATAAGAGTCATTCCTTTAGTCATGAACTAAGGAAACCTCCACTTATGAAACTTAGGAAACCTCTACATACAAGCATACAGGGCAAACTGAGAACCTCCTTTTTTGAAGTCGTTTAAAAAGGTCATTTTTCCTTAGCTTGATATGGTCGGTCTAGCAATACTATTTAGCTTCATAAATAAATAAATAAATATTGGGGGACAATCTTACACAAATCGACCTAGTCCCATTGTAAGCTCAATAAGGCTGGTGTTATGGGTAGGTACTAGACGACGATATAATTAATAGATAGAAATACTTAAATACATAGAAAACATCCAAGACTCAGAAACAAATATTCATGCTCATCACACAAATATTTGTCCTTACCGGGATTCGAACCTAGGACCTTCAGCTTCGTAGGCAGCGTCACTACCCACTAGGCTAACTGGCCGTCATAGTTCTGGGTGATTTATATCCGAATAAGTTTAAATACCTTGACAGACCTCGTCCTTTGACTTTTTCCTATCCCCTCTCAAATCTCCAGTGGCCGTAGACAAGGTTACAATCGACAAGCGCTAACGCCAATAGAAAACTAATAAAATGTAGGGGAATGACAGATGCCGACGAAACACTTTTCGTTAACATCTGTCATTCCCATACGTTCTATTAGTTTTGTATTGGCGTTAGCGCTTGTCGATTGTAACCTTGTCTAGGCCCCCTGGAATCCTTAAAATGCCCTCTTAATAGCAAAAACTCACCAACAGTAGCCTCAGACCTCCCTTCTCTCAAATCGCCACAAGTACTAAACGCCAACACAGTTAACTGACCACATGTATTTATCTTGAACCTTATTACAATGCACATGAAGTGCATGGATGGTCAGTTAATTGTATTGGCGAAGTATTTTTGGTCAAAGATTATAGGCACCACCTATAATCTTTGACCAAAAATACTTCCTCGTCGGTTTCGCACCTGCCCTGGGGGCTTAGACAAGGTTACAATCGACAAGCGCTAACGCCAATAGAAAACTAATAAAATGTATGGGAATGACAGATGTTAACGAAAAGTGTTTCGTCGGCGTCTGTCATTCCCCTACATTTTATTATTTTCTATTGGCGTTAGCGCTTGTCGATTGTAACCTAGTCTACGGCCCCTGAGCGGACTAAATGGCCATGTTTTTAATTTCGGGTGCTGGTGGCAAGCTTTACAACACGTTGCGATTCGAGTCTCTTTCTAGCGTCTAGCCTGATCTATTCGTAAAGCTGGATTCTTACTCACCTGTCGTGTCGTGATGCGAATCCCGCTTTAATCGGATCTGATCTACTCATTTCGTGGGTGACCTGCCTTAGTAACTCGTAATCGTGCCTTCGAATTTTGCCTGGACGTGCCTCTTGCAGACTTTAAAAACATATTATATACCTACCTATAACTGTGCTAAAACTATGGATGGTTGGACATTATTTATTTATTTATTTTTATAAGTAAAACTCGCGCTGGATAAAAACGAAATGCGTTTTTTAAAGATAATCTTACCATACCCTCCTACTGCCATTTTCCCTAGCGATGTCTCATTTCACCTATCTGCACCCCTGAATCTAACCTTTTGCAAAAACATCCATTAATTTAAAAGTACTGTATAAAAGGGTCCATCGACGCTTCTGCCCAACGTTGTCAATTATATGACAGTCCCCTCTAATTTCAAGCGGCTTGGCTCGGTTGCCAAATCGCCACCACATTATGTGTAGCCCGAGTCACGGAAGATTGACTTGGCTCTATTTTTCCTCAGCTTAGCACTATCACAAGAGAGTGTCTGGAATAACCTGTCTAGATTTCTCCACGGTGCTACAGTGTGGGACTCCTCAATAAAGTAATGAACAGGTATTGGACAATTCAATAACGGAGGGAACAGCCGAAATGGGGAAGTACATTACAGATGACCGCAGCCATAATAGAACTGCTCTATGCTTCTGCTGTTAGTACGCCAGAGCTCCTTATAATAAAATTTAGACATTGAATGATTTAAATTTTGTATCTTACCTTGTCAATACGCGGGCCTTGAATCAATTAAGGGTCGGCAACATACATGTGCTTCCATAGATTACGGCTTATATCTTTTTTTCAGCTGTAACTGAACTTGCTGGGACTTCGCGAAGGTGTTTTTTTCAAAATCGCTCAAACCTTGTGTTTTAAACCTCTTTATACATAGCGGTGTAGCAACGTAGTTTTTGCTGTTAATGAGGTGTAACGTGAAATGCTATTAAGAGTAGTTTCCATTCGCTACGATTACATTATCGATTGAAATGGCGTCTGGTTTTAGCCTGAAATATTGGATTATGTAAAACAATGGATTGTTTGTTGTTGTTTAGTTGGGTTGGTGAAGGCACCAGTGGAAATGCAGCTATGAAATAGATGTTTTTACAAAAAGAAATTGGCAAAATGACTTAAATCCTTAACAGAAGAGAATTGTCAGAATGTCAGGATGATTCATCGCCAGCGCTGAACAACATTGAATATCACGGGTTGTGGGTCTAGGTCTAGGTATAAAGTATTGCGAGATTTCACAGTTATATAACCCCATGGACCGGCTACAGTCAACGCCGAGCTTTTGCGAGTGGCTCGCCATCCAACATGCGATCCTAGCATAATAACAACAACAAACTCCCAACATAGCCTTCTCCATTGCCTTTTGAGTGACTTTCAGCCTTCCTATGGGGCCTACGTTTCAGTACCATATGTCATCACTGGCAACACACTGGTCAAAGACTCTCGTCTTGAGACACTGCGGAATATTGGACGAAAAGATGTGCCGTAGCTTCCCGAACGCTGCCCAGCCGAGTCGGAGTCGACGATTGACCTCTGTCGCGAAGTTATACCTACCTAACCTTTAATTTGGATTGATGTAATACTGGAATACAAAATGCCAATTCACATTGACCTAGGCCTCGTCATATTTGACCCAATCAATTACAGATTAATCCCATAATAAAGGCGCAAAACAAAACCTGGTCCAATATAACCGGATACGACTTGAGCCTCTGAAGTTCCTTCTGATACAATTAAAGCTCTGCGGTTTGGGTTACCCGGATTTATATCCGGGTCGTACCTCAACCGGGTCGGTAATGAAGTCGTTTGGGATATTGTTGATTGGCCCAATTCATCAAAGGTGTTAAATGTACTTAAAATACGTTTAAATTAGTTTATCTTTGGTTGTCATGTCACTTCATTTTATTTAAAGAGATAAAAAAAATGTTTATTTCATTAACAACTAGTTACAATCAAACAGTGACCGGCGTCTCCTTGTAAGTTACAAAATAACCTGTGTCAGGAGGCACCGCTCTTCCATAACTAACAATTTACTATGTTGTATTTCTACTACATGAACTTCTTAGAACTATTGTCTGAATTTTTATTGATTATTTTGAGTGTTTAAGTTTGTGTGTGTGTGTGTGTGCGTGTGTGTGTGTGTGTGTGTGTGTGTTTGTGTGTGTGTGTGTGTTTGTGTGTGTGAACCTCTTGTACTCGCAACACAGGATCTTCGTTCGCTTCACTCAGTCATTCGATAAAAACAAAACAAAATAATTTATATAGTTCGTGTTTTGGACGAGGAACAGGATTCATATTTTGCCCTTTTTTGTATAGACGACCTATTACTACCCTATTTACATCCGAGAGTTATATTGCGGAGAAGGGTTTTAAATGGCCTTGTTAAATAACCGGACTTAACCTATTCCGGCTAAAGGTTACCCGGCCGGATATAGAACGCGAATTAGTTGTACAAATTGATTTACGATTGATGTTTATCTTTCAATTGGTTTAATTGAATTTAGTTGGTGTTGAGGGTATTATTCAATTTGGGACGTAAGTAGATTACATTTTAAGTTGGGGTTTGTGTTTTATAATCGGTGAATATCAATTTAATTAAACTGGCCCGGCTTTACGATGAAAGGATTCTATTTTGTTTAAGGCCGTTCACTGAGCCAGATATGCAAAAATACCCCAAGAATTATCCAATTTATCTACGAAACGTTGATATTTGTAGATGTGGGAAAAATATATATCATTCTTGATTATGATTATCTTTAATAACACAGCTTTCGATACACGATTCATAACACTTCGCTCGATACAATTAATTCGCAAAGTAACCTCAAATTCGAATGTTTACTCCAACTTTACTTGCTTTTTTACTACGTGACACTATGAAACAAATAAAGGAACAAAATCAATCATAACTAAAATAGTAATTTGACAGCTTCCGAATTTCAATCATTTGATGCAATATTTTTATAATTTAAAAATTCAATCGTATAAAGATATCGACTTACGGCCTGCAATGTCTTTCTCCGTCACTCTTTCGCAATGTGACAGTGATCGCTGAGCGGTCGTGCCAGACGGTGGCAAACAAACTTACAGCCCTGATGGTAAGTAGTTACCGTACCCTAAGGACGCTTGCAACTCCAGGGGTGTTGCTTGCGCGTTGCCGACCCCTTATTCCATTTCTGGGGCTGAGCGTTGTTTCATTAGTGTGTCGTAATAAAAAAAAATCTAACGTTACTTTAATTTTAGTATCGGCCAATCCACATAGCCCCACAATATTTTTTCAGGTAACGCAAGTGAAAACTATCATGTTTGTTAGGAAAACTGCTCTCAACCAGGTATTAAATTCATACTAATATTATAAATCCGAAAGTGTCTCTCTCTATCTGTCCGTCTGACTGCTAAACCGAGTTAGATGGGTATGTAAGTAGTTTTAGTCCCAGGGAAGGACATAGCATAGTTTTTATCCCGGAAATCATCCCCTAAGGGGGAGAAATGGGGGGTGAAAGTTTGTATGGGGCTACGATATAAACGAGTTCCACGCGGACGATGTCGCGGGCAGAATCTAGTTGTTTATAACGATAGTTTACAGCAGCAGTTACGGGGTAGTACAGTGCTAGTAATTTAAATTGTTTTCACACACAACGTGAAAGCAATTTTTTGAAAGTTCTTAAAAAGTAACACAGGAGACAGAAAACGTGTGGGTGAAAAACTCGATTGACCCACCTATTGGCTGTTGTAAAAACATAAAACTTTTGCTCCGCCTAACGCGAAAGTGGCCTTAGGTTAGACAAATAACAAAAAATAATGTTGATTTTTCTTCAAACCCAGCACCTGAGCATAAATAATCGACCAAAACCGAACGGATGTCGGTTTTTGCCCCGACTTTGCGTTCTTTTTTGTGCCCCAAATTATACCCCATGGGTACTCATTTGGCGTGAAATTTACATATTCTGAGGTGTCAGATTTCTGAGAATCAATCACATGGTTTGTTCAACTACAATAAGGCCTTGTTAACGGATAGGCGACCCGTGCCGCGGCGCGAGATACGGCCTGTCAAGCGACTATGGATACAACTAAGATTGTACAATAAGAACTCAATCAATCAATCAATCAATCAAAACATTTATTCGTGACAAACACAACACAGATAATAATAAAAAAACACATTTCCTTTTTGTCACGAAATGGACCCAGCTCAGCATGTTGCTAGCTTTGCAGCCAGCGCTGGTCTTCCGCAGGGTCCATTCGGTGAGAGCACGGAGAGTAACAAACAAAACATTCAAAAGGAAATACCTATATACTTAACTAAAATACAAACATAAAAAATAAAAAATAAAATACACAAAAAAGCAATGAACGGTTTTTTTTTATAATATTAAATAATAAATGTTTGTTGGCCTGTCAGTAGTTTCATCCCAACAAACCAATACGTGCGTATGGGCCTTAATGGTAAAAATGAACGCAGCCCATACATGAACAGTACCACTAGCGCCAGTGAAGAGAAGACAAGACAAACTAAACTCTAAACGTCAAACAAAACAGCATGGACATGAAATTGGGCTTACAAAAACAATACTTAATTATAAATTAAACTACGTTGACAAATTACATATTAAATTACGTTGTCCAGCAACCGTATGGCAATGAAATGAATGAATTGCAGCTGTCTGGCAAGTGTCCTGTGAAGGCGCAGGCGTCCACCGCTTACCATCAAGCGAGCTGTAGTTTGCCACCACCGTGATAACAATTCTGAGCGGCTACCGCGACATGAAAACGAACTTCGTTTGTGGATCTCCGTCTCTGTCGCACTTGCTAGTTCGAGCGACAGAGAGGGAGATACACGAACGAAGTTCGTTTCCGTATCGCGGCGCCCCTCTGATTGATAAATAGGACCTTTCTGAAAAATGTCTCATGCTATCACATCGAATCCTCACCTCGGTCCGCTCCTCTGAAGGTGCAGGCGTCCACAGCTTACGAGCACACGCCACCATCGTAGGTAATACGGAAAAATCGTTGACAAACCAATGCCTCTCTTTGATTGCTTTGCTCGACTTGGCAGCGGAATGGCCGTGCCCCAGATTACCGTGCCCCGCTCAGGGACCGTCCACATATTATGTCACAGCAACCGGGGGTGGGGGGTCCTGCAAAAGTCGGAATTTTGCGTGACGTAATATGTATTCGGTCCTTTTAAAGCATGTGCTACACGGTTTACAACCGCGGTTTCTACCACGTGACCTTGGTAGAAGCGAGGTAGAAGCTCAGTGGGCGTAGCATGGTTGCCATTTTATCACTTATCGTTGTGGTAAAGACGCCCATCACGCTCTGACAAGTATGCGAGTGCGAGAGTGACAGATGCCTTATCCACAACGATAAGTGATAAAATGGCAACCGTGCTACGCCCGCTGCTGTCTACACGGTTTACAACGGCCCCAAACTTCAGTGTGTTTGAAACGCTTGTGCGGGGCAAACGTGCGCGGAACAGCTACTCAGACGCCATGGCACCTTTCTTGTCGAAATTTCAAAAGGTCGGAGTTTGTTTTGCGCTTTTGTGTGCAATTGATGAACAAATCCAAGAAAAAATTTTTTGGCTAGGTTCCTTATATTCCTCACTAGTTAAGTCCCACAGACACGGAAGGTCTCTAAACAGTTCAATTAGTTCGGTAACCACCTCTCGTTCGTTCACCGACGCCATTTTGAACCTAAACCTGCGCGACACGTCTACACTCGGTGCGTGCGGCGTGCGACTGTCGTTCGCGTGTTTAAAACCAGCGGCTACATGGTTGTAAATCACCGTTTCTGCCAAATGGTTTGCCGAGCGCGCCTGCCAACCAAGGTCATGCGAAATTTGGTTTGCAACCACTGGCTACATGGTATACAACGGCTGTTTTTCTACCAAGGTCACGTGGTAGAAACCGCGGTTGTAAACCGTGTAGCACATGCTTTAGTGTGCCAAACCGTGACGTCACCGTTTCACGTATATAAAATGAAGCCATCAATCTGTTCGGGGTAGTAAAGCCATCTCATACACCTCTTGAGACAGGTGGGCGAAGGAAAATGTCCGGGAACCTAACTAGGGTTGTCCCTCCGACTTTAATTAAAGCCTCGAAAGGACTCATTTCATTTGGGTAGCGTCTTTATAGACGTATAAATTGTAGCCTAAGTATATGTTAGCCTGTTTTACTTTATATGTATTCTTCAGCGTTCGGGCGGATGAGAACTCATGGGGTAGCTTTGTCTTGCCCAATAGTGGGACTCATAGGCTCGCTCGGTAAGTATATAAGTATTGTAGTTCCTTGAAATTAAAAAGGTGTGGGAATTCAAGTTCTTACGTTCTGAATATTAGTAAACTCATACTAATATTTACTAATATTAGTATGTTTTAAATTTCTTTGTTTCGATTGTTAAATAAAACTACATGGGGATCGTTATAAATTTTCGTTTAGATATGAGACATTTCCGTTTCCCCAAATCGTGCGAATGTTTAATGGCTCCTCTACATGATGGCCCATTCTATGGCCAGCTCTATGGCCATGCGATGGTTGAACGCCACTACACGATGGCGAAATTCAGTTGTAATCGAATCATTTTGCGAGATGGACGTCGAAGCGTTAGCCGCTGCGGCAAATTACCTATTTACATATCACGCTTTCTCCCCGATATAATACCAAAAACTATATTGTTTCGTGTTGAGGCCACGTACACGATATTTTCGATTAAATAAATATACAGCACGACGTCCACACTCAACCGCGATCGACCGCGCACTGCAGAATGGGCCACGTGCAGATGCATACCGCCATCGCTGGCCCACTCCCTTTGATGTGCGACCGAAAAACCGACACCGCAGCCATCCCATCGCCATCCTGCCGCGCCATAAGCCATCCGACACCACTACCCTCTCTACACGCTGGCCCGTCCTAGTGGGCCAGCAGGATGGGCCATCACGTAGAGGAGCCATAATAGCTACAAGATTTGGGCATTCAGAGCAATGGCTTTCTTATGTAAGAATGCTTTATATAGGTAAATGATGCCTGCTGCTGCTTAAACACGGTAAAATGCGTCACCATCATCCTCCCAGCGTTATTCCCGGTTGTGCCCTAAAGGAGCCCGGGCTCCGCTTTCAAACCTAATCTCAAGATTTGGCATAGGCACTAGTTATACGAAAGCGACTGCCATCTGACCTTCCAACTTAGATGGAAAACTAGACCTTATTGGAATTAAACCGGTTTCCTCGCGATGTCTTCTTTCACGGTAAAGCTAACGGAAAAAGCGTCAATTTTTTTCAACGACGGTGGCAAACAAGCGTACGGCCCGCCTGGTAAGCGGACACCGCAGCCTATAGACGCATGCAACTCCAAAAGAGTAACATGGGCGTTGCCGACCCTTGATATGTTTGAGGATTCGCCGTGTTGACAGCTGAAGGAACAAATTCCCACGCTCTCAACACAACGCATCCTCGGGAGCTCTGGCGACCTTACTTACCTCCAGGAACACAACACTACTACAGAGCAAGTAGTAGTGTTATTGTGGCTGTGGTCTTCTGCAAGGAGGAGGTACTTCCCCAGTGGGGTACTCCACATTCGAGTGGGATGACATTTCGCTGTGCCCTGCCTCACCAAAAATTGTTACAAAATATCACATTTTATGCCACACCATGACAAAACAGAAAACAATTATAACATAACTGTATAACAAAATATAAGATCCCTTGCAAGACATAATCAGCAACACCCATATTGGCAACAAAGATAACAATTGAAGCGCGAACCCTGACCATCTGTCCTGAAAGTCCTGCAACTACATGTATACAAAACTAAACCTTACATCTAGGTTCTAAGTCACAATACAGCTTGCATTCTTGTTGAAGCCTGGACAGATGCAACTGAATGCCTTACTTAAAAGGGCCTATCGTTGTTAGGAATCCTTGGCACTTACGACCTTTACTTCTAAGCGGGACAATGTAAGAAGCCTTTGTATTCGAAGTGGGTGCGAAATTAACCGTATATCGAAAAAATAGTATTGTAGTCTATTGGAAATCTTGGGCAGATGTTCGTTTTGAAATATGATACGCTTGTAAGGCAAATTATAGGTTAGAAAGTGTAAGATTTCGGCTGTGAAAGGGACACAGCATTGAAAATATCGCTTGGAAATGTAGGTGATGTTTGTTGTTATTAATTTGTAGGTAAAATATCAAAAGTGTGTTTGTCTCTCTGGCATTAAGAGATTTGAGGTGCTACTTCGTAGATTAACGACGTTAGCCTAGAGGGTCACTGACGCTGCCTACGAAGCTGAAGGTCCTGGGTTCGAATCCCGGTAAGGGCAAATATTTGTGTGATGAGCATGAATATTTGTTTCCGAGTCTTGGGTGTTTTCTATGTATTTAAGTATTTATATCTATTAAATATATCGTCATCTAGTACCCATAACACAAGCCACATTGACTTTACTGTAGGACTGGGTCGATTTGTGTAAGATTGTCCCCTAATATTAAATTTATGAGTGAGGAGATTTCTTGCCTTTTGCGCTGCGACTTTTATAATTATAAGCTTGCACAATCTTCTTTTGTTTGACAAAAATGCTGTATGTTAAAGGAACCCTGTTTTTTTTTTATATGGTGCGTGTGTTCAAAATCTTGTTTCAATTATCGTTATCATTTTAAACTCCTACATATTTACTACAAATGTTAATTTTAAATGACGATTTTCTACATGACGGTGCGCCATTTTTAATATTTTCATCAAATAATTAATTTAATTCGGCTGAACATTAATGGAAAGCATTTCAATCAATAATATTAATGATCGACGATCTTGATAAATGGCGCGCCGTTGGGGTGCGAATTAATTGAATAAAATATGTTACATTTAACGCAAATAACTTTCATTGCCTACATACAGACAGGATGATTTAAAAAAGTTTTTTCATCCGATTGCGACTTTAAAAAATATATAAATACTTTCCTAACTAAATATAGGTTCTTAATAATATAAACATTTCGATATTACGTTGGTGGCAAACAACCGTATACAGCTGATGCTATACGGTCTCCGTAGCATATTGCAACGGTTGCAACTCCAGGAGTGTCACATGCGCGTTGCCGACCCGTACACATCAGTGATAGGGTACATTCATCTATCCATACTAATATTATAAATGCGAAAGTGTATCTGTCTGTCTGCCTGTCTGTCTGTCTATCTGTTACCTCTTCACGCTTAAACCGCTGAACCGATTGAGATGAAGGCATGGAAATAGTTTGAATCCCGGGGAAGGACATAGGATAGTTTTTAGCCCGGAAATCATCCCCTGAGGGGGTGAAATGGGGGATGAAAGTTTGTATCGAGCTACGATATAAACAAGTTCCACGCGGACGGAGTCGCGGGCAGAAGCAAGTAATTTTATAAAACACAGGCTTCTTTAAAGAAAGTTACCCATATTGGTTGTGTTTTTGTTCTTTAAATTATTGTAGTCGTTATAACAATCATTTTCTCCTTTTAAACACACAATTGCTAGAAGTGCTACTGAAATTTAAATTCTAAGTGCTTTGCGTACCTCTTCTGGGAATACGGGCGTGTCGCGTGAATGTATGTATTGTTGTCGCGCTATAAAAACATGTTGACATATTTTATATTATTTTGAAATCAAGTTTAGTTTCAAAAAGATAATATGGTCATGGCACAAGTATTCGAAATATATCTTTAGGCGTGTATCATGTGTCCTTCAAACTCACTCTGTGCATACGAAATGTTCTTATTTAAATATTACCCAAGCTAAGTTCATTACAATTTCTTAATACCTACGCTCTATAGATACTATCGAACCAACTGAATCATGACCCACCATAGAACCTTGTTACAATAAACGAACATACGTAAGATCATATGACGTTAATATGTCAGTTAATTGTAACAAGGTTCCATAGTGGGTCAGGATTCAATTTTCTCGATAGTACATGTTACTGCTTACGGTCAACTTAAAAGGTATGCTTACATATACTGATTTCATCATATTTATTCAAATAATGATATCAAATATGATTAGATTAGATTAAATTATTTATTTCATGATAAAAAATTACATTACAGATTTGCATACAAGATTTTTTTTATCGCAATCGTCTAAAACAGAGAAAAATTAAGATATAATATTAAGACAATGTCAACAAATGGAAGAACACAATAATAACAAGGGAATAGAAAAAACAAACCAAAAACAAAAGAACACAAATATATCAACTTCTAGGTATCGTAATTTTTTGCAATATTTATATTTTACTACTGCCTTCGCCCGCGTATTGTGAAAAACGCAGGCAAACCCGCAGAATAAAACATCGCCTATGTCCATTCAGAAAATTGACTCCACAGGTGAAAGCATTTTTGAAATCTGTCCAGCGGTTCCGGAGATTACCAATTACATACAAACTTACAAAGCAACCTCACAGACTTTTGCTCTTTATAATATTAGTAAAGGTTTATTAAATTTGTCAACACACCAATGCAGTTCACTCTCATCACAGCATATCCTCAGGAGTTCTGGTGACAGCAAACCGTTTTTATCAAACAACCTGTAGATATTTCGAATTATTCGATATTTGTAATCGATATGACCATTAATAATCCACACGTGTCCCTCGATAGAGCACTATCAACACTGATCACTTATGGACCTTATTACCGCGGGATAAGACTTATTAGTGGTCACTAGCTTGTCTTCATTTCTATACTAACCGACCAACCCAACTAGGCAAATGAAACGTATAGCTTTTCATACGAGCCAGTGTTCTACTTTATTTGGCCGGGTCATACTCGAGGGCTCGTGGTCGACCACATGGGGCCGGCGGTTTGGGGGATTCTATTTATTTTAGTGGACGCCAAAACGGGCTTTACCATTTTTTGCGAACACTTAATCATTTTTCGGTAATAAATATAAATGGGGCTTTTTGTGAGGGAGTGATGTTTAATAATAATTTTTCACTGTCGTGGTATATTTTAATAACACAGTTGTGCAACAAATTGTGTGTTCTCGTACATAATACCTATCTATTAATGACATAAGATTTAAACTCTCGCGCTTTGTACACATATTTCAAACACTAGCTTATGCCCGCGACTCCGTCCGCGTGGAAATCGTTACTATCGTAGGTCCATACAAAGTTCACCCCCCATTTCACTCCTTTAGGGGATGACTTCCGAGAAAAACACTATCCTATCTCCTTTCCCGGCATTCAAACTATCTCTGTACCAAATTTTATTCAAAGCGGTTTAGCGGTTTAAGCGTGAAGAGGTAACAGACAGACTGACAGACTTTTGCATTTATAATATTTGCATGGATTATTAAAAGCACATAGCTTACACTTCAGCCCAGAAATAGAGACCACTTGAACGATCCATAATTTATTTTTGGTTTTTACGTGCAATTATAAAAGCGTGTTTTTCTAGTGTTTTTTAAACTATTAACTTATTTTACGATTCATGTCACGCTCTTTCGAAGCGCAAATCGTTTCATTCAACACGTTTCTCTCAAAGAAAAACATCAAAAATAGCCGCAGTAGATTTCATTTACTTGTAAATATCTCATTAGACTTTAGAAGTATCGATACGAATTTCCAAACTGAATCGGGTATAAAATATCGATTTCGCTCGCTCCGATTTTCACATTTCATGGCGAAGTATCGAAATTTGGAACTTTTTTAATTTTAAACTTTGCCGGTGACGACGTTAGCTTAGCAATATCAATGTCTTAGATCTAAGCCGCTTTAGATCGTGTTCTGTGTCAAGTCAATCGGCTGTTATTACAAGATTTTAATTAACTTGGTCTGTTCTTATGTAAGTACCCATGTCAAGTCATCATCCTCCTAGCGTTATTCCCGGTTGTGCCCTAAAAGCCCGGAGTCCGCTTTGACACCTAATCCCAAGATTTGGCATAGCCACTAGTTTTACGAAAGCGACTGCCATCCGATCTTCCAACCCAAAGGGAAAACTAGACCTTATTGGGATTAGACCGGTTTCCTCGCGATGTTTTCCTTCACCGAAAAACTAACGCTAAATATTCCGTACGTAAATTCCGAAAAACTCATTTGGTTCGACCCACGACCGCCTCTTGACAACCGCATGCCTAAACCACTAGGCTACCGTAGCCAATATAAGTAGTTCCAACAAAAAAAAATTTTTTACCTTTTAATGACTTCGAAACATACCTCACAGAATACCTGTTTTATACAGCTATTCCGAACACGTCTCTAATGAACCTTATGTTCTAGGAAACTAAATAGCAAAAGCGGAAAACCTCCGATACACGAAGGTTCGCCTTGTTAGCTGTGGGTGTTTGTTATAGTTTACTAGTGTTTAATTAACGAGTTGAAAGAACGGTAAAGGAAAGAAATAGCGGGTTGGTTTTATTAAGAGTCCGCAGTAAGCTCGGCCGAATTTCACCTTCCCATACAAACGTAGTTACGCTCTCATTTTGAAACTACCTGTTGGATTGTAACGCAACTTTGCATATATAATGACATGAGGTATATCTATGTCTGTAATTAGTTTATATGGTTCCAGTTTATAAAACAACCGAAATACAGCAAAACAAGTTTTGTATGAAAAACTTACAATCGCTGTATTTTTTTATTATGGTATCTGAAGCTACATGAACTTATTACAGCGAAGATTATGCCTCATGTCATTGTACATGCAAAGTTTCGTTACAATTCGACACGTAGTTTTAAAATGAGAGCGTAACTACGTTTGTATGGAGATACGAGCTTACTGCGGACTCTTAAAGGCTATAAAAACGATTCAAAGAACGTGAGTGCTCTAGTGTCGTGTGTATAAATACTTACATTACATACCTACCTATCTTTCATATTTGCTTACTTGCATATATCCGGCTCCTAAATCGTGCTATATCTTCCACCTCCAAATCCACTCTTCTAGGGGTTGAATGAAATCTGGGATCCAAATTACCGTTTACTCAAGCGGTCTACGATACCATTTTTTAAAAGCTTTTATTTACTTTTTGTACTCGAGCCCTCCTATCCGTCAATTAAATGACTGACAGCGATATCTAAATCAACTTCATTTGAGTTGGGCTCATAAGATGACTGCTGGCTGTCATCTTATGAATATAAGATAACTGTATACAGAACTAAGATCAATTTTGACCAATCACGAGGCTTGATTTCTAGAAGACATCAACGCGCAAAAATAAAAAAGGCGGCTGGCTGCACTTCGTTTCAGCAGGTTGATTTGCAATAGATACCAAGTTTGTTTAATAAATTATTATTTCCGTTAACTCGTAGAAAAAGTATTGTATGCAATATTTATATAATTAGCTTTTTAACTCTCGTATTTTAATTAGGCCACTCAGCAAGCTTCGTGGCCTAAACGTGGTACTTGACTTAAAAAGCATACATTATAAACGATTGCATAAACTACTATATAGTTTCACCTGTCCCGGAGTCTGTAGTGATAATGAAACTTTGCAAGTTAAATTTTTCCCACTTTCCAGTGAACGATTGAGCTAAAATTTTGGGTATAAGCATAGTTGGGGTGGAATTAAATATTTTGGTACCATCGAGCTGATCTGATGATAGAGACAGAAGGTGGCCATGGGAATTCAGTACTTAACCGACGTAACCCCGTTGAGTTTGGGCTCGTTAGAATCGTCTCAATGAGTAGTTGATGACGATATTCAGAAAAGTCAATAAAAGCTTGTACCAAAAATCAAATTTTTGTCTAAATGTTTTTTCAGTACAGTCTGGCAAACACGTGTTGAATATCACCGCAGACAAGACCTGCAAATTAAATAAACGCACACGAATTGGTTAATCCGGTTCGGAACTATTATCTTACCACCATTAGGTTGGGATTGCAAGTGACAGCTTTGCCATATACATAAATAATTATGTTTAGGTATTATGCCCGTCTGACGACCGATTTAGCTTAGTTGGTAGTGACCCTGCCTACGAAGCTACAGGCCCAGGGTTCAAATCCCGGTAAGGACATTTATTTGTGTGATGAGCATGAATACTTGTTCCTGAGTCATGCATGTTTTCTATGTATTTATATTTAATTATTTATTTATCCCTCCCATAGTACAAGCTTTGCTTAGTTTGGGACTACGTTGATTTGTGTAAAATTGTCCGCAAATATTTATTTATGCAAAGGTTATTATGAACTGACAGCTATTCTGGTCCCATCCTAATATCGGTTTAGTGATACGATGGCACAGATAGACACACCGATACTCAGATATGCATGTCAAGCAAATAGTAACACTCTTGTTTTCGTCGGGGGTTAAAATACACTGAAACAAGACCTTTCCGACATCACCGTACCTAATACATACACTTATTTTTACACACCATTGTATTCAAACACATTGTAATGAATACATGATCGTACATTATCAATATCATGTACGTATTGTGTCCTGATTGCTTTTTAATTCGGCCATCGACCATCGCATGATTCACGCCAATCGTTTCATGTTTCAGTGCCCTCATTGAGATCATGAAATTGGCTTAAATATAGGCTTTCAGCTCGTGTCTGCTGCCAGCAGCAGACGCTGTGTGCAGATGCAATAAACATTACTGCACTCGGTTTTTTACTATAAAATACTACTCCATACTTATTTTATCCGGCGTAAAAATCGGCAGCAGTTTATACTTTTAATAAATAGACTAAGTATAGACAACGGTCATTTTCCGAAGTAGGTATGGTCTGTGTCTGTAATTATTTATTTATTTACATCAATCCACATGATCCATACTAACATTTTATCTTATAGTTTGAGACACATGGCAATTCACACAACTTACAGTTTGACACACAGCCATTCACACACCTTACAGTTTGACACACATGTCAATTCACACAACTTAAGTAACACGATAAACGCGTGACGCATCACTAAAACTTTATTTCGGAATCAATGATCTATGATTCGCTGTTCAAATTAACAGAAACAACATGCATAGCTGAGCATGGTGACAGATGGCGCTGTATTAAACGTGACTAAGTTGCGGATTTACAAATAAATAAATATAAACGGGGGGGGGGGGGGGGGCAAGCTTACACAAATCGGCCTAGTCCTTAGGCTAAGACTTGTGTTATGGATACTAGACGACGATATATTTAATAGATAGAAATACTTAAATAAATAGAAAACATCCAAGACTCAGAAACAGATAATCGTTGCACACACAAATATTTGTCCTTACCTTAATAAAAATATTAGTTTAAGTAAATCTCATCAAAAAAAATCCAAATTAGAATTAGTTTTAGGTTTTAGTTCTTGTAAGACTTAACATTTGTACACCTTTTAGGTAGGTCACAGCGTACTGTATATTTTTTATTCTATTGTCACCTATTATGTCACCTGTGTATCACAAATAAATATTTACTTTACTTTACTTTACTTTACTTTACCGGCATTCGAACCCAGGACACTGGTCGTCAAAACAAAGATGCGTTACGCGAAAACATTTTTTGTCTCACGGATCTTTGCATCCCTGCCTCGCCAGTAATTTAAAGACTTCATTCGCTGCCGCAGCGCCACTGTCGCATATGTCGAAGTGATCTTTGGATGGCTGCGCCACCAGTGTACTTGTCTAGCAACTAATATGCGTTTCCTTTGTTCCAGGTGTAACCAGTGCCAGTGCAGTGCCAGTGATGTGTGTATAACCATGCGTATCCGCGGGCGAGTGTCGTGACGTCATCACCGCAAGATGGCGGACAACGGCCCCGCCACCTCCATCATCGAGGGTACCGTCAAGTTCCGTGACGGGAAAAAGGTAATTTAAACCTAAACATGACAGTGTATATTAGCACTGAAAACACAGTGTTTATTAATGGTACGAACCTCGTCCACGACGTCTCTTGATGTTCGGTAATTAATTAAACTGCAGTTGTGCATATTGTAACCGCCACTGTATGATTTGGAGCGCGACCACACCGGTGCGTAACGCTGCGCGTTGACGTGTTGTGCTACGCGTTGACGTGTTGTGCTACGCGTTGACGTGTTGTACGCGTCACATTTTATTTATACGTATTTCGACGAAATTCTAAACTGCTTATATTATGTATCAAAAATGCCGTTCATTGCGGTCCATGTTCCACATGCCCGTGCCTGTATACATCACTTAACTTAGGTACCTAGTTAGGTAGGACTTTTGTCGATCAATCCGGATGGTGTCCCCTCTCCTGGGTGTTCAAATATATATTTTATAAATTAGGGTAAGTATATCATAGGATTATTCTAAGTATTACACAAAATCCGATTCTTCCTATTTGTCGGGGCTGTTATTGATGAACAGCCCAGCTGAGGAGTTTCGTCTCTTCAAGAAAACTCCTGCTTCTAATTATGAGTTTAATATATTTAAATATATGTGCACATAGCACGTAGAACCGATGGCCGTTGGGGCGGAAAGGTTCTCGAGTGGCGACCACGTACCGGAAGGCGCGGCGTGGGTAGGCCCCCCACAAGGTGGACCGATGACCTGGTAAAGGTTGCATCGAGTCCGCTGGATGCGGGTGGCGCAGCACCGGTCACTTTGGCACTCTTTGGGGGAGGCCTTTGCGACGTCTTTCGGCTGATATGATGATGATACTTAAATTACATTTATTTATTTAGGTATGTAGGTACGCGCGTATGATGCCGTGGTCTAAAGCGGTGTGTGGCTCGCGGAGATGACCCGCGCTTGTGACGTCATTCTCCTCCGCCTCGCCCCTCTGTCTCGTTTAATAGCGGCCGCGTTAACACTATTCCTTTTCACAATCAGGTGAGATCAGTATCTTCCGATAGGAAGGAAATGCGTAAGCGAGGCTATCAATGCCATTGGTGGATGTTTTCCGCGCGCACCGCTCCGCTGCCTGGCTCTGCTGGAACACTAAGACGGTATTTGCCTGACAATTTAGCCTAAGACTATCGCCTAACCTAACCTAACACAACTAAAGTAAAGGCAAACGAGCTACTGTTATACCAGTACAATAGATATTGGAAATTAAACACTAACATGCAATGATACGGCAGTGTTGACACTTCATGCGGTTAATAATGTGCCTACCATGCTAGCTTCCTGCCGTTCTTGTGGTTACTATATTTAGCTAGTCAGTTATTTAGTAAATTATGGAGACGTATGTCTTGGTTAGTTGAAACCTGAGTTAATATAAAGTAAATGTCCGAGTGCTTGACGCTGTACGGTATAGGTATATGGGATTCGAATTGAGAGGATTTTCCATCATTCGCATTTAAGTCATGCCACTTTGACATTGAGCGTCGAGCACTCGGACGTTTACCTTATTGCATATTTTTTCTTCCCCTGGCGACGGGTCCCACATAGGGACAGCGGCTGTTGTGGGGCAGAGTGCTCGACCAAATTTGGACACACTGGACAAAAGCACCAATTATTTTCTCAGGCACTTGTTAGGTCCATGGCTTTAAGTTTTTGATAGGAACCAACTCCTCCGTCGGCGATTTTTTTTTTTTTGCGGCCATTTTGAATTATATACATATTGTTTATGTTAAGTATATGCTGGACCGCATACTTATATAACACCGTATATAAATGTAAAACATCTTTGTTCTAAGTTGGTTTAAGTTATGTTAAAGAACCACTTATTAACGTTATTATATTTTATTACTTGTTATAGTTGTTATTATACAAGCTATTATAAATTACGGTTGTAGAGATAGGTATACCGATTGTTATGGGCGGGCAAAAAAACGCCATAAAATTACGTTTCATGTATGAGAGCACTGTTTAATTTTTAATTTATTTTTATGAATGTAC
This sequence comes from Epinotia bilunana, assembly GCA_947049275.1. Taxonomy (NCBI): domain Eukaryota; kingdom Metazoa; phylum Arthropoda; class Insecta; order Lepidoptera; family Tortricidae; genus Epinotia; species Epinotia bilunana. Next base: position 2,640,928 of record OX346270.1, on the reverse strand, counting down.
ATATGTTAAAAAGCCGCAATAGAAAAACAACTTCTTTGGAAATTTGAACAGTCTAGCTATTGCTGATACGCAGTCAGCCGGATGGAAAGCGGAAGCTTAGGAACAGGGTTCCGTTTGATATCCTTTGGGAACTCGACTCTAAAAAATATGTAGTTGAATTCTTTGACCCCAAATATGTATATTTAGACCGAGATATTAATGATATATACGTATAATTCAAAATTGCCGCCATAAAATTATAGATGGCCGACGGGTGAGTTCGTTCCTATCAAAAACTTACAGCTATAGACCTAACAAGTACCTGAAAAAAATTGGTGCTTTTGTCCAGCGTGTCCACATTAACACCTGAAACTGCCGCCCTACTGGCGGAGTCGCGGAAGTGTGCGCAGCGTTCCCGTGGCTCCGCTAAAGGGCAGCGCGCAGAACACCGTATATAGGGTTTTAAACGGTAGTCCGGGTGGTTCCCGGGAGTCCGTCATACCCGTCCTGGTTCCACAGCCAGGCGGGTTGCGCAAAAGCATTTTCCCCCACAAAAGAAAAACAAGGTAACGCCATTTTGACGTAACTTATTGTGAAAATACTGTAACTAGCAGTCTGCGCTACGCGACTCTGCCCGCGAATGTCTTACAGACTTTTTCTCCTTATAATTTGAATGAGCGAGCGATGCGAACGAATTCTGTCTGGCAGGAAAACTCCTCTACAGGTCGCATTTGTCAACCGATTCTACTGAAATTTTGCGAGCAGGTTCAATAATTATATATTTTCTTGTTACAAATTCAGTTTTTTTTTAATAGCCTCGCATGTTCAGTAGCCCACAGATCACTAGTACGTATTAGTATAGATTTGTTGAACAACACTACTTATACTTTAGGGATGAAAATCCATACTTTCCATACTTTAATATTATAAATGCGAAAGTGTGTATATCTGCGTGTTACGTGGGCTGTTATTCGCTACGCGCTAAGTGGTTCACCACGTTTGTCACCCGTCACGAAACTAGACCTCTACCTACGCTTAGTTACTACGCATCGCGGTGTCAAGATATATTTGTGGGTGAGCGTTTAGGTGAGGTTAAAACAAGTTACAAAATAGGGGCGCTGTTTACGCTTAAACCGCTAAACAGATTTGAGATGAAATTTGGTATAGAGATAGTTTGAGTCCCGGGGAAGGACATAGGATAGTTTTTAATCCCGGAAAGGGGGGTGAAATAGGGGTTGAAAAATTGAATGGAGCTACTATACACGATGATTTTTAATCCGTGATCAGAAGTCGAAAAATATTGATAAACAGCCAAAACAGATTTCAGTGTATGAGGCCTCATGCAATTAAATCACTGTTTAGTTAATTAAATGTAATGATAATGCGAACACAAATATCCAGTGAATGTTTGGTCACCCTACATTTCTTGAAGTTAAGTAGATACGTCAAACACACATATGTCATATTTTCGCAAACTACCGTTAGGGTGACAATGTTTTTGGATTATAAAGTTATTCCTTATTCAGTTTTATTCAGAAAAAAAGAACGTCTGTCTGTTTTAGGTAACTTCGAGTTGATCGTGTTTGGTATCAATTGCAGAATTAGAAAAATTTACTCCTGATCAGGAAATAAAACTCATCATGTATAATCGAGTTCCATGCGGAGTGAGTCGCGGGCAGAAGCTAAGTCAGCTATCTTATCCCGCGTTATATATAAAACGCGGGCGGAGTCTTGCCGGCAACTAATCCATTGATAAGTAAATAGTAACATTATTTCAATCAGCTATACGTGCTGGGAAAAAGATAGCGGATATTTTCTAGGTCGAATGATGGCGCATATACTCGTACCAACGAACGAAAAGCTAACTTTCATACAGATAACGCTATATTTAAAAGATATCCCGTAAATAGGCTGCTTGTGAACGTTTTTTCTGCGATTGACAAGTCTCGACTCGCCTCACCGTCCCCAGTATAACCGTAACCGCAGAATAAATGAAATAAATAAACTGTATTCAGCAAACAGACTGCTACTACAAGTCGAAATCTACTAGCGTTTCCAAAAAAGAAGTCTTTACTGTCGAAAAGACACCACGCAACAAACGCAACTGCAAAAGAAGTCTATACTGTCGAAAAGTAACCAGGCAACAAACGCAACAGCAAAAAGAAGTCTATACTGTCGAGAAAAAACCACGCAACAAACGCAACCGCAAAAAGAAGTCTATTTACTGTCGAGAAGAAACCACTCAACAAACGCAACAGCAAAACGAAGTCTATATACTATCGAGAAGAAACCACGCAACAAACGCAACAGCAAAAAGAAGTCTATATACTATCGAGAAGAAACCACGCAACAAACGCATCAGCAAAAAGAAGTCTATACAGTCGAGAAGAAACCACGCAAGTAACGCAACAGCAAAAAGAAGTCTATACGGTCGAGAAGAAACCAGGCAACAAACGCAACAGCAAAAAGAAGTCTATATACTGTCGAGAAGAAACCACTCAACAAACGCAACAGTAAAAAGAAGTCTATATACTATCGAGAAGAAGCCACGCAACAAACGCAACAGCAAAAAGAAGTCTATATACTATCGAGAAGAAACCACGCAACAAACGCAACAGCAAAAAGAAGTCTATACTGTCGAGAAGAAACCACGCAACAAACTCAACAGCAAAAAGAAGTCTATACTGTCGAGAAGAAACCAGGCAACAAACGCAACAGCAAAAAGAAGTCTATACTGTCGAGAAGAAACCACGAGACAAACGCAATAGCAAAAAGAAGTCTATATACTATCGAGAAGAAACCACGCAACAAACGCAACAACAAAAAGAAGTCTATACTGTCGAGAAGATACCACGCAACAAACGCAACAGCAAAAAGAAGTCTATACTGTCGAGAAGAAACCAGGCAACAAACGCAACAGCAAAAAGAAGTCTATACTGTCGAGGAGAAACCAGGCAACAAACGCAACAGCAATAGCCTTTGACAACAATATTCCCTCCATCTACATGAAATGTATCTATGTAATGTATTACCGATATTGCCAAATAAACATTTTGAGTTTGATTTATTTATATACCTCGTTGGGTTTTTTGATACAGCAATTGAACAAGTAAAAAAATTTAAATATTTAGGCAGCATTATTACCGATGAGTCTAGATGTACACCTGATATTGTTGCCAGGATAGCCATGGCCAAGCAAGCATTTAATTTAAAAAGACCGTTGCTCACAGCTAATATATCACGCTCAACTCGGAAGAAACTGGTTAAGGTGTACATCTGGAGCATTGCTCTCTACGGCTGCGAAACGTGGACCATGACGCAACGGGACAGGGAAAGATTGCAAGCCTTTGAGATCTGTTGTTAGCGGAGGTTAGAAAAAATCAGTTGGACGGAGAAAAAGTAGAATGAAGAGGTTTTGTGTATAGTCAATGAAAACAGAAGTTTATTAAAAGTTCTTGAAAACAGAAGAGGAAAAATGGTAGGACATCTACTTCGTCACGATGACTTCATTAAAGTTATAATAGAGGGAAAGATAGAAGGAAGAAGAGAAAGAGGAAGACCACGAAGAGCTCACATGGAGCAGTTAAAGGAAAATATTGAAGTTGAATCGTATAGAGAGTTGAAGGAAAAGGCAGATAATAGAACAGAATGGAAATTACTCCACCGACAAGAGCCAAGCTCTTAAATATATGATGATGATGATGTTGGTTTTTCCCAACGTTTTGGATGTTGTCACAACATCCTCGGTCACGGGAAGTCTTAAGATGGATTAAGGGATTAAGACTCATTTAGTAAAAACAATGTGACCGTCGAAGCTAGAACGACTATATTTTTTTTAGTTTGAGTTCATAAGAATGCTGGTAGATTTTGACTTGTAAAAGTGCCATTCATCATATCAGCCGAAAGACGTCCACTGCTGGACATAGGCCTCCCCCAAAGAGTGCCAAAGTGACCGGTCCTGCGCCACCCGCGTACAAAGTGCCATTACCTACGGCCTAATTGCAGAATAAAGTTCATATCATTTAATTTATTTCAATCCAAGCTTTATAACAAGGTAACAAGCATGCATGATCAGAACTTATTGTTATACTGTTTTGCCTGAGGCAAGGTGTGGAGTGTCGTGAATAATCACCCCTTATCACTGTCGATAACTTATCATTGAAATTGACAGTTGTATTGATTATTGGCGTAACTGCGGTAGCTACGTGACTATCTGGGGCGTTCAGAACCACTTCGTATTAATCCGGTTATGATTGTCGTGACTTTAGGTATATTTGATTGACATTTGTTTTGCAATAATTTGCTCTTCAGCAAATAATATGAATATGATCAACAGATTCATGAGTAACTTTTCTTCTATCTGTGACCTTTTTTCTACCTGTGAGTTCCTTTAATTGACTTTATATTACTACTAGCTTCCGCCCGCGACTTTGTCTGCCTGGACCCGGGATGAAAACTATCCAGGCTATAAACTATCTTCGTGCAAATTTTCATCTAAATCGGTGGAGCGGTTTAAGCGTGATTGAGTAACAAACATCCAAACATCTAAACATCCAAACTTTCGCATTTATAATATCAGTAGGATGTAAAACTTATGTCATGTTTTTGCAGCTGAACTCCCTAAGAATAAATAAATAAATAACTTAGGTACGAAATACACAATTTACGGTGACATAAGTACTTTTTTTTTATTTATACAACGACGGTGGCAAACAAGCGTACGGCCCGCCTGATGGTAAGCGGACACCGCAGCCTATAGACGCATCCAAAGGAGTAACATGGGCGTTGCCGACCCTTGATATGTTTGAGGATTCGCCGTGTTGACAGCTGAAGGAACAAATTCCCTCGCTCTCAACACAACGCATCCTCGGGAGCTCTGGCGACCTTGCTCACCACCAGGAACACAACACTCCTACAGAGCAAGTACCTAGGTAGTGTTATTATGGCTGTGGTCTTCTGCAAGGCGGAGGTACTTCCCCAGTACATATGCCTACATGGTACGTTATGCCTATGCATAAAATATTGGCCCTATTTGGGGGGCCCATGTCCAGCAGTGGACGTCTTTCGGCTGATATGATGATAATGATTTGATGATGAATATATTAAATTATATTTTCAAGACTTGAACAAATAATTCATGTTTTGTTATGTGTACTGTTAAAACATTGTCATGTCAGTATCAAGCGTATTTTGGCCAATTCAATTATTCCGTATTGAAAAATAAGACGTCCAGAAAATAAGTATTTTATCTAAGCGACAATGCAACTAGCGTAGCGTAATAGAGCCGGTTGTTACAAATGTGAATTTTGACACTTCTCTATGAGATGACAGCTGCCGACGCCATATTTAACGTTTACTAGTCAGCACAGCTATCACAAGACGGCGCGCGACCTCTCTCGATTTTTCTCGCACTATGCGTCTCGTTCTAAGTTTTCTAATAAGAGAGAGGCGGATAGTGCGAGAAAAATCGAGAGCTCACACGCCGTCTTGCGATAGCCGTGCAAACCTCCTGCACAATCTCAAACTATCAATAAAGGAAAAAGCTGGTGTCGTGTCGTATCAACAAATCAAAGCGCTGGCGTACGGACACAGAGAAATGGAAAATATTCCACCAACGAAAGGATAATTTAAATTTATGATAATGAGTCAGTAGTGTTGTCGATACAACCCGTCCTTAACCTCTTAAAGACAATTGAAAGATGGGCGCATAGATACCTACTAAGATAAGGCACGTACTTACTTACTGTAAACCTATTAGGAAGGCAGCCATTACTCACCATGTTATGATTTCGAGTCTAGATTAGCTAGAAATCAAACTAAAATTCATGACTCATTAGCTAATTAAATGGAAATACCATGTAGGTGTGGCGTGATTTCACCCTTTCACTATTTTGCTAAAAAAACGTAAAAGACCACCCAATTAACATATTAAAAAAAACTAAGTAAATATTCTTGGACCAAGAAATACATTAGTAAGATGTTTATTATTATAATTATTTGGTATGCTTTGCTTTTCTCTCCAAGTGGAGTTAATTTTACTTCCATATTCGCGGGCTTTTGGCCAAACGAATATGGAAGGCATTGTTTAATATATAGAGCCTACGGATCTAGAGCTAGGAATTTGCGAACTATTCTGCATGTATTCATAATAATCCTACTAATATTATAAATGCGAAAGTTTAGATGTACACGCTTAAACGGCTGAACCGATTTGAATGAAATTTTCCTCGAAGATAGTTTATAGCCTGGCTTAAAATGTAGGATAGTTTTTATCCCGGGTCCACGCGGACGAAGTCGCGGGCGGAAGCTAGTACTTTATATAATTACAAAATATTCACTTTGGCACTCTTTGGGGGAGGCCTATGTCCAGCAGTGGACGTCTTTCGGCTGAGATGATGATGATGATGATGTCCTTTTGCCGAGCAAAGGCCTCCCCCTTCTTTTTCCTCCTTCCTCCTTCTTGAGCAATATCTGGCCAGTCTTTTAAAAAGTAGGCCAAGTGATCCCGTCATCGACAAGGTCTACCGCGACTCCGTTTTGAGTTTTGGGGCTTCTGTGATCCCCTTGGCCCACAGCTCTAAATAGGAATCCATTAATATTAAAAATTACTTAACCTAGTCACCCCTTATTCGACCAACTTAAAATACCTTTTGTTTTGAATTTTATTTATTTATTTGAATTGTATGTCAAACATAATGAAACATTGGACCCAATTCTACAGTGGCCTCTAAACTTCCTAATTGTCGCTAATACACTTTGCTATTCTATGAGCAGCTGTCATAATCAAATGACAGCGCTAATTTGAATCTGACGTTTCTTATTTTAGGCGGTCTATACAACTTACTTAGCTGCCTAAATGCTATTCTAAATATGTCGTTTTTAATTTGCCTAAATTATGTCTAAAAATTAGACTGTTTAGTTTTAGGCTAGTTAAGCCATGTGCACGTAGAATCGGGTCCATAAACATATAATAAATACACATCTAATCAACTATAAATGAATATTGAGGCTAATCAGCCACTCCATTTTGAATGATGAAACATGAAATAAAATATGTTTTGTCCTTGTCTCACAAACCTAAATGTCAATAGACAAACTAATTTTAACGGCATTTGAGCTACTAGGTTTGCCGGATATTTTTAATAGTCTTTTTAATTTAATTACTAGATTACTCATCAGCACTGTCCACCGTCACTTTATTGCCGCCATTATTCCACGGCTTCTAACATCTTAATGGCAGCTAATGTTTCAAAGGCAAACTTGCGTGCTTCCTTTGAAGGTAAAATGGGCAGATAATAACGGTTCCGATTACACTCGGCGAAGAATTTGAATAAGAGATCACGTGGGATGCCTACGCTGCGGGATATCTTTGAGGATTTAGATGGAGTCTGAAAGGCTCACTATATAAGGAAATACATATGTATGTATTTCCTTATAAAGGCGTGAATGTATGTATGTATATACATACATACATTCACGCCTTTATCCCTAAAGGGGGTGGGGGAGCACATGAAACTTGTGTTCCAGTACCACTTTTAGCATACACGTGGGTATAAAAGATCGACAAAAATGTGATATCGCCAAATGACGTATATGGGAGCACTCCCTAACTCCAAACCACGGGAAAAACTGGGATTTCAATAAATAAGGCCGCAGCACGTCCTACGTATTCAAAGATGTATTTCGGAAGACAAGTTGACAACAACCACCAAATATGATATAAAAATAATTATGATATTTTAGACTACCCGCGAGTTCAATGGCCGCGCGATCAGCTGTAGGTACACCAGCACCACTGTATGTATATTACGTATGTTACACCCTACCACTTAACAAAGACTACTAATATAAGGAAATAGAATGATATAAAACTGTAATGGATGTATTTATCTGTTTAGTTTACACAAGCGTTCATTTAACATTTCACTCCAGAAAAATGAAGCATGAAGAATGCCATGAAGCTGAATGAAGCAAGAAAGGTTTGTCAAGATAGTAGCAAGTGGAAGTCCGTGATCTCTGCTCTCCGGGATATAGGCGTGATTATATGTGTTTGTAAAAATGAGGACCCTAACTTTACCTAATGCACTTTCAATAATTTACTTTAAAAACAAAGTTTTAACCGACTTCAATTTAGTACTCCGCCAAGCCACGAGAACATTTCCACATTTCTTTTCCAATTTACCACATGAACTGATTTCCGAGAGCAAATGCGTTAATTATAAGAGAAAAAAACCCAATCGCTGTATGTGGGCCGATAATATTTGAGGACTTACGTCGATTCAACAAGGATCACCTTTGGCACTTCATTAGTTGCTATTTCAACGGAATCTTTTTAGAATCTGTGATATACTTTTTCAATTTCATGTACATAATTGAGGAATTCCATAAGTCATCTGTGGTCTTCATCATCAATTCCACTCCACCAAATTAATGATTTCCGGGTGTAAATACACGAGTTATAATAGAAAATACCAAAATCACTACACGCGTGCCTAATATAATTGAGGAGTTCTCTCAATTCCTCATGGATCCCATCATCCAATTGAATTTTTGAAAAAATGGGACCCACCTGGAAGCATATACTTACAAAAAAAAAAAAAAATTACGAATCGGCTCATCAATGACGGAGTTCTGAGGTAACAAACATTGAAAAAAAAAAAAAAAACAACCGAATTGAGAACCTCCTCCTTGTTTTTGAAGTCGGTTAAAAAGATACGCGATTATACCCGAGTGGTAATTGTATAAGGAACTCGGGCAGTGACATGGGATAAAATATAGAATATCTAAAACCTGATAAGTTTGTTCGTAGAATACCTATGTACAATACAAACTTACATAAACTATCAGACCCTAGCATTATGCCAAGTAATTTGCATTTCCAAAATTAGCTACCTACGAACTTAACTACGCCAATTAAAACAAAAGAATCACGCTACCGGAATACACGGGAATATCGCGAATGGTGGAAATATCGCTTCCAATTCAGCATAGCCTCGATATGCAGACGGGAAGCGCAGCATGCGCTGAGGCGAGTTAGGACGTAGACATAGAACGACTGAATCGGTTAGCGATTACACAACCGCTCACTTGATTTTGGATTTTAAACATAGTAGCATACTTCGCTTGACAACTGTCGTTGCCATAGTTAAATTGGGCGTGCGGAGTTGGCAACTCTTGCCAGAAGCAGGCGAGTAGATGATTAAACAAATTTTTGAACTGATCTGGATTATCGACAGCATATTTTATGATACGTTTACAGTGATCAGTTAAAAAATATAAATTCATATTACGTTAACGTGACAAGGTTCTGTTAGCTACCTAATACAACATTCTAACTTTAAATACCTACGTTTGTAATCTAGGTTTAAAACTCAGTGTCTTCGTCGTCTCACTGCAGTACAGTACGTATATAGTTCACTGTATATTAACCGGAACATTCGTGAGTTTACTGCAAATATTTTGCATCAACGCACTATATATGAGTGGAGGCCTTGATTGTCAGTTTTTTTTCATATATTCATATAGTCATATCTTGTACGGGACGACGTTGTTATACAAACTAATGGTGCTCTTATCTCCGGGCGATAAAAATTGCCGAATTGCCGGAAATTCGGGGCAGTTTTGACGTCACGGCCATTTCAAGCAATTCGATTATTGCTCAAAATGGAGCAATCATTGCTCCAGTATGGCGCCATTCTGACCCCATTCAAATTGCCCCATATGCAGCAACTCGGGAATTGTCGCTGTAACAACAAATACTAAAAAAACTGAATTAAATAAATATTCAAGGGACTCCCATACATCAGACATGATTTTTTTACCCTTCGTGCGCGAGTCCGACTCGCACTTGGCCATTTTTTATAAGATCCGACCTCGACGCTTCATTACTTATAGGTTACATCGCCCTTAACTACTTTCCTCAGCGAAACATGTACATATAATAGATACTGCACGGCTATCATGCGACGGCGCGCGAGCTCTCTCGATTTTTCTCGCACTATCCGTCTCTTTCTTGCGTGCGAGAAAAATCTAGAGTATATCGCGGCCGTTGCATGATAGACGTGCTGCTCTCTTGACCCGCGCCGCGCCCGACCGGCGATCGCGCCGTTCCCCTCCCCCTGCGCCTCCTCGCCCTCCTACTAGAAAAATAATGGGACATGCATATAATATATGCATGTGCGTACGGGATAGAAATAAAAATTGAATTGAATTTTCCAATCGTCTGTATATATGTATACGACAATAGATGATGCCTCATGTTCAAATTGATAACGTAGTGATACTAAATGGATAGTAAACCATCAAATTATCGTAATGAAGTATAAATCATAAAATATAATTAAAATCGTAAAAAGAACCTTGAAAGTTTAGAAAAATTATGCATTTTTTTAATTGTCCAAGAGTAAATTTAAAGTTACCAATAGAATCCTTACGCTTTTATAGAAACAAAATTGTATGACAACTATGTACTTAAACGCAGTATTTCGCGGCCGAAACAACAATTTACCTGATTTTCCATACATCGATACCTGTACTTTGTACTAACAAATGTCGGTTGTGACGTCATACCTGTCTGTCTATCAGTATGAAGCGTTTTGCGCTGCCGCCAGCGAGGTTCTTCTTTGTCTCAAATTTTTGGGTATTTATGTTCTTTAATTGTAGTTGCTCCCATACAAACATTTGTTTCTGTCCAAAAACTGGTTCGAATGACATCTTAAAATTTTTTTAGTCATCATCCGTATTGTAGTCGGCGATATGGAGCAACACGGAAATGAATGGAGCAATTCGACAAATCATTCCCGAAATAATTGCCGCAATTTCTATAAATTGCCCCATATTGCTCAATTAATTGCTCCATTAATTTCGGCAACGTGTCCCCGGGCAATAATTGGCCGTGTAAGAGCACCTTTAGCTATTAAAAAGTGTAGGTAACTTCAGATACAATATAATTGTCGCTATCGTATCCGGAATTGCTTCCTACTAAGGATTGCAATGTACTAGGCTTCATAAGTGCATGGACATGCTTGAACCGTATTGCCATAGTAATACGGTTCAAGCATGTCCATGCACTTATGAAGCCTTCTGTACAATGCCGTAGATAAGAATTACGTCGTGTTGTTATGACGACACGTACATAGATAAATTCATGATCTATGACACTAGAGCACGTTCTTTGAATCGTTTTTATAGCCTTTAATAGCACAATTGGTAGCTTATATCATGCTTTAAACTCAGTGTGAAGTTACATAAAATATTCGTCATTTTATATTCTTAGAAAGATAGATATCTATTCTATCTTAAGCGCAATAGGTCCATGGTTTTACAAGTTAAGATAATAATAAACTAGATTATCATCCTTCAAGCGTTTTTCCCGGCTATCCTAAAGGAGCCCGGGGTCCTTTTTTCACCTAACCCCAAGATTTGGCGTAGGCACTCGTTTTACGAAAGTTACTGCCATCTGACCTTGTTACCTTTCTTGGTTGGGAAACTGGACCTTGGTAGGATTAAACCGGTTTCCTCACGTTGATTTCCTTTAACGAAAAATACTAGTTATGAGGATACTAGCTTCTGCCCGCGACTCCGTCCGCGTGGAACTGGTTTATATCGTATCTCGCTACAAACTTTCATCCCCCATTTCACCCCCTCAGGGGATGATTTCCGGGATTAAAACTATCCTATGTCCTTCCCCGGGATTCAAACTATCTCCATACCAAATTTCATCTCAATCGGTTCAGCGGTTTAAGGCTGAAGAGGTAACAGACAGACACACTTTCGCATTTATAATATTAGTATGGATGACGACATAAGCAGTAGTCACAAAATAAAGTATATGGCGAAGTCTCTTCCATATGCTGTCGATCAGTGATATATTTTAATTAAACCCCGGCTTCGTAGGTACGGACAACAAAACAGATATGACAGCATTAAAACATTTACTTGTATCTGTATCGAGTACAGTTTTTATGCGCTCCAATAAAAGGTCGGAAATATTTCAAGCGTTTTATTTTCGTAACGGAATTTTACGTATGATTTATCAAGAATTTTGACAGTACACGTACGTGTTGTTTTAATGGTTTTATTTCATTAAATTTACAAACAATTCTCTATAACTGCGTACATAATGGGTCCATACCATATACAGATAAACGAAGTTAGACAGACATTTCGCAATTTAATGACACGCTCACTCTTTCACACGCTTTTAAAGTAATAATCTTTAATCAGGTTCATCAAGATTAAGCACTCGTATCCAGCGACAAATTTTTTTCCCTCACGGACGGCAGAAGTTTGAGCACTAATCTTCTGGAAACTGGACCTTCTTTAGCGTCGCCAAAATCTGAATTTTAGCATCAAACTTCTGTCTGTCATCGAACTGCCTAAAAGTCTTCAGCAGCGACATCAAGAAAAGTTTATCGTCATCACCAACATTCATATTGAACTCTATGTCAACATTGCTCACGTTATCTGATAACCTATGGGGCTCAGGTTCTATAACCATAATGTTCTCATCGTGGCCAAAATCTTCATTAATTTCTGTCTTTACTTGGTCAATGGGAATTTCAGTCACTTCGCCATCAACGTGGTCGTAACTCATTATGAATTCCACGTCTTTCCTTTGTGCGTCGTTGAGTAGAAAGAGCATTCTGTTGAAGTATTCATATCTCTTTCTGTGTTTTACTTCTCTTCTGTCTTTCCTGTCTTTGTATTCCTTCTTCTGCAATGCTACTTCTCTTGCGAAGCAGGTTCGTAGGTTCTTCCATCGTTTTTGGAGCTCTCTACCTGCAATTAGAAAAACATTTATAGTTTTGGATTTATCTTAGTTACGAATATCTCCACTTTTCAACACCTTTTTGCTGTGCGAAAGAAAGAGAATTACTTTTAAATTTGGGAATCGTCTTGTTCAAGTTATATCCACACTGATGAAATGGTATCATAAAAATTAAGCGCAGCTATGAGCTAAAGTCCTAAATCCACACAGCAATCGGATTCAATATTTCACACAATAATGTACATGTTTATATGTATGTCAAGTCATATAAATGTATTTGCACCTAATTCCATCGGTAATTTCAAACATGCTTTCTCAAAAAAAAGTATTTTGTGCTTTATTCCCAGCATGTGTTTGTGTACATAAGTACTTTTGCAGCTGCTAGGAAAAAAAAAGTGGTTTTACTTCGGTCTTCTTGTCACCTCAGGCAGGCGGTTATATATTGTTTGCTGTTCGTACAATTTGATTTATACCTACCTCCCTGTGGAACGTTGTCCCAGTAAATCGTTATTGTAGTGATCTAGTTACGATTATTATTATTATTTATTTATTTCATAAGTACATTTTATTAATACTAAAAATTAAAACAGCCCCACGAAACTGTAGTAACCGTTTGACTGTGGGAACGGCAGTCTCTAGGTTAGACATACATTAGTTGTTGCAGTATTGGAACGTTGTCACAGTAAATCGTTATGGTATTCTTCTAGTTGTTGGCAGTATTGTACGTTTAACTAAATATTATATTACCATTACTGACAGAATAAGCTTCGATTGTATTTATTGAAAAATGGCGCCGTAAGTAGGTACCTACTTAAGGGGCTCCTAGCTCCCAATGACCTTCGATCTATAACTGTCGGTTTATTTGTGTTTTTTATGGTTTATCGTATTAACTACAACGAGGTTTACCGAAATAGTATCCCATATTTACTTCAAACCTCACAGTTTTCGGGATATATGGCACCAAACTTTGGCAATTTCAGGCCAAAAAACCAGTTTTATGGACGTAACTTTTGTGAAAATGAGTTTAAAATAAAAATCTCTCGTGGGTTGTTAGAGACGTCAATAAGGAACAGTTATATGTAGATTTCATATATAAAAGTGCATGAACAACATAATAATATCGAAAACAGAGCTTTTTTGGACCATGTTTGAATAATTCATAAAAAAATAAATATTAATTATTTTCAAAAAACTCTCGTGCAAATGTAGATAAAGAACTAAAAAACCGATAGGTGTTTGTTCCATAAATATATCTATAGTTTTGACGGAGGAATATCAATTCAAAACTCGTCAAAACTAGCCAAAAAGCGCGTGGAGCCCCTTAAGGAATTGATTCAGAAATAATCGAGATACGACAATACCTGGGGCCTATACCAGAAAACTTTACAAGTCTACAATTCGACAAAATCGTACAATTTTCCATAGAAAAAGATGACAATTTTGTCAAATTGTACGCTTGTAAAGTTTTGTGGTATAGGCCCCAGCAATCAAAGAAACAGTTACATTGATAAAGATTACAATTACAAAGAGACATTTTTATTTTGCTGTTTTGATTATTTTTTAAATGTATCTGTGTGTAATGAATCACCTTATAACCAAGCACAACATTCATTCGCATATTAAATATATAATTGACATATTTGTAACAAACCATAGTTTATTCCGGTTCCGGGGCAACCTACCGAACCCTACATTGGAGCTGACGAAGCAGCCGAGCCACACCGCTATGTCGCCTGAATGATATCTTTAATATTCGTTTTTTAGGGTTCCGTACCCAAAGGGGTAAAACGGGACCCTATTACTAAGACTTCGCTGTCTGTCCGTCCGTCCGTCTGTCTGTCACCAAGCTGTTCCTCACGAACCTCGATAGCTAGACAGTTGAAATTTTCACAAATTATGTATTTCTGTTGCCGCTATAACAACAAATACTAAAAACAAAATAAATTCAATATTTAAGGGGGGCTCCCATACAACAAACGTTTTTTTTTATTTACTGTTTTTATAGATAATGGTAAGGAACCCTTCGTGAGCGAGTCCGACTCGCGCTTGGCCGGTTTTTATAACTGTATGTATATTAGTCTTTAAGGTATTTGTAATATGGGCCTTAGATGCCTGAATTAAATGAATAATAATTATTATTATATTATTCCAGTCATCAAAATAATAGTATAATTAGTTATCCATCGTAATAATATTCTTATAAAAAAACTGTATTCTGCGTTTACATATTTTACACAGTTTAAGAGTCCGCAGTAAGCTCGGCCGAATTTCACCTTCCCATACAAACGTAGTTACGCTCTCATTTTAAAACTACGCGTTGGATTGTGACGAAACTTTGCATATACATTGACATGAGGTATATCTATGTCTGTAATTAGTTTATATGGTTCCAGTTTATAAAACAAACGAAATACAGCAAAAACAAGTTTCGTATGAAAAACTTAAATTCGCTATATTTTTTAAAATATGGTATCTGAAGCTACATAAACTAATTACAGACATAGATATACCTCATGTTATTGTATATGAAAAGTTTCGTTACAATCCAACACGTAGTTTTAATATGAGAGCGTAACTACGTTTGTATGGAGAATCGAGCTTACTGCGGACTCTTAAGTGTGATCACACAAGATTCCCTACAGACAATTTGCTCTTGCAGTAAAAAGCATATTCCCTAAAGCGTACAGCCAATTTACTTTACTTAAAAACACTCACGCGAATGTGGACTATATTTGCTGCAGTTTGAATACACTTTAGATAGAGAATTGTAAATCAGTGTCAAAGAAAGCAAGAGCGGCAGCAATTTCATATGAAGCTAAAAGTAAAAGTATAGAGAGTGAGGTTTAATAATGATAACCTGTGTTTATCATCACCTGCTTTTCGACAAATAAAGTTATGATTATGATTATGATTATTATGATAACAATTGTATGCTTAATACAGTTATGCGAGTTTAGAGTAAAATATGGATTCTGTCATCTTTCCTATGATATATTTTACAAGCTTTTATTTAGTTTCACCTGTCCCGTTGTCTGTCTGTCTGTCTGTAATCAAATCTTGCAAGTTAAATTTGATCCACTTACTGGTTTCCGATTGAGTTCAAATTTTGCACGAATATGCAAATCGCGTGACAATGCAATATTATGATGACGTGGAGCTGATCTGATGATGGAGCTGGAAGGTGGCCATAGGGACTCCGTAATAAAACCACATAACCCCATCAAGTTTGGGCTCGTTAGAATCGTCTCAATGAGTAGTTGATGACGGTATACAGAAAACAACCCCTTATTCATTTGAGGATTCGTTGTATTGCCTACCAGAGACGCATTTTGGTCTAGCGGTCCCTTAACACTACAGTAAATTGAGCTCTGGCGATCATACTCATCTCATAGATAACAAGTTGTGGTAAGTTTAGTTTTTTTTTAGTTTTTTTAGTTTTTTTTGTATTTATATGGCTGCGGTTTTCAATAAGGTGGTGGTACTTACCAATGAATACGCAAGTATCGAGTAACGAGACTGTGTTACAAAAGTATAAGAAACATGGCATATTTATTTTACGTGTTTTCAAGACTAGTCAACTCGAAAGCTGATCTGTAGGTATGTCTGATTACTGTCTATTTAACACACACAACACATACACACACACACACAAACGAAGCGGGGAAAGGCATTGCTGGAGTCATTTCGTCTTTGATATGAGGCTTAATTTTTCCTAGTTAGTCAAATTATAATGTATCTGCCTAGCTAGCATGCATAGCATGATCGCGTTTATATTGGACATAAATCACTCGACTCTTACTAGCAACTATATGTTAGTGCGAGAGGGAAAATGGACAAAGAGGGACGAATGATATACGTTAGGCATACACGCGAAGTTAACTAGGCTCTACCAGAAAACATAGATTCACGCCTTCATTCCCAAAAGGGGTAGGCAGAGCACATGAAACTTATGATCCAGCGCCACTTTTAGCATAAACGTGGGTATATAAGATCGACAAAATGTGATCGCCGTGATAGGTTGCTAGCCCATCGCCCACAACGTACTCCAACCCTGTCCCATACTCAGAATATTTCGCGTAAATTGTAATATGTCTAAATACATCTTTAAAACCTAAATTGTGGGCTTGGTACTCACAGGACGGCCATGTTGCTGATACAGATACAATATTAACTAACATAACCTCAAATATATACGATATGTACATACCATACTCAATTCTCTTATGGGTAGACATAGTATCCCAATCCGGGAACACCTCTTCACAAGTCTCCTTCCACAGTCTCTGTTTGAACTTGTTATGGCAATAATACATCTGATTCGCTTTGTCGAACAACGCTGGTCGCTTCGACACCGCATCTATAAGCTTGTACGAGTCTATATTCCTTACATTCATGACTGTAAATGCGAGCAGACGTGGTAAAAATACGTGTCACTTCCAAATAACCCTTGGTAGTTTTTGGCACAATAGGTAACGATCGCTGGCAACGTTGCGCGACGTTGTTACGTGCGGTCCGCGTGGCGTGGGGAAAGCAACTGACAATTGCCAGACAGTCGGCCAGCTGGCAACGGCGCGACGAGTATTGCCGGTTGTGCAATTTCGCGGCAATATGTGGCGCGGTGGCGTCCTGCTTTTTACTCCCGTGCTAGAGCAAGACGGCTGTAGTTGCTGCATGTTGCCGTAGATCGCTCGTTTAATTCGCTTCTAGAATAGTTGTTTCTATGTTTGTACAAGGTTTAGTGCCGTATGATTCTTTGGCTTGTGTTGATACGTGACTACTTTTAAATATAGATTTTAATGAGTCAAGAATACCTAGTTAAATTCCTTAAAAGATAATAAGCTACAACCGTTTTACTATTGCTCATTAGGGAGAGAAAACGCTGGGGGACCGTCACGGCACTCGAGCGTTATAGTTAACTAGCTTCTGCCCCCGACTCCGTCCGCGTGGAACTCGATTATATCGTAGCTCGATACAAACTTTCATCCCCCATTTCACCCCCTCGAGGGATGATTTCCGGGATAAAAACTACCCAATGTCCTTCCCCGGGATTCAAACTATCTCCATACCAAATTTCATCTCAATCGGTTCAGCGGTTTAAGCGTGAAGAGGTAACAGACAGACAGACAGACACACTTTCGCATTTATAATATTAGTATGGATGACAATCGTTTCCTAAGGACGTGTGTTTTGCGGAGCAGGAACAGAATAATCTCTTAAAACTTTGGTCACTTGTAACTTTGTGACTATTTAGTCTGCTGCTTTATTTTCTTCTCGATTTGACGAAAAAATTAATCCTTTTTCGAGAAAATGTAACATTATTGGTTATTTTATTTGTTGTGAACGACTCTATTCCAAACGTAGATTTAATTAGATAAGAGCGTAGGACGATTAGATCGTAGCAACTTGAAATCCGTCCGTGATCTCTGCCTACCCCTCCGAGAAAACAATTCTTAAGGTGCTAATGTTTTTTTTTTGTTTCAGTGGAAATCAAGATGGTGCGTGATGCGGAAGCTGTCTCCAGTAGCAGGTATGGCACATTTATTTAAACATACTCATAATATATGAATAAACACGGCTTGTAACCAATGAGTTTTTCGGAACTTATGTATAGCATAAGAAAATTAATAAAATCAGGGGAAATAATTCGTGTAGTTTTAGTGGTGGTGGTGGGGGGGGATAGCTATTCGGTGAAGGAAAACATCGTGAGGGAACCGGTCTAATCCCAATAAGGTCTAGTTTTCCCTTTGGGTTGGAAGGTCAGATGGCAGTCGCTTTCGTAAAACTAGTGCCTATGCCGAATCTTGGGAGTAGGTAGGTGTCAAAGCGAACCCGGGCTCCTTTAGGGGTACAACCGGGAACAACGCTAGGAGGATGATTGATGATACGAATAAGCAATCAAATGTGTATTTTAAAATAAGAAAAAAAATGTTTAAAAGTCAAAAATATGACACCTTAATAAATTGTATACAATTATACATACAATACTTACTATTATTAGTATTTATCCTACTTCCTTCAAATATGATTGTATGTATAGGTAGGTACCTATACAACGTACACAAACTTAATTTTCATACAAACTTGGCATTTTTTTACAGGCATCGTTTAAAAAAATTAAATCCCGTACATTTCTGTATACACAAAACCACAAAACGTTTCAAGGAACTTAATTAACAGCTAAAAAAAGGCAAACGTAACCGTTAATTATCAAAAAGACGTAATTAAATTCCGTTTACACTTCAAATTCCAACCTTATCTTGTTGTCATGAAGGTTTAATTTCAAAGAACTGACTTTAAAATATTCTACGAATCCGGAGTTCCGAAGTGCTAGTGAAATTATTAAATACGCTTTACCTACTTATTCGAATTAAAACCTTATTCGTAGTGCCATAAGAGTTATTTGATGAGCTGTTGAGCAGGTAAACGAGGCCTTCAGTATTAAATAGAAAATTGTTGGGCAAGGCAATGTATTGAATATGATGCTGAATATAAGTATGAATTAAAGATGAAACGAAATGTTTTCCACATCGCACCGGTCATTTTCCGGCCTCGGGCAGAAAATTCCGTTTTCCGACCGAGCGTATAACGACATAGACGTATTATTGTGTACACAAGCGGTGGAAAAGGCTTCAAACAAATATCGATTACCTGCAATTTGATAGATTTGATAGATTAATATCGTGCGTTAATCGTCATGCGATTTCAAGGAAAACCATTTTAAAACGCAAAATAATGTATTGTTATGATTGGAAAGCACTTAATGATCGAACTAAGTAAAACTAGTAAAATATTTCCCTTTGATATCCTGGATAAACGAAGAAACGTGGACGATTTTGTTCGTTAAAAATCTAACGTCACTGTTTGAAATGAATTTATCGTAGAATCTGATTACAAACATGAAATTCACTAAGTACCGAGACAAGGAATCGTTACAAATGACTTTTTTTGTTTAAGAAAAAGATTGACATGACAATCAAACGAACCGTTCCGTTTATAACTATTTTGTATAAAAAAGTCCAAAACAACATATAGTTTTAACAAACATTATCATAACACAGGGCGCCTCATGGGACCATCGCAATAGCTATCAAAATTGCACAAGGGCAGAAAGTTTCCTTAAGTAAGTGTTTTACGAAAAGATGAGCGCAAACTTACATTTGCGGGTGGCGAAATTTGGAACTAAAATTTCGCCGTACTAGAGTGTAGTAAACTTTGACAAGCTGCGCTGTTTTAGCAAGTTTCGGTAAGTTTGTGTTTCTGGGGATTCCTTTGGGGATTTTGTCGGATACGAAGCTGATAGTTTTTTTTTTTGTAAAATGTAACACTACACTCGGCGCATATTTACTGACCAAGACGGGCTGATTAGGTAAGTTGAATTTGACTTTATCTACTAGTGAGTTGAGGCTTGTTTATAATAGCAATAGACTTCGTAAGTATGCTTACAGGTGAGGTTGTTTTTAAGCCTATTTATCGCTTTAAGGTCATGAGACAGTCACTTTAGAGTTCAGTACCGAAGAATCCCCTTGTGGGATTCCCCAGAAGGTGGTCAACTAATCAACTTTATCCTTATAGAAGTTCTAGAAGCTACGTATCATATTACATATATCTTAATATTAAGGAATGTTATAGTCTGCGATTGAATACCTACTATTAAAAAATTAAATTAAATACCTAACTTTATAAATATACCTAATTTTATAAAATATATGCAAAAGTTTTGAATGCTTGTTACTCAATCACGCTTAAGAGTCCGCAGTAAGCTCGATTGTCCGTACAAACGTAGTTACGCTCTCATTTTAAAACTACGTGTTGGATTGTAACGAAACTTTGCATGTACAATGACATGAGGTATATCTATGTCTGTAATTAGTTTATGTTACTTCAGATAGCTTAGTAAAAAAATACAGCGAATTTAAGTTTTTCATACAAAAATTGTTTTTGCTGTATTTCGTCTGTTTTATAATCTGGAACCATATAAACTAATTACAGACATAGATATACCTCATGCCATTGTATATGCAAAGTTTCGTCACAATCCAACACGTAGTTTTAAAATGAGAGCGTAACTACGTTTGTATGGGAAGGTGAAATTCGGCCGAGCTTACTGCGGACTCTTAAACGGTTCAACCGATTTGGATGAAATTTTGCACGATGATATTTTATAGCCTGGATTAAAATATAGGATAGATAAAAATCCCGAGTCCACGCAGACAAAATCGCGGGCTGAAGCTAGTAAGTAATAAAATACTAATAAAAATATGAGGTTCTTAGTTTATAACAAAACTACAAAATATAAAAAGTCTGGTCATTATTTAATTAGGTGAAAATGAGAATAAGAGACTAAAACATATCACACTATTAAATCTGTCAAAGCGTTTTTATAAACAACTAGACATACATACAAGAACGATGTAGTCTATAGAGACACAATCACACAACCTTGACCAGTGCACTACCGCGCCCCCTTTAACTCAGTAAACAAAAGTTAGTAACACCCTTGAACTTAATGTCAAGCCAAGACATGAATATTAAGTAAAACAATCTTGCTTAATACAATATAAATATAAATACTAAACATCTGAATAACTTCAAGGCTTGCTATTCGAGATAATGACGTGTTGCTACTGCAATACGTCATCATTTTAAATGGCAACTACTTTAGGCAGATTGTTTTTACGCAGGCTATAAGCAAAAAGAAAGAGTTGCGTCATCAGAGGTCATTTACCGAGGTGCCTCGGAAATTCGGGTTCAATGTTACGAAAAGTGATACCTAATTTCGGTTTTCGTAATCGACACGCTAGTTAGTCGATTTTACGATATTGGAAGTTGGAACTTGTCTCTAGGGTAAGTCTGGGGTAGTTGACCAATTTTTTGAAGTCTGGGGTAGTTGACCAATTTTTTGGAACTCGGTTAAAATAAAAGCTTACACATTACGAATACTTATTTTTATTTCTTATTAAACATTGGTGAATTAACTTTAGATTAATAAACAAAAAAAGTATATCAATCACCTCGAAAAAAAAAACTGTTGAAAAAAAAACATGATTGTCCATCTCTCCCAAGGTGTGTCCGGGTGTGATGACCTTTACAGGAAAGATGGCCATAATTTAAATCAATTAGTATTTTTTCGTTTTATTCTTGATTCTTAAGCATATGTCCTCGAATTCGGTGCAATTCTTAAGCTCAGACCAAGAAAAAAATACAGACGGAGCGTTACGAATAGGCTAGTAAAGCCAACCGGTTTTCAACCAAGCCCACAAGTTTAGCACACGCTAAACAAATGAAATCGCACAAAACTCGAAATAAATGAACTTGACAGCATTGCGACATGTGCTGAAGAGTTTTGTGCAATTTTGTTTGTATATGTGTGTATGAGCGCGTGGTAAACTTGGTGTAGCTTGGTTTTGTTTGGCTGTGATTTGGCTTCACTTGACTGTTCGTAACGCTAAGTCTGTATTTTTTTCTTGGTCTGAGTTCTTAAGTAGCCCAAACCACGCTAAACAGAATAAGACAGGAGAAACGAAGGATCGCAACTTCGTTTTAACACTTTTCAGACTTCATGCTCCATTCCGTTTTCCGGGACGTACAATATCTCTATTTCTTTGTAATAGTATTTTCGGGTTTCTTATGGCGTATGCTGATTGCCATTGTATCACTTAAGAGTCCGCAGTAAGCTCGATTCTCCATACAAACGTAGTTACGCTCTCATTTTGAAACTACGTGTCGGATTGTAACGAAACTTTGTATGTACAATGACATGAGGTATATCTATGTCTGTAATTAGTTTATGTAGCTTCAGATACCAAAGTAAAAAAATACAGCGAATTTAAGTTTTCCATACAAAACTTGTTGCTGTATTTTGTTTGTTTTATAAACTGGAACCATATAAACTAATTACAGACATATATATACCTCATTGTTGTATATGTAAAGTTTCGTTAGAATCCATCACATAGTTTTAAAATGAGAGCGTAACTACGTTTGTATGGGAAGGTGAAATTCGGCCGAGCTTTATACTGCGGACTCGTAATCGCTGTGTATGAGTCTCGCATATGGCAGAACGTGAAGGATTTTTAATTTAATTCTAAGTGATTATATTACTCGCATATGGCAGAACGTGAAGGAGTTTTTATCTAATTCTAAGTGATTATAAGTGATTTTCGTAAAATGATAACAATTAATCGAACGAGTACGGTTGTCTTTTCTATTTTAAAAATCGTATAGAGCCCATTATATTATTGTTAAGTTTGTTGTACAATCAATCGAAAAATACCGTTGATAAAGTATGGGAAATAAAACCTAGACGAAATAAAATATTTCTAAAAAAAATGACAAAGTTATGAAAGCCAATAAGATCCAATGAGTTAGATTATCATTGTTTAATCAACAGTATACAGGCAATTTACTTGGTAATTAAATTAACAAAGCCGGTTAGTAAAGTCTGGTATTTAATTACTCGTATTTAATCACAATCAAAGGTTATGTTAATTAAATAGTTTTATTAAAGTTAATTAATTCGAATTGCTATTTGCGTGTTTTTGTATAAAATACGATCAAATTAGGATATCAAATTTATTACCGGCTATACTACTTTTCATAGTTTTCTGCTAAATGTGTTTATAATTTTGCAATAAAAATTGTTTCTATGGAGTTGCGATTATACAATTCTGATTTTAATAGAACTAGAATCAAGTTTTATTCAATAGTTCTTCGTTCTGTGCTTCTTTTTTATATTTTTGAACATTTCGAAACGTAGATACCTTGAAGATCGTAGCAAGGGAAATCCGTGATCTCTGCCTACCCCTCCGGGAAATGGGCGTGATTACATGTATGTGAGTATGTATATATTATTGAGCTCGACTGTACCATTCATGAGTTCAGCTCATCTTAATTCCGTCGTGTTCTAGATTTCTTCCTCGTCCTTTGTTCATTGGTCGTGAGTGAAAGTCCAGACACCATTCACAACCTGTGTTCACTATTCTTCATTATAACTTGACCTGTGGGTTCATATCAAACAATCGTAATTGGAGGTCCACATTATATTGGTTTTTCAGTTGCCCGTGTTTTGTGGACCTGCGCCCGCGCTGGTTCGTGAGTCGGTGATCTACCGCTGAAGTGCAAATAAATCTTATTAAGTAGTTGGGAGTCTATTTCATTAAGCGTATGAGATTCAGATTAAATTTACGCTATCCGAGCGTATACATTATTTAAAATATATCGGTAGGTATGTATTTAAATTACTACCTACTCAGTGTCCAAAACGCGAGAGTTTAAAGCGTCACAGTCACAGTCGATACAATACAATACAATAAAAAACGAGAAATAGTACATTTCGATGCTAGTGCGGAAAGTATGTCCTTACGACATTTCCGCACGTGTATCGAACGACGTTTTTTAATACAGTTGCGAAAAAATAAGAAAACAACAAGAAAGGAATTCGAAACTTTTATATTATTGATTCTGTAACATCATTGTAATACAGTTTAAAAATAATGAAGTTATTCAAAAGCTATGTTTTTAAATACAGTTCTATCTTGTTCAATTTTTTATTGACATAATAATTAATGGTATAATTTGTCCGAATCGCTAAACTTAAGTGGCAGTGGGCGGGGCACATAGCACGTAGAACCGATGGCCGTTGGGGCGGAAAGGTTCTCGAGTGGCGACCACGAACCGGAAGCCGCGGCGTGGGTAGGCCCCCGCAAGGTGGACTGATGACCTGGTAAAGGTTGCTGGAGTCCGCTGGATGCGGGTGGCGCAGGACCGGTCACTTTGGCACTCTTTGGGGGAGGCCTATGTCCAGCAGTGGACGTCTTTCGGCTGATATGATGATGATGATGATAATTTGTACAATTATTGAGTGGGAAAAGTGAAAAGTTCGCGAAACCAACTTTCCGCACGCTAAACAGCACTTTTTGAGCAAATGTATTTAAAAAAATGTACATCCCCACTTTAGGAATAGGGAAGGTACCATAAAAAAACACACACAATTTCATTCTACTGTTTTGTCGGCGCGATTGATTTATTTACGCATGCCGAGTTGCAGTTTTCTAGTAGTAAGGATTACTGAGCTCAGCCGAAGACGGACGGACAGACAAGAGTTTATTTATTATTTATTTCGTTTTATATATTTATATATAAGGGTTCCTTATTGACTACGGAACCCTAAAAACAGCCACGAATTTATGTTACATGTGGATGTTCAAATCAATCAGCACTTTTAAACAGATTACGAAACGCCCCCATCAAAGGTGACGTCATTATGTATAATTGACTTCGTGTCAACTTTGCATCAATGTTACTAGTCAGTAATCGTAAGATTACCTACTTATCTCTAATCAAGTCATATCCGTTACTAATTACCATACAGCTGAAGCCGAGCCCATGCGCACACGCAACTCATCCCAAAACGTCGTAACTTAATACATGATCAAGCAAATTAAGTCCTGTGTTCTTAATTTTAAAGCGACTTATTCTAGAAGAGAATGCACAGCGTTTACGAGCTTATTTCTAAAGACGTAGTGAAGAATTTCGCACGTGCAATGATGTCACGATCGTTCAAGGTTACCTTGACATTTTGCATGTTACATTTGCATTCTGCCATATTTGCATACGAGGCTCAATAATGTTTAACCGACTTCAAAAAAAGGAGGAAGTTCTTAATTAGCTTGTATTTTATTTTGCTTCTACTCAGAGTCGGTATGGAATAGATAGAAGTAAGACTTCGTTTATTTTCAAGCAAAGCCAGAAGCAAGCCTAATGGCCTTTAAATATATATATAAACTCATTGTTAGGAAAACCTAACCTAAGCGGTGCCGCCGGCAGCGAGGGGAGACCTAAGCTGCCGGTGGTCAGGGCGACAGAGAGAGTAACCTCCTAACTATCCGCGCAGTGCCAGAAGTGCCTTTTGTATCTGACCCATGAAACAAATTTAGTCAGAGCAGCACGTCTATCATGGGACGGCCGCGATATACTCTCGATTTTTATCGCACTATACCTCTGTTCTACGTGTTCTAATAAGAGAGAGACGGATAGTGCGAGGAAAATCGAGAGAGGTCGGGCGCCGTCGCGTGATAGCTTTGCTGATGCTAGTAAATGTCAGAGTAAGCACCATACTTGATATTGCAAAGTATGCCTAATGTTTCAGAGTCC
The DNA here is from genome assembly GCA_947049275.1 of Epinotia bilunana. Classification (NCBI taxonomy): domain Eukaryota; kingdom Metazoa; phylum Arthropoda; class Insecta; order Lepidoptera; family Tortricidae; genus Epinotia; species Epinotia bilunana. The sequence goes on along the minus strand of OX346270.1, from coordinate 2,615,028 downwards.
ACTTATCATCTTCTTATTATGAGGCCTTATGATTACATAAGCAGAAGCGGAAGCGTATTTTGCAAAATGCTTCCTTTTTCATTCAATATTACGATGCACGATGTAACGATTAGTATTTATTCAAAAACTGATAACGAACTTAAATATTTTTTTTTTAACCTGTTAATAATTTCTTAAATAAGAATTTCGTCGCGCGGCGTCGGTGCAGCGTGATTTATATATACATCTTTAAAAAAAAAAATGCCAAGTCACATAATGTTATTTAGCAAGCAAATAAAGATTAATATTAATGCCAGAGATACTTGGCTCTACGAAATATCTCACAACTTTTTACGGTGGAAGAGTTTCGAGACTTGGCCTCTTTTTACATGGAATGTTTTTTATGGGATCTCACTTCTTTTTGTAGGTTAATGTGTTATCCATACATACAAACTATGAATTTGAAGCCCCATTCTTGCTTTTTAATTTAGCCCATTCGTTGCAAATATAACTTTGTAATCCTGTATCTTTATATGTGAAAACAATGTTATTTATGCAGTTGGTGTATCTAGAAAACTGGAGTGAAATTGCTTTTTTTTTGTCTTGTTTTATTTATACACTAAACACTAATTGTATTCTAAATTTGAAGCTTATATATCTGGTAGAAGTGCCTTAGACTTTTGATGATCGGTGAGTCAGTGAGTGACAAAATTAAGAAATTTTGGCTAGTTATAATTCTTAAACCACTGGTTCAAATTGGATGAAATTTGAAATATATCGTGGTTATACAATGCGTGCTTGGTTACTGAAAATTCAGGCTTCTAGTTTTATCCACAACGAAGTTATAGGGGGGTCGAAAATGGCCTGAACTGCTTCGAGAAAAGGATGGTACGGCCGTGCCGCTCGCTGTTTTGCTCGACTTGGCGGATAATGTGATCCTGTTTCCAACAAAAAAATAAGAAAATTCGGAAGGTGCTTTATCATTTTTTTTAATGAATCATTGATGTTCAATCATGTCAGCCCCTCGTAAAAGATTTGGTGATGTGAATTGTAATGATTCATTGTACCAAATGATTCTTGTTTACTGCAAAATTGAGAACCGAAACGACACTTCTCACTGCAAAATTTGAAAAAGACTCCCAAGAAAACTCATTTATTTTAGGTTTAGAAAGAGAAAATGAAAATTTGATCTGCGTGAGCCCCCAGTTTAAGAAATGGTTGTTTAAGTACGTTATCAGTTTTTGAATAAATACGAATAGTTACGTCGTAATCTTGATCTTGAATGAAAATTAGCAAGCATTTTGCAAAATACGCTCGTGTGTAGGTGTAATAAGGACCCGCCATCAAAGTAACATCCGAGACGTTGCTTGCATACTAGGTCAAAGCGGAGATGCATTATCTAAGACGTCATGCAACAAGTTACATGTTTGTTCAGCGTATACAGCGGTTGTATAGTTTGGGCCTCAGAATAAATAATGTTTCAGACATCTGCATTGTCAAAAACGTGTTTATATGTATTATGCTATGTAATGGATTGACATTTAATTTGAATTATTGTGCAATGACATATTGAAATCTAAATTGACTATTATGCATTGTAATAAATTGGATTTTTAATTTAAATTATTTAGTTAAGTAGTAATAAGGATGATTTTTAATGTAAGGTTAAGGCACTATTGTATTAGGGTTACCTGTAAAGATAGTTGCTGTGTGTGTAATAAATAAATAAATAAATAAATAAATAAATCTGCATAAATGGGTTTTTCGGAACTTATATTTACCGTTAGCCTTTCGGTGAAGGAAAACATCGTGAGGAAACCGGTCTAATCCCAATAAGGTCTAGTTTTCCCTCTGGGTTGGAAGCTCAGATGGCAGTCACTTTCGTAAAACTAGTGGCTATGCCAAATCTTGGGCTTAGGTGTCAAAGCGGAATCCGGGCTCCTTTGGGGCACAACCGGGAATAACGCTAGGCGGATGACGATGAAGACAGTGCATCTTCAAAAAAGCCATGTATTTGATGAAATTTCGATGACATAAGAAATCCATAGTAATAATTATAAATGGAAAAATGTGTGTATCTGCTACCTTTTCTCGGTTAAACCGATTGTATATCGTTTTATTCCTGGAATAACTCACTGCTAACTTTGCAGTTTTTAGGGTTCCGTACCTCAAAAGGAAAAAACGGAACCCTTATAGGATCACTCATGCGTCTCTCTGTCCGTCCTTCACAGCCTATTTTCTCCGAAACTACTGAACCAATTACGTTGAAATTTGGTACACATATGTAAGTTTGTGACCCAAAGAGGAACATGTAACGCAAACAAATTAATTTTAAACATGGGGGCCACTTTTGGGGGGAAATGAGAAAATTAAAAAATAAAGTTTTGCATATACTATCATGTTACATATCAAATGAAAGAGCTCATTGTGTGCATCTAAAATATATATTTTTTGTAATTTTAAAATAATTCGTTTAGAAATTATTTAAGAAAAAAACCAAAAATGACCATCCCCCCCCCCCTTCATCTCCGAACTACTGAATCTAAAATTTTGAAAAAAATACACAAAATAGTTCTTACCTACATATGACAGGAAAACCTATTTGAAATGTGCAGTCAAGCGTGAGTCGGACTTAATACGGTATTTGACAAAAATCAAATCGGCTTATTTTGATGAACGTCAAAAACGCTCCGTTAGTAAAAAAAATTTTTTAGAATCTTGTGATGTACGGAACCCTTGCAACGCGAGTCCGACTCGCACTTGGCCGGTTTTTTTTTAATGCTAACTAACTGTATATCGACTGCTGTACCTAGGCCTCCCCCAAAACTAGTTTTTTTTTATTTTGGCATTGAGCCATGAAATTACTTAAGGAGCTCATGCAAAAATTGTAATGTTCAACTTTGTGAAATTACCTCCCAAAAATTCACTAATTAAAAACTCCCGGTTTTATACTTTCATAAAGTTACACAGAACCCGTTGAACTAATTAGGTAATTACATAGTTTCCTTAATGAGATGAGCATGGACCAATTATCGTGTTGCTATTTGCTATGTATAATTAACGTTAATTACATTATCTTACATGATTGAGTATTATCTGGTTTGACTGATAATTATGATATGATATTGTAATTATTACTCTTGTTAAGACAGTTATGTGTATTGATACCTACTTATAATACATATTTATTCGTATGCTTGTCAGTACTAATCTATACTAATATTATAAAGAGGAAAATTCTGTGAGGTAGCTTTGTAAGTTTGTAAAAGTATAGGGCGTAATCTCCGGAATTCCTCATCCGATTTTAAACAATCTTTCACTAGTATATAAATCACGTGACTGCCTAACGGTTTAAAAAATCCTTATTAAGCTAGTCTATGTCTATACTTACTAATATTATTTGAAAAAGAAAAAGTCCGTGAGATTGTAGTTTTGCAACTTTGTATGTTTTGTGTAATCTCCAGTCTTAAGTATCCGACATGAATTTGTTTTCACCTACGTGTAGAATGGACTTTCTGGATGATTATAGGCTTAATTTTACCCCGCGGGTTTGCCTGCGTTGTTTGCAATACGCGGTGAAAGCCTCGCGGGCAGCTAGTTGTACCGATATAGTCTGAAAAACGACTTCCTGATAATCCTGAGCAAGTGAGCATATAAGTCTCGCACAGTTAAAAATAATATGTCGCTGTATGTATCGTCCATATTAGTGGTCGTGTGAAAGAGAGTCCAAATCTTGGCTCAATCATTGTGAGTACACTCAGCCATATTTGTCTAACATCCATGTTTCTATTCCTTCCATAAACAACAAACAAATATTTGGCAAACATTACGCCAAGATATTTGCCAGCATAACAAAACACAAACATCAATAAAATCCAAACGCGGTTTACAACCCAATAAAAACCTTCAAATAAACTAAGTACCTGCTAACTGCGAATTTGAAAAGGTAATAAACGTTACCTTTTAAAGCAAACATACTCTCTTTCCAACACATTACAACTAACTAGTTCCGAAGAGCTTAACTACAAACCATTTTCAAGTATACTTAAGCCATTTTTATCAGTGCGTATAAATTTAGACTGCAGTCTCAAAATTTACACCTTATTCCACGGTAATAGGGTTTAAAAATGGTCAGTTATTTGTGTCAATGGAACATTCGCCGCGGTCTGCTCGGTGTGCAAATACCTAAGTCAATGACCGAAGCTTGTCTAATAATGGTATTGCTGTGTACAGTCGCTGTGATTTTAATTCTTCACATTCATCACTAACATGGCTATCATGCGACGGCGCGCGAGCTCTCTCGATTTTTCCCGTACTATCCGTCTCTCTCTTATTAGAACACTTAGAACAAGAGGTATAGTGTAAACATTAGACACTCGAGCTATCATTGTGATCATCAAAATTATATTCATGGGTCATACTAGACTGAACTTGAAAGTAGAGTCGAGTAGTCTCATCCAAATGGAGCAACCCGAAGACTAATGAATCTGAACTGTAGAAATGCCTTTCTAAAACAATTTCATTTATATTGAATTTCAGTAAAGTAACTTACAAAAACAAACTATTCTATTAACGCTCACAGAATTTATTTAGGTATTAACGTTGTTCGTACCTTCCTTTTTTTTTCTTTTTTTTTACCAAGAATTGTTATAAGACATTTATATTGTTAAAAACGGAGTGATTCAGTAATTTCAAAATATGGTACTTAGGTAAGTGCACGGGTTAAAGTATAAAAAAAAAACAAAACGACATTTTGATACTATAAAAGAACTACGAACTACTTAAAAACTAAATAAAAACCTAAACCTTCCTTTTTGGTTTTATTAATAATTACCAATGTAGATCTCTCTATTGCAGTGACTTCTACAGTGTTTTATGAACCTCCAGGTCTGTTTGTATGTCTCCTTGTTGTTCCTCTCAGTGTTTGTACATTGTTGTACAACATATGTAGCATGTTTATTATGACAGTTTGTGTTCTAAATATATTTAAAAAAAAAACAGAATCGGTTGAGAAATGCGATCTGTAGAGGAAAACAGCGAGACAGCGGGACAGCGGACACCGGACAAACGATTTTCGGTCCAAGCTGAAGCAAGAACAAGAATCATTCTGTTACCAGCCCCCCTAGCACACTAGGTTCTATGTCCGACATAATGCATTTGTCCCTCTTGCACTCGCATATTTGCCAGAATGGGACGAATGCTTTATGTCCTACATAAAACTTAGCGTACTAGTCCCTCAGTAGTTACTATGTAGTTCGGTGATAACTGGTGGCAATAACCGGAAACATCACCACTTAGTATTGCTGGTGGCGAAAAATGACGCCAGAGAACTGATATGCTCTGATGTGTTGTGTTCATTGCGAAACAGTTATTTTTATGTAATGACGGTAGGGCTGTGCCTGGCCTACTTAACACTTTTTTATATTGCGGGCGACTGTACTTTACACCCATTATTTTGTCTTATGTAGCGTAATGACCACTTGCCGTGCTCATGCTAACGGTTGCTTGTCTCATTGAAAACCATTATTAAGTAGTTGAATTCACGCCAACATTAGAAGCGGTCATTCCTTTTTATCGTACCCTAAACATGCATATTGTATATCCGTATTCCTACATATGTTTCTTAAAGTTATGTTTTGAATGAATGAATGAACTAAATATTTAATTTAATATAAGGTGTTAGTTACATTTAATTTTAATTATTAGGTTAGGTTACACTACAACAATTTGACACACAACAGAGACTGAGACCCAGAGGACATACACTTATTTAATATAATATATGATAAAGCAGATTTGACCTGCCCAATACAATACTTCAGTATTGGGCCGTCAAACCTATCAGCCAATATTTAAAAGTTTAAACGTGCGTTTTAAAGTGAATTCGTGTAAAGCTTCGAACTGTTTAAGTTGCATGCCTGTTATAATATAAGTTCATAAATAAGTTGTCTGTTTTTATATATGCATAAGTTATCTTGCTTCTTTTATATACCTACTGTTGGCGGGTCCAATAAAATAAATGAACTATAACTATATCTGGCAGGTACGAGCATAGCGTTTTCCTAAGCTGTTTTCTACGGATGCACACAATGCTGCTAGATTTGTCTATCATTCTGAAAGACATCTCATAAAGGGATGAGTTTAGCCTGTTCGAATTTCTCCCTAAATCTGTGTGAATATTGTATGAAACGAAGGGAATCATATATTGCATGTATATTTAAAAACACCGTCAAAATAAGCGTCAAATTAGAGGTAAAATAACATTTTTCAAGGCCCGGGTGCATATGAAGTTGTGAAATTGCAGCAACCATGGTTGCCACTTTATCACTTAGGTAGGTATAATATCGTTAGGGAAAAGACATCCGACACTCTCGCACTCGCATACTTCTACAATTTTGGAAATAAGCAAGGAAGAAATTAAGTGAAGGAATATCGTCTGACTATCGTTGAAAAGCGCTCATAGCCTAGCGGTGCCCTTTGGATGGGTGACCGCTTGATGCTTGAGTGGTTAATATGAGCACTTCCGTGCTTTGGAAGGCACGCTAAGCAGTTGATCCCGGCTGCTGTCTATGACAGTAGTCGTTAAGCCGAGTTAGAGGCCTTCGGGCGGCTTAAGAGTCCGCAGTAAGCTCGGCCGAATTTCACCTTCCCATACAAACGTAGTTACGCTCTCATTTTAAAACTACGTATTGTATTGTGATATGATGAAACTTTGCATATACATTGAAATGAGGTATATCTATGTCTGTAATTAATTTATATGGTTCAAGTTTATAAAACAAACGAAATATAACAAAAAAGTTTTGTATGAAAAATTCAAATTCGCTGTATTTTATTTACTATGGTATCTGAAGCTACATAAACTAATTACAGACATAAATATACCTCGTCATTGGTTATGCAAAGTTTCGTTACAATCCAACAGGTAGTTTGTATGGAGAATCCAGCTTACTGCGGAAGCAAAGACGGCAGCGGTCAGTCTTTGGATGGGTGACCGCTTGATGTTTGGGTGGTTAATATAAATGAGCGCTTCCGTGCTTTGGAAGGTACGCTAAGAAGTTGATCCCGGCTGCTGTCTATGACAGTAGTCATTAAGCCGAGTTAGAGGCCTTCGGGCGGCTTAAGAACTCCTAAAAGTCGGGTTGTCCACTCACTTGACAAAGGGGGGACAACTGTTACTCGCGACCACACCACAACCCTGCACGTGTCCCCTGGGTAGTGCTAAAGAGTGACAAACTTTAAAGGTGAAATAATGTATGCCTTACGATTAAATAATAAATCATTAAACAGAATATACGTATATATGTGTTATTACGATGATCATTCTAGATAAATTCATTAGAAGTAAAGAGATAGGCCTGGAAAAACCCCGACCACTTGAACCGCCAGTCACGCCCGGATATTTAACAATCGGCGCGTTCCCGAGACGCGGGCCGACAGACAGACGGACAGAGCGTCTATTCATCACGGCACTTTCAAGTGGACTGGTTGCTGGCGCGGTTTAGTAATTTCCTTTTATAACTGATGTGGCACTAATCTTTTAGATGGAACCCAGGAACGGTTAATAGATGGTGAAGTTATTTCCTCGTATTAAGTATGTAAAGGGTTTTTCAATAGGCACGCTCGAACTTTGCCAGCGTATAGCGGCCATCTTGGAAAAGCAATATGTCAAATTTGGCGGGAATAGGTAATATATAATTAATCGCGACATTTCATCATGGAACGCCATACACTTCAGCAACGCGTAGAAATTGCACGGGATACATTAAATTTATTGGATGAGAAGGTCGAGGGCTAGTTTTCTTTATTAACACCGCTAACTACTTTCGGTGGGGCTGGGCTACGTCAAATCCCTTCTCTATGCAGACAAACCACAGACAATTGCAATTTAAAAGTTTAAAGGAGCTGCCACTTCATAAATTTTATCAGAAGTTAATGCATGTACTCACTGAAAAACAATATTACAGTGTAAAGGACTTTCTATCGCAAAATGTAATGTTAGCATAGAACCACCAAATTTTGCACGCTAGTATTTAATATACATTATAGCAGAATAAGCAACCTATTGTCTATGTACCACCTAAGGACACTGTAAAAAAAACTTATTCTATGCAAATAAATCGTATCTTATCTTATCTTATCTTATTGCTGTTCTGAAGGTCAACATAATCCGCGTTCTTCACAAACTTGAGCCTCTTTATGCGAAAATAACGCCCAACATTGGTCCACTGTCCACCGCAGCGGAGTCGCAGCGGCCGTTTTGCTGAGATTATATTTTATTAAAAATGACATAAAATATACTTGAAATTAATATCAAAATGTTTGCAATATCAGCTACACAGGTTATTATATGTTACCGGCAATTGAATATATTTTTTTGATTTTTTTTAATACTTATCAGCTATCGCGTTAAACCCATTCGGATAGGTTAGGTCTGTTTTATAAATTCTGAAAATTTAATGGTTTCCGAAAACGGCTTTTTGTCGAACTGAATATTCGGACAAACGAATACAGTTGGGAAATGAAATTAAGTGATTGCGATAGGTAACATATTTTGCTGGATTTTTCCTGCTAAAGTACTTCTCTCTATCTCTGAACCGTGAATCGATGAAGATAAAGAAAACCAGTAAACGCATCAAATTAGTTAAATCCAATTTAGACTTAAAACTATTCCGTGCATTTTAATTGTAAAAACCCCTGCCAAATATTCCATTCTCTTTTTACACTCGCTGCATTACCTCATCCATCATCATTTTATTAAAGCCTGCAAACAAATTTGCCAAATCAGGGTAATAAGTGACGCATAAACAGTTCCATTTCAGCAAACATCGTTTTAATATAAAATGACGCAACGCGACACTTCAGAAGGCACCCCATCCATCAAGCTTTATTTATACTAATGACTGTTAGATCACGGTTAAAAATAACTGATACTTGTGTACTTAGCTGCAGCGGAGATGGTCTAATAGTGCGTTTTGACGCTGCGCCTGTGATATATGATAAACTAGCTTTTGTCTGCGGCTTTGTTCTTTGTTCGTATCAACGTCAATCCCCAATTGAATCCCTTTGGGATAAAACGTATCCTATATTTTAATCCAAGTTATAAACTATGTCTATGCAAGATTTTTTTTAATTCGTTTAGCCGTATTTGTGGTTGAGTATCAAACATCACATTTCACTTTTACATTTTTATACATATATTTTTACTTATTTAATACAATTTCTTTACAAATCTATAATTACATACTAGCTTCTGCCCGCGACTCCGTTCGCGTGGAACTCGTTTATATCATAGCTCCATACAAACTTTCACCCCCCATTTCACCCCCTTGGGATATTGTTTTCGGGATAAAACTATCCTATATCCTTCCCCGGGACTCAAACTATCTCTATACCAAATTGCAGTAACAGAGAGACCGACAGACAGACAGATAAACAGGCAGACACACTTTCGCATTTATAATATTAAGTTTGGATTTATAGGTTAGGAAGATTATCAATATATTTATGCTTCGGTAGATAATATATACCTACTCAGAAATAGTTATAAAAACATTTTTCTAATAACAGGTTCTTATGCAGTTTCATTACTAACAATACAAAAAACAAAATAACAAAACACTAAAGTGTTTCAAAGTAACTGAATCATTTTCGTTTGTTGAAAAAAGTAACGCAGGAACTTCGAAAAACCAGTTTGTTTGTAAGTTCATATTTAACCTAAAACTGACAACTTAACACTTGAGCTCGAAAAATAAAACGTGCCAAAATAGACTTAACCTCAACGGAATAAGGAAAGTAATAAATTTAACAGATACTTAAAAGAGCATTTTTTTCGGCGCACATTTGCACACGGAAACCCGTAATGATAACGACTTTTGTTATTACAACTGGTGATGTGACACTTTTTATATTTATCTATATCGATAATTAACAAAGGAACGACAAAAAAAACTATTTTTATTTCTAAAATTCAGTGACTATGCTTTGACAATTGCTTTCAAATCCATCATACTGTACTCAGTAATCACCACGAGAAAGTAAAAAAGAAGATACACAAATTACTTATTATATTACGGTATTACTGTTGATGCTAACTTAAATAAAATAAATAAACTAAATTGGTCTATAGTGTATGTCGAATAACGTTTTGATTATTACCTATGTATTCCTAAACAAAAACGTACTGACGTTCACCGCAATAAGTTCAAATATTTAGTGTAAGTTTAGAAAGTGGCTTGCTTCGCTACAGATTAAAATATCTTTCGTGTATTGAACATGTATAAAATATTTATATATTGTGCTCATACCCCACATTGGGAGTTCACAACATTGGGAGTAGGTCTCTGTATGGCCAACATTTTGAGTAATAGTAGATGGCTTATTGAACGAGCGAGCGGAGTTAATGACGTTCTCTATTTTCGTATGTCCGGCTCTCCAGCTATCTTCATCTACAGGCCGCATTTCTCAACCGATTCTCGTGAGTACGTTCGATAAGGATATAGTTTTTTTTTTAATAATACACTTTCGGTCTCAGAGCCACTAGTAGTTATAAAATTAGTCCGCTTTTAGCGTTGTTAGTGCAGTCCCGCATGAAATAGTGTTAGTGTTTTTTTTAATACGTTTCACGTTTATGCATATATCGTCACATTTTATCGATACATTCCATCGACTCCCACGCATCCCTTCGGGACCTCCGAGGTGTTTACAGCCCGGCGACAGGTGAACGCGGGCTTTTTGTGACACACGAACAGATTACCGTTCCCAAGTTAATATTAACAATGTTAACCGACGACTTATACTAATGATGTTTTTGTATTCGAAGCTCCCTGCTGTGCTTTGATCGTGATTTAAAAGTATTATTTTTGACGTATGTATGTATGTAAGCACTTTATTGTACACAATAACAGGTTAAAGAATATACATGTCACACAATAGATCAAAGTACAAAGGCGAACTTATTACAATGTTTGTATGTTGGATGTATGAGAAACATTTCTCTTTTCTTCTGACTGTGTGGAAGTTTGTAATATACGCACAGGGAATCAGGTCAATATGATCGAAAACTATTTCTATGAACATAGTTTTCAATTCCATTAAATTTATTTCAATATTTATAATTCAATATTTCAAACCAGCATATATATACGTATGCTGTATTAAAATATTTACCTCGCAGTTTCAAAAGTCAGTTCCTTTCGTGATTGTTTATTGACACTCAGAATGAAAAACCTTGACCTTGAAATAAGTACTACCAACTTCTTCACCAGATTAAATGATGTAAATCATCTTTTGTCGGCGAACCTAACGGCTCGCGCGCAGGTACTTACCTAATCAAATCATTGTTTTCCATAATAGCTGGCAATGTTGATGCACTGATAATCTGCTTGGCTGGCTTTAGCACTGAATATCTGAAACAGAAGAGGTTATGGAAGCGGAATAAGCTAACAAGCTATTTAAACGTAACGTAAACAGAAGAACGTTGCTTAGTATGTCTTTCTTGTATAAAACCATGAACAATCTAATTGATTCACCTCAAATTGTTAATAAGTTCACTTTAAGCGTCCCGACTAAAATACCTCGCATGCCTCGTGCCTTATTTCACGTTCCTTTCTGTAAAACCAACTTTCGCAAGCACTCACCTGTACCTCGCCTGTCGCGTGCCTACAATGATCTCGTTACAGAACAGGAAAATATCGATATTTTTTGTGATTCTCATAACAGCTTCAAATGCAAAATCAGGGATCTGTTGTTGAACCTTGAACCATAGTCTGACTGATTTAGTTTTAAGCATAGATAGTTTAGTGCAGTAACGCAAAAATTGTAACGCATGCCGTGGTTACCTATTATTAGGGTTACAATTAGACATACATAAGTACTTGATGTTTCCACATAAAACGTAACATTGTTAACTCCGTTGGCAATCCTTAAATAAATAAATAAATAAATAAATAAATAATGTAAGAAAGCTTTTTTAACTAAATCGATCGGGATACGATTGGGTTAACCAATTTTACAAAAGGATACAAACTATATAAATAAGTGATAATAATAATGATAACACCTCAAATAAACCCGCCCAAGTGCGAGTCGGACTCGCGCACCGAGGGTTCCGTACAAACCTGTAGGTATATAAGTAATCTTTTTATTATGATTATTATATTATATAACTAAAAATTTACGGTTTTCGCAATTTTTCCTTTATCTGTGCTATAAGACGTTATTTCGTACCAAGTTTCAAGATTCTCATTTCACGGGAAGTACCCTGTAGGTTTAGATTCCCTTACGAGTTTCGAAAATTTGCGGAATTTTGTGGCATTGTGGCATAACAGCTGTATCTTTTGATTGCGTTGGCTTAGAAGTTTTATTTTTTCGCAGCTCCAAGGGACAGTAGACCTGAGTATTTGGTATAAATTTTAGCTTGATACCTCCACGCGTTCCTGAGAAAAAGGTTCTTGACAGACGGACGGACGGACAACAAAGTGATCCTATAAGGGTTCTAAATGGTAGTTATGTAATACTATGACAGTGACAAACAAGTAAAGTTTCTGTTTGGCCCAAATGGTTGACTGGTAGAGATTGCCTTAAGGCATCTAGTCCGCCAATTGTGCCTTTTATATATTTGTGCAATCAAATTTAAATAAATAATAATAAATAAATAAACAAGCATACGGTCTGCCTGATGGTAATAAAACACCGCAGCCTATCGATTCCAGAAGAATCAAAAACGCGCTGCCGACCTTTTATTGATTCGAAGATTCGTTGTGTAAGCAGCTGGAGGTAAATTCAGGTGCCACCACAGCGCATCCAAATACCCACAAAGCAAGCAGTGGCTGCGGTCTTCTGTAGATACCTCCCCCAGTTGGGCTGCTTTATATTAATATAAGCGAGATGATGACATTCCTCTAACCTCTCTTACAATCTATCTCCCTGTCTTACATTTTTTTATTCTTTCGTAATATGAAGTAAAAAAGTAGCTTATCATCGAACTATTACGTCTAAATAACAATCACGACCTGATCAAAATGCTTACTCAACTTCACCTCCGCCGGACAAAGACGTAACATAAAAAACTTAAAAAATAACACGCTTTCTACTTCACTCTTACTTATTTCTTTAAATCACAACTTTATCTATACATCGCTTAAAACAAACGCAACGGAATACAGTTTTTATGTGGTTGCAAGTAGGGCTGATCGAGTTTTCGGCGTCGGTAAAACTAGATTGAATTTCGTTAGGAAGTTAACTTTTTAATTTTTTGTGGCAAGGGTCCGATTGTCAGGGATCGAGTTACAGTTGTTCATATTCGTTATCGTGGGATTGAATGGGAAGTGTTAGATGGTGTTCGATTGCATGATGTTGTTTTATAGTACGATGTCATTTACGATCTAAATAGATAACGACCAATTAGAGGAGTTTTCGGTGATATTTATTGTTTAAAAAAATGTCGGTGCGCCATGCGCTTTAAGTATAGTTGCTTTATATGTTCCATATATAATACTACTAGCTTCTGGCCACGACTCCGTCCGCGTGGAACTCGATTATATCGTAGCTCGATACAAACTTTCATCCCCCATTTGCACCCCCTCAGGGGATGATTTCCGGGATAAAAACTATCCTATGTCCTTCCCCGGGATTCAAACTATCTCCATACCAAATTTTATCTCAATCGGTTCAGCGGTTAAAAGCGTGAAGAGGTAACAGACAGACAGACAGACACACTTTCGCATTTATAATATTAAGTATGGATTCGGATTTTATTATGAATTTATGTTTGTGCGATTCGTCACAACCTCGACCTAGTTTCATTACAACCAGCGGAGCCAGCACAACTGACGCCGCGCCGCGACGCGAGTCGACAAAGATTTAGATCTTCCTCTTTCTAATTTGCACGGTGCGAGTGAGAAAGGAGACGGTCAGTCGCGCGCACAGCGGCTTGTCAGCAAGTTGTGCTAGACGTACTGATGTAATAATGTTGTCATTTTCATTATTTCACATTATTTTCAAGTATTTTTTCCAAACAACAAGCACTTCCAAATAACACACACATTTTTCAAATAAGTGGCCAAATTTCTAAATTGCGGAATAAAAAATAATTTTTTTCCGTTTCGCCACCACTTTTTTTGAAAAACGCCCATATTCGTCTGTGCTGCTGTGACAGTTTCCGTTCTAGTACTTTATTTACGTTTTAAAGTTGAACATTATGCTATGAATACCGAGTTGACAGTAAGTTGTCAACTGCACCGAACTTCGATGGGGCATGGCTTTGAAACAATACTAGTCATATTGATGTAGGTAGGTAATTGTAAGATCGGTAACATTGTATTTTGGCGTGGCAGGCAACTTCAAATGTGCCATTGTGGCCGTCATTATTAAAAATAATAAAACAAATTGACATCAAATAAAACTGATGTAAATAAATCAAGTTTTTTTTTACCAAAAACCTATTCCCTTATATACCAACAGACGCGAAGATGGTGTGGTAAAGATGGTATATAAAGTTCAATTAATTTTTCAAGTAGGCAGTGACAACGGAACAGTGACAACGTTTACAACGTTATTATGGCGATGACAATGTAAGATTACACGCGTAATGATGTGAGCATGACGAATATGACGTATATAAATGTTACTGCTTAACATTTAAAAGCAGTTTTATAAGCAAAATAACAAGCTCCTCTAAAAGTTTCGTATGGGAGTAGGGGTTCCGTACCCAAAGGGTTAAACCGGGACCCTATTACTAAGGCTTTGCTGTCCGTCCGTCCGTGTGTCACCAGGCTGTATCTCGAGAACTGTGATAGTTAGACAAATGAAATTTTCACAGATGATGTATTTTGTTGCCGCTATAACAACAAATACTAAAAAATAGAATAAAATAAATGTTTAAGGGGGCTCCCATACAACAAACGTGTTTTTTTGACGTTTTTATAGATCCGAGTCCGACTCGCACTTGGCCGGTTTTTTACTTACTATTGTCTGCAGGAACACATGGGGTTAATACTTTCAGTTACCTCGCGGGCACGGTGTACCTATATATTATTTTTTGCTATGACTGAATTTGTAAATAGCTTTACGTCATTTTGCCATTCGATCACTATCACGGTATCTCATCAATTTTGATCAGGAAAGTTCCTGTCAGTATCTCGGCCACTCGAGATAGCTGATGAGTGATTGCCACTATCAATATTGTTTGTGCATGTGCAATTTACGTGCAACAGGTATTTAAATCTTGTTTCTACCTATATTATTATACTACGTTTATTAATATTGTTATTAAAATATCAGAACAGGAAATAATCTTATTTTTTAATCAACTTTCGATAAGTAAATAACCGCGGCTTGGCAAACGACTTTCATCAATAAATGTTTTTGCTTAGATCTAAAACATCGAATACTCTTGCAATAAAACCAGTAAAAGTATTAAGTGAATTGCCCTGAAATCCCCTCTATTTCGCCACGCGACTCTATTGACAACGCGCCGCCGCCAATCCTAATAAATTCAATTAAGAAATTTAATTTATTTAAAAGCCAAACCCAGCTAACAACATTTTGAGGGTTTTTTTTGCTAACAGTACTATATAATATTAAAGCATGCATATGAGCACAGATTTGAAAGACTGCGATTTTCTTTGAAAACGCATCGAGGGTAAAGATTGTTTTGCTAGACTGGCTTTAGACATTGTATGTACTTATATAATTACTTATATCACTAAATAGAAAAGAATATTAGGGCTATATTCAGTTTCTAGCAATGTTCTGAAGTCTAAGATCTCGGGATACTAAATAAATGTCTTATACCCTTAGAACAAACCTCATTCCATAAACATTAAAATATTAACAGACTTAGTCTACGTTTCGTCGTTTATCTAGGATGACAAAGGGAAACATAATACTAGTTTTACTTATTTCGATCATTAAGTGCTTTTCAAACATAACCTTAGTAATGATTTTGCGTTACAAAATGGTCTTCCTGAAAATCGCATGACGACTAACCTGCGATTTTTCTAATGTTATATGGAATAGGTTATAGTTTAAGACCACGATTATTTGTATAAGTTTGTCCCCTAAATAGACTACAGAATATATTCAGATTGTCGCATGTTTTTATCTAAATCACAAAGTGAAAGAAAACAATATATTTAGAACGAGCGGAGTCAATATAAAGCTCCGCGAAAGCTGTAAAAACATAGTAAACAAAACACGGCTACTCACAAGCTTACAATGTAGAACACAGTGCATACATTTTAACTACTATCAACTGTTTTATATTACCAGCACGGCTATACGCGACGGAGCGCGAGCTCTCTCGATTTTTCTCGCACTATCCGTCTCTCTCTTATTAGAAAACTTAGAACGAGAGGTATAGGTGCGAGAAAAATCGAGAGTATGTCGCGGCCGTCTCATGATAGACGTGCTGGTCTGACTGTGTGACATTTACGGAGAAAGTTCAGGTAAGATCTTGAGTACGTTTGTGGAATACTTACTACTGCTAGAGCCTGCACACATGTCATTAAGATACATACGTTAACAGTCCCGCTATTCTGTAACTTGCTTTAAGCTCACCTCAACTACCCACAAATATCTTCACTTCACCCGCGATTCCTAATAACTTAGCGTAGGTAGAGGCTTCGTTACTGCAAATCGCGGCGTCAATATATATTTGCGGTTGAGCGTTGAGGTGACCTTAAAACAAGTTACAGATTAGACGGGCTGATTACGCTTAGTTACTATGAATCGTGACATCAAAATATACTAGGGGTGACGGGTGAGGTGTGGTGAAAACAAGCACTGCATTTGTACCGGCCCGTTTCCACGCATCCCATGCCAGTTAGGTAGCACTCATTTAAAGGTCGTATACATCTTCCTTTACAAAGTGGCTTCCATCTAAGTTAAGATGATTTCGCCAATGTCAAGTTTGCTTATAAAGCGACGTTGTTCGGTAGTTTGGCCAGTCATCAATAATGCAATCAGCGTCAGAAGCTCCGCTTAAGAGTCCACAGTGAGCTCGGCCGAATTTCACCTTCCCATACAAACGTAGTTACGCTCTCATTTTAAAACTACGTGTTGGGTTGTGACGAAACTTTGCATAGGTATACAATGACAGGAGTCACAATCACACAGTCACAATCAATTAGTTTATATGGTTCCAGTTTATAAGACAAACAAAATACAGCAAAAACAAGTTTTGTTTTTGCTGTATTTTTTTTTTTTTTACTATGGTATCTGAAACTACATAAACTAATTACAGACATCGATATTCCTCATGCAAAGTTTCGTTACAATCCAACACGTAGTTTTAAAATGAGAGCGTAACTACGTTTGTATGGAGAATCGAGCTTACTGCGGACTCTTAAGGGGGTGAATTGGAAATAATCGCGTGCTTTGAAACGCCGTTCTGTCTAGATTAAGAAATTCTTCTTTTCAGATATATCATTCTTGACTATATGATTGTTGATCTGATTTAATCGATACATGATTGCCTAAAATTTCCTCGATTGAAAAAGTTGAAAGAAAGAAAGAAAGTTGCGTCTTAATTATCCTTTTTTTACTCAGCCTACTCAAACAATACATTATTTTACCACACAGTCAAGTTAATACTATAGTATTTTATCTCATCTTAAATCTCTCTTAATAAAATTAAAAAAAAACTTCACTTAGTTTGGTAATTATCAAAATTTATCCAAAAAAGCCATTCCCGAAGAGTGTTACATCTCTTTTTCTCGTGCGCGGAAAGCATAAGCGCGTCTAAAAGGGGCGTGGTCGACTCGTATCAAGGCATCCCCTTAATAAGCAAGGCGTCCGTCCACCGCTGGCCGCTTCCCCGAAGAAAGACCCGTCATATACATCCCAGCAAAGAACCGGTACTGACACTGACTCGACTGTCAGTTGACAGAAAGCTGACAGGTTACTTACTTTTGCTGACAGGTTAATTGAACTTACAAAATAAAATGTATATTGAACCTGTGCACAAATTTTCACGACAATCGGTTGAGAAATTAATACGACCTGTAGAGGAGAACAGCGGGACATCTGGACATCCCGACATACGAAAGAATTTTATCTCAAGCTTTCGCTTTGCTCGCTCGTTCAATAAATGTACCGCCTCCGCTCCGACAAAATTTTGCCTTTTTATGATTTTGAATTTCGCCGCTCTCCAAGTGCATTAACATCTTGTAAAATGGAAAAAGACCGAATTCCCAATAAATGCAATCTGTCAGACAAGCCTGCACCGATTGCGCAGGTGCGACGACAGATGTCAGTGTATCGGCCCCGTTTAGCCGGTTGGTCTCGCTCAGACCTTATACGTGTGAGCGGGAAGGATTTGCATCTGTTTTGGTCCGTTACCTTGACATTGGTTGGACATCTGCCTGGACTGAGCAAGTTCAGGGTTTCGTGGTAAGTAAGGTAATGAAGATTTACGACGTATCAGATTCGTATCACTGGGTTTTTGCAGAAACTTATGAACGAAATATTATTTGATATTTAACAACGGTGAAGAAAAAACATCGTGAGGAAACCGGTCTTATCTCAATAAGGTCCAGTTTTCCCTCTGGATCAGATGGCAGAAGCTTTCGTCAAACTAGTGCCTACGCCAAATCTTGGGGTTAGGTGTCAAAGCGGACCCCGGGCTCCTTTAGGGCACAACCGGGAATAACGCTAGGAGATTAGAGAAGTAAGATACTCAAAAAAGACGATATATATTTTTCACACCTTTCATTCTGAAAAGTAAGTTTTGCTCCACGACGAGAGGGATCAAAATGCTACTTTTCTGTTCAAGCTACTTTTTTAATTTATTCATTGGCCTGTAGCATTTACGCAATGTGCCAATTGAACACAGATCTTAATAAAATAATCGATTGTAATTTCATCGTAATCGATTAAAAAGGAACATATTTCAAGTTTTAACTTAAACAACGTTATATGAAAATTTATGAAGATTTCGTAATATTTAAAATAAAAATTAAGAAAATTTGTTAAAACTTGTTAAGTAATTTTAACGGCATCTTTTTTAAATTTCTTCATAGTCGGTGTGAAAAATTGTATGTGTCACTCGGGAGCAAAATTATCTTCGTCTCGGGCGTTAACACTTGAATCCCTCACTACGCTCAGGATCCTACTACGTCAGAATCCCTCGCTACGCTCAGGATTCTATTGTAGGATCCCTCGTTACGTTCAGGATTCAATACACCGCCCTCGCCGTAAATATACAATTTTGCTCCCTTGTGACACAAATATCTATTACTACCTATATCGTTTAGCGTAAATATGGAAATATTCCTGCTTATCACACATTGTGCAACCATTTAAATAGATATAATATACTCACGGTACTCAATCACAGGAAACGTTATCTGCCAGCAAAATGTTTTCGCGTGTGTATTTGGCTTGCAAAATGTTCAAGTTGTGAACCTATCGACCTTGTATCATCATAATCCACTGATAAAACATTATATTTGCGACAAAACAAGGCCTCCGAAGTGTTGTGTTATTTATATTAGAGGACGATATACAATACAATACAAATACTTTTTATTGCACACCTCAATTAATGAAAACAATACAGAACAACACATAACAGGTAGAGGTAAGCAACAGGCGGCTTAAGAGCGATTTCTTCCAGTCAGCCTACTCACTAAGCTGGACGAAAATATCTACACTGAAGAGGCAGATTTATTTTCTAATCACACAAACAACACACCCATTCAGAAACTCACAATAGGAAACGTTATCTATAGAAAAACACTCCGTTTAACGAACAAAACGTTTGGTGATATCCAAATAGCTTGCAAAATCCCATACAAACGGAACGGTGTCGCGAAATGCGGGTGACCTGAAAAACAGAATTGTCGTATTTACTGTCTGTTCAGAAACTGGGGTAATAGCATGCACTCGTGTTCAGCTGGCGATAGCTGAAGGACTTTCTCTGTAGGGTGTTTAAAAGATTGTATGGTCTAAGTTTTTATTTTTCTCAGCGCCGATTTCGGTCTAGTTGAGGTACATAATTTGCACCAAATCTCGTAAAAATACAAATTGTATCGAGAATCGGTGCAAATTGTATTTCGGAACTCTTTATTTGTGCCCCAGAATGTTCCTATTATCATTATTTATGTATTTAATAATAATAATCTATACTAATATTATAAATGCGAAAGTGTGTCTGTCTGTCTGTCTGTCTGTTACCTCTTCACGCTTAAACCGCTGAACAGATTCAGTTGAAATTTGGTATGGAGATAGTTTGAATCCCGGGGAAGGAAATAGGATAGTTTTTATCCCGGAAATCATCTCCTGAGGGGGTGAAATGGGGGTTGAAAGTTTGTATCGAGCTACGATATAAACGAATCGCGGGCAGAAGCTAGTCCGTCTATAAAATCATTTTATTGACCAGGGTCTCGTAATACTGTGTAGTGATCGTTCTACAATACAGAGATAAGTTTTTGCATCCAGAAAGCCCAGTCTACATGTATGTCTCATTATCATTTTTCCCGGGTATCCCCCTACATACAAACTCACAAAGCCACAAACTTTACTTGTTTTGTAACTGAATTGAACACAATAAAAAAAAATGTGACTAAAAAAAAAAAACCTGGTAACCTGTTTATTGATAATATTAAAACAGATTGGTATTAGATATTACAATTTGCGTATCACACTGCTAGCCTAAGGTATTCGCTCTTTTTAACCCCCGACGCGGGGTGTTATAAGTTCAACGTGTCTGCCTGTGTATCAGTGTATCTGTGTATCTGTCTGTGGTATCGTAGCTCCCAAACGGATGGACCGATTTGAATGCGGTTTCTTTTATTCGAAAGCTGATGTGATCCCGAATGTTCTTAGCTTTCATGAAAATCTGTTTAGCCGTTTTTGAGATATTGGACTTTGAAATGAAAATGTCGGGGGTTTTTCAACTTTTCTAAGTTGTAGTTATTCTATATACTCTCTATCCTGAGCAAAATTTCACCGAACACGTTGCAGTGTCTCAGCCCCGTCTGGTTATCTATTTATTTACAACTAGCTTCCGCCCGCGACTTCGTCCGCGTGGACCCGGGATAAAAACTATCCTATATTTTAATCCAGGCTATAAACTATCTTCGTGCAAAATTTCATTCAAATCGGTTCAGCCGTTTAAGCGTGATTGAGTAACAAACATCCAAACATCTAACCTTTCGCATTTATAATATTAGTAGAATATGGTTAATTTATTCACATCATCATCATATCAGAAAAGACGTCCCCCGCTGGACACAGGCCTCCCCCAGAGTGCCACAATGACCGGTCCTGCTCCACCCGCATATAGCGGATTCCCGCGACCGCGAGGTCATCAGTCCACCTCGTGGGGGGCCCACCCACGCCGCGCCTTCCGGTACGTGGGCGCCTCTCGAGAACCTTTCCGCCCCAACCGCCATCGGTTCTACGTGCAATTTATTTACATAGCTAATTTTAAACGCTAGCCTGCCTTGATGTTTTGGGTGTAACGCTAACCGTCGCCTGCGCTCAGGCTGTTAGTCAACACGTTCAAAATAAGTTCAAACTGTTGCCACGTGCATAACATAATAGAGATAGATGAATGCTAGTGTAGATACGGAGCTCCCGAGGATAAACTGTGTTGAGAAGGGTCCTGCATTTGTCTCTAGCTGTCGACTCAACGAGTCGTCACATTATATTTTGCCCCTCTATTCTGTAACCTATTTTACGTCACACCTGGCCATAATGCGAGTTTTACTGCACGCTGTGCGTACGGTAAAACTCGCATTGTGGCCAGATGAAGACGTAAAATTGTGTACTTACCACTGGCGGTAATTCGTAAAGCCCCAAATCGCATATTCGCACAAACAACTGCGATCTGGGCCATTCATGAATTCACCGCACTAGGTACGTAATGTACTATTAACCTCAACTCACCGTTCATCATTATTATATCTTGACGCCGCGATTTTCAGTAGGCAACTATAGATAGTCTGACCTACACCTCTGTCGCTGTATCGCGCCTTGGGTATGCGCGGGGAGGCGGGGTGACGCGGCGGGGTGACGGGGCGAGGCGGGGACGGCGGAATGACAAACGCTCTGCCCCCGTCTCGCCGCTCGCATACCTAAGGCTCGGTACAGCGGTGTTGGTCAAGCTATTAGCGTAGAGGTTTGGTTTCGTTAGGCGGGAATGGTGGGGTGAGGCGTATTAAAATTCAAACAAACATTGTATTCGTGATAAACAAAACAAGACAAGACACAATACAAAAACACACTAAGTTTTGTCACGAAATGGACCCAGCTCAGCATGTAGCTAGCTTTGCAGCCAGCGTTTGCAGTTAATGCGTTCCGAATAACTTTATTCCGAGATCAGTCTAGACAATTTTGACGTGTGACCTGAAACCTTCCTGACTTAAAGTATGAAAATCTTGATATTCTACTATCGCGATTTTCATATGCATATGCCAATGATATGATTTTAACAGTCTTTGTTTTTATTTTTAACCCCCGACGCAAAGAGAGGGGTGTTATAAATTTAACGTGTCTGTGTGTCTGTGTATCTGTGTATCTGTCTGTGGTATCGTAGCTCCCAAACGGATGGACCGATTTGAATGCGGTTTTTTTATTCGAAAGCTGATGTGATTCCGAGTGTTATTAGTTATGTTTCATGAAAATCTGTTTAGCCGTTTTTGAGATGAAATGAAAATGTCGGGGGTTTTCAACTTTTCTAAGTTATAGTTACTTGTGTTCCACCGTAGCATTAAAGATACTGAACCGATTTTAGTGAAATGATGGTCCGGGTGACATATGCTACCTTTTGTAACCAAACAAAAAGCATTTTCATTCAGTTGTCCGTAGTCGGAATACAGTTTTATCAGTTTTATGATTTTTTTATTCCAATGTTTTTATTTGCGTCAATAAAACTGAAACCTCAAATCCGGTTTAACCCGCCTCTATCGCCTCAACCCATCTAAGCTAACCTTTAAAACGGACAATTCCTTTCACTAGCACTTACTAAATTGTAACGAGTTTACAAGTTGCCGACAACCCCTCCCCCCTACCCCTGCAAGTGGCAGGGGTAAAGGGGGGGTGATAATGGAATAAATTTGAGCGCTGACAGATTTTGGTAAACGGGAATTAGTCGGTGTTTACTTGAGTGTTGCTTTGTGGCCGTGGTTGTGGTCGAAGCCGGTAATTTAATTGGTAAATAGTCATTTGATTTCGTCCCTTGGCATTGTGTCTATGTCTTAGATTTACCATTTCTAAATCAATGGTTCATACGCGTGCGCACTCATGTCGAAAATTCGCATAACCATTTTGCATGCCAGTTTCTGAATTTCGTTGAAACAACGTTGAACGTCCGTGCGGAAATAAAGTGCGGGAGGTTGTGTTTTATTACCATAATATATTTGGTTATTGACGATTATATTTTATATATAATAATGTCCTTATATAAATTGACATACTAATTTAATTAGCAATGTAATCTTATCCTAGTAATATTATAAATTCAAAAGTAAGGATGTTTGTTACTTAATCTCGCTTAAACGGCTCAACCGATTTGGATTACATTTTGCAACGAAGATAGTTTATAGACTGGATTAAAATATAGGATAGTTTTTATCCCGGATCCACGCAGACGAAGTCGCGGGCGGAAGCTAGTTATGAAATAAATGAATCTAAGCCTTGTTGGCATAAACATGTGACTTACAATAATCCATACAAAAGTACAATCGAGTTAAAATCCATCGTCGGTTGAGGGAGCACACTTACTTTAACGAAATTCAGAAACCTGATTGCATAGTGGTCGGACGTTACCTATAATAGCTGTGTGTTTATGTTAACTTTATTATTTAGCGGCAAGGTGGCAACCCTATTGTTTACATTGCGGCTGCAGGCGGCCCTGCGCATCGAACATGCGCGAGCGCAAGTTATTATGAAAATTAAACATACGCTCCATGTGTAATCTTTATGTTGACCACGTGCCATAATTTAACTTGTCACTTATTGTGTTTTTACCCGAGTACTGAACTGAAGTGTTGTAGATACTCTGTAAGGATGTATTCCTTACTCTATGGTAGCTGTTTATGTCAACAGCATTGTCTTTTCATTTTGTCTTAGTGCTAGTCGAGTCCGCTGTACGCTCCTCTCCTGATCCCGAATACATCACATAACTGAGCAACTTACTATTTCCTTTGCACCCTAAACCCATGAGGTTATGGGCCCAGCACGCTTCCACTGCTGAGGGTTATGTTTTTCGAGAGTATATGTATGTGGACAAGAAAATGATATTTCACGTGCCTCGTTCCAAATGGTTTGATGGATTTTGGCATATGAGTTGTCGTTAGATTCGTCGTGATCGTAGGAGTGCAATAGGCTACATTTGAAAGCCAAGTCTCAGAAAGCCCATAAATTATATTTGTTAAAGAAATAAATTGTTATGTAAGAGTTAGAAACTAGAACAACAACGTATTATTAGAATAATGCTAGCTTGGTCTCGCAACTCCTTAACTTAAAAAAATCTTTTGTTATTTAAGATTAATAGTTAAGTAATTATCATTGAATTTTTTATTTTTACTGAAATAAAAAGCTAAATTTTTATTTTATTTTTTTAAATTGCATTGGGATTTTTGTTTTTTTTTATTTCACTTGTTAAAACCCAGTAATGTAATTTGTCAATGACACCTCATTCATCAAAATTAGTTCAGTATTTTATCACTTTCAGCGCCAGGAACCAACTAGGTGGGCGCTCTGCTAATAGAATGCTTTCCCCTACAAACGGTTTTTGGATATATAATTAGTAGTTTCGTAGCGCTACGAAACCGTTAGCTCTGAATGTGTTAATTTTAAGAGAGAAGAATAGCTTTGAAGGAGAAGAAGCTAGCAGCTCGCGACTGACAATGAAATTGATGAAATTTCCATTTCGGGAGAAAATGGTTTCAACTAAATCTTAACAAATCACTTTGATTTTGATGTCGATCGCTTCAGCATAATATATTCTGGGTTTATAGATTTCGCTTTTTAAAAGGAAATACTTTTGACGTGCCTATAAGTTTGAACTTATTGCAAATTTTGAAAAAAGGAATACTGGTCAACCTACGGGTCGATCACATAACGCATTATACGCGCCTCAGAGGCTCTAGTATAAGTTTTACCGAAACAAAACGTTACGATCGCGTTTGCGTTTTACCCCCAATTTGTTTGGGATTTGACAGCTAAACGCAAACGTGGTCGTAACGTTTTGTTTCGGTAAAACTTATACTAGAGCCTCAGGTAAGTCTAAATGTCACTTTTTATTCGGAAAATGTGAGTTAAATTGTCCTAAGGCATGTTGGGACCCTAGGACCCGGGTATGTCCTAAAACTACGACCAAGACCACCGGGGGATGGGCAGCAGCGTCCCTGGAGTGCGGTGGAAACACTGCGATCGCCAACCCGCATGCCAAGCGTGGCGATTATGGCATATACCCCCCAAATGAAAGGTACAAAAAAACCACGGTCCCGAGGTTCCGGCGACCCCCGGTACCCTGGTTGTGGTAGCGGCCAGGGTACCAGCGGGGTCAGGGGTGCGAAGGCGGGTGGCGCAGGACCGGTCACTTTGGTACTCTTTGGGGGAGGCCTATGTCCAGCAGTGGACGTCTTTCGGCTGATATGATGAAGGCATGTTGGGAACATTACGAATTACCCCTCTAGTCTTTCATTGTTTCAATAACGTACTAAAAAATAATTGATATTGGAAAATATTTGGAAGTGCAAAAACAGTTTCTCTTTTTGTATGGGCGAGTACTATCGACAACACAGCTAACTGACCATCGGTGCACCTTAAGTGCATTATAATAAGGTTCTATATAAACACAGGATGGTCAGTTAACAGTGTTGTCGTTTGTACGTAGTGTTCCAAAGGTATTCTTCCCTCTTAAAAAAAAAGAAGTATCTACACCAGCAGGTCAATCACGTGACGCATAGTACGTACTTAGATCTAAATGTAAACTACCTACCTAAGGTGCGTTCAAAACGGTCAGTAATTAACACCACTATTTCGAACAAAAATATGAATGAAAGACACGCGGGTATTACAGCTCACGGAGCCGCTAATTATTATTTTTGTTATTCACAATTATTTTCATCTTCTTTGTCTTTCAGGTAATAACAGTTTAAAGGGTATACCAACGACGCTTCTACTAATGTAAGTAGATTACTTAATCTGTTTATGAAATGTGTATGCTAGACATGCTGCTATGTAACTAAATAGCGTGCTAGCCCTGTGGTCTATGGTTGCGTGGCCTCAGGTGCTCATGCGCAGTATTTGAAACATAAATTCATATATGTGGGCTGCTACAGATGCTAGCGCAGCGCCATCAATACACGCTTCAACCTTAGTCGTGTTTGTCTTAGGAAAAGGCAAAATAAAGTATTTGATAGTCACGAGCCATTGCATTGAAAGACATGCATTTTCGATCATATATCAGTGATAATCATAATCTGCCACTTGATGCATATAATGCACGATGTCTACAAAAGTTATCAGAGGGCCTACCGCGAAACGACAACGAACTTCGTTCGTGTATTTCCGTCTCTGTCGCACTTGCTAGTTCGAGTGACAGAGAAGGATATACACGAAGTTCGTTTTCGTTTCGCGGTAGCCCCTCAGTACTAGGTATATATGAAAGTACGATTACGTGGTATTTAAGATATGTTCAGTTCTACGAGTAAAAAGTGGTATCGTTAAAAATACTAAATAAGAAAAAACTATGTTTGTTTTCTTCTTAATTTATTTCCTATCTGAATTTAGGAGAGTAATGACAACTTATAGAAGAAGAATTTTGTTCACGTAAGATACTGAACAAGTCGCTAGTCGCTACAAAAACTTTATTTTGATACATCTGATTATTTTCGATCTGTGACTACTAGGTGGTTATTCTAAATCACGTCGATGTTTATGAGTAAAGTCAACAACACAAATTAGACATTGACAATCAAAAATTACCTCTATTATTTACGGAATAGAGCTCATGGCTAAGACATGAAATAGTTGCGTCGCCGATTGTACATAAAGTACAAGGCCGGTAATAAAACGTGGTTTAGTAGTTAATAAAACTTTTAGTCCGGCTTCAATATTGATTGGCCGTTTTGTAGTAAAACTGTGGTTTATGGCAAGAAGTTACATTTTCTATTTTATTAGGAACGCGGTTACTAAGCCAAGGGGCATTTGCGTAAATTACAGATGCCCATTTGGTTTTGTAAACTGTCAAATTGTAACATCGCATCAAATTTCAACTGTTCAGACTTACAAACTGGTTTATTAAAATAATTTGATTGATGCCTATGGCTGTATGTATTCCTCAGCTTCAATTTTGCAACTAAAAATCACATTTCAATGTGATACTAATACCATCTCAATATTCGTTACACACACACACCTAGCCAAAACCAACCAAAACGTAACTTGAACCAAATCTTGACTTCAAACAAGCGGCCTGATGGTAATTGGTCTCCATAGTCTTTTGACACCTACACCTTCAGTGGAATAACCAACCTACTCGTTGCTGACACTTTAAAAACCAGTCCAGTCCTTTCTTGAAGAAATCCTCGGCAGACAGCCTTGTCCATAGACAGTGTTCGGTGGAAATTCCTCTGCAACTGTACCATTAGCGTCTATCCACGCACTTGCTTTCGGATTTTAGAAAAGGTAGCCTAAATTGCTTTCAATTTTTCTTTATCAAAGAAGTCCATACTTCACTTGGCAACCACAGTTGCCACCATCAGTTTAGGGGTGCGCGAAATTGGCAACTGTGGTTGCCACAAGCAAGTGAGTGGCTATCTAGGTAAAGCGAAAAAAAAAGACGAAGATGCCCAGAACAAGCCTGCAGCAGCAAAGCGTGACGAGGGCTCTGGTGCGTTAAATCTGGGATATTTTGAGTCCTCCGAATTACTTAGCGCAGATGGCGGCTGACGTGGAGTTTTTAGTTGGAAATACCACATTACCCAGACTTCCCCCGAGAGCTGGGTACCAGCTTATCGCCAAGAAAATAGTCACACACATACGTACATAGTCAATTACATATTTCAGTGTTGCATGCAAATAAATTCTAATGTTACCCGCTAGTTTTAAGTTCACTTTTGTCATTTTTGCATACAGTGCCCAAAAATTATAAAATTGTTTGTTTAGTAATTAGTCGCAATGTCCTGTAAAACCGCTCTGTGTCGTAAAAGTGTACTTGGTACAGCACCTACAATGTACAACAAGGTTCCAAAAGAAATTATTAATATAGAAAGCACAGCTGATTTAAAAAAAGCATTGTTTAAATTTCTTGTTAGTAAAGCCTATTAGTATAAAGTGACAGATTTCGTAACAGACACCATGTAGTTAATGGAGATGTGTACCACACGGCCTCCACCAAATTACACATAAATTGTGTACGCCTGAGGGCCCAACATAGTGATACTGTATTTAATTTTTAAGACCCTAATGTATTTTAGCACCTACCTATGTTGAACAAATAAACGATTATTATTATTATCTCTTTATTCTTATTTCATCTTAAGTTAGGTTTTTACAAAAAAAATATAAAAAGTAAAATATAAAAACTATATACAAAACATAAAATCATTATAGAAACCTAACCTAGGGTACCGCCGGCAGCGAGGCGGGGCCTAAGCTGCCGGTGGTCAGGGCGTCAGAGAGAGGAACCTCCTGACTATCCGCGCAGTATCCAGGAGTACCGCCTTCTGTATTTGACCCTTGATCCAGCCATCTAGCGAAAGTCTCTTGAGGTGATGGTCGAGACTCTTCGCTATTAAACCGTTCGCCGAAACGACTATCGGGACGATGATCGTCGAATCAACATCCCACATGGCGGTTACCTCGTGAGCCAGGTCTAGGTACTTGCTGGCTTTGTCCTTCTCGGCCTTCACGAGGTTCTCATCATGGGGGATGGTGATGTCGACGAGCACTGCCTGGCGTTTCGATCGATCTGTCAGCACAATATCAGGCCTATTGGCAAGAATAGTCCTGTCCGTGATGACAGATCGATCCCAATAGAGCGTGGCACGACCATTTTCGAGAACTGGCGCAGGGGTGTACTTATAGTAAGGCACTTCGGAAACCACAAGACCGTATAGCAGAGCAAGTTGCTGGTGAATAATCCTGGCTACAAGGTTATCTCTGTGCAAGTACTCGCCGTTAGCAAGATGACCACAACCGGAGATAATATGCCTGAGTGGCTCCCCGGGACGGCGGCATGCCCGAAAAATGTCGACCGTACCGTCCTTCAGGATATACCTCCGGTAATTGTTCGTCATGATAACTTCGTCCGCAATTGCACAGACAAAACCTTCGGTTTCCCCGAAGAGATCCCCGAAACGTAGCCAGTTCACCGACGCGAGCAGATCTACATCGGGCCCTGTGAGGGCCTTGTAGAACCGCCCGTGTAGCTCCTTGCTCCTCCACACCGCCCTGCGGTCCTCGACGCTCATTACTTTAAGTCTGCGCCAGTTCTCGTTTGCCAAGGCGAGCGGGGTGAAGTTTCCGTCTACTGCTACTACGTCACGATGCATCCCACACTCGTTGTTTTGGAAATAATCCCTGAGACTGCACACCTCGCGGTTGTGGAGGTCTTTGGCATTTAAAAAGCCGCGACCTCCACACTTCCGCGAGATGTACAGTATTATTATTATTAGTT
The DNA here is from genome assembly GCA_947049275.1 of Epinotia bilunana. Taxonomy (NCBI): domain Eukaryota; kingdom Metazoa; phylum Arthropoda; class Insecta; order Lepidoptera; family Tortricidae; genus Epinotia; species Epinotia bilunana. Next base: position 2,585,411 of record OX346270.1, on the reverse strand, counting down.
TAGTCTTCGTTTTATTTATTTTTGGGGCTCTCACTGAAAACCAGCGTCACGGCCCCGTGACAACATGCTGAGTGCGGCTCCCGTTTAGCACTGTAATATAAGGTTACCTTTTAGATTGCATTTCTTTTTTCCGTGTTTTTTGTGCTAAATAAATAAATTCTTATTCTTATTCTTATTCTTATTCTAAAAAAAAGTTACGTGTCACATTTACAATAATGACTTTGGGCCCAGTATGTCCTGGCCTTTAAATGTGTTTCTAAATAAATTAGAACTTCCGAACTCTGTGAAATATTTGGTCAACTGTGTGCCTTAAGTTACTAAGTTCCTAGCAGACATAAATCAGTTAGAAGTAACTTCGCCCATCAGTTAATACGTCAAACTAGTCCCTAATGGAACGTCCCTTTTAGAATCTCGTGAGGGCACTTTGAATCTTAAGTTATATATTATTTGAATGTGATAGGGTTGTAATTACAATGTTTTGTGATAGTAGTGTTTTTTATAATTAACTGTAAATTAAAAATTCAAGAACAGTGTCTAGGTAAAACTATATTATATTATAATAAAACCCGTTGATATATACTGAAGCTGTATTACAATGTGTATTTTTGATAGAATTACTTATTGCTTACTAGCTTCCGCCCGCGACTTCGTCCGCGTGTACCCGGGATAAAAACTGCAATATTTTAATCCAGGCTATAAACTATCTTCGTGCAAAATTTCATTCAAATCGGTTCAGCCGTTTAAGCGTAATTGAGTAACAAACATCCAAACATCTAAACTTTCGCATTTATAATATTAGCAGGATAATATTGCATACATTTATCTTATGACAAATCTGTACCTAATACTAGCATTACTTATTATATATTTCCTTACATCAACATTTTTTCATATATCACAGTTCTTTCACAGAAAATAATCAACCTATTTACAGGAACACAAGGGATTCATGAAACTAATAAGTTAAACAAAACCATTTCGAAATAAAAATAGTTAAAACAGTACACTTACTTGATTTCTGATTTAAAATATGAACTTTAATAAGTCAAGCCACTGGACATAGGCCTCCCCCAAAGAGTTCCACAATGACCGGTCCTGCGCCACCTGCATCCAGCGGACTCCCGCGCGCGCCCTTAAAATATGTCTTATTATCATCAGCCGAAAGACGTCCACTGCTGGACATAGGCCTGCCCCAAAGAGTTCCACAATGACCGGTCGCGCGCTGGATGCGGCCTCCCTTCTCCCTTTACCTGGTCATCAGTCCACCTTGTGGGGGGGGGGGGGTTCTACGTGCAATGTGCCCCTAACGAGGTTGATCTAATGTTTTCAAAAACTAGGTACTCCCAATCAACTTTGAAGCCGAAAACTGGACTATTCCAAGCCCGTATTTAAACTCTCACAGAATACCTTCGTCTGTCACATAAAAGAGATAAAATTACCAATCAATTTGCGTTCTAACGCCCGACTTCATAATTCCCAGATATCAAAGCAACTATAAACAACTATGTTTACACCCTGCAGACACTTAACCGTAACCTAACTGACGGTTAAACTTAACTAACGTGTAAACACTCCATCAAAGGCCGGTGAGCCGTTAATTTTAACTGTTTACTTTAACTGTTGGATGATTATTTTGGGAACGGTTGATGGATTGTGGAGATTTTTAAGTTTTATAGCTCTTTTTAGCCGGCATCAAAAAAGGAGTCCATTCAATTCTTATCCAGTAAGATGTATATATTTTGTATTGAACGTATTTGAGTATTGCTGTTTTATCTAATGCAGAAAACATAAATAAAAATACGGCACTGCTTAAAATGCGTTTCAAAATTGAAAGTACCCACAAATCCATACTAATATTATAAATGCGAAAGTGTTTGTCTGTCTGTCTGTCTTTCTTTCTGTCTGTTTGTCTATCTGTCTGTTACCTCTTCACGCTTAAACCGCTGAGCTAGTTGATTATTACTAGCCTCTGCTCGCGACTCCGTCCGCGTGGAACTCATTTTTATTTTAGTTCCATACAAATTTTCATCCCCCATTTCAGCCCCTTGGGGGTTGTTTCCGGGATGTAAACTATCCTATGTCCTTCCCCGGGACTCAAACTATCTTTATACCAATTTTTATCTAAATCGGTTCAGCGGTTTAAGCGTGAAGATGTAACATACAGACAGACAGACACACACGGTATTTATAATATTACTATGGATTGCCTATGAAAATTATAGATTTAAAATACCTATGATAAAATATCTTGTAAGTGAATTAACGCCATCAATAATGCGTGTTAAAACAAAACAAACATTATCCTCAGAACCAAATCAAAACAGATAAATAATCCGCTAACGAAATCAAAGCCATTGACAGATTTACAAACATATTTATGCGGTTTACATGAAACTTGTATCATACACTTACTTGAAACTATTATTTTACCACCGGCATTAAAAAAAATGTGATGACAAAGTTAAATTTGCAGTTAAATCTACACTTCAGTCACACATTTTATTTGAAACCATGCGTTGACCACTAGCACTCATCATTGCTCTTAGAACAAATTTAAATTTGCGGTTACTTTGTTACCTCCATCGTCCAGAATCCATATAGTTAGTTAATGATGATGCGAGTTCTGTATTTGGGAACAGCATTTGTAAGTTTGTAGAGGTTTAATGCCTTTCTCGGCCTCGTGTGTTACTGTGTTAGTGATGGGCCAAGGTGAATGGCGTCGGCCAAGAAAGTCAATGCTGGTTTGTAATATTAATATTGTTACTTATTACACCTCAAACTAACCACTTGGTAACCAAAGCCACTAACTCTGTACGCCCCCAATTGCTTGTGGAAGCTGTGGCCAAGGCAGAGTAAGTACAGTCGAGTGCAAAAATATGTATAGATTTCATCCTCTCATAAATAAGTACCAAAACCATAATCCGCTGACATAAGAGCTACAATGGGACATATTTATGAGTAAGTTGTAAACATATGTTTTTTGTAAAGCTTATTAAAATTCATATTTTTAATCAGAAATCAAGTAAGTGTAGTTTTAAATATTTTTTTTTAGTCCCGTATATGTTTGTACCGAAGACTAATTTATGAACAGCACTGTGTGACAGAGAATAAATAAATATTAGGAAGCAATCTTACACAAATCGAACTAGCCCCATAGTAAGCTCAATAAAGGCTTGTTCTATGTTCATCATCATCGTCATCATATCAGCCGAAAGACGTCCACTGCTGGACAAAGGCCTCCCCCAAAGAGCATCAAAAATGGCCTAAATGGATGAGCGTTTCAACGCATACTGACCCTGAGTTAGATAACGTAGAACATGTGGCTCTGTGAGCTGTAGAACTCCCAAGCCTGTTATAAAAAAGACTTAATAAAAAAAAGGTTCGACAAAAAAGCTTAATACCTAATAATTTAACCTGCTCAAGAAATTTCACGAGAGAGTTGAGAAATGCGACCTGCATCATGCGACGGCGCGCGAGCTCTCTCGATTTTTCTCGCAATATCCGTCTCTTTCTTATTAGCACACTTAGTACAAGATATATAGTGCGAGAAAAAACCGAGAGTATGTCGCGGCCGTCGCATGACAGACGTGCAGTAGAGGGGAACAGCCGGAGAGCCGATAAACTTACGAAATAACTTTTGGCCAAGCTGCGGCGCTACCACGAAAATCGAAACTCGAATCCTGTCACTCGAGTAATGTAAGTGCGATAGAGATGGACATACCCGAACTTCGACTTTCGAAGTACGTGATTATAGCTCTCAAACGGAGAGCTTCGCTTTGCTCGTTCGTTCAATGATACCTGAATCCCGTTGAAAGTTTATAGTGACGAAATCCAAAGCCACGGATTACAGTTACTAGCTTTAGATAAAAACAGCACATTAATAAAAAAAAACTTTCTGTCAAGCGTGACTTAACCCTTAATAAGACAGTTGTAATATATTACCCCCATGATTTAGAACCTTATCTCCATATGATAAGGTTCAATTCTATGAAAACCCCTTTACGTCTTATTAGAGCAAAAAGACATATAGGCGCGTGTCGAATAGCAGCCGCGAAGGCTATCTATCTGCATCGAATCGTGACGCGCCAACCCGCACGAATGCAACGTGACTGCCAAACCGCGTGATAATGGAACGTGTTATATATAATACAATGCGATTGTGACTTGGGCAATGCAGTTGTACCTACTTGTAATTGAATATTGCCATGGACAACGACTCGCCACTGAAGCCCAGCGGTAATAGAAATAAAAACCGGCAAAGTGCGTGTCGGGCCACGCGCAGTATAGGGTTCCGTAGTTCCCTGTCTGTCTTAGTTGGTTCACTAATAAATAAATAAATAAATAAATAAATATAAGGGGACAATCTTACACAAATCGACCTAGTCCCATAGTAAGCTCAGTAAGGCTTGTGTTATGGGTACTAGTACGACGATATATATAATAGATATAAATGACTGAGAAACAAATATTCATGCTCATCAAACAAATATTTGCCCTTACCGGGATTCGAACCCAGGACCTTCAACTTCGTAGGCAGCGTCACTACCCACTAAGCTAACCGGTCGTCACTAATGTTAGACCAAACAACTTTTGGCCAAATGTTTCATTTGACCTAATGCATTTTTTTCTTAAATAGAAAGCTTTATAGGATTATTATAAAACAAACCTAACCTAACCTAATGACTTCTACGAGTATTTGATGATATTCAAAGAATACCCGAAAATACCACTGTTTTGACGAAAAATGCATTAGGTCATGAAACATTTGGCTAAAAGTTGTTTGGTCTAACATTAGTGACGACCGGTTAGCTCTTAGTCTTAGTTACATCGACGTGTGGTGCGGTTGCGTCGGCCGAATTTGTACGAAAATTGGCCTTTTCAATTACACATTAAGTTGGTCGACTATTACTCGGTAACTACTTATGCCTACTTGTTCGTGATAGTTTTCCTTTTAAATTCATTATATGTACTACTACCACGAATTTTTTCACATTCCCAGTTGTAGCCATTTAGCCGGCAGGCGAGTTATGTGTCCCCCATGACTCGAACTGAAATTAGGGCCTTGAAGCCCAATATCTCGCAAACGAATTACTGATTTGAAAAATGGTACCCATAATATTTTTGAACGAGCTATCCAACGATACCCCACACCATGGGTTTGACGAGAAAAAAAAATTACATCCCCGCTTTAGGTCTAGGGGAGGTGCCCTAAAAAAAAATCTTTTTCCAAATTGTATTGTACTGTTTCGTCGGCGTGATTGATTCATATGTAAGTAAAAGGAAACAACGGATCGGCCATAATAATTTTATTCTCTCTGTTCCTCTCGCTGAAACCTATCTCCTATCCCTTTCATTCCTCTATCCCTTTCTTTCTCAGTTCACGCTCTCATGCTGTCTCTTTCTCACACAATTACGTTTCGTTTTACTTATTTAATGTTTGTACCTTACATGCCCTCTGAAATATATATATACAAAGAGATGCTTTGTATATGTATATTTCACACCTTACATGTTCATCATGGTATTTACCTAAGTGTCTAAACAAACTTTGGAAAAAAAACTAACATTAACCATCTTTTAATACTAAATGCAATCTTGTACATAATACTAGAAATTAAAAAGTGTTTGTTGGAATCATCGTTTTGATTTGATAATTTTCCTATCTGTTTTAGTTCAAAACAATGCTGAGAAACTATACATATTATGTTACTGTTAATAAAAGATTAAAATACATCTATTGTTTTCCTTCACTATACCTATAAAACAACTGCTACTTTATAGTTGGTTTCATTTTTGGTTATGTTTTGGTAAAATTGGTTTCATAAAGCAGTAATTTTAATTTTTTAACTTTATACCACTATAAAGAAGCATTTGTTATGACAATTATTACAAGCCAATACTATGTTTACCTACATATCAATATATATGTTTTATTACAGTTACATATGTGTTTATTTTCACATCTTTCTTTTTTTTTTTTTGAGGGGTTATTTCTAAAGTGTATGGTATATATCATTCATTATTAATACTAGACTGTACTATAATATTCTGAATATGACATTACATAGAAATGTATTCTTTTATGAGTACATATAAAAAATATCTGATTTTACCTTTATTGTTTTCTTTTTATTAATTGGTCTTTCTTATTAAGTCTTTATGATGTTTTTATTTATATTTTATACATGTGATCTGACTTCAGAGTTAAGCACATAAACTTTCTATGAATTTAATTTGTAGCAAGTTAACATGACTATATAAAAAATAAAAAAAACAATTTTTGTACCTAGTATTTTTGAGGTACGGTTGTATGCCGGCCTCTGGACGTTACAAATGGACGTGTGTTGCTGACGTTGCTGGTGTGGTCATCACTGGTGTGCTTTGAAGTGAAGTCCTGTTCTTCCTTTTCATGGTAGTTGTCATGTCCAGGGTTGTCAACTATAGGGTTGGCAACTATAGGGTTGTCATCTCCAGGGTTGTCATCTCCAGGGTTGTCATCTATAGGGTTGTCATCTATAGGGTTGTCATTGCTAGCTGAAATATCTGAAAGTGAATCAAGATTATGTGGATTTTTTAGTGGTTTTAAAAATTGAGTGTGGACTATTTTCTTGACTGTTGGTTTGTTCATATCTTGAATTTCATAGCATACAGAGCCAATCTTTTTTAATATTTTAAATGGTCCTTTGAATCTTGGCGTGAGCTTGGTGTCAGTTGGTTTGTACCACTCATATACCACATAACTTCCTTCTTCAAAACTATGGTCAATTCTTCTCAAATCATATTTCTTTTTGTTATATAGATGTATATTTTCAATGTTTTCTAATGCTGATTTTCTGGCTTGGGTCAAAATGTCCAATTGATGGCATCTGTCTGTGTCTTCTATTATAGTTCCTATATGGATTTCATTAGGTGGAATCCTCGGCTGGTAGCCATGCATTAGATAGAATGGCGAGTATCCTGTGGTCTTTTGTTTCGAGATATTAATTGCCAATATCGCTTTAGGTAGAAGTTTATCCCAATCTGTTTTATTATGTAATGCTAACTTAGTCAAAGTTGATACTATTACGGCATTTGCTCGTTCAACTAATCCGTTACTCTGTGCTGTATAAGGCGTGGTTGGTATATGTTGAATTCCATATTTTGAAAAAAACTTTTGTGTTAACTGGCTTGTAAAACAGGGTGCGCTGTCTGATATATATGTTAGTGGTGGTCCGTAAACATATATGATGTCATCTTCAATGGTATTCATCACACTTCGTGCTGTCAATGTACATGTTGGTTTTGCGAAGATGTACCTTGTAGCATGATCTATATGCACGAATATGTAAGTGTTCCCTGCAGTTGTTGGTGGTAAGGCGACTATGTGGTCTGATGATATAACTTGCATGGGTGTATTGGGTATCGGACGTCTTCCCATTTCTCCATATGCCAATTTTGTGCGTCTGTTTGTCTTTGCACATGTCATACATGCCGCAGTATATGCCTTGACATCTTGTCTTAGAGATTTCCACCAATATTTGCTCTTAATTTTGTTGATAGTAATGCTGACATCTAGGTGACCGTTGTCATCATGTGTCATTTTTAAGATTGATGATCGAAGTGCCTGTGGAATTACTATTTTTTCTTTGTTTAATTCGTTATTGTTCACATGTAGTAAAATGCCCTCAGATAATTTAAAAGAGTCATTAATCTGTTTTAAATGCTGTGTTGTTATGTCTTTGCCCAATTTTGCTTTAATTTGTTGAATAAATTCATCTTTTTGCTGTGCCATTTTCAGTTTTTCAGTATTACTGCTCACAACTGTTAGACATACTTCACTCAAGGGGTATCGAGACAAATGGTCTGCAATTACATTTTGCTTGCCAGGTCTGTGTACAGGTATAAAATCGAATGGAGCCAAATCTACAACATATCTCGCAAACTTTCTATTGAGTTTGGCTTTGTTTATAATGTATGCTGTTGAGTAGCTGTCAGTTATTAAGGTGAACTTTGTGCCCAATAGGTATATTCGAAATTTACTCAAGATTGCCCAGTGCACCGCAGTTACTTCTAACTCGTTAATGTGGTATCTTTTTTCTGCATCCGTTAGACTTCTACTAGCATATTCGATGACTTTCTTTTCTCCATTTTGAATTTGAATCAAGCATGCGCCAATTCCTTCATAACTGCTGTCTGTTTCTACAATTGTTTCAGCATCTTGTTGAAAGTTTGACAATATTGGAGCTGTCATGACTAGATTTTTTAATGTCAAAAATGCGTTTTGTTGTTCCTCTGTGAGTGCAACTTTTTTATTTTTACTGATCTGTTTCTCATGAACTGTCAGAGTTTTATCTTTTTTTAATATGCACTGCAATGGTCGGGCTATGGAAGCATAGTTTTGTATAAATCTTCTAAATGTTCCAGTAAATCCTAGAAATGACTGTATTTCTTTGATAGATGATAATGTTTTGTACTGTTCAATTGCAGCTGTTCGTTTTGGATCAGTTTTTTCTTGCATGTGGCCTACAATTTTGCCAAATATTGGTATTTCAGTATCGATGAAAATACATTTATCTTTGTTGAGCTTCAAGTTCTTCTCTCTGGTTACTTGGAATACTTTTCTTAGTATTCTAATGAATTCTTCGATAGTATTCGAACCTCCTGTGATGTCATCAAAGTAAGCCCTCACTCCCTCCTGGTACAAGCATCCGTAAGTTGATTTTATCACCTTTGACATGATTGAAGGCCCTCCGACAAGACCAAACATTACTCGTAAGAATTCTATGTGATAGTCTTGGGTCACAACCGCTGTTTTAAATATATCTTGTTCTCTGATACATATGTTGTGGTAAGCATGGTATATGTCCAATTTGAATTTATACACAAACTGTGAAATAGTTGTGATTATATCATCCATTCTTTCTATGGGTTGTGCGTCTAAAATAGTAACAGGGTTGATGGTTTTAGAATAATCGACCACCGGCCTGTATGGTGTGGTTTCATGAAATGGTTGTGCTACCACAAACATTGGTGCAGCATATGGTGAATTTGACAATCTGCATACCTTCTGTTGAAGCCATTTTTCTACTGTTTCCTTCAGGAAACGGCGTTCTGGTTCTGGTAATCTGTAAGGCTTACAGCTAACAGGCTTGTCATTTCTCAATTGTATTTCTAATTCAAAGTCTGGAAACTTTCCGATGTCATTTTCATCTTTTTTGAAAATATCCTCAAATTCTGTCACTAACTCCATGACTTTTTGTTTGTTATTTGGCAATATTTGATGCAATGTCTTGTTAATTGGCACACAACATGCGATTGAAGCTTCTTCCCTTGCAAAAGCTGGAAAATATTCAGTGTGAGTTGGGGTTATTATGCATATTTTGCCATCTGGTTCGTGGATAATGCGTGCATACACAGCCAACTGCCAGTCTTTTCCGATGATCATGGGTACAGGTAGACCTTCACATATAGCGATTTGGGGCATGACATAATCTATTTTACCAACCTCAATACGAGCAGATATCCATCCGATGGGTGTTAGTATATTTCCGGCAACCTTGAAGTCTCCTTTGGTCCATGGGTACACTTCTGTAGTTTGTGGCAGTGCTTCTTTATCAACAATTGTGATGACTGAGCCTGAATCTGGTAAGGCATTTAAATTAATACATGCATTAAGAGTTATTGGAATAAGGGTTACATTGGGAGCTTTATCTTGAATACAGCTTATTTGTTTAAATGTATTTTGACTTGTATTCGTGGAAGGCTGTGGTTTATTATAAATTGAAACGTCTTTCTTTACTGGTACATTGAATGGCAATTTGCAATTGTATGACACATGGCCTTTAGTTCTGCATCTAAAACAGAACTGATCTTCTTTGCGGTCTACTTGTGGGTTAAATTTTGGAATAAATTTGTTGTATTTTTGCTGTTCATTGGTGGTGTTATTGTTACTTACAGTTTCTCCTCTATAGAACTTATCTCTTGGCAGCACTTTTCTAATATTATCCAACGCAGCAGCATGTGATAGCAATTCTTCCACATTTGTACAACAGTGAGACGCTAATGGAATGGACCAACTACTGTCCCATATGCCCTCCAGTATTAATGAAACTTTGTCTGCTTCTGGAATGACACAAGGTGACTTAACAAAAAATGCATTTTTATTGTAAATGTATTCCGTAATGGTCTCAGTGCTTCGCAGTGTTCTCTTTCCCTGTACTGTTATGAATTCTGCAAATGACATCCGGTATGAAAATCTTTGACACAATTTATCCTTCCATTCCTGCCAGTTGTCCATATTTCTACCCATCGCCTTATTCCAATCGTTTGCAGGTCCCCTAAGCCTCATTGCAGCATTAACCAGAGTGAGATTGTCGGACCAGTTAGCTAAGTTTGCTATTCTCTCCACTTGTTTCACCCATTCACTAGCATTTTCTGTTCTATTACCACCAAACAAAGGGATAGCTTGGCTGGTGTCTGATGATGAAAATACTTGTAGTTTAGGTTGTGATGAGCTAGTTATTTGCTGTAAAATCATGGATTGTGTATGTAATATTTGCAATAGAGTATTATCGGGAGTTGACGTACCTGCTGTGGGTTTAGTTACCTCATCTTGTTTTAACTGTTCAAGCTGCATTTGTAAGTTTTTAATTTCAAACTCTTGGGATAACCTCTTCGTCCTTTCCGCTTTGTATTCTTCCAAAATTCCATTTTCCTCCTTGGACAGGTTGTCCTGGTGCAATCTTTGAACTAGTTCTTCTTTATTACCTGTTATAGGCATATACCTAGACTTTAACTCGCTTTTGAGTTGATTCACTGTAAAAACTCCGAGATCCTCCAGACGCGTGCTTTCCATTTCCATTGTATGTAGGTACCTATTTCGATGATTTCGCTGAAATATAACGTATTTCAGATTTCCTTTTCTCGAATATTGAACGTATACTCGAAAAATAACTTGATTCTACCACTTTCCGAAATGATTAGACCCGATTATATATATTTTTCTGTTTTGCCGCAGCGCCATGTAAGTAAAAGGAAACAACGGATCGGCCATAATAATTTTATTCTCTCTGTTCCTCTCGCTGAAACCTATCTCCTATCCCTTTCATTCCTCTATCCCTTTCTTTCTCAGTTCACGCTCTCATGCTGTCTCTTTCTCACACAATTACGTTTCGTTTTACTTATTTAATGTTTGTACCTTACACATATATCCATGCCGAGTCACAGTTTTCTAGTAGTAATGGTTACTGAGCTAAGCCGAAGACGGACGGCCAGACGGACGGACATGGCGAAACTATAAGGGTTCCTTGTTGACTACGGAACCCTAAAAATAAAATAAAAATGATTCATTCGTTAACTTATAACTGTAACAAAATTCAGTGGTGTCTGTATCTAAGTAGTCAGGATGCCTGTGTCAAGAGACACAGAGAGAGAGAGTGTCTTTCTTTATTGTTTACTAGCGACCCGCCCTAGCTTCGCACGGGTGCAGAGGGACGCGATATTTTTAGGGTTCCGTAATCATCATAATCATAATCATAACTTTATTTGTCGAAACGCAGGTGATGATAAACAAAGGTGTTACAGGCATTGCCTTACTTAAAGTACTCCACTTTTTGCCATACAAGACATACAAATATTTATATTTCAGCTTCTTAAATTAGGCAGTCAGAAGTAGAAACAGAGATTGTAGATATCAACAAATACAATATTTATAGGTACTTAATTCATCCTACTAATATTATAAATGCGAAAGTTTAGATGTTTGGATGTTTGGATATTTGTATGTTTGGATGTTTGTTACTCAATCACGCTTAAACGGCTGAACCGATTTGAATGAAATTTTGCACGAAGATAGTTTATAGCCTGGATTAAAATATAGGATAGTTTTTATCCCGGGTCCACGCGGACGAAGTCGCGGGCGGAGGCTAGTAATTTATATTTTCTAAAATTTCAATGAGGAGTATAATGTCAAAGTATTTTTATATAATGTCAAAGTTGATGAATACAAATAACTGTTCACAATACATTAAATTAGTTCATTGTCATTTAAATATTCATGGATGTCATAATAGCATTTAGTACCCAAAGGGTAAAAACGGGACCCTATTACTAAGACTTCGCTGTATGTCCGTCTGTCTGTCACCAGGCTGTATCTCTAAAACCGCGATAGCTAGACAGTTGAACTTTTCACAAATTATGTATTTCTGTTGCCGCTATAACAACAAATACTGAAAACAAAATAAAATAAATATTTCAGAGGGGCTCCCATAAAACAAACGCGTTTTTATGCTGTTTTTATAGATAATTGTACGGAACTCTTCGTGCGCGAGTCCGACTCGCACTTGGCCGGTTTTTTTAATCGAAACTGTTGTTAGTATTTTGTGCCGATATGATTCTTAGCTATGTTCGTCGTGTCGGAGTGAAGTTAAATTCCAAAGTTCCATGTTTTTTCCGTATTGTACTAGATTGCCGGACTTAATTACAATATCTAACTTATAACTTTAAGAGTCCGCAGTAAGCTCGGCCGAAATTCACCTTCCCATACAAACGTAGTTACGCACTCATTTTAAAACTACGTGTTGGATTCTAAAGAAACTTTGCATATAGAATGAAATGAGGTATATCTATGTCTGTAATTAGTTTATATGGTTCCAGTTTATAAAACAAACAAAATACAGCAAAAACAAGTTTTGTATGAAAAAATTAAATTCGCTGTATTTTTTTATTATGGTATCTGAAGCTACATAAACTAATTACAGAAACTAATTATATAATTTTATATAATTATATACCTCATGTCATTGTACATACAAAGTTTCGTTACAATCCGACACGTAGTTTTAAAATGAGAGCGTAACTACGTTTGTATGGAGAATCGAGCTTACTGCGGACTCTTAAAGAATGTAACCTTTCCAATGAAATCTTCGATTAGGTATCTACTTATAAATAAAACATTAATTAAACACTTCGACACCTCTTGTTCAGACTAATTGGCGTAGTTTAATCAACTATTTACGTCAATCAAATATAAGGAATAAGGCTCCAACCATCTCATTAACATTGCTTTGTGCTATCAAGGACATTCGTACTTAACAGGCAGCTGTCAAGTTAATCTACTTTTCAAAACAACTTATCTCATTTACAAATTCACTCTTAAAATCAACTTTCAATCTATTTACCCAAGGTTCACTTTCAGGGATCGCGGAGTTCCTTATAGCCGCTTGTGATCCTTAAACGAAGCCTATAATGGTCGCATTCTAAAAGGACGTAAGCGACTAGGTTAATGTATGGAAATGAGACATTTTGCTTAAGACTGAAACGAGTCACGAAGTCAACTGGTTAGGACAGGTGCGAAATCTGTACGCATACGCACATCTGTCGGTAATAGGGTTGTCAATATTGGTAATATTACCTTCAGATCAAAGGGAAGTTACTGAACTGCCAGTGTCTCAATTTGTTTAATTTAAAATTTATTGCACAAAAGAAAAACTTATCGTACTAAAGGCGGACTTTTTTTTTTTTTTGTTAACCACACTTACATCTATTATTACAGGTACTACGCCTAAGACAATAGTGTAACTCAATATTGTACATCCCTATTTGTAACTTATCTTATAACATATTAAGTACATGGCCATATTTGTATATTCACTAAGAGAACACGAAAACAAATCTATGCTTTCTGCTATCATATTGAGGGTTCGCAATGCCCGGGTCAGCGGCGCCATGCGCAGCAGGTTGGTGCGCCCGCGCGGCTCGGCCAGCAGCCGCGGCCGCAGTCTGCGCCACATATACCTGTCGTGTGACATAAACACTCACAGTCCTTAACACCGTAGTGTTATATGTTTTTCCTTAATGCCATCGCATTCTCCACCAGTCGAACCTTAAGGCAAAGCGGAAAAGATTGTGGGCAGTGCAAATAAGAACAAAAAAAAACTGGTATTCCTATATAGAACATATTTACACAAATACATATAAGTACATAAATAAAATAAATATGTACATAACATAAATATACACTACTTACATGCATACCACAAGCGAAATTTTCAAACCTTCAATTCGATATCTCTTTCAAATCAGTAGCAGATTAGTATACGCACTCGTTCTAGCACGTTGACTAGGCGCGTGGGAGCGAGCGCGGTAGATATTGAAATGAAAATCGGATGGACAGCGGGGGTCACAAATAGATTGAACAAGTATAAACAGCTCAAAATATTATAACTCGACTACGGAAAGTAACTTTAAGGTTTATTTATCATACAGAAGGTAGTTATGTCACGCGGAGCAATATTTTGAATCTATTGACACCTCATTTATCAAAATAAGTTCAGTATCTTAAGAGTTCGCAGTTAGCTCGGCCGAATTTCACCTTCCCATACAAACGGAGTTTCGTTCTCATTTTAAAACTACGTGTTGGATTGTGACGAAACTGCATATACGACGAGGTATATCCATGTCTGTAATTAGTTTATATGGTTCCAGTTCATAAAACAAACGAAATACAGCGAAAACAAGGTTTGTATGAATTCGTGTTTTTTTTTTACTATGGTATCTGAAGCTACATAAACTAATTACAGACATAAATATTAATCATGTCATTGTATATGCAAAATATCGTTACAATCCAATAAGTAGTTACTGCAGACTTAAATTCGCTGTACTTTTAGTGGGGCAAAAAGGAAGACGATGGCCAGCCATACGGCACATCACTGGAATTAAGTCATTGATTATTAAATTTTATCGAATACTAGCTGCCCGTATGGCTCCGCTTGCGTAGAAAAGAGAACCCTGGAGAAGCCGCGGGATAAAACACAGGCTATGTACATTATGAAAGTATTCTATATACATGGTGAGAGAATCAAATCGATCGGATCATTACATATAAGTAATATAAACCATACATCGCTCGGATCATTACATATAAACATACAAAGCTGCAACCTCCAATGCTCCTGCCTTGGATGTTTTCTATGTATTTAATATATATAAAATATATTGTTTAGTACCTAAAACACTAGCCTTATTGAGTTTACTATGGGTCTAATTCGATTTGTGTAAGATTGTATTTTAAAAACTTTAAATTGTAAACTCGGGATTAACCCTACGACCTGCGCGCGCGGCGTTTAACGTCAGATTGATCGACGATCCGATAAATGCATCATCAATCAATCATTGCTGATTAGTGAACACCTTTTAAAATGTTTGTTTCTTTATATAAAAAAACCAGTCAAGAATTTTATTCGGGTTTTATTTGGCTTAATTTTATCAAAGCAAGATTTTTAAAGGTTGTTTGGATCAGTTTTAACCAAGTAATACATCTTATATTATATTATAATAATACATCTTCATCAAGTCATCTTCACCGACTGAATAGTAAATTGAGGCACCCATGTTTTCACGGCTGACGCTGGTAAAGACGAATAAAAGCCGAATAAAAGCCGCTTTAGAATTAGAATGTATTATCTAGTACCTACTGTCGATTTGGACTATTTAGTACTTATATTCCTTGTATGGCATCTGAAACAGAGACATAAACTAAATACAGAAGCAGTTTCTGCTGAAATCTGAAGTCAATTTACGACTAGAATTATAGTCTTACTGAAAATGTCCAACTCGTGGCAACCCTAGGTGCAATTTCGCAAAAGTAGTCTATAGAAAAACCAAGCCTAAATCGATAACGAGAAGGTTGAATATTCAATAAGCACAGTAATAATCAGTAAAATGCGGTAGACATGCAATTTTTGTAGCAGGTGGTTTGAGACGACTTGTGCGGCGAAAAAGGGGTTAAAATATTTCAATCAATCGATCCTCGGCAGTTGAAACTAATTATGATAAATACAGGACGTGCGTGAGCTCTTAGAATAATTCTGATGAAAACGCCCGGAAACGCTTGCACACTTCGACGCAGCCACGCCGCGCCGCGCAACGCCCCGCTTAAAGTACTGATAGAATTGAGCGTTCACATGTAACAGAACAGAGCATTCGCTGTTTTTTAATATGTCGAACTGAACAACGAACAGCCAAGCATAGAGCCAGACATGGCTACGAACATTTTCACGATCATCCTTGCGAACGCTCTAGTGAATTCGCTCTAGTGTGTAATTGGTTGGGTAGCGGTCGAAAATTAGCAATATGACGGTACGTTTGAAAAGGTTTAGTTGATTCGTCATTCGTTTAGTTTTAGTTTTTATTATAAGTATTAGTTTTTAGTCAGGACCCCACTGAAAATCAGCGCCACGGCTTGTCGTGGCATTATACTGAGTTCGGGCTCCTTTTAGCGTCGCTTGTTGTTATTTTGATATGTTTTGTGTAATCGTTTATTGTGGCGTTCATAAATAATTATCTTATCTTATCTTAAATACTGCGCGTGAAGGACGGCGGCGGAACAATCACAAACTTAACAAATTTACTGTCGTTTTGCTAAAATGCTCATAATGCAAGTGAATACTTAAGTATCAGCACCATTTATCCACAAACAAGGCCATTCTTCAAATGAACCTATTTCTTACACATCCAAACGTCTATTATACAGACCCATTTGGATTTCCCATCCAATAACCCACGTAACACATTAAACAGTATAACAAAGGCCAGTGTGGCCGACTTTTTTTTTAAATTGTGATTGGAATTGGAACCTTCTAAGGTCCAAGGCCTTAAAGTTGTTTTTTGAATGGACTCCTTTGATGCAATTCGGCCAACGCGAGTTATCCCAAGTACGCCCCTTATCGCAGCCGCCACTATTCATTGCGAAGAATGCAGAACAAAAGTTAGCCTTCGATGATAACTCGAGAGGCCGTAACGGAAAAACCGTTTTCCTCGACTTGACCGAGTTTTTCTTTGTATAGTGAAGTTTGGACTGGTATGCTAAACTCAACTTGATCTAAGTACTTACTTACTTTTACTGATGAGGTGGTATTTATTACGTTATAGGATTATTGGGTTCTGCAATAAAAGAGTGTATACATTTTTAAAGGATCGGCAATCAATATGTGACAGTCCTGGGTTGCAAGCTTTCATAGGCTAAAGTGACAGCCTACCCTTAGGGGGCCGTTCGCATGTGTGCCACCGACTGGTACCTATGAAATAAAAATCTTGTTGAATTTTATACTATACTAGCTTCTGCCCGCGACCGTCCGCATGGAACTCGTTTATATCGTAGCTCCATACAAACTTTCACCCCCCCCACTTCATCCCCTTGGGGGCTAAAAACTATCCTATGTCCTTCCCCAGGACTCAAATTATCTTTATACCAAATTTCATCCAAATCGGTTCAGCGGTTTAAGCGTGAAGAGGTAACAGACAGAGACAGACAGACAGTTAGACAGACAGACACTTTCGCATTCATAATATTAAGTATGGATCGTTATAGTAATAATATCGATGGTGAACATTATAATTTTGCGCTCGTTGCTAATATACCGCATTGCCGAAATACCAGATTTTGCAAAATACCACTTTCTTGATTTATCACAATACCAATACACCAAATTTTCTGTATAGGACATTCTAAAAAACGGTTTAGTTCCATGAGTACCTTACGATTTTATAAACTGGTGTAACGGGAATGTGGTAAGCTAAAAGTGTGATATATTGATAATCCGATATTTTGCAACTGGTATTTCGGAAATGCGGTATATTAGCAACGAGCGTAATTTTGCTGATCCCCTACCCTAATACTTCTATGTAAGTTCAAAATTATTCAAGTTTAGGTACATATCGACTTGTCTTTATCCCCGCCATGTTTGGAAATAAGATTATTTCTTAAGAACAAGTCTTTGGCATACTAGTTCCTATTTAAAACAGTTACAACGTGAATACACCCGTCTGCGATTCCGCAACTTAATGTCTTTTTGGTGCCAAAAATAGTTCGCTTCAGACTGTTCTACTTCAATATATCTTACTTGAGCTGGGGAGGAATTCTTTACGAAGCTACAGTCCACTGATGTGTTTTAAGAGACTGTGATGATTCGGACAGAGGTATCCATAGAATGAAACATAATTGAAGATCAATTACTTATTTTTATTTTATGGATATATACGTCCGAATCATCACCGTCCGACCAACCAACCGATTCTCATGAACTGTTGTGTGCAGGTTTAATGATTAGTTATAAAGATTTTTTTGGCGATTTAGTTTTTCGTTATTTTTTTATCAGCCTTGCGAAGTTTTCAGTTCACAAAGCCACTACTAGAATATAATAGGCGTTTATTCGTGTCAATAATAAAACGTGTGGATATAAGCATATAAAAATCCGTACATAAGTACCACGAAACGTTTACATAGGACTCAATGAGTTTTAAAATAAAGTTTAAGTGTCTTTGTCCGCCATAATATCATGTAAAGAAATGGAGATAATTTATACACAAATTAGCCTATCATCATCATCATATCAAGAAAAGACGTCCCCTGCTGGACATAGGCCTCCCTCAAAGAGTGCCAAAGTGAGCGGTCCTGCGCCACCCGCATCCAGCGGACTCCAGCAACCTTTACCAGGTCATCAGTCCACCTTGTGGGGGGCCTACCCACGCCGCGCCTTCTGGTACGAAAAAATATGAATAGTAGAAAAGAAATACGAATATTCATTATATGTATAATATTACGACCTGTAACAATACCTTATTCAAATAACTTTAACAATAAAATATGTTAGGTACCTATTTATATTATGAAAAACATGGTCATGTTTGACATTCCGACACGTCTCATGAAGGTGCTTTTTAATGCCCTAGGCTGCAAAACGGCAGATTTTTAAACATAATTTTTATCGCTTATGACCTTATGTTTTTGAAACTGTGGTTCAAGGGGGCATTGTTTCAGTCTGTTCTAAATGATTGGGTTAAGAGGAAATGGACTGGCCTTGGTTTTAAGAGCTCATAATATGTTCTTTGAAATAAATGGCCGACTTGCGTCACTATTAAAACTTGATACATGTGAGACACTTAACTCTTTTTTTACAGAACAAAACTATTTTATTTTCGCCTTCATATAAACTTCGACAGCTAAGTAATATGGCTAGGCTGGAGTCACTAAAGCACTTATACAAATTAGTACAAATTATATTCTCATCTTCGGAGCTTACCACATTAGATACGTCGACGCGAGTCGAGAAAATCTACCCACCTCTTTCTAATTTGCGACGCGAATTGGCAGCATGTTGTGCTAGATGTAAGTACTGCCTTATGCTAGACTGTACAGCTAAGAATACGGAGTGGATCTCAACAAATTGAGTTTGGTGTAGGAGCAAACCCAGACGGTGATGACGGGGTGACGCTCTTCGGAAGAAATTGCATAGTTTATGAGTCGATAGAGACGCGTGGGAGAATGTTTGGGACCTTTGCTCAGTCCGGGCTAGAATGAATTCATCAAATAATAAATATTGTTAAACACATTTTTTACATTCAAAGATGATGCTTGAATCTGGGATAGAAGAAGATACCTAAGTAGCATAATTTACGATCAAAACACAGCTACAGAACACCTCAAACCAGATATGAAAAACATATTTTCCATTAAATTAAATTCCTAAAAAGGTCTCAATGCACGTTTTTTCGAACGCCAAACATTTTCTATAGTCAAATTCCAATTCAGTTTACAAACGTTCGAACCTGCCGATTCACCTCGCCACAAACAGGATCGAACTAACTCTGGAACAAACATTAGCTAAGGCATTAAACAGATTTAGACCGGTCTTTGTGACTTCACTTAGCCAGAAGTCTATTTTGAACCGCGCCTGCAGCCATTCCTTTGATACGGTACGTTTTGTGGCCACACTAAGCCACAGACGTTTATCTTAATAGACCTGTCATAGAGTCGAGATTTTAATGCGATTCGAGATCTCTTCAGCAAATCGACGAGATCTCGATTAATCTCGACTTATCTTTTTTTATTGAAACTGAATTCGATTCATGCAATACCTAGGGTATTGCTCGTTAGTAAATCTCGTAGCATTCAACGAGTCTATCCTAAAGGAGCTCAATATAATAACAAGGCTGTCCACCATTTGTACTCAAAGAGCACTCAAGTTCTTCGGACACATGTTCAGACGCGGCGCGAATGCGCTAGACAGGCGCAAGATTACTGGGCGTGTTGAAGGAAGGAGGAGCAGAGGAGCGTGCATCCGGGAGGTGGACAGATGGAGTCCAAATCCAAAAACTGTATGGATAATGCCCGCTTTAAATCAGTTGCATTCACCTTGGAAAAGATAAGGACTCGACTACAAATCAATTAAACATGCTCTGTGGACACGTTTCCCCCAGGATGGCCATATGGCTCCCAGGGAGTCTATCCCAGACAGGTCTATCTGCAGGTCATACAAAACATAAATACATAACTCTAGACACGTTTTGGTAAGGGAAGTTGCGTTTGGGTGATCTGCCTACATGCACGTCTGTGACAGTCACTTGACTAACCTTTAGCTTTGTGCTAAGATTTGTACTCCAGTGAATTCGACAATGGCGAATCTGCTACCCTGTATTTTCGCTACAAAACGCTAAATAAGTGGCGAAAAGTTGAAGTATCTTATCTTTTTGTTATTCTGCCTCGGTAAGCCAATAAGCAACAATGACATAATTTCCGAGAAAAAAAAAAAGACCTACTACTCCTAGCATGCTTAAGCGATGCCGGACTATAGTTTTTTTTTAATACAACGACAGTGGCAAACAAGCGTACGGCCCACCTGATGGTAAGCGGACACCGCAGCCTATAGAAGCATGCAACTCCAAAGTAGTAACATGGGCGTTGCCGACCCTTGATATGTTCGAGGATTCGCTGTGTTGACAGCTGAAGGAACAAATTCCCTCGCTCTCAACACAACGCATCCTCGGGCGCTCTGGTGAACTTGCTCACATCCAGGAACACAACACTACTACAGAGCAAGTAGTTTCATTATGGCTGTGGTCTTCTGCAAGGCGGAGGTACTTCCCCAGTTGGGCTGCTCCACATTCGAGCGGAATGATATTTCGCTGTGCCCTACCTCACCAAAAGGGTTGGGGAATGGGTTTACCAATGGAATTGGGTTTCCATTGGTAAACCTAGTGGATAAAATCATTGATTTCGAGATTTTTCCAGGCGACGTCACCATTGCAACGAGCAAAAAAATTAGTTGATTGATTAGTTGAAGAAAAATAATGATTGAATGCGATAAACATATTTAATTGACGTACGGATTGAGGCCCTTTATTGTTCAACACTTTCGTTGTAATTGTAATCCCTTCGAAACATTTGTTGCCAGACAAATCGCTCTATGCAAAACAGTCGGTCGGTTCGGCGAACTCCGAAATAAAGACATTCGCGGGAACTACAGTTCACAAATATGCATTCAACTTCCCACCTTATTCCGTTGAGATAAAATTTAAAAAGTGTACATGTTTTTGACGTAGACTGAACTTAACGATTGCCGTTCGGGCGCTGGTCCAACAGGCAACACCTCTTTGTTTCATAGCTGCATTCTACTTAGTGCTCGAATTAAGGATATGAATTTGTAAATAGCAAGCGTGTTAAGTTGTTATTGTGCAGCCATTTCCTTAAGATTTGGTATAGAATATTGTTATTTTTAAACCGTATGTATTCTAACCGCACCGCTCGCCGTCGGCAGGGCATTCATCCTCATATCGTACAACCTAAATATATGGTCACTTACCGTACGGTTTCAGAGAATTTTCCTCCCTCGAACGCTCCGGTTGTGGAGTGAGCTCCCGGTTTTCCCGGGGGACTACAGTATGGGATTTTTCATGAAAGGTGTGCATGAATTCATAGACGGAAGTGATAAACGGACGTGGTACTAATTGCAAAAAATGGTACACTTTGGAGGAGGAAACGGAGGTGTGTTTCAAAAGACTATGTGATTTTGATCATTTTTATTGAGAGTTTCGTCAACTCTGCGAGAGAATTCTAACCTATTGTGAAGAAGTATCTCACATCACGACATAATTAGGCTATATATACGTTCCACTATTAAACAGAAGTTTTTAATATTTAATATGTTTCGTACTTAAGTTTTTCGTAAAATCCAGTCGTACGAGCCGGTGTTCGAAACCACGATCTGGAGATCGCGCGCCTAACCACTAGGTTGTAGAGACTGTGTTACTTTAATTTGTTTATTGTTAACTATATTTTAGCCATACTCGACACGAGGACCGCAACAAGTCCTTGCAACAAAGGGAACCGAAACAATGTGTTTAAATTGGAGTGTATGCTGAATTTCACCGCGAATTACAGTGTGCGGTGTGATGGAAGTAACAAAGTTTGTGAGTGGCCGAGTCTGCTGAACAAATAACACTGATCCTGGGTCCCAATTTGGAATGCGTTTTGACGAATTAAAATGATAGGTTTGTTCACGTCCCTTTTTTGCGACTGTTTTGAGCAGTTTATTACGGTTCACGGGTTTTGGATAGTGTGTACTGCCTCGATTAGACCGAAATATTTCATCATCATCATATCAGCCGAAAGACGTCCACTGCTGGACATAGGCCTCCCCCAAAGAGTGCCAAAGTGACCGGTCCTGCGCCACCCGCATCCAGCGGACTCCAGCAACCTTTACCAGGTCATCAGTCCACCTTGCGGGGGGCCTACCCACGCCGCGCCTTCCGGTTCGTGGTCGCCACTCGAGAACCTTTTCGCCCCAACGGCCATCGGTTCTACGCGCTATGTGCCCCGCCCACTGCCACTTAAGTTTAGCGATTCGGAGGGCTATATCGGTTACCTTGGTTCTGCTGCGGATAGCCTCATTTCTGATGCGATCACGCAGAGAAACTCCCAACATAGCCCTCTCCATAGCCCTTTGGGTGGCTTTGAGCCTTCTTATGAGGCCCATAGTAAGCGACCACGTTTCAGTGCCATATGTCATCACTGGCAACACACACTGGTGAAAGACTCTCGTCTTGAGACACTGCGGAATATTGGACGAAAAGATGTGCCGTATCTTCCCGAACGCTGCCCAGCCGAGTCGGATTCGACGATTGACCTCTTTCTCCGAAATATTTACTTACTGGTAATGACTGCCGACTCGAAGCTGATTATCACTGGCCGCATGGCAGGGAAGAGAAGCAGAGGACGGATGCTTATACGTTGGGCAGACACGGTAACATCTGTGGCTAGAGCCACACTTCAGGCCAGCGTGCATCAAGCCCAGGACCGAGCAGCTTGGAGAGTGGTGGTGAAGAGCGCCCACAGCCGTCACGTGCATCAGCCTTCAGGATACGACAAGGATGAAAGGAAGGAATGACTCGACTAGTTATGAACCAACGTCGTACTAAGTCAAAAGTCAAAGGTGTTATAAGATACAGCCGAAGGTTTAACAAAAATATGTAGTAGACTTAAATCAATGAAATCACAATTTTCATGCAACGTGCTTGTCCTGATACGTAATAAAATAATTAGTGCGACTTTAAGAATCGTGTTTTCTATATTCGTCAGTTGAATAATATGCCTTTTCCGATTGAAGAGCAAACAGTTTCTTCTTAAACAGCATCAGATCTTTAGCATTTAAAATGTTTCTAGGCAACTTATTGAAGATTCTTTTCAGATCTTACCCCGTTGACGCGAACTGTTAAAACTAGGGAAATGTTTTTGATTACATCTAACATAACAAGCAATTTCGTAGATATAAGCATGGCAGAGTCAATATACTTAGTCTAATAAAATGTGGCTTATATGATTTCGTTGGCGGGTTTACCACATATATGGCATACAAATATATCATGAATCGTGTCACTTATAAGTTAATTGTGATTGAAATGAAATGGTCTGTTCCAAAATAGGTACCCTGCAGCGGCAAGGTATTCGTAAAATACACTGGCTTGCTTATTTTTAAATATTTAGTGCACTTTATTCTTGAAGAAAAATGTAAACCTATTTGGCTGCTGAACCGAAAATTAATATTTAATTCTACGCTTCTGACTGAGAGAGAGTTCCTAAACTTCGTGTTCCCATTGAGATCCACTATTTTTAAAACCCGAGAATATGTATGTTGTGATTTCTAAACCTAGAATAGGTACTGAGGAGAAACATAGGTTTGGCAGAATAATGTCGTGCAAGGTTGAGCTCCTATTAGAACCCGCAATCGATATCTAGAATTTAGTGTTAGCTTAAAATCTCCTTTAAACCTCGAACGGGGAACCCAGACACGCTTTATATAACTCTGCCGTATTTATACGCTAATAGAAGGTTCCTTATCGCACCAATTACAATTCGATGCTAATGGGTACTAGGCTGAATAAAATGTAATCTCTTTCTGTAATATGTGATCTTGACCGTCACAAAAATGAGTGCCATGATTGGCCATGTGTTTGCGTAGGCGGGATGCGAAGTCTGACACGTCAATATCGAGGTTAGTAGATGGGTGGAAGAACTCGCCTGGTAGTCTAAGGGGCTCGCCGTACACCAGTTCTGCTGCCGAGGTTTTGAGGTCATCCTTCCAGGCACTCCGTATTCCCAGGAGTACAAGTGGTAGGGTCTCTGACCATTGGGGATTATTGTGGCACATGATTGCGGCCTTCAATTGTCGGTGGAGACGTTCAATCATGCCGTTGCACTCGGGATGGTATGCTGTAGTGGGGCAGTGGCTCGAGCCGAGGAGGACTGTAATGCTCTGGAACAATTGTGACTCGAACTGTCTCCCACGATCAGTTGTTATTTTATTAGGGCAGCCGAAACGTGCTACCCAACCGGAGATGAATGCTTTCGCACAGGTCTCTGCCGTCATATCTGGTAGTGGATACACCTCAGGCCATCTTGTAAACCGGTCGATGACGGTAAGGCAATATCTGTAACCAGAAGAGAGGGGAAGGGGGCCAATGAGGTCCATGTGGACGTGAGAAAAGCGGTCGGATGGAGTCTGTAAAGGGGTAAGAGGTGCAGAAGTGTGGCGATAAATTTTGCTGCGCTGGCAGTCTGGGCAACTCCGCGCCCAGGTCTTGCAATCGCGCCGAACTCCAGGCCAAACGTATCTCTCGGCTATAAGTTTCGCTGATGCCACTGCCCCTGGGTGGCTTAGATTGTGCAGACTGTCGAAAAGCTTCTTTCGGAACGGGGACGTGACATAGGGCCTGGGTTTTTCTAGTGACAGGTCGCAGTAAACGTTTGCTCCTTCCGTATTGACTTTCTTCAGCTGCAGAGAACACCCATTTTTCAGTAGGTCTTGCAGTTCAGAATCCGAATTCTGATCAGTTGCAAGCGCCTTGTAGTCTATGGTTACCGCAATAGAGGCAATGCGTGAAAGTGCGTCGGCTACGGAATTATCTTTGCCGGATATGTGACGGATGTCAGTGGTAAATTGGGCAATGTAGTCCAAGTAGCGATACTGTCGGGGTGAGCACTGGTCGCGCCTTGTGGTGAATGCGAAGGTAATTGGCTTGTGGTCTGTAAACACAGCGAAATCTCTTGCCTCTAACATATGTCTGAAGTGACGCACGGACTCGTAAATGGCTAAGAGCTCTCGGTCGTATGGAGAGTACTTTCGCTGCGCCGTGTTTAGCTTGCGTGAAAAGAAAGCCAGCGGTTGCCATGCTCCATTTTTGTACTGGTGTACAGCTGCACCAATCGACGTGTCAGAGGCATCTGTTACCAAGGAAAGCTGGCAATTACAATCTGGGTGTGCCAGGAGGGCAGCTTCGCACAAGCTTTTCTTACAGTCTTCAAATGCTTTGAGTGAACTACCCGATAAGTCCACTGGGTGAGAGCCTTTCACGGAACCAGTCAAAAAATTATTGAGGGGTGCTTGGAGATGTGCTGCCTGAGGGATGAACCGGCGATAAAAATTAAGCATGCCCAAGAATCTTCTCAGTTCTTTGACTGTTTTCGGTGTTGGGTAATCTTTAATGGCCTCAACCTTGGTGTCCAATGGTTTGATGCCTTCCGCTGAGATGCTGTAGCCGAGGAAGGTGACTCGTGGCTCTCCAAAAATACACTTCGACGTATTAATAACCATACCATATTGCTGGAGCCTGGAGAACAGCTGACGAAGGTGGTCTTCATGCTCTTTTTGACACGTAGAGTACACCAGAAAGTCATCGAGGTATGTGTAGCAGAAGTCCAGTCCCCGTGTCATCTCGTCGACGAACCTTTGGAACGTCTGGCCAGCGTTTCTTAGTCCGAAGGTCATATAAGGGAACTCGTACATACCAAAGGGCGTAGTTATAGCAGTCTTTGGTATATCTCCGTCACTGACCGGAATTTGGTTGTAGGCCTTTACAAGATCTATGGTAGAGAATATTGTGCAGCCTGCGATGTTTTGTGTGAAGTCGTGGATGTGGCGGATAGGGTAGCGGTCGGGTATGGTGCGGGCGTTGAGCATCCTGTAGTCGCCGCAAGGTCGCCATCCATTGTCCTTCTTTGGTGCGAGATGCAAAGGTGAACACCATGGACTCTCAGATGGTCGAGCCGTCCCGCTCTCAAGCATCGACTGAAATTCGGCCTTTGCGATCTTCAACTTGTCTGGTGCCAGGCGGCGAGGTGAGCTAACGACTGGAGGGCCTGGTGTCGTCCGTATATGGTGCACGGTGCTGTGGCTTATCACGCGGTGAGTGCCTGCTGGACGGGTGAGGTCAGGGTAGTTGCGTAAGATATTGTGGTATCTTGATTCTCCAATAAGAGTCTTAATCGATGATATTGTGTCTGTTGGTGGGACAGGTTTCGCTGGTGATTGTAGAGATGTTAAGCTGTCTATAAGGCGTTGGTTGCGGCAGTCGACCACGTGGTTGTAATGGGACAAAAAATCGACGCCGATTATTGCCTTAGTGACGTCAGCAATAATGAACCGCCACCGATAGCACCGTCGAAGTCCTAGGTCCAATTCCAGGTGTGCGTAACCGTATGTTTCTATGATTGATCCGTTGGCGGCGTAAAGTTGGAAGTCGGTTTTGGATCGACGACCTTTGACTTCTGATCGTGGGTAAACGCAAAGATCGCTTCCCGTGTCTATAAGAAATTGTACCTTGGTGTGCTTGTCCGTTACAAATAGGCGGCCAGTTCGCGTGAGGCAGTCGTTTTCGGCCACTTCAGGCTGCCTCACTAGTTTTCCGCCTTGTACTCGCAGGGGTGTGTGCACTTCGTCGCGTCCGATCCAAATCTGCGATGGTACCAACATACACCGTTACGCACCTGAGATCGTGCACTTGATTTGGAGCGTGCGCGGTTGTTGTTTCGATTCAGGGACCTTGATTGAGACCGCGAGCGTTCTGCGAACACGTGGTTGGTGAGTGCTGCCATCTGTCGGGAGAGTTCAGCAATCTGCAAAGACATCGTCTCCAAGGGGGTGTGCAGCTGCGGTGCCGTGTATGGTGTGAGTGCTGACGACGTAGAAGATGTGGCTAAAGAACCGGGTGAGTACGTTTGCAACGAGATGAATGGGTTGAGCACCGATGAAGATGTAGCTTGCATGGAAGTAGCATTGGGTGAAACCTCTGCGATTCGGAAGCTAGGCGATGCAATTTCATGTACGTGATCTGCTAATTCGGAAAGTTTAACTAGCGGCATGTCTGGGTGGGAAGCGACGATTGTCTGCAAGTGAATCGGAAGTCGGCTCGACCAGACTGTGCGTATAAAACTCTCCGGCAATTTATTTGGACCGCCAAGGTGTAGCAAGTGACGTAGAAACTGTGACGGTTTTCTACTACCTAGTTCTTCATGCATTAGCAACTGTTTCTCCTTTTGTTCCTGAGAAACGGATAGCCTACGTATCAATTCCGATTTAAGCGTTAAGTATTTATTTTCGTTTGGCGGATTCGTAATTACGTCTTCCACTTCGGCGGCGATTTGATGGTCTAGGTGTGCCATGGCGTGATAAAATTTTGTTGTGTCGGAGGTAATTCCAGCTAGTTGAAACTGTCCCTCTAATTGGGCAAACCATACCGCTGGTTTGTCCATCCAGAACGGAGGCACTTTTATTCCTACTCGGAACAAACTTGAATGTTGAGGTAAAAACTCAGCTGCGTCCTTATTCGGCTGGGCCGTGAACGCGCCGGGCGGGAACGTAGTGGGCAGCGCGCTGTGCGGAAGCGAGACGGGCGCATTGCCTTGCGGCGCGTCCGGGAGCGAGACAGGCTGTGCGCCGTGTCCTTGCAGCGGGGCGTTCGCATTTCCTAGAAGCGCGCCCGCGCCAGACTCGCCGAGTCCAGCGCCTGAGTTTGCAGAGTTTTCACCTTCACTGTTATTGTTATTAGTAGGCATGTTTTTTTTTTGTCGTGGTCACCAGTTTGGGTGATTTACCTACGTGGCACTTGGAATAATAATTATCAATTAACTTCACAGATATTTATTTGTAACTTTACAGTTGCGGTTAATGGGTAGTGTAAGTAATTAATTAGAGTTAGGTTCAAGGCACATACACACGGGTTAATGTTTTAGTTCTTGTTACACATGCACTAAGAGTTAGACGTTATCACACCACCGGAATAGTTATTCACGAACAGATGCGTGCGCGCAAGGCCGTGTCGTAGGTATCACTGTCGAGCGAGTCGGATCTCGGCGCGCGCGGCTGTGACGCGTGGGGCATCGCTGCCAGCACGCGCGCGAGGCTGCGACGTTGGCAGCTTGGTAAGCGCGGGAGTCGCGTTACGATCCGCGCGAAGATGGTTGTGTTAGGACTTTTCGTTCGTGTGGTAGATGTGGAGTATGCCACAGTTATAATGAGAAAAAAAAAAAATTCGTTTTAAATACATAGGCGACACTGGCAGGAACAAGGTCGTGCGCCATACTTTTCATATCATCATGATATCAGCCGAAAGACGTCCACTGTTGGACATAGGCCTCCCCCAAAGAGTGCCACAACTACCGGTCCTGCGCCACGCGCATCCAGCGGACTCCCTTTTCACATTACACCGTTGTTGGTCGGTTTTGTGTTACTGTGACATTTTAACAGTAACTGAAACAGACACAACTGAAACTTTCGTATCAAAACAAAGCATTGTGCATGCTTTCATTCACATACAAACCAGTATCCGTAGGTTTTGTGCTGTTCTTTTGTGTTTATAACAACACCTTAGCTTCAAACACGTTTCCTACTATTCCATATAAGAGACAAGCTTTTAAAAGGAATAACAGTCTTCGAAACGGACAAACAAGTCTGTTTAAGTGTATACCAATAGCGTCAGCGTATCTAGGACGCCTGTGTTATGTTAATAATGTCCTAGAGAAAACAGGACAGTTTCAATTGCTTTTATTTAGCGTAGCCTTTGACGAGACGTGGTTTGGGTAGCGAAGTAGTGGATTCACTTCTAGATTCTCATCTTAAGATTCCTAAGGCGTCGTTAACTATGTACCTCTGCTTTTCTTAACCCCCGACGCAGAGAGGGGTCTTATAAGTTTAACGTGGATGTGTATCTGTGTACAAATATCTGTGTATCTGTCTGTGGTATCGTAACTCCCAAACGGATTAACCGATTTTCGTTTTTTTTTGTGTCATAGACAATTTTATCACGAATGTTCTTAGCCATGTCTCATGAAAATCTGTTCCGCCGTTTTTGAGATATTGGACTTTAATCTAGTTGATGAGGGGATCTGACTAACTTCCTTATGTCCGATCGATTTGAAATTTAGTACAGTGTCAGTTCAATGATATTGAAAGTATATGGTAAGGTAACCATGACCTAATCAGTCGTTTGAAGATCATCACTTTAAAAAGGACAAAATAAAAGGAAAAAAAAAAACCCCCGTCACAAAAAATAAACTCTAACAAATAATATTTTAAACCTATTATAATGATTATCGTCACATTTGGTATAAAATATTATTTGTTAGTTTTCGAGTTTATTTTTTGTGTCGGGGTTAAAAAATTTAATCCCTTAGGCTGTGGTCAGTATGCCAGTGGGCAGCGGGCTGATAAGGCGGCGTTCATAGATTAAACTTAATAAAATAGAAGACTTTGTTCCGGTATTATTTTAATACCGGTACAAAGTCGAATACCGAATCGCTAAACTTAAGTGGCAGTAGTAGGCGGGGCACATACGCCCGCCATAGGGCGGCCGTTGGGGCGGAAAGCTTCGCGAGTAGC
Organism: Epinotia bilunana; assembly: GCA_947049275.1. Taxonomy (NCBI): domain Eukaryota; kingdom Metazoa; phylum Arthropoda; class Insecta; order Lepidoptera; family Tortricidae; genus Epinotia; species Epinotia bilunana. The sequence continues at coordinate 2,555,442 of OX346270.1, read as the reverse complement.
GACTACGCACCGGAAGGCGTGGCGTGAGTAGGCCTCCCACAAGGTGGACTGATGACCTGGTAAAGGTTGCGGGAGTCCGCTGGATGCGGGTGGCGCAGGACCGGTCACGTTGGCACTCTTTGGGGGAGGCCTATGTCCAGCAGTCCACTGCTGGACATAGGCCTCCCCGTCCACGTCTTTCGGCTGATTTGATGATGATGATTATTTTAATACGAAAACATCGATATCGTAATCTCTCTTATTATTTCATACTAGTTTCCGCCCGCGACTTCATCTGCGTGAACTCGGGATAAAAACTATCCTATATTTTAATCCAGGCTATAAACTATCTTCGTGCAAAATTTCATTCAAATCGGTTCAGCTGTTTACGCGTGATTGAGTAACAAACATCCAAATATCCAAACATCCAAACATCTAAACTTTCGCATTTATTTTATTTTTGTATTCTATAACCGACTCATCTAACATTTCAGCGTCAATGTCTAAAAATACACTAAATATACCGAAAAAACAACGCGATTTGAAGAAGATATTTCATCTTTATAAAATACCGATATGGACCGCTCGTCGCCCCGCTGCCGTCCAGACCTCGGCCGCATATCTATTATCCTCTTTATTTTTATCTATCCCGGTGGCATCCTGAACGCGTACAGGGTCCGCTCGGCTACCTACCTTATTACAATGATCTAAAGGTGCTGATAGGTATGTGTGCATTCGAACTGAATAACGAACAGATTGAAGCATTGAGCCAAACATCGCTACGAACATTTTCACGCTCATTCTACCGAACGCCCTAGTCAATGCTGTGCTGGAGGTGTGTTCGGCAAAAAGCTCGCAGAAATTATTTTTACAAATTATTTTAATATTTTAGAAAATGATATTATTTTTATTTTATTTTCTATACTTTAACATTTTACCTAGTCAAATGTATTTAAACTTGTTTTATATTTAAAATATTTGTTGTATTGTAATAATAAATTGTAACGTTTGCTATGCCCTAACGGGGTCCTGTGCATTGCCTAGCTTTAAGTTGCATGTGTCAATTGTACAACGTTGCAAATAAATGAATTGAAATTGAAGTTTACTGTCGTTGTCTAGAATACTCGCTAGAATGTTCGCTAGAACGCTCGCTTAAACGGCCGTATTTATTTTGTGAGTTTTTACCTGTAATAAATATTCATTAAAAGTGAATCTCTATCAGCACCTTGCGAAAACATTGAAATGGGATTGTAATAGGCAACAAAAAAAAAACAAACATGTACATCATTTGATGTTGTTTCAACCCGTTTTACTCCCCGCGGAAGTTTCACACCAGAATGCCAGGTCATTCGCCAAATTAGCTTTCAACAGCTTTCGTTTGTCGGTTTCCACGGGGGACGGAAGGCGGTGCTAATCGCGCGGTGCGGGATCAAAGCGCGCGACGGACCAATTACCGCGCGTGCGCCGCGGCATGCGCGGGCGCAGGGGACGGGCGGCAGCGGTGTCTTTATTTACCCCACTGCCGATGGAGAGGAGGGTTATGATTTTCGAACGTATGTATGTACGTTTGACGGATTTCGACACATGAGGTGTCGTTGGGTTCCTCTTAATCGTAGGAGTGACATAGGATACACATTCTAAACACAGGGCATCGTTGCGAGCTGCGGCGACCTTACACCAACACCAAATTTCTACAGAGCAAGTAGTGGTTGTTATTATTGTTGCGGTATTTTGTAAGGTTTTTTGTAAGGAGGTACTTCCCTAGTGCAGCAGCCCAGATTTTTGAGCTCCACATATGAGCAAGATGTAAAATGTGCTGTGGCTTACTTGGCCTCTCTAACATCCTTCTAACTAAGTGCTATCCCATCTAACTAAGAGAGAAATAGCGGAGCATCACTAACATTTCTTTTTAGCTTCGCTCAGTCATCACTTCATTATTGGATTATTTCTTCACACCTCAATATGTAGTATGTCAAAAAATCAGGAATAGTTAGTAGTATAACTGGATGTAAGGATATTTGTGTTTTTTTTTGGCGGTTCCCTAGATATCCAGTTTTTTCGTTCCAGCTCCATACATTTTTTTCGGAAATAACACAAATTTTCGAGCTAAATCACGCCAGGATCATAATTTAGCATAATAACGGCAAGTGATAGCCATTTCAAGCAAAAAACTCAACAAATGTTAAGAGTCCGCAGTAAGCTCGATTCTCCATACAAACGTAGTTACGCTCTCATTTTAAAACTACGTGTTGGATTGTAACGAAACTTTGCATATACAATGACATGAGGTATATCTGTCTGTAATTAGTTTATCTAGCTTCAAATACCATAATAATAAAAAAAACAGCGAATTTAAGTTGTTCATACAAACCTTGTTTTTGCTGTATTTTGTTTGTTTTATAAACTGGAACCATATAAACTAATTACAGACATAGATATACCTCATGTCAATGTATATGAAACTTTGCATATACAATCCAACACGTAGTTTTAAAATGAGAGCGGAACTACGTTTGTATGGGAAGGTGAAATTCGGCCGAGCTTACTGCGGACTCTTAACTTCGATTCCTTTTTATGAAAGCCGATTTTCAGCCCACTGCGCACCGCTCCGCTGCCTTGCGCAGCTGTCTCCCGCTTGTGTCCCTTGACTTGGACCAACGGGTTTGCTTGTGTCGAAACCGTGGGTGCATTGTGCAACGAACGCTAATAGAACGGTGCGATTTTACTAACGAATACCGAACCGATAGTTAAAGTATCAAGTTCTTTTAGTAATTAAGCCTTCATAGGTACTGTAATTGTGGTTTACAGCGTTTTGTTATATAAGATGATGGGGATCCGGTTCACGGTCTAAATGCATTCAGCGTGTAGTGGTGGGATTAAGGGTTTAACACCGCTGATGTTGCTATATGTTTTACATACAAGTTAGCTTCCGCCCGCGACTGCGCCCGCGAAACGATGCCTTATCTAGCATACCTTCTACAGTTTTACTGAATTTGCTGAGTCTAAGTACGACTTAAATATACTCTAAGTACCATTAAGTATTTTTATTTTTCTCTGTTTCATTGTAATTATTTTATTGCAATATGATAATGGACTAATTATAATTATTAACAATTTTAACATGTAATACTGAATTATCCTACTTCCTACTAATATTATAAATGCGAAAGTTTGTATGTTTGGATGTTTAGATGTTTGGATGTTTGTTACTCAATCACGCCTAAACGGCTTAACCGATTTGGATGAAATTTTGCGCGAAGATAGTTTATAGCCTGGATTAAAATATAGGATAGTTTTTATCCCGGGCCCACGCAGACGAAGTAGTTATGAATAAATATGATTATGATTATGACTTCATCTCCGTGGACCCGGCATAAAAGCTATCCTATATTTTAAACCGAGCTATAAACTATCTTCGTGCAAAATTTCATCCAAATCGGCTGTCGTTTAAGCGTGATTAAGTAACAAAAATACAAACAGCCAAACATCCAAACTTCTCATTTACAAGTATTTAGTAGGATGAGAGACGAACTGTAAGATGAATATTTATAGTGAGGTATTTTATATTATGTACAATGAATTAGATAATTTACAATGATTAACGAGCTTGCCGCGTCGTGATGGGAAATTAAATGTAACTGATTGACACTGACGCGCCGGTCGGTCGTAGGGATGTGGGAAGGTCGTAATAGTGACGCGTCACGAGGGTAACGCTCATTGACACTGTGTAGTTGCAAGCGTCTCTAGGCTACGGTAACTGTATGCCTTCTGGCGCCGTACGCTTGTTTAGCACTGAAATGGTATAAAAACCGGCCAAGTGCGAGTCGGACTCGCGCACGAAGGGTTCCGTACCATTATTTATAATCATCACGTTTGTTGTATGGGAGCCCCCTTGAATATTAATTTTATTCTTCTTTTTTAGTATTTGTTGTTATAGTGGCAACAGAAATACATCATCTGTGAAAATTTCAATTGTTTAACTATCACGGTTCATGAGATACAGCCTGTTAACAGACGGGCAGACAGACGGACGGACCGACGGACAGCGAAGCCTTAGTGATAGGGTCTCGTTTTTACCCTTTGGGCACGGAATCCTAAAAAACTAGAAACACACAGTTTGTTTTTTGTATTTAAAAAAATTGGACTATTGCACAAATCGATCTAGTCTCACGGTAAGTTTGATTAAGGTTGTGTCATGGGGAGGTACTAGAAGAAGATAAGAGATACACATACCTATGTAAATACTACTAAGGTATACAGAAAACATTCAAAAATCAGACAGATCAACAAAGTAATAATTTGCCGTCCCGATCGGTGCCTTGTCCTCGTATAACAAGCGAAACCTTTTCAAATCCCTACATTAGACAGACTTCCGCTTGTATTATAAGTTGTAAATTTTTATTCAAAGGGCCCCAGGAAATACTCTTAATGAGTACGCCTGTCAAATTCCTGTCATTGGAATGCAGTGCTTTTGTCTGGAACCATACAAATATAGAGAATGAATCTCGATGACAGTCGTTTCGTCAGTGTCGGTAGTGAGGAAAGGTAATATTTCTGCAATTGTCAAGCATATGTGTATTTCCTAATCATTTAATATGTTTTATTGAGATTTTGACATATGGCAACCATGTGGGTACTTTAATGAACATTTGCTTTAGTAAATATAATATTTTAAAGCTTTTTATGGCTAACCGGTTTTTCCAAGCTCGGCGAAAATTATTAGATGATTCGAGTGCTGGGAAAAGCCATAGGGTATAATTTATTTTGGAAATCATTCCCTTATTAAGAACGATATCATGATTTGCCAACGTCCATCCGGCTGGACATGATCTTTGAGCGTATTTACCATTGTACCGTTTTTCTTTTTTGACCATCATTTGGCCTATTCGGCGTCATTCAAGCTTGAACAATGGACATATGCATTTTTTGTCGAATTAAGGAGTTTATATGTGAGCATGATCGACAAGTTCTACGTAGACGAAGCCGCGGGCGGAGCTAGTAATAAAAGCGCTATCTAGCTAGTCATAACATTCGCCATAAAAATACAAAACCACACGTCAGTCTGACTGATCGAATGAGCGAATGCAAAACGCTGCACGCCGCGACAGATGCCTAAACTGTCAAAAATGCAGGGATTTGCGGCCTGCGTGGCTCACAGAGTACTTTGTTATACACGTGACCTATAGTGAACGTTTCAGAAAGGATTAAAGATTGTTTTTTAATAGCAGACGATAGATACGCCAGTAATGTAATGGTTTATAGTTTATTGTGTATACCCATCGTCTGATGCTAACATAGTTGCATTGAAATATATGAAACACGAACGTTATAATTTTACATAAAATCCGGCAATCCATCTCCCACCTGGACATGGAGTACCGAATACGTAAAGTATAAGATCAGAAATATTCCAAATGTCTAGCATCTAGTTATATACTTATTTCTCCCCTTAGAACCCATCACCCTGTTCAGTGGGCGTAGCATGGTTGCCATTTTATCACTTATCGTTGTGGTAAAGACGCCCATCACGCTCTGACAAGTATGCGAGTGCGAGAGTGACGGATGCCTTATCCACAACGATAAGTGATAAAATGGCAACCGTGCTACGCCCGCTGGATTACTTTCATCGCGGTAGGGAATGTGATGCCTGTCAGAGCAGCAACCTGATTCGGCCATCGACCAGGAGACCGGCCACGCGATAACTAAACAGGCATGTTTGATTCGATCATTCCTGGTATTTTGTGGATTTAAACCATACAAAGTCTTACAGGCGACGTAACTATGGAAAGAAAGAAGAAAGAAAATAAGTTTATTTCGCAAAAATACAGAATACAACAATGCAATACATATTAACACTTATTATTTATGGTATTTGTTTTTTATGGCAACGAGAAACAAAGAATTGTTAATTATATAGCCATTCCTAAAGGCGGTTGGAAGCTCAAGTTCAAAACGAAAATAGCATCCAAAGATCACAGCCAAGTAATATTGGAAGTGGCGCTCGAGGGGCTATTTTCAGTCCCTAGAGCATAATCAGCACCTTATGCGCAAACGCAACCACTTTGACAACATAACGACACAGCTGTCAAAAACCCCCGTTCGAAAGTCAATCGTATTTCAATCGGGATAAGATTGAAAGTAAATATGAACACTAAAATCGGGATTCACGGTGCATATGGCTCGTTGACGGTTCGTAATCATCGGTGACGTTTATGGATGACTAAATATAGAATGACGGAGATATGTTGGATGGAGGACGCGTTTTGACGCGTGGTAGACAATTATTTAAAAATAACGCTTTTTTCGTTTGTTTTGTGAAACACACTCTCCCCTAATTACGTCACCTGAAATTACAAAAAAAACCCACATTTATGTAATTAGTGTTTATTCGAATATATTTGGGTAAACCAACGTTTTTCGATCGCTAGTTGCTGTGGTTGTCTACTGGGTCAGTTTTTAAAACTGGAATCTTATGGGTTTCCATTAAATATAGGGATTGTAGGGGCTTGTTTTAATTTTATAGACCAGCATGTTACATTAAAGTAAAGTAAAATTTATTTGCGAAACACAGGTTATACATGGTGGAAACATAACACAGGATAAAAGAACACTGTGTTCTTCCAATGTTGGTGTACAAATGTTTAGTAAAAAAAAACAGGAAAGGTAGCAATAAAGATCTCATAATATCATAATTGAGTTCTTAAAATTATATGTCAATTATATGTTAAAGGTCCATGTTTAAAAAAAAATCTTTGTCATGTTATAGTGGCTAACGGAGCCGGAAAACAACAAGAAATAGTCAATTGACCCATTATTTCATTTTAATATTACTAGCCTAGCCTAGTTGATAGTGACCCTGCCCACGAAGCTAGAGGTCCCGGGTTCGAATCCCGGTAAGGGGATTTATTTGTCTGATGAGCACGAATATTTGGTACTGAGTCATGGATGTTTTCCATGTATTTAAAGTATTTATCTCGTAAGAATGTAAATCGTCACCTAGTACCCATACTAAACTATAACATGGCACCTCTCATATACCATGTTTAAAGTAAATAAATAATTTCATTCATTTCATTCATTCATTCATAGTATAAGCTTAGTTTGGGCCTAGGTTGATTTGTTTACGACTGTCCGAACATATTAATACGAACATATTTTGACCTCAGTTTGAGATCCACTCCTTATTGTCAGCGTCAAAGATATCTAGTAAAACTACATAATATGATAGTTTACTTTTATTTTCTGTTTTAACTTAGAAGCATCATTTAAACTAAGTTATTCCGATACAATAAAGTGTACAGGCCTTTTGTTCTATATATAGGACACTTTACTTTTGTCCCCCGACTTTTAAGTGCCGTGCTGGTATTAATAAAGTTCCGTCTGGAAACTTGGTCGGTACAGACAGACGGACGGAACAAAATAACCGCACAATAAAGCGGTTACGTCAATTTGGAAGTTTCCGTCGTTATTAGTAAGTTTTGGGTCTAGTACATATCGACTTACAATAAAATTTGTGTACTGTAATGACGTAAGGCTTGTAAGTTTGTCACATAAAATAACCCAATTTTCGCAACTAATATCAGAAATCTTTCATCAATTTGTCGAATGGACCTTCCGGAAGAACAGGCTGTTTTGAGGGTTTAATCACATGAGCTATACGTAGGACGATAGGCGGGCGATGCCGCTTGAACCGTTTGACGGATTTCGACATATGAGGTGTCGTTGGATTCCTTATAATCGTGGGAGTGACAGGCTATATTTGTAAAAAAGCAGTTGGGTTTTTGGTTATTCATTAATTTCACTTGTTTCAATTATTATAGCTCATTAATTATAAATATTATAGTTTAACCAACAGCACCTCATATGTAAAAAACTATTGAGCCGTTTGTACTACAGCCCGTGAAATATAATTTTCTTATCCACATACATACATACGCTCGAAAAACATAACCCTCCTTCTGAAGCAGTCGCGTAAAAATTACAATTACTTGTAATATCGCTCAAACGTTCATAAATTCAATTTTCCTTCCCAAAAACATGTTATATTTTTCTTACCAACAATTCTGTAATGAATCGAGTGAAGTCATTCCTAATGTACAGTAAATTTCGCCAACAGAAATATGTACACTCACTTATAATACCATTAGTAACCCTATTGTTATACACTTAAGGTCTTTATTTATTCGCTTTTGAAGTATACAGGATGTTGTTACGTTTTTCTTATGTGGTTAAAAAACTCACTTATAACACCATTTTGAACACTGTTACAACAAAATAAGGTCCATATTTATTTATATCAATATATTTATAAGGTGTACGTTTTTCTTTTGTGGTTAAATTGTATTTTTGTATCGCCCCGTCGCGTGTCTCTGAGCAATTCCGGAACCGTACGTCAAATGAACAAACTGACACCGCCCTTTGTGTTAAGATATGATATCGGTTAATCATAATTTCCTTTTTGTTTTTCGTGTTTAATGCGTACTTAGAAAACAGGGTAGGCTGTCAACTTTTAATGATAGTTCTCTAGCTTTCAACACAACACAACGAATTCTCATATAAATTAAGGGTCGGCAACGCGCTTGTGATTCGTCTGAGGGGCTACCGCGAAACGAAAAAGAACTTCTTTCGTGTATCTCGCTCTGTCGCTCGAACTAGCAAGTGCGACAGAGACGGAGATACACAAACGAAGTTCTTTTTCGTCTCGCGGTAGGCCCTCTGGAATCGCAAGCGTCCATAGGCTACGATGTTTATTTTCCATCAGGCAGACCGTATGCTTGTGTGCAACCGTGGTAGTTTTTTTTTTAATTTATTGATTAAGACAAAAACAATGAATGATCATTCATTACAATGCCCATCTAGGCAAAACCTTGGAGAGGTTTGCGTGCCGATGGGGAGTTCTTAGTGTTCTATTGATCTAATTTATAGTTAAATTAAAAACTAAGTATTTTAAGTAGGTAGGTACAAACGACAACACTGTTAACCATCCTGTGTTTATATAGAACCTCATTACAATGCACTTAAGGTGCACCGATGGTCAGTTAGCTGTGTTGTCGATAGTACAAAAGAGAACACTGTTACGTAACTGACCATCCTGTGTTTATATACAACCTTATTACAATGCACTTAAGGTGCACCGATGGTCAGTTAGCTGTGTTGTCGATAGTACAAAAGACAACACTGTTACGTAACTGACCATCCTGTGTTTATATACAACCTTATTACAATGCACTTAAGGTGCACCGATGGTCAGTTAGCTGTGTTGTCGATAGTACAAAAGACAACACTGTTACGTAACTGACCATCCTGTGTTTATATACAACCTTATTACAATGCTCTTAAGGTGCACCGATGGTTAGTTAGCTGTATTGTCGATAGTACATTACAACTTTGTTTACAGAATATAGGTAACATTATTACATTTTAAAAAGTGCATCTTTAATATTTTTCTTATTTTACAACCTTTCACATATAAGGTTATTATTTTAGGCAGTGAGTATGAGTATTTTCGAGTATAAAGTGGTGACAGTGACCCCGGTAATATGAAGTAACTTTTGTGTAATGAGTTGTCATCGGCGGCGACGTTGTGAACAGTTCGCATTCAAAGTTATAGAATGCTGCAAGGGATCTATTTCATATTTCGTGATATCACAGACCTGTCACGAGATCCTACTAATATTATAAATGCGAAAGTTTGGATGTTTGGATGTTTAGATGTTTGGATGTTTAGATGTTTGGATGTTTGTTACTCAATCACGCCTAAACGGCTTAACCGATTTGGATGAAATTTTGCACGAAGATAGTCTATAGCCTGGATTAAAATATAGGATAGTTTTTATCCCGGGCCCGCGCAGACGAAGTCGCGGGCGGAAGCTAGTTGGCTATATATCAAACAGAGCTAAAAAATTGTGGTGCCTGATGTCTTATTGTCAAAAAACAATGAATGACAAATGCTGTTACCTAGTTTAATAGTAAGGTATCTTAGAGAAGGATGAAAAAGTAAACTCTAAATTATTATTATTATTATTAAGAGCCTTAAGGCGATGCCTTGATTTGAGTCGAACACGCCCCCTAGACAGAGACACGCTGATGCCTTCCGCGCACGAGGAAAAGAGATGTAACACTCTTCGGGAATGGCTTTTTAGACAAATTTCGATAAATACCTAACTTAGAGACGTTTTATTAAAATTTCATAAAGTGAGATTTTACATGAGATCAAATACTATAGTATTAACTTGATTTTGTCGTAAAACAATTGTATCGTTTGAGTAGGCTGAGTAAAAAAAGGAAAATACAGACCCAACTTTGGATTTTTTTTCTATCGAGGAAATTTTAAGCAATCATGTATCGTTAAAATCAGATAAACAATCAAATATCTGAAAATCAGACCTTATTGTTTCTTAATGTAGTCAGAACGGCGTTTCAAAGCACGCGATAATTTCCAATGCTCAGCCTTAAGTGCTGCACCTCTGGGCAAAGGCCTCCCTCCTTTTCTTCCACATTTTCCTATCCTGGGCAGCCCACCAGTCTTGATCAAAGACGTTAATCTCGTCTCGCCATCTCCTAGGTGGCCTACCGAGACGCCGTATTCGGTACTGTGGGACCCACTTGGTGGTAACTGTAGCCCATAGCGCTGCTGGGGGCCGATTTTTGACTTTCGAGCGCTCGAAAATGATATAAAAGTAAATGCTATTGTAGTGTCATAATCACAGCCACTTACTTTCTACCGATAGAATTGAATACGAGTGGCCAATACCGCACGTGTTTAAATTTTCTATCGTCATTTCAAAATAGCATTTCATAATTTTTTACAGTTTTCGAGTGAAAGAGTCGAGCGAAATCGGTCCCCTGGCATGCGGCAGACAACCCTAAACGACTTGATTTTATTTTAGCATTCTTCTTACCAAGAGATCTTAATATTTAGCCGCAAATAAATAGTTTTGTTATATTACCTTAAATCATGTCTGAATTGAGCTTATTTGTGAATTATGACTTAGGAATCCACAAAGCACTTGAAAAAGTCGAGCCCAGACGTCACCCTGCATATATTTATTATAGTTAAAGCAATGACGCGTTATAGTTGCAGTATCCAAGAGATATATGTGCTCCCGAAGTGTTGCTGTTGTGGAATCGCCCTGTGCAACCCGAACTGAGCCAAGTTCGCCTGTGGCGAAAGTAGGGGGCGGGGGGAAAAAAAAATGTCGCGAGGCAGCCGATTCAAACAGTGATTGCCTGTGTCTACATATAGTATAAAACAAAGTCGCTTCCAGCTGTCTGTCCCTATGTATGCTTCGATCTTTAAAACTTCGCAACGGATTTTGATGCGGTTTTTTTTATAGATAGTGATTCAAGAGGAAGGTTTATATGTATAATATAGTACCCGTGTGAAGCCGGGGCGGGTCGCTAGTATATGTATAAAAATGTTGTTATTAGACTATCATATCAACCTAACACAATTCCAAAATTTTTTGGAGGGCACAGCGAAATGTCATCCCGCTCGAATTTGGAAGTCCAGCCCAACTGGGGAAGTACCTCCGCCTTGCAGAAGACCACAGCCATAATAACACTACTACTACTTGCTCTGTAGTAGTGTTGTGCTCCTGGAGGTGAGCAAGGTCGCCAGAGCTCCCGAGGATGCGTTGTGTTGATAGCGAGGGAATTTGTTCCTTCAGCTGTCAACACGGCGAATCCTCGAACATATCAAGGGTCGGCAACGCTCATCTTACTCCTTTGGAGTTGTATGCGTCTATAGACTGCGGTGTCCGCTTACCATCAGTCGGGCCGTACGCTTGTTTGCCACAGTCGTTGTATAAAAGAAAAAAAAAACAATCAAAATTAAAATATTCACGCAACCATCATTTACATCGTTACTCGATATGTCACACCCAGTTTTATGTGCACTTTATTTAAAAAAAAGTTTTCTCCTTCCGGGTGCTGTCAGAAAAGGCGGGAAAGTAATTGACGGGCGGAAGTTTGATACCGTAAGGAAAGGCGGGGAAAAATTGCATTTCATTTGGCGGTCATGTTTTTAAACGAAATGCTAAGTGAGTTTAAGTTAAATCGTTAATATTCTTGGTTAAAAATATATGTATATCACTACGTATTATAAAACAAAGTTGCTTCTCGCTGTCTGTCCCTGTGTATGCTTAGATCTTTAAAACTGCGCAACGGATTTTGATGCGGTTTTTTTTAATAGATAGAGTTGTTCAAGAGGAAGGTTTATATGTATAATATAGTACCTACCCGTGCGAAGCCGGGGCGGGTCGCTAGTTGGTAATATTTTGTTTCTACGCTTTGAAAAAAACAGTGATTTTGAAGATGTATCAACAGAATGTAAATTAGAAGTAAGTTGTGAATACATAAGCAATCCAGAAACATATACCTATGTCAACAAATATGAACACTTATGGAAATAAAGAGATCTTTATCCGAAATATTATATATGCGAAAGGGATAAATCGAATGCAATATCAAAAATAAGTGTTCCCAGAAGACACCTCCAGCGTTAACCTCTCGAAACGGCATAAATAAACAGAATAACATTCGCAAACACTTCCATCAAACAAAAACGATAAAATACGCCTAAATCATGCAAAAATATACCTTAAATCTATCCCTCAAAGACCACACAACCTGCATTTTACTCAAAATAAAACCAGGACAAAAAGCTCAAGAGTCAAAGAAAAATAACCCTTCAGCAAAAGTCACAAGAACTTATACTTCTGGATTTATGTCAGCAAAAACACGTTACGCGTAAGTTGAGCGATAATAACTCGTATATACACGTCATAAGGGTGTGTAACAAATTGTGTGATGCGTCAGATACAGCCGTGGGTTCCGTCTTTGCGACGTCATAGCGTGAATAGATCATGACGGCAAACAACTTAAGATTCAGTCAAGTGAGAGTTTCCTTGAAAGGTCTGAAGAAATGGGTTGTTTTTGTAAGGCACATCACGTCACATTTGTGGGTTGTGTTTTTGTTACCAAGTTCAAGTTCTACGTGAGAAATTGAGAGAATGTAGAACTACAATTATTACAATTTTAAATTAATTTCGTGTTAAGCAGTAACGCTGCTAACGAAATTATGACATTTTGAATTAAACTGAGCTATCTAAACAATCTGTCTCGGCGACTAAATCTTTTAATCAGTTCCTTCATACAACGCCTTAGGGAGGCGTGTAGCGATATCTACCAGAAGACTTAGGCTTCTTAACTGCACCAAAATTACATTTTTATTTGCAATTGTTCTACCACTCGTTGAAGCCATTTTGTATATGGTATCTAACGTGACTTTTTTTGAATGGATTGTGCAAGCGCTGTCGAGGCGTCACGTGACCAGATGGCTGGGTTTTACTTCGCCCAGAGGATCAGCATTGCCATACAAAGTTGCCAGCCTTCTGGGCACACGCCACGCGCCGGCAGCGCTCTGGGGCATTTTTTTTACTTTAGTTTTATTTATTTTCTTAGCTTATTATATTAATAGACTACGTCAGTCACCTGCGAGCTCACAAACGACGCTCCAGTTAGTCATTTTTCCAGTCGCCGCGGTTGAAATCGGCCAGGATTTATTATCTGCGGAATCGATATTAGAGATTTCACTCTGTGTTCACTTGATTGTATTATTTTATTACTCAGTTTTTGACACCTCACATCTCTGTGGAGATTTAAATATAATTATTTTAATTTTGACACTGAGACCTTATACATCTCTAAGAAATAAGATTGTATTTTTTCTCTTATTGTATTTGACATGTAAACTCTGATGTAGTTAATTCTGTTATGAATAATGTACTCATACTATTTAGAGTCTATAGATAGACATTTTGACTTATAAAAGTGCTCAAGTGGCCTATTTGCTGAACAAAAACCTTGAATTAATTTATCGATTGCACAACTAAAACAAATTAGTGTATTGTCCAACAGTCTTTCGGCTGATAATTATGATGGTCATGATAATAATTAAATGAATTAGATTTATATAAACGAGAACTTTCCTCATTCAGCTGATCTTCGGGCATCAGAGTAAAGCAATTATAAGCATGCTGTATTCATCTAAATTTTGTTTTAAAACGGAACGTGAAATTGGATATAATCCCACCCCTTCCCTCCAATCAAATGAAGATGGAGCCTCCGGCACCCTTTGTACTGACAAATCCAAACCGTATGTTAAGAGTTTGTATCCCCTTCATATTTGCACAAGCCTACAGAACCCTAACGGCAAAGACAATCGCTCTTCGGGCGATATTTCAAAATTGACATTCCGCCATTACCGGGGAATATGTTTACTCGGTTCGTGGCTAGAGATACAGCCAACGTTGATATTCGGGCGAGGTTTGGATGATGGGTGATCTATTAAACCACGTCAAATCGGCAGGTAATATGCAAAGGTTTGCATATTCTGTTTAATGACGTAGCTGATATAGACATTAAGAAGTAGATTCCTGCTGTTTTTTGGCTGCCAAAGCAAAGGCTACCTTTTAGACCTCTACGCTCTTTAATGTCCATTCGATCAGACAAGAAATCACGTTCATATGACGTTTAATAAACTTTACCAGGTCATCAGTCCACCTTGTGGGGGTCTACCCACGCTTCGCCTTCCGGTACGTGGTCGCCACTCTAGAACCTTTCCGCCACAACGGCCATCGGTTCTACGTGCAATGTGCCCCGCCCACTGCCACCTAAGTCACTTCATTATCAAAACCTTACTACATTAAGCTAAAGCACATTTCTTTTAAAGGTACCACCAGCTGGCAGCTACATAAAACCGTATTAGACATTTTATTAATATGAATTAAACTCAAGAGATAATAACAATTTTTCACCGGACGCCAACGTCGAAACTTATGGAGCCGATTGAATTTTTTCCCCAACCCATTGTGAAATCTAACTGTGGGGGACAAAATGCATATTTTCTCAGCATGCGGCGTGTATTTAACGTTACATTTGTTTCCATTTGGAAGTGTTGGCAGACTCGCTGATTTATAGGAGTAATTGTGATTGGCAGAGGTCACGGCTTCGATTCATGGAGATGGATATTTTTGTATCAATCATAATCGCTTGGAATCGTTTCTCGTGAATAGCGAAATCATGGGTGACTGGGTGATGTGTTGTATATAAATATAATTTATCATAGATTATCATAGGCTGTTAGATTTCTCCCGCGGATTTTTATCAAGTGGTAATTTGTTGTTTGCTGAAAACAGCTCACAGCAAATGTGTGGTCAGCCACGTATGGCAAACCGCTGCCGCTACAATCGTGGCCAAGCCCTAAGACTTAGTTTAATATTTATATATTTGTGGGACGTAAATAATATATATAGTCTAATCACATAATTTCTATCTGTTACAGGTAATATCGACAACCAAATAAGTAAAAGTAAGAAACCTTGTAATGCTGTTTTTACGATACACACATACAGACGGATGGTAACGGCGGTAAATATGTTTTATATAGGCAATAAAATCAAAACAGTCGTAAGGCTGTAGCAACAAGATTGATGGTAACAAATCGTATAGCTTTTACTGTCTTTGCTTAAGGCCACGCCTTGGTTGTAGCTGGGAGTGTTACGGGTCTAACATAGTTGTTAGAAATTCGGGTGATATTATACCTTCATGTAAGTAGTAAAAGTGAGATACGTTAAAAAGTATAATGATGTTTTAAAAATATCGGTATATTTGTGTTTTAGGTAGGTACAATATAAATAGTGAATTTAGTGGTTTTAAGGAATGCTCAATATTTTCCCTCCATAAAATCAAAACTGGAAGAAACTCAGCCTTCCCCTGACTGTAGCCTTACCGAATTGGGGTGTTCACCCTTAAAATTAGCTATTAATTTAAAACTCCCCTTTAAGGGGGGGGGGGGGAACAGGATTAGGCACAATGTCTTGATGGATCTAATGCAATATCTCGGAAGACAAACATTTTAAGCACTTAATGATACTTTAAGGTGCCTGATTTGGAACCTCCGCGACTTGGGGGCAGGGTGTTTGTGAGTTTAGAAAGGTCGTATGGCCCGTTGCATATGCTGTTAATTACGTCGTTCCTAAGGTTAGACTGTGATACTTGTGATTATGTTGTGATGAATTAGAAGGTCGTTTATTCGGTTGGATGTGCTGATAGTTACGTCGTTTCTACAGTTAGGTTGTGATTATGTAGTGATGAATTGCACATAGGAATTGATAATTTAATACAGAGAATTATGATATTCTGTTAAAAGCTATCGGTAAAAGAGGGGTTTCAATACTCAATATTCAATCATTTATTGCATTCCACAATGTTAGTTTACAAGGTTTGAGGTAAACTTAAGTTTTAGTTACTAAGTGATGAGAATAAAACTTAATTGTGGACCCTGTTGGGCACCGCAAAATTAGTGAAGAGAAGACGACTTACATACTTATGTAAAGTTCTGCTTGGGTTTCGAGAAGTGATTCGCTTATTATTTCACGGTTTCACAAATTTTACCCTGACGAGAATCTAGGTAGGAGACAATGAAGCAATTGACATTTGACAGAGACGAACCGGATTGAGGTTCACGTGGAAGCTGTTCGTGGATCATATTCGAAACAGACTGACGTTGAATCAAGAGTCCGCAGTAAGCTCGACCGAATTTCACCTTCCCATACAAACGGAGTTTCGTTCTCATTTTAAAACTACGTGTTTGATTGCGACGAAACTATATCTATGTCTGTACGAGTAATTAGTTTATATGGTTCCAGTTTATGAAACAAACGAAATACAGCAAAAACAAGTTTTGTACGAAAAACTTAAATTCGCTGTATTTTTTTACTATGGTATCTGAAGCTACATAAAGTAATTACAGACCTGGATATACCTTGTGTCATTGTACATGCAAAGTTTTGTTACAATCCAACAAGTAAATTTAAAAGGAGACCGTAACTACGTTTGTATGGAGAATCGAGCTTACTGCGGACTCTTAAGCCGCCAAACTTACACAGCTAACACAACTTTTTTATCGACTTTTGGTGGGTAGTGAAATGTTATGCACCCATATATCCGTTGACAACTTGCTGGGACGACAGTCATCTGCGACCATGAACGGTGCAACCCATGTCGAAACGTCAGAAATGGAGGTTAAATTAATCTTGCGGTAGATCCGTGAAAAACAGTAATTTTAATATAATTAGAACATGTAAAAACATTCGGATAGTTTATACCTCGCGCGCTCTTTTGGTAGCCGTGTTAGTCTTCTAAGTACTTACTAGTTTATTTTATCAAAGTTCTACATGAGCCTTGTCAATAGATAACAATAGAACCTGTGCGTCTAAACGTAACATATTGACACAATATGTCCGGCATTCATCAATATGTCCCCTCTTGACCAATATTGAGTCATCCCTGCTCAAGCTAAAAGGGACCTAAGTAACCAGAAAATCTAGTAAATATACGGTGTTTTGTAAAACTAGGGTAGGACGGAGGAAAATGGACTAACATTCGAATTTTAAGGGTGACAAATACTTGATTAAGCTGTGGTATAATTTGGTTGGCGTCGGGGCGACTTAGGTTGGCTAAGATGTGTGGGAGGGAAACATCAATTTTCTTCTTTAAAGGTTATAAAAATTAACAATATAACATACGACTTTAAGTAGGACTTAGCGTAAAACAGCATTAACCTATTTATTTGAAATTCTTTAAATAATAACAAATATTTTGTAATCTTTTCAAAGAGCGAAATGCAATCAAACCTTACAATGGTTCGTTCCATCGGCTTTGTACTTGATCCAAATCAATTTCGTTCCACTGCAATATCAAAAGACCCTGAAAATTATTCCTAGCTATCAGCAAAAGGCACATATTCATAGAAAACTCACAGTTGATACGACCTTTTTCTTATAACAAGTACTGGTTTGAAAATACGTCATAATCTTCTTTAAAAACCCATCTTTTACATTAAAAAATACTGTTGAGTTTGACGTTTCCTTTGATTCTGACCCTCTTGTTTTGAGCATTGACAGTAATATGCGGCATTGTTGTTAGATTTAGAAAATATGCCCCTTTGTATAGAATTATTGATCCGAAATGAGGAAACGACACCCCAAAACAGGTGTGGACTCGGGAAATTCGAGTTTAATACTCTGGCCATTTTATTTGGAGGTGGGTTTTAGTTTGGCGCGTGGCATGAGAGATAGCGAGTATAATTACCTATACCTCATTGCATATTATCATCAATGTTTTAACAGACAAATTCGTCTACATTTCTTCCTTTAGCTAGAATATCAAAGGGATTTCTACAAGTTTTACATACTTCGATTCAATCACAACAATACTGTTTTTGCGATCCAAAATGGTATTCCACGATTTTTCTAATCTTATATGCTACTAGAAAGATATTATTGGAGGTATTAGAAGCGTGCGAGATGTGGTGTTGGAGGCGAATGGAGAAAATTAGCTGGAGAGAGAGGGTAACCAAAGAAGAAGTGCTGAATAAAGTGAGACAAACCAGGCAGTTAATGTGAAACTTAGAAAATAGAAGAGGGAAGATGATTGGGCACCTCATACGACATGACAAGTTCATACTCAATATAATTGAAGGGGAGATAGAGGGGAAGCGAGGAAGAGGAAGACCTAGAATAAACTACGTAGAGCAGCTCAAAAAAAGAGTTGATGTTAGGTCGTATCGAGATGTCAAAGAGGTTGCCTGGGATTGGAGTAAGTAGATGGAGGGCCTACTTTGAGCTACACCGACAAGAGCTTAGCTCTTAATAATGCAGAAGAATATGAATCTTTATAGATCACATAAATTAGGTGACTTAACTGACTGTAATAGTCCTGGTATCAAAGCAAACAGTGTGGAAGGAATTTTTATATCGTATCGCCAAATTCAAACATAAGCACTTTTTCTAACAGAGTTCAAATATTGTTGTTCGAATAACTGTATTCTTGTTTAGTCGACGCTGGACATTTAAAGTACTTAAGTATACTTCAATGATACTTACTCACTGCTGTGGCCCAACGACCCAAAGTGGATCTTGGCCTCTCGAACACGAAAAAGCGTCAGGCTTCCCCGTCCAATGCCGTTTCTGTCCAAACGGCGCGAAGTGTCTTTTCGGTCGCTTCGTCACCTTTCGCCCATTATCGACCAGTTGGACGACCCGAGTACACTCTCCTGACTGCAGGATGATGATCCCAATAATAATAAATAATAGTCCCGCTACCCGCTTATACCTTGGTCCACCCTTTCGACTACGAGGGTGGAAGGAACCCTCAGTTGGAAATTTTAAACACCCCCAGCCCCGGCCGTAAAACGACTAGCTAAGTGTACAGTCTATCATTACGTTTCAGGTTGCAATGGTGAACTTACGGCCCTGCACGGTTTATTAGTATGCGTCTGGTTGCCTGAGATAAACCCGAGCAATGGATTGGATTTTACGATGTTTTGACATGTCTATATCGAGGGGTTGTTTCATGTTTTGATGACAAATAACCAAAAAGCGTCGCAGCATGAAATCGGTATCGCCGGAAAATAGACATAGAAATAGGTGTTTTTATATATATATATATATATATATATATATATATATATATATATATATATATATATACAACGACGGTGGCAAACATGTGTACGGCCCGCCTGCTGGTAAGCGGACACCGCAGCCTATAGACGCATCCAAAGGAGTAACATGGGCGTTGCCGACCCTTGATATGTTTGAGGATTCGCCGTGTTGACAGCTGAAGGAACAAATTCCCTCGCTCTCATCACAACGCATCCGCGGGAGCTCTGGCGACCTTGCTCACCACCAGGAACACGACTAATATAGAGCAAGTATACTAGTGTTATTATGGCTGTGGTCTTCTGCAAGGCAGAGGTACTTCCCCAGTTGGGCTGCTCCAAATTCGAGCGGGATGACATTTCGCTGTGCCCTACCTCACCCAAAACCCACCTTTGTACACACCTTTTACGACACGACGGATACATTTAAGTAAAATACGTTTATAAAATGTTTTTTTAAGGAACTTATGTAACTAACTTTCATCAATCCATTTGCGCGAAATTCCCCCTTGTAAATTTAAACTTTAATAATTTGAGACTTAAATTGTATAAACTAGAATAATTTGAGAAAAATGGTTTTCTCAAAGTATGACGTCACAAACTACTTGTAATAAATGGAAAGCCAATTGATGGCAGTTAATTACATATGTTTCTTAAATAATCACGCCGTTAGCTTGCGAATGGCAAATAACGTTTTGTATGGAAAGCGAACTTTAAGCACCCATCTTTAAATACAAACCATTCGCGTCAAGAATACTCGTACGTGTATGTTGAGGTAAAGACGCTTTGAGCCCCAATTTGGAGTTTGCCGAGCAGGGCTGCAAACGTTAGTTAGCGGAACTTAACGTTTGCCTAATTAAAACTGTTCCCTCGTCACTCATGCTGAGTTGGGTTCAAGCATTGCAAAGCAAGCAGAAATATCTGTGGGCATAGATCTATCTAACTTATGTGCTCGAAAAAAGCCATTGCTATGTAGCCAAGAATGCATGAGATGGACAGACCAGCACGTCTATCATGGGACGGCCGCGACATACTCTCGATTTTTCTCGCATTATACCTCTTGTTCTTTTTGTTCTAATAAGAGAGAGACGGATAGTGCGAGAAAAATCGAGAGAGCTTGCGCGCCGTCGCGTGATAGCCGTGCAGATAAAAACTGCAGTAGATGCATCACTACACTCAAGCATAAGGAAGGCGACTCTGAGAGGAATGGCGGCGTGCTGTGAAGCTTGCTACCAACACCTGAAATGATGACCACGACCACTCTGTCAAGAGTGAAACGACGAAGAGGAAGAAGAAGATGTAGCCAAGCGGTAAGCCACGCGACTTGTAATCTGGAGGTCGCGGGTTCGAACCCCGGCTCGTACTACTGGGTTTTTCAAAATTCTTATGTACCAAATATCATTTGAGAGCGGCTTTTCGGTGAAGGTAAACATCGTGAAACTGGTCTAATCCCAATAAGGTCTAGTTTTTCCTCTGGCTTCGAAGGTCAGACGGCAGTTGCTTTCGTAAAACTAGTGCCTACGCGACTTGGGGTTCGTTTGAGCACTACGGGGAAAAACGGAGGATGTCTTTGTGCTCGCGAAGGAAGAATCGACATCATTATTATATTCATGCATAAGTTCACGCCTGCTTTCCTAAAAGGGGTCCTCAATGGGACAGCTATATTTAAAGGTAAGTGTCCACAGCTCCACATTGCACGCGTCGGACGGATCGCATCGCAACGGATTTTAGGATCCATAATATCTGAATACGAAATCTGGATCCTCTCGTGGACACCAGAAATGGTTGTGAAAATGTGTTCCCCTCACCTTGGTCCACCAAAATGTTGATTAAAAGATACTTAGGGTTCCTAGGCTTCATCCTGAATCCCCTAGGAGCAGACGACAGTCCTCACCGCAGCCTCCCCTGGATGCTAGAAGACCGCCCGTCGTCAGGAACGTAGATAAGGGCCACCACCTGTGACCGCCGCGTCCGGCGCCATCGCGCTGTTCGTGAATGATTGAATGACTTGACAGCGCGGCAAATTTGAATGAAGATTATTTGATACTGAAATACTACTTGAGTTTATAAAACATGTTCGTTTTGCGTGAAAATTTCCATACTCATTAGTATGGATAGTCCATACTATCCAAGATTGATGATCTTATTTTTAATGCGAAAGTGTGTCTGTCTGTCTGTCTGTTACAATCTGTATCTTTTTCACGTCATGGGAATGTATAAACCTGTCTCAGCTGACAAATTTGATGGCCATTTCTAAACTCGGAATTTCGTACAGACATTTTTATATTACATCATTGGTCCTCGTCACGCTTAAGAGTCCGCAGTAAGGTCGGCCGAATTTCACCTTCCCATACAAACGTAGTTACGCTCTCATTTTAAAACTACGTGTTGGATTGTGACGTAACTCTGCATATACAATGGCTTGAGGTATATCTATGTCTGTAATTAGTTTATGTTCCAGTTTATAAAACAAACGAAATACAGCAAAAACAAGTTTTGTGTGAAAAACTTAAATTCGCTGTATTTTTTTTACTACGGTATCTGAAGCTACATAAACGAATTACAGACATAGATATACCTCATGTCATTGTATGTGCAAAGTTTCGTTAAAATCCAACACGTAGTTTTAAAATGAGAGCGTAACTACGTTTGTATGGAGAATCGAGCTTACTGCGGACCCTTAAACCGCTGAACCGATTTAGATGAAATTTGGTATAAAGATAGTTTGAGTCCCGGGGAAGGATGTATGATAGTTTTTATCTCGGAAATCATCCCCAACGGGGATGAAATGGGGGGTTAAATTTTGTATGGTGCTACGATACCAAACCATTTCCACACGATCGCGGGCAGAACCTAGTTCTTTCTATAGATTCATACAATAGTGTCCACTGATTCGCATCGCATGGATATCACGCATCGGGTTGTTGGTAATGCCAATGCAGATGCTCTGGGGGGGGGCATCTTTTCCGATGCGTGATAATGACGTCATACGGATTGACGATCAGTGGACGCCCCACCAACCTGTATGTGGGTCAATCATCTATTTATTGTTGTTGTTCCCTCCCGTTACCCACTAGACAAAATTACAGAGATTTTTGGAAAAATTGTTACGATACGGCCTTCTAGCGTGCCCAGAAGTTGGCCCACACAAAAGGGGGTCGAACTTGACAAGAAAACCCAACTTTTGGTGATAAGAACTAGTGACAGAAAATAGTTGATTCATCCATGCGTCTAATAGATGTTGCTGATGTTTACTTGTAGGACTTTGCTCCGTCGTTTGGAGGATCAGGAAATCTACGTATTTAATTTGTTTTATTATGTTATTTATTTGGTTGGTCATATTTTATTTAGTGTTTCCTCTTTTTTTCGTCTCCTTTCATTATCTTCTGTCAACAAACAAGCAACCACGTCGAATTGATCTTCGTCACTTTCGGCAAAAATCATATCGATTAATGTTTCAGACAGACCTTGGACGGTAGATTTGCTTTTTGAATAGTCCATTCGCGCAATTCGCGCCAACTCAAGTAATTTCAAGTTGTAAGTTAGTACTACTAAAATACTCACAAGTGATACTAGATACTACAGCTGGACTGCAAACTTCTATTTCCAAATTCTAAACACTAACTATTCCAATATTAGCTGAAAAAGTAAATATTTTCCCACCGAATCGTCATTCCCATTAAAAACTGATAAAAGGGGTCAACGCATCAGTAAATATTAACGAAAGGAGTTATGCGTTAACAAGTGAGGTCAATATTTACTCAGTTTATGAAAAAGATCCTAGCTTAATAAGAAATAACAGTGCAATTACGTCATTTTACACATTAGGACTGAAAGCTGTTTTGTCAAAACTAAAAGGCCCTATCTCAGTGCGGACGCGGTAGTATATGAGACGTTTTGTAATTAACAGTCGTACTGTTCGGTTATAACTAAGAAGTTGTATCTCAGTGTGAACTTATGGTGAGATAAGACGTTTTGGAATATAATGTTCGGGTATTGACTCGCCAATGAGCCCGTGTCCGAGTAATACGATTATACGATCCGATTGTGAAACAGCTTATAACACGATTAGAATATTAACAACAGTATATTGTTCGATATCGTACAATGGTTTAGTATGATATGAATTCCATAGTTTTTATGAGGCTCACTTTGAAATGTGGGGTTCCATAACATAGTTAGAACTATAGTATAGACTACAGATTTATATGTCTTTTATCCATCCTCTGCTGAGTATATATACCTCTGCTTTATTACGCGACTCTCCTCGGTACTGTGGCAACTGTGTGTGTGTGGCTGTGAGTTGTGAACAACAAGGTCAAGTTCTTCCAAAAGTGGTATCTATCTGAAAAGTTTGTAACTTGATTGTTGTTCGAATTTAAACTTTCGTGAGACATGTCTAGAATTCTAAACATGTCGCCCGTCGTGACATTTAAAACGTGACTTTAACCGTGGATTTATTTATAGTATTTTTGATTGATATTAGAACCTTTTGAACCGATTGTCAAGAAATGCAATTAAGTGTGAGCTTATTAGCAGGCTCCTTAATGATATGTGAATATTGCATTTTGTAACATATATAATACTTGGGATACTACTATACATACTTTGATAGTTGTTAATTGATAACTTTACCACTCAAGCATTTTTCGACGGTACATTGGATAGATTGCCAACAACCTTCAAAAATCTAGAAAGATGGGCGTTTTTCGCAGTGAAAGTACTGTTTATGTTCATTTATATAATCCGTGGCTGTATGTTTGGTTTATAACGGGTCCATGTGTCAATGTGACAAGGAACTGGATGTTAGCTTATTGCGGAACCTTCTGTGAGTTTCCGGATTTGGATTATACAGGAATAGGGCTATTGTTTATACTGAGGTACTTTCGTGTCTGACTGCAGACTGGTACCTACAGCACAGCGAAACTTGAATCGATGTAAATAATTTTAAACCAAGAAATTCATTTAGAAGATATTAAATATGGTCGAATGAAGCAAAATTATTTGGGACAATATTTTTTCTTCTCTTGAGAAACTCGTCTTAATTCTGATCAAGTTTTTTTCTGTCTGTCTATGTAGGTAAACATCTACTATTTTAGCTTTCTATAGTGTTGCTTCGCTTTGCGTCTTGCAGTTTGAGAAACTACTTAAAAGAGTCATTGCCAAAAAGTATTTTAAGCAGCGCTCTACCGATTTGCCTTCTTGAAACAATTTGACCTTTTCTATAGATATTTAACGAAAAGTTAGCGATATTCAATTATCTTCGGCTTACTCAAATGTGTCAACGGCACGCCAACCGTTAATAAATCGACGTCTGACTGAAATGCTTAAAAAAACGACGCCTGAACGTCACGCATCATCGTAACAAAAACACATTTTTCACTGAATAAATCAACACTGTCAATCATTAATCCCGAATTTTAACAAAAACAAAAACTGCCAGCCCTTTGTACAGTAGCACCCCTAGTCCCCTAATCCAAAAAAGACAGCGTGCATTGACAAGTCTATGGTCTGTATAAATCAACGCTAGATTGGCGTTAACGCGGGCTTCCGCCCACAGACAATCAATTTTCCGTGCCGGCCATAACTTATAGAGTTGAGAGCGATTGGTGGACTTTTGGGTTTAGAACGGTCTAGCCGGATGAGTTATCGGGTATAGAAACTAGGTACACGTTTGTTGTATAGTGAAAGCGGTGCATAGGCGTTAAAAGAAAATATTTTCGGCCATCGCTTTAGTTAGGGCTCTATCACACTTGCGATTTGCGGTTTATTATATAGCTTCGCTTGTAAAGCGATCAGTGAGCGTGCTCGCAGCGAGCACGCTGCGCAACCGCGATGAACTCGCGACGCTGACACGCGAGTGTTTTGAAATTGCTCGTTGCGCACCCGTGGCGATCACGTGGCGAGATCGTTGAGCAATCGCGTCGCTCACAACACGCTCGCAAATCGCCAGTGTGTTTCCAAAGTTTTGCGTCCATGGTCAGGGTTGTCCTTTTTGCCGTTTCGGCTAAACTCTGCTTTGGTGCACCTCTAAAGTGCAATCGTCTCCTTCCGGGTCTTGGACCACGCCGCGACGATATACCGCAAACGTGGGACGACCCTAATTGGATTTGATTTTTTGCGCAGTCAGCAACTACTCGATGATGTTTGTGTGTTATATATATATATATAAGTATGTACATCGTCGTCACTGGACGACATGGGTACTGACCCATGGTACAAGCTTTGCTTAGTTTGGGACTAGGGCGATTTGTGTAAGATTGTCCCCAAATATTTATTTATTTTTAATTTTAAATGTGGGTCATTCATTACGAGGTACCGAGTTACTAATTAACTTTTTTTATTAATGAGCACTTTAGACACAGTACCATAGACTCATCTTGTATATTACCTAGGTATAAATGATGAGTCTATGATACTGTTACCTACATACGTCATACCGCGCAAACAAATACCTACTGTTGCTTGAAGAACAAGTCTTATTTGCACAAATAAATAAAAATAAGAAAGCTGTTGTTTGAAAAAGAGGATTGATATTTATTCATTCTCTTTTTACGAGGGCTGTTTGATATGTAGCCGTTTTCTAAATGTACTAATATCACTGGCCGAAAAGTATATAATGTATGGAAGGGAAAACATGTGATGAGATAGAAGTAAGAATGCAGGCGGTTTACCATGAATATGCCCCTTCTATGACAACCGTTAGATACTGGTACAACGAGTTTAAGCGAGGGAGAACAACCGTCTTTGACGAGGATCGCCCAGGCCGCCCAATTGAGGTGACTACAGACGATATTTCTCGACAGAGATTGATGTTTGGGAGTTGCTATGCCCACCTTCTGTCTTCATCATCAGATCATCAGCGGTGCCACAATATTGCGTACTCACCGAAGTGGCTGTGGAATTTTGAAGGACAACTCGTTTATATGCAAACAGTGCAAGTAAGCGAAGCTGTATGAACACGACAAGATCTTTGTCAATCGTTTCAGCAAATTTTTGTTAACCTGTTGTATCTTATTAACATTTCCATACATAATACTAATTATATGTATACCTATATGTAGTGCGGAATGGTGTCATGACATGATTCTAAATTAATTTAAATGACCACAACGAACGTAGCCAGTATCTATTCTGTCCACCTAAAGTACATAAAACCACTTGTTTTCTAAGAAGGTACTTTATTATGTCTACATTCGTGTCAACGACCGCTTCGCGTAATTCACGTTGCCTGATAAAAAACCTCCAGCAAAATGAGATAGATCCCTACTTCCGAGACCTTACTACAAACTTTCTCTTATTATTGGAACGTGAGCCCTATTTGTTATTAATCAAGGTTGCTTCTACAGCTACGCGTTGTGATAAGATAAGCGTTTTCGAAAGGTAATGTCGCAATTTGCCCAATAAAACATTTGAGGTCTTTGTTCTTTGAGGCGGCGGTTACTTAGATGAGAGGAGCGATAAAAAACGTAAAATGTATCGCATAAGCGATCTTATTGTACAGGTCACAGTGGCTATTTTGGTATCGTCTATGCTTTTTAGCAGAATCAAATCTCTATGTATACCTACCTATATAATACAGTTAAGTTGACCCAGAGGTCACAAGGTCGATAACTAGAATATCAATTGGTAGAAATCGGAAATTTGAACCACTCGTTAGCACAATTTGTCAAATCAGCTTCGCATACGGATATGTTACGAATACGGGGCCAAAACATAGACCTACCATAGACGAATATCTAGACTTCTTATTCAGCCAGCTATATCATCTGGTCGTTGCATCAATTAGATTTAAAGGTTCTGACGGAAGATCAGCCTTAAGGACTCCGCAGCAGTCATGCTGTGTCAGCGCCAATTTTACCCCATAATAGACAACCCTCGACTAAGTTTTACTTTTCAAAATGCTTTCGGTTATAAAATCGTTTGATATGTTTTTTGATAATTGTTTTACTAGCTTCCGCCCGCGACTTCGTCTGCGTGCGGGATAAAAACTATCCTATATTTTAATCCAGGCTATAAACTATCTTCGTGCAAAATTTCATTCAAATCGGTTCAGCCGTTTAAGCGTGATTGAGTAACAAACATCCAAACATCTAAAGTTATCATACGGTGTCACACACAGCGAATCTACAAATACTTGTAAAGCCGGGGTAATATTAGAGCCACGCCGCGTGTCGCATCGCATCGCGTACTTTGTATTGAACGTGGCGACACGCGGGACTGTGCTAATGTAACCACGTTTATACAAAATGTATGTAACCGATTGCGTTGCGACACGCGGCGTGGCTCTAATATAACCCCAGCTTAATGCTTGGCAACGAGTATGTGACATTATACATTTGGAATTGTGTACTACGGCGACCGTTGACCATCGGGCCGAACGCTTATTTGCCACCATTGTAATATAAAAAGCTTAGAACTCCACTAAGACCAAAGCCGAACGCATGGCGGGACTTTTTAGACAATTACGATTAAGCCCGCTCATAAAAACTTATCTTTTTGCCTTCCATACAATAAACTGCGAAATCGAGTGTTACCAACCTCGGGAGTTAAGAGTTCTTATTGTTTCTTTTTTATTTTGCCACAAATACTACATGATACGATAAACTTCAACAATTCAATCAAACTTTTGTTTATACGAAGATGAGTTCGCAGCTTCCGAGTATTTCTGTTTTTTTTATTTCAAATACAAATACAAATAACTTTATTGCCCAAACACGATACAAAACAGCAATACAGCACAAAGGATAGGTAGATATTAAAACTAATTTCACTACTAACTAGAGATTGTACGGTTACATGAGACACTTACCCCCTTATTCATAAAACTTAAAATGCCTCTGCTAAATAAAATGTGCTTTGTCCCTTTCTTACGAACACAAATGTCAAAGTGACAGATAAGGACAAACGAATTCTAACGCCATTTTAGTTAAAACAGGCTTGCAGTACGTTTATGAATACGGCGGTTAATATCTTAGTTAAAGTTAGCAGAACATTTACTGTTATCATTTTGGCCATGGGTACCAACCTCAGCGTATGCGGGGCTTCTGGTTTTCAGTTTGGCCCCTTATAAGGGTTGAAGGATATGATAAGATTCATGAATGCGTAATGCGCTGTCCTAATTTGACGTTGTAGGTACAGAACTAAACTAAAATACAAATTATACGTTAAATTGGGTGCAAAAATAATTTGATTGAAGGCAGGTAAGTTTTTAAAACTTACCTATCAGAGGCTCTAGTATAAGTTTTACCGAAACAAAACGTTACGACCGCGTTCGCGTTTAGCTGTCAAATCCCATACAAATTGAGGGTAAAACGCAAACGCAATCGTAAAGTTTTGTTTCGGTAAAACTTATACTAGAGCCTCAGAAGTAGTTACTTGTAATTTTGTGTGTTGTATGCAATGTACCTAAATGTGGTTCAAGTATGTGTGGGTGTGTGTGTGCGTGTGTGCGAGTGTGTTTGAGAGGGTGTATGTGTAGGTATAAAAAGAGCTATATATCAATAGGTTTAGGAATAAACAAACATTGGTAGGCATATCATATTATCTTATCCATACGTACGTACTTACCTATACGGGTAACCATAAATTCCAATTAGCTCCGCCTCTGTATATTAAGAAGATGCATTTTCACCATTTTTTAAAACTGTTTAAAGACATTTATAGATAGACTAGCTGTCCGTGAATTCGCTTGCGTAGTGCAAAGAACGCAGGCAAACCTGCGAGATTTAACTTTAGCCTATAACTACCCAGAAAAGTCCAGGTGAAAGAATCATTCCAATCGGATACGCGGTTCAGGAGTTTACCCAAAACATACAAACTTACATAGATACATTCTCATAGACTTCCTCTTTATAATATTAGTATAGATAATATCTTTATTGTTTCACCTAAATATTCATGAAAATTTGCGCGTAGAACCGATGGCCGTTGGGGCGGAAAGGTTCTATAGTGGCGACCACGTACCGGAAGGCGCAGCGTGGGTAGGCCCCCCACAAGGTGGACTGATGACCTGGTAAAGGTCGCGGGAGTCCGCTGGAAGCGGGTGGCGTAGGACCGATCATTGTGACACTCTTTGGGGGAGGCCTATGTCCAGCAGTGGACGTCTTTCGGCTGATATGATGATATGATTCATAAAAACAGTGTCAATTCCAGGATGAGCCCAAGGAATATTAACCAGGCCAACTTGGTAACCGGTAAGCCACGTTTATAGACATAATTCAAACATAAACATAATTTATTGATAAAACATAAAGTACATCAGTTTTACTATAGACTATGAGCTTACTATTAGAGATAAATAACACATGTGCCTGAGCTAGGATACCCTGTGTTTCAGGCAAAAAATAACTAACAATTGAAAATCAAGTTATTCATAATATAATACAATATCATTCTTATGGGCTAGTATAAAATAGTTAAGAACTTATAACCTAGGCGCTAACTATGAAGATATAATAAAATAAAATTTTATTTTAAAACGATAAATAATTTCTCTGTATCGTCATAGGACATATTCTGTAGGGCTTCTCGTAGCGTTGATTTACATTTCATGTAGTTTAGAGGATATAAACCTAGCCGCGCATTAAGTCTATTGTAAAGAAGTGGACCTAGGAAAAGAAAAATCTAGAAGAGAAAGCGTGTCGTTTTTGCGTATATTTAGGACAAACAAAATCTTTACGCCTTTTACTGGCATGATCAGTGTTGTAAGGGGTTACAGCGTGCTGTTTTAGAACTGTGTGCAATATAAACAATTGGCGAACTGTTAAAACTTCAGATAATTTATACAGAAGGTTAGTTAGAATTGATAGGGGCGGAAAGTAGAAACCTTGAGGATTGCTCTCTGGGCTCTTTCTAGGTTTAGTAAAGTGGTTTTAGCCAAGCCACCCCACGTAGAGATGCAGTAAATTAATACAGATTGACATAACGCAAAGTAAACTTGTTTGATTATGTGCGAGTCTGCAATCGTACGTAATATAGACAGTGATTCCAAGATTCATTTAAACATAGTAACATAATCTATTGCAACTAGCTTTCTCCCGTGTATTCGTCCGCGTGCATACTAACTTCACCCCCTTTGGATATGTTTTCCGGGATACAAACTATCGTATGTCACGAGTTTCATGTGCTGTGCCTACCCCTTTTAGGGATAAATGCGTGAATGTAATGTATGTATGTCACGAAATCGGTTCTGTGGTTGAAACAGGTAACAGTTACACTTATAATATTTCAGTATATCCCTATTCCGTAACGATTATTCTCTGTATAAATATGGTCTAATCCTTTGTCTAAAAATGCGTCAAATAGGGAACCCGTAAAAAAAGCGCCGCAAAAACAGCTTGGTACAAAATCAGAGTATACAATGTCTATAGACCAGCTATAAAACGAAGCTACGAACCGAAATAGGCTATTGTGCGTCTAGTACAGTTGGCATTAAAAGTTGTTGGACATTTTAGTATTAGGTACATGCTTTGTCGGGTATCGTCACATACACAATCGTTATCGTTAAAATTCTACTTATAAAACCACGGTTAATGTCACGACGATAAATAATCGAACTAAATTCAATAATCGTTTTTGTTACTCAAAGGATATTGACGATTATCGATTTTTTGTCTTGGAAAATGATTAAATGTAATTAAAACGGCAATCAACAAGTATAGTGTGCCTCGCACTGGCTCCGCGCGCTTCCTTGGCAACGGATAGGCACCCTTCTGGACCCAAGCACATTAAGAATTTCTTTGGGGCCAGAATATGTTTGCTTCTGCTGCACAAGCGTCGATAAGTTACCCAACCTATCGACGCTTGCGCATGGCCTCTCATGTACAAATAAGCGCCGGCCGCTGATACCGCCGCGGCACTATAAACGATTTGGTCCGTCGTTCGCTTTCCACCGCGTCTGTGCCTGCTATACTCGAACCCTTATGTTTGGCAAGAGACGACGGCAAGCGACCTGATGGTGCCACATCGGTGCCGTGGAGGTTGGGTAGAGGAGGCTTGTGTCGGTCAGGAACTAGGAACTATTAGGAATGAATTCCCATCTCAGACCGAAAAGAACTAGTTCGTCAATCACGATCTAAATCGGCCTTCGGTCTTTAGTTCAGCAGCAGAGCGGGAGTAGAACGGAACGAGATGCGGGTGACGTGCCCGGGTAATGGCGCGCGCACAGGTGCGATTGAGATAAACGGTTGTAAGTTGCTCCGTCCTCGGTTTCGTTTGGGTCCTAATTTTAAAATTGGCTATAATAATAGCTAAATATTCTAATTGAGTAGTTTCTCATTCGTTACGACGGATATCGAATTATCGATCCAACCATAAAGCGTGTATCAAATTATCATAAATTCTGCATTTAGCGAGCCATGACATGGCAGTCAATCAAACAGTGCTTAACTAACGGCCACTCCCACACTGACCTAAAAGAGCGAAGGAACTAAAAGACCAAACTAGTTCCTCAAACTGATTGAACGAGATCGGAGCGCTCCCGTAAAAGAACGAGCAAGCACAAGCCTAGGGTAGTGCCTTGGTGTGGGACGCAACGTGCGTGGAGTTCCACGTTCAGGGGACTCGCTCTCAAGCCGGCGCTGCAGCTGACCAGGCCCAGGTGTTGAAGCGCCTTAGATACTCGTCTTTAATTAAGGACTTCGAGTTTGCGGCGCTTGCGGTAGAAACATGGTCAGCTGGTCAGCTGACATGTAATCATTTATGAGGGCAATGAATAAACGACTCTTCGAAATCGACGCTTCATATGCAATACAGAGAGTTAACACTGCCAGCGTTATGGGCTCCATGCCGCAGACGGAACTGATGGATGGTATATTTTTCTATGACTGGGTTAGGTTACTTAGGTTAATTTATTTTGTATTTAATTTATAATTATTTGTGTCCTCGTTTATTTGATTAATTATGTTGTTATTACTTTCTAAAATAAATCTTACTACAAGTAATTCAAACAAACTTACATAGCAACAACGTAAGATTATTTCCCATTTACAGTTAATATTATATAGCATTTTTTTTTTATCATAATCACTACCTACATCTGCTAAAATCTAAAGTCTCCAAGACATTTTTCCCTAAGTTATTTTTATTTCACTAGTAATTCTCTTCAAGCATTTTTTAAAAATAATTTTTAGTTCCTGTAATTTTTGCGATTTGATTTAAACTGCGATAGGCCGTTAAAGTGTCTATTTTTTAAGTGCCAAGTGGGTTTTTAAAAATAGGTCCAGTTTATTTCCTTCCCCCTTTAACAGATTCTATAACTCACTTCAAAAAATAACCGTTTCAACGCAATCAACACATTCGTGCTGTAGAAAAGTCCTTACCGCATCGAAACAGAGTCCATTATCCCCTGTCCCAGCTACAAACATCGTTGTACTTGCATTCTATTTATTTTTCCGTTTGGTCAGTAAAATTTAGTTGGTACCGGAATAGTTTCGGCTTGTTCGGCGCTCGGACACGCAATTGGCCAAATTTATTGAACGAATTTCAGCGGCACAGAAACATGTTGAATTTATCGAAAGGAAAAACTAAGCTGGATTCAGATCGCGTTCTGTAAAACTTTTTAATATGATTTCCAAACCTTATTCATGGAGCAAGAATCTCATAGAGAAGCTATTAGCGTGCCAATGTTAGGGACAGGAAATAATTAGCTAGGAGTTTGTCTGCGTGATCGTATCAGAAATAAGGCTGTCGTTTCCGCTGCAGAAATATGGTAACCGATATAGCCCTCCGAATCGTTAGACTTAAGTGGCAGTGGGCGGTCAAAGCATACTGTTTTCGAGCAAATAGCATGTGTATTTGGAAAGTTGCTACTGTTGCTAGTAAGTAAGCATGCTAATAAAGAGCATGTGTATATATACCTTAAGCTTATTTGCCGGCATCTTGCATAAACCTGTCTACAAGTCCCACATTTCTCCATTCAGCAGCTAGCGGCCACATTAACAAGTCACAACACCGATGCTGTTGACGAGACAAATCAAAACAACTGAGTGCATGAATTAATTACTGTAAGTGTCTCCCACGGGGGCTTTGATCTGACGGGGTCGGCGGTATGCGGGATGTCGCCAAAATAGTTGAATCACAACTACAACTAGTTACAAGTACGCCAATAATGCTGTACAGTCAAGTGTAAAAGTCTGGGTCCATCCAACCTACTCATAAATATATGTCCCATCGCTCTTGTCAGTGAATTAAGGGTCCGCAGTAAGCTCGATTCTCCATACAAACGTAGTTACGCTCTCATTTTAAAACTACGTGTTGAATTGTAACGAAACTTTGCATATACAATGACATGAGGTATATCTATGTCTGTAATTAGTTTACGTAGCTTCAGATACCATAGTAAAAAAAATACAGCTAATTTAAGTTTTTCATACAAAACTTGTTTTTGCTGTATTTCGTTTGTTTTATAAACTGGAACCATATAAACTAATTAAAGACAGATATACCTCAAGCCATTGTATATGCAAAGTTTCGTCACAATCCAACACCTAGTTTTAAAATGAGAGCGTAACTACGTTTGTATGGGAAGGTGAAATTCGGCCGACCTTACTGCGCACTCTTAAGGTTTCGGTACATATTACTAAATAAGAAAGAGACTGGTCCAAACAAGTTGAATAACTATTAAAAGCGACAAGACCGCCTGTTGTTACCGTCATTTCACTAAACTTTTGTGACTTTTTTCTCTTTTGTCTTGGTACAATAAAGAACAATGATTTATTTATTGATTATTTTATCTACTAGATACAACCGCGGAATGAGTTACGTCGTTTTTGAACTTAGGTCCAAATTCGAAAAATGGCGCTTGTTTCATTCGTCGACTATATTTACTAGATTTGGGACATAGTTTTTGATTTTCATATACTCCTGACACTGAATTTAAATAAATGTTAGGGAACAATCTTACACAAATCGACCTAGTCCCAAAATAAGCAAAGCTTATACTATAGGTACTAGACGACTTTAAACATACTTATATAGATGAATAAATACTTAAATACATAGGAAACATCCATGACTCAGGAACAAGTATTCGTGCTCATCACACAAATAAATTCCCTTACCGGGGTTCGAACCCAGGACCTCTTGCTTCGTAGGCAGGGTCACTACCAACTAGGCTAAAGCGGTCGTCGACTGTGTTGTCAATTGAGTTGACACATTAGTTTAGCTACATTTTATCTCAAACTAACCTGATGACAAGGTCATTAATTCTTCAATTTGAGCATATTACATGCTTCTATAAATTTCAATAAATTACCACTAGGCAGTACTGACGAATAAAGCACTGCTACGAGAAGAAACAGTGGAAGAAACGAGGTATAATTTTTAAAACAGTATACATTATGAACTTATAAAATTAAATTACTATACATTTTCAGTTTCTCAGTATGTCCGTCGTGCTTTCCGACATTATACATATCTTGGTTCCGTATGGTATGCGTCGTCCAATCGGCCAGTCTCAAAGCAATTGAGTTTAATGGAGCCTGCTCAAGTGTACAGCGACTGTTTGTTCCGGTCGACAGTAGACAGTAGCCCTACGCACACTACGCATAAAGCACACGAGATACTGCACTGTGTGCTACTTGTATTGTGTATACGCACACAAGTCACTGTACTGTGTTCTAATTGTATTGCATACTATACCCGCACAAGTCAATGTGTAATGTAGGGTTAACTTAATTGAAACATTATCCTTGTGACAAGGTACAAAACATTTGATTATGTCCGACGATAGGTCTACTCAAAAGTCGACTATCCTTCTGTCTGTTCGTTTATTCGGTTTGACCCTTAAGATAAGATAAGATAAGATTTATTTGTATAGAATAAGTAGTTTTTTTTTACAGTGTCCTTAGGTGGTACATAAACAATAGGTTGCTTATTCTGCTATAATGTATATTAAATACTAGCGTGCTAAATTTGGTT
Organism: Epinotia bilunana; assembly: GCA_947049275.1. Taxonomy (NCBI): domain Eukaryota; kingdom Metazoa; phylum Arthropoda; class Insecta; order Lepidoptera; family Tortricidae; genus Epinotia; species Epinotia bilunana. Next base: position 2,520,035 of record OX346270.1, on the reverse strand, counting down.
AAGTTCTATGCTAACATTATATTTTGCGATAGAAAGTCCTTTACACGGTAATACTGTTTTTCAGTGAGTACATGCATTAACTTCTTTTTAAATTTATGAATTGGCAGCTCCTTTAAACTTTTTGGTAACTTACTAAAAAACCCTTATGACCAATATGACGTTATGACTGATATGATAATATAGATGACAATTTCTATAAACCAATTGTCATTGTTACTGGGAAATGAAGAATGTGGAAAACACTACATACCTATGCGGGCATCGCAGTAGATTTCTTATTTTAGAACATTTACAATCAATCTCGACGCGGCAGACCTCGCCGGCGATGGCGGGACGAGCTAGACTCGTTCTCAAAAGATTGGCCACAAGAAACTCGGGATCGAGAACACTGGAAACGGAGGGGGAAGGCCTTTGCCCTGCAGTGGGACACTACATGCTCCCAATAATAATAATACAATCAATCTCATACAAAAATATTATAATTAAGTATCCTTACTAATATTATAAATGCGAAAGTGTGTGTGTTGCTTGTCCTTCTTTCACGTCGCAACGGAGCGTCATATTGATGTGATTTTTTGTATGGAGATAGTTTAGAAGCTGGAGAGTGACATAGGCTACTTTTTCTAGCGGGAAAACATCTAATTCCCACGGGAAAATGCAATATGTTACATTTTCCTATAACCACGCGGGCGAAGCCGCGGGCATCGGCTAGTGTAAAATATTTTTATAAAAGCTATTCAAAAACCATACTTCATTCAAGTTGTATTCCTTACCAATTACTCCACGTGTCCCACTATAGAATCGACTATAAAAGCCCCAAATCCAAGAATAACAAATGTCGCCACTTTACGCTAACAAAACAAATTAATTTTTTATAACACCAAACAAGCCCCGCTACATCTATCAAACCTATTCTCTTTTTAAACAAAAACCATTTTTAAATAGCCATACGTCACATTTTCCTTTACCACGAAGCATGTACACTCAGCAACAATAAATATCGCTTCAAAGCCGCAATTATCTTCTAATATATCATAAAGCCATATTTTTAACCGCGCCAGACCCTAATATTTCTATCCCTGCTATTAATATAATATTTTTACGGAACGACATATTTTTATTGGCCCTCTCTCATCGTAGAATACACATACGGACGAGATAAGGGTACATTTCGGTTTATGAGTAGTAAATGTGTAGGAGAGGCGTAAATGTTTTTAATGTGTAATAATTAATCGGTTATATTATGTGTTTTTATTTATAGGAACTCTATGTAACATTTATGAAGTATAAATATTACAAGTATTGAACAGAGAGGAAAAAAAGAAGGACGCTTTTGCCCAGTGCAGCGGTGGGATACTTAAGAGTCCGCAGTAAGCTCGATTCTCCATACAAACGTAGTTACGCTTTCATTTTAAAACTACGTGTTGGAGTGTAACGCAACTTTGCATGTACAAATGACATCAGGTATATCTATGTCTGTAATTAGTTTACGTAGCTTCAGATACCATAGTAAAAAAAATACAGCGAATTTAAGCTTTTCATACAAAACTTGTTTTTGCTGTATTTCGTTTGTTTTATAAACTGGAACCATATAATCTAATTACAGACATAGATATATACCTCATGTCATTGTATATGCAGTTTCGTCACAATCCAACACGTAGTTTTAAAATGAATCCTTAAAAACCGAAAATATTAAATTTCAATGAGGCACCATCTAATATTGTTGTAATAGTCGTACGTGAAATATGTTTTTTTTAAATATATTGCTACTTTAATAAGCTACATTTGATGATAGGAAATGAATACTCTTAAATACATAAAAATAAATCACTAATACAGTTATAAATTCAAAAATAAATTTTATTGTGCTAATATGCTGAAAAATTAAAAATAAGCGTCTAACATTTAGTGAACGAATTTCATATATCTGGACGTTTTATTCCTTGTCATCAAAAGTAGCTCACTAAAGTAGAAACATGTTAAAAATAAAAAAGTTAGTACTTATGGAGGAATGCAAGTCTTAAAAAGTTTAAAAATTCGGTCGCGACCCCTAAATCTAGTCCAAAAATACCTGCGTTATTTTTTCATCTTAAGAGGGGTGCCTCAATTTAATTTCAACCTTTCGATTTTTAAGGATCACCCTAATTTTATTGATATTATGAGAAAAATAGTGTGTTAACATTGCTGTAACAATACCTATCATCCCTTCACCTAGGGCACATCAGTACAACGTTTTGAATCCATTTTATTTTCAGGGGTGGCGCGTTGGTTGCTTTTTTCTACAGTCTAGGGATTGATAATCGTCTTCAATGCTCAATAATAATAATAATAAATCATTTATTTCAGGCAGTGCCCATAAAATGTTAGTATGTACAAACTCTTACACAATTAATGTTAGTAACATACAAGGATCGTACAGAACATAGGCAAGAACGTACGGGGTTACGGCGAATGAGTTAAAACATATAGGTACAACAAAAAACAACAAATGTCGAAAAACTGGTGACACATAAATATTCATTTCAATAAAATTTTAATTAAACATCAATAAAAAATAAAAATAAAAATAATAATAATTGATGTCAGAGAAAATAAATGTCAACAATTAAATTTTAAAATTAAAATCCAATCCAAATTATCAAAACTAAGTACAGATTAAAATTAAAATAAATTAAATTAAAATCGTTAACATCAGCATAATATATTAATATGGTCACCAGTTAAAATAAGTCAATAAGTTAACGATCTCGCTTCAACTGATCCTAATAATTTATTTATTTACTTCTCGTTAAAATATACCGAATCAATTAAATAAATTAGAGTAATAACACTCTAACAGTGTTACGTCCTACCGTCCTACGTACCTACGTCCCAATATTTCCACCCATCACGATTACAACCTTCGGAAGTAATCAAGTAATAAAACGCGAAACTTTTTAATTCCCTCGCATCGGTGAGCGCGGATCTTAACGCAATTATTTTTAATCTTCCACGACTGAAGTTAATTGAAGTTGGTTGAATTTTAATGCGTCAAAGTTGATCGTGAGTTAGAGGTTAGGTAGATTGTAGTTCGATTGCGTCACATCGAAAATGCGTAATGGATGTTGTTCAAGTTTTGGATGGTTCAGTCCACAAAGAAGACTCTCCTGCCTTGAATAAATAATCCTACTAATATTATAAATGCGAAAGTTTAGATGTTTGGATGTTTGTTACTCAATCACGCTTAAACGGCTGAACCGATTTGAATGAAATTTTGCACGAAGATAGTTTATAGCCTGGATTGAAATATAGGATAGTTTTTATCCCGGGTCCACGCGGACGGTGTCGCGGGCGGAAGCTAGTAAATAAATAAAAATTAGGGGACAATCTTACACAAATCGACCTAGTCCCAAACTAAGCAAAGCTTATACTATGGATACCGGACGACGATAAACACACCTATATAGATAAATAAATACTTAAATACATAGAAAACATCCATCACTCAGGAACAAATATTCGTGCTCATCATACAAATAAATGCCCTTACTGGGATTCGAACCCAAGCCCTCTTGTTTCGTATTACTATTCGTACTAGCTTCCGCCCGCGACTTCGTCTGCGTGGACTCGGGATAAAAACTAATCCTATATTTTAATCCAGGTTATAAACTATCTTCGTGCAAAATTTCATTCAAATCGGTTAAGCCGTTTAAGCGTGATTAAGTAACAAACATTCAAACATCTAAACTCGCATTTATAATATTAGTAGGATTGCTTCTTGCTTATTATGATTTAGGTAGCTATATCATTTCCAGAACTAAATGTTAACACGGCTCCAGTAATAATAAATTCGTAGTATCGTTTTATTGCACTGCTCTGTACTTAGCACGCCCTAAACCCGAAGGGCCAATTAGTAAAAAACCCTATAATTAACAACGCGTGTTAGCTCATAATCGTTCGAACGACACTCCGATTGATGTAGACCTTTTTTAAACGTCGGAGAAATGTATTTTCCCATTCTTTGTAGAAGACCTAGTTCAAGCAACCACTAATGTATTCAATTAAAGATTATTAAAGTTATGGTCTAGCTTGCATATTACTCTGCAATTTTTTGTCATGAGCTTGTCAGTGCATATTATTAATTATTCGTTAAATATGCTGCTCTTTTAGTCAAATTCTGACCCAGCTAACTTAACATCAAGCTGTTAAATTGTACAAAGAGCTTTTATTAGATAATATTAATATCTTTAAGCGCCGACTAAGGAAACCTATTAATAGTATTATTATAGTGTTAACGAATTTATTTGTAATCAAGCCATCAATAAATCATTTCAACGTGTCTTGCAATCGATTAGACATTTCATTTTATGTAATTGTTAATTAATTGAATGATTTAGTTATGTTACTTATTAATATTATTGTGAAAAAATGATTAGCTTGTAAAATAAATAATATTATATTTCCGACACGATCTTAAAATTATTAATGTAATAAATACATTGAAATATATTACAACTAACAACCTACCAAATATCTTTATATTTTTATGATTATCATCACGTTGAGGGGTAAATCCCCATTGATCGGATAACAATATACAATACAAATTGATATAAGAATCATGATAGGAAATGAGTAACACGACCGTTCAATAAAGACCAAACGATCGTGACAATTATATTTTTTATATATTGAAAAAAAAACACATAGTAGCCCAAAACCCTACGATGATTACCTGTGTACCAAAATGTGTCAAAAAATTTAGGTGACCGTGGTTTTTAAATCCATAACCATCCATACTATTGTTATAAATGAGAAAGTGTATCTGTCTGTTTGTTACCTCTTCACGCTTAAACCGCTGGACCGATTGAAATGCAATTTGGTAAGAACATAGTTTGAATCCCGGGGAAAGATATAGGATAGTTTATATTGCAGTAATAATCCCCTAAGGAGATTAAATGGGGGGTGAAAATTTGTATGGAGGTACGACATATACGATTTCCAAACAGAGTCGCGGGCCGAACCTAGTAATGTATATAAGTAGGTTTTTTTCCAATAATCTCAAATAGATACTAGTCTTGTTTCGAGTGCTGAATTAGAATGGCGCTCAATTTCATCTCAAAAGGCGATTTCCGATACCGTTCAATGGACCCAGTATCTTGTAAGCAAGGGAAACAGAACGGAACTTTTGGCATCCGCCCAAATGAATACAGCAGTAACTGTTAGCAGGATGAGAAAAATAATTAGTTGATGCCATTTTAACGAGGAGAGACGACGCAGTGGCTGAGGGCTGACGGTTTTATGGTTGTTTTAGACTTGACAAGTTACTGAGACCTTTAGGGTTCCGTATCTTAAAACGGCAAAGTGAAAAGGGAATTGTTATAAAATACCCAATATTTTCATGATTAGCTAGATCGAAACCGTTTAAGAGTCGCCAGGGCAATCAACACTCTCCATACAAACACAGTTATTTTCTAAAGAAAAAAAGACCGGGTTGCACTCCGGGTGTGCCGGCAGAAGTGGAAACTCAATGACATTGTAACCGTTTTTCGATCAGGTCACGTGTCCGTCTTACGAATTTTCAATCTCTCGAATCTCACGGTCAAGTGACCTGTGGCGAGTTTAACAATTTTTCCCCATCACAAAAAGTGCACAGCGCCACTAAAGAAGATTTCACTTCAAAAAACGCTTTTTACAAAAATATGTGTTCGCGATTTTATTGAGTTAACATTAATTAAAGTACTGTATATTACATATTTTTTTGTAAAGAAAAAAAAAACGCTTTTCATAAAAAGTCTCTAATCGCTTCTTTTTTTGTATTATAATTTTTAGCCTCAGAAACTATTTTCCGTCCTAGATTTGGTGGATCCCATCGTGTATATAAAGTTTCATGTAATTCCAGTATTGTTAGGGGCTCTTGGAACTGTGGAACTCGCAAGTGAGTCAATTTTTCATTTCTATAAACGAATCGGCAAAAACTATTTAATTAACGAACTTGCTCACAAATTTTCACGAGAATCGGTTGGGAAATGCGATCTGTATATAAGAAAAGCGGGACATCTGGACGTCCGGACTTACGAAATAATTTTATTCTAAACTGAATCAGAGAACGTCGTTCGCTACGCTCGCTCGTACAAAAACATTACTTCACGAGGTATTTTAATCATGACTCAAGAAAGTTTAAATTCAACTTTTAACAAGAATAATATTTTATGACAGTGTTATTGCATGTTAAACCGTTCATGAACGCTCCAGAAGTTCCCCGTCACATATCTACCAGATTGGCGTCTCGGAAACCATAAACGTGATATGTCACAAAGATTACTTATGTCTTTGGCGGAACAATGACTTAAATGACAAACAGCATAAGCATTATGTGACGGAAATTGCCAAATTTTTGGTAAGACTTTTAATCCTCATAAATGGCGCCTCCTCTTTTATGATTTGCTGTAAAAATCATTTTTATATGAAGCATAGAATAGAATAGAATAGAAATGAATTTATTGCAAGCCAAAATAACACCACATCACAATTTCGTTCCTAATTAGAAAACACAATATATACAGCGTGGAACGGAACGATGGACTTTCCCGCAAGAGGGGGATTATTGAGCGCTAGTACGTCACATTTTCCAGATAAACTATTTTTTTTGACGCGATTTTTTTTTACCTTTGTATGGAGCGTTGGCCGACTGGAGCGACGAGCTCCATACAAATGTAAAAAAAAATCGCGTCAAAAAAAATTGTTTATCTGGAAAATGTGACGTACTAGCGCTCAATAATCCCCCTCTTGCGGGAAAGTCCATCGTTCCGTTCCACGCAGTATATATTATATTAGTGGACAATCTTACACAAATCGACCTAGTCCCAAACTAAGCAAAGCTTGTACTATGGGTACTAGACGACGATAAGTCATGTCATAAGTCATTTATTTATAATATTCAAAATATTACATGTCATCATTCTTAAATTAAGTTGTACACGTTTATGGATATTCATTATTATTGTGGTAACTTGTAAAATTCTTTGATGTCATAAAAAGAGTGGGTGAGGAGCCACGATTTTAATCTTCTTCAGAAAGATGAGATACTATCCGCACATTTTATGTTCGCGGGTAGTTTGTTGAATACTTTTGGCCCCACATGAGAGATGATTTTAGTTGATTTGGTTAGTCGAGTGGTGTGTGTGAGGAGTTGATTCATGGACCCCTGCCTTGTGTGATAAACATACTTATATAGATAAATAAGTACATACAATACAAAGAAAACATCCATGACTCAGAAACAAATATTCGTGCTCGTCACACAAATAAATGCCCTTACCGGGATTCGAACCCAGGACCTCTTGCTTCGTAGGCAGGGTCACTACCAACTAGGCTACAGAGGTCGTCAAAAATGGTCGTCGTAAAAAGAAACTTAATAAATACCAACTTAAACTAAAAAGGACAACATGTAGGTAAAGAAGACTGGTGGTGCTGCTATTGTGGCCGCAAGTGGACACCACTCAGCATATGCTCTGACATTAAACAATGCCACAGCGCTGGTCTACCGTGGAGCCCAGGGCTGTAAGGTAGTTCCGAACAGCAAGAAGTGGCGAACGTGGTACTACAACCTACATTTACAGTTATTATACCTACCTACATCAATCATACAGTATATCAAATAACATTTAGTTAGGAAGCGTCAACATATGCATGATATGCATACATTTTCTTATAATGTTTTAATTGGATATTGATCTTTTTGTAACAAAATACCGAAATAACTCAATCACAAGTGTCCAAGCGTGCTTCTCATAATGTCCTAGTATGCTAAAATAAGCAAAAAACATTCCAGATATTCTAATGCTTATAATAAAAGGCGTAAGGCTGAAAATAACTCCTTTAACAGACCTAAACGTATCGCAGGATTTGTCAGTGAGTATAATTTATGCCATTTCCGACTTTATTTCAAACCGTATAAAGCTGTAAGTTGGTGGACAGATAAATGTTGATGTTACACCGCATCTCAGGTGGGTCATTGACCCCGTACGTGACAGGTGACTGTTTTGCATAGTGACTCATGCGCATATATTGAACGGATCGAAAATAATAATCACCCTTGTTTTACCGGTGACTTATATAATATTCTGGGCCCCTTCACGGTTGCCTGGACAAAACGGTTACTATGAAACCAGTTATGTGTAAATTTACTTTCGTAATTAGGTTTCGCCTTAATATTTTGAGTAGGTCCCTCTTACTCACGGACTCCGTTGGCTCAGCGACCCAAAATTAATCTTGGCCTCCGACACGAGAGTGCGCCGTTTTTCTCGGTTCTGCGTTAACTCTTGCCAATTGCAGATTTGGAGTTCGCGCCGATCCGCTCGGACCATGTTGTTCCAGCGATACCTTGGACGGCCGACGGGGCACTTGGAATAGGTATGCTATGAAAAAGAAGCATTTGTCTGTGATTCTTTGATCTTGATCTCAGATGTGTGTGATTCTTTCCGGTCACCTACTTCAAAACTTAATGTAAAGTCTTCTTCTTCTTGTAAAGAATGGCTCCCATCTAAGTTAAGATGATTTCGCCAATGTCCAGTTTGCTTATAAAGCGACGTTGTTCGGTAGTTTGGTCAGTCGTCAATAATGCAATCAGCGTCAGAAGCTCCGCTTATGAAGCAAGGCGTCCACCGCTGACCGCCTCCCCGACGAAAGCTAATGTATAAGTAAATTACGAGGAAATCCTAATTTTTTTAATGAATGCTTTTTAGCTGGCATGTCACTCGCTCTTAGATCGTACTTTCAGGCGAACTTCTATTCAGCACTTTTCCCTTGAACGATGCAATTGACTGCGAATTCTCATGAAATTTCCGAGAAGATTGACATATTTTTGGAAAGTGCAGCTTGCACATCTGCTACCACAACGTGATGAGTACGATGGATGACACTCAATATCAATGAACAATTCCTGCTTATTATTTATTATTATTTGCTCTCCGGTTGTGACTAATTAGCAATGATAATGATTACTCATTCACCATATGATTGCACATCCTAGGTGCCTGCTGCAGTATTTAAATCATGTGATCTGCATAGCATGTGTCAATTCACATTGATTAATTATTAAACGACATGTTTTCGGGTTCCGTACCTGAAAAGGAGAACACCGGGTCAGTTTGTTTGTCAAGACTAGCAATGCACTACAAAGAAGTTTCCAAAGTTTCTAAAATGTCGTCTATGGAAAGTTCTCAGAACTAAAATTTTACAAACACTGAAGATATGTCAAGATCTCCGTAAATAATTTACGAGTATTTTATCAGCTGTATTAAGTCCGCTTAGATAATAATAGGTTACCTACATATAAGTAGATGTAATTACTGATACATCCATGAGCAATTCCCATCGGAAACTTCCCAACGGAAACTTTTTTATAAATTCTCGTGAAAATTTCTGAGATCTTTCCTGATATTTTGGGAAAGTTCTGCAACTTGTACATTGCTAGTCAACACTATGAATTTGAAATTAATATCAACTCCTTCAAGTAGGTAATTTCAAAATCTCACCTTTCGTTTTGCCGCAAAGCGACTGTTAAATCATAATTACATCAGCCAAAAGACGTCCATTGCAGGAAATATAGGGGTGGGGGGGGGGTTATCTGTCTGTGGTATCGATAGATACCACAGACAGACACGTTAAACTTGTAACACACCTCTCTTTGCGTCGGGGGTTAAAAAATACAGATTCGGACGAATTGAGAACCTCCTCCTTTAACGAAATCGGATAAATTGAAAGTCAGAACGAAACATATTGAAATGCTAAGGAACGTGAAAGAAGCCCAGTTAACTAAACGATCCTTTTCTTCCATAAGCATGTTAACGCAAAATCTACACGAAAATACTTTCCGCCGTGTTCCTTTCTACAAGATCCAGCTTAAGTTCCTGTAAGCCCCAACTGAAAGGGTTTCCTTAGAGTAGTTTGGACTTGGTCCCACTTAAAATAACTTTTTAAGGAGACTTTATTCATGCAATGGGAATATTCAAAACGGGAAAGGCTACTTTGTGAAAATTTTGGAAAGAGTTCCTTAACTTTCCTTATCTCCCCTGTATTTGCCATTCTTGTTTTAACAAGATGAAAATGTTGTTTTCGTCCCGAGGGGAGGAGGTAGTGTTTTCATGCATAAACTTTGAGAAGGTACGTATGGTAAGTATGTACGTATACGAAGGTTGACACTAGATCGAAGTCACATTTGAAATGAGGGTTGTAAGTATCATCATCATCATCATATCAGCCGAAAGACGTCCACTGCTGGACATAGGCCTCCCCCAAAGAGTGCCAAAGTGACCGGTCCTGCGCCACCCGCATCCAGCGGACTCCAGCAACCTTTACCAGGTCATCGGTCCACCTTGCGGGCCTACCCACGCCGCGCCTTACGGTCCGTGGTCGCCACTCGAGAACCTTTCCGCCCCAACGGCCATCGATTCTACGTGCTATGTGCCCCACCCACTGCCACTTAAGTTTAGCGATTCGGAGGGCTATATCGGTTACCTTGGTTCTGCTGCGGATAGCCTCATTTCTGATGCGATCACGCAGAGAAACTCCCAACATAGCCCTCTCCATAGCCCTTTGTATGCTCCTTGAAACAAGGGTCAGTAATGTGCATGTAATGTAACACCCCTGGAGTTGGAAGCGTCCATGGACTGTGGAGAACGCTTACCATCAGACGGTCACGCTTGTTTACCACCGTGGTATAGCATCCTCCAAGTTTTTTTTTTCAAAAAAAATGCACCTAGTTTCAATAATTACAAATTGTCTACTGAAGTATCTAATCCACTTTAACACGAATATTTAACAACTTAGAAAAGTTGAAAAACCCCCGACATTTTCATTTCAAAGTTCAATATCTCAAAATCGGCTAAATCAATATTGAACTTTAGCTAAAAACCATCTCGATCACGTCAGCTTTCGGACAAAAAAAACCGCATTAAAATCGGTCTATTCGTTTAGGAGCTACAGATAGACACACAGACACGCGATAAAAAAGAGTGGGACGTAATATGTTCCTCGTCAATTGAAAGATCTAACTACATACATATACCTACGTATTCACATAACGGTTATCCAATTTACGTTAACGTGATATATCGTCGTTCCCCGCGGGTCATTAACACTAATTACCAAAACAAATGAGCTCGATCAAAAAACAAAACAAAGGAATTGCATGACTACCATTATCGTGCACTATCACCCTAAATTGTAATACCATAAAATAGAAACATATAGAGTTCAGTATGTTTGCATAGTTTTATTTTGATCTTTCAGTCGATAACGTAACGCTGAGCCGGTGACTTGTGCTTCGTTTCAGCATAACTTAGATTTTCAATAGATACCAAGTTCGTTTTATTATTTCAGTTGACTCGTAGAAAAAGTATTGTGTACAATAGTTACACAATTAGCCTTTAAATTCTCGTACCTTAGGCCACTCGGCTTAAGACGGAAGTGTAGCTAGCAGCTCGCGACTTACAATTGATACTTTTAATAGAAGAGGGAACGTTTTCCACTATCTAAATCTTAACAAATCACTTTGATTTTGATGTCGATCGCTTCAGCATAATAATATCTAGGATTTCACTGTTATTAAAAAAAGTTTGATGCCTAAATTTTAATTTATTGCTTTAAAGGAAAACCTATAAACCTAGCCTTTCATGTCAATAACGTACTAAAAAAACATTGAGATTGGAAAATATTAAGAAGTGGAAAAATGTTTTCTCTCTTTCTATGGCCGAGTACATACTATTCCAAAGGCTAAGAGCCCTGATTGTATAACGATTGTATAAAGTTAAATTTTGAATGGGAATATGACAGTTTATTTGTCCAAACGCTCTTTCGATAAAATTACGTGTTTATCCCTCTGAATTAAAATGGCGGCATTTTAGTTAGAATAGTTTTTAATCACGTATTCTTCTATTGGTAAGTGAGATTTTTTTTGTGAGAAGAAAAAAAGACTTGATAGGTAATTATAGTGCTTAATAATAGAACAACATTTCCTTTTAGCCTTTTACAAGTTTTTTTTTTGACATAATAGTTTAATGTTTAAAAAAAATATATCTATGATAAAATATTTTTTTCTCAGATATCCACACAGGCTTACAGAGCCTGTAGTGTTTTAAAAATTGTTATCAGTCGTAGTTACTCCCCTTAACTGCACATATAAAACAAAAAAAACAAAAAAAACTTACTAAAACGGTTCCAAAGGTTCCAATTTTGCGGAACCCCGAGCTGAATGATTAGGCGGTTCGCTGCCATATCACCGCGGTATCAAGTTCCTCATTGTATATGCAAATGTGTGTTATTACGGCGCACGAGTGGAAATGATAGTAGCAAATTAGATGCCGCTCACGCTAGAGGCGGGGGCTTATGCGAACTAGGTCATATGATACTAAAGGTAGTTTTTGTAAGCTTTTAATTTAACTTGACCTGTTCGTTTGTTTGTTAGTGTGGGGCAAATAGAAAAAAAGAAAGAAAGAAGACATTTATTCACTACACACTTTTGTGTAGACACACAGAAACAAAGGGAGTAGACACACAATACAATTGACACATATTGTGTGTGTCTTCGCAGCAGTAAATAAATAAATAAATATAAATAAATAAATAAATATAAGGGGACAATCTTACACAAATCGCACTAGCCCCACTAGTAAGCTCAATAAGGCTTGTGTTACGGGTACTAGACGACGATATATTTAATAGATATAAATACTTAAATACATACAAAACATCCAAGACTCAGAAACAAATATTAATGCTCATCACACAAATATTTGTCCTTACCGGGATTCGAACCCAGGACCTTCAGCTTCGTAGGCAGCGTCACTACCCACTAGGCTAACCGGTCGCCAGCAGTGAATCGGTCGCTGGCTCAGCATTATGCCGAGGTGTCAGACAGACACCTACAGCGCTGATTTTCAGACAGCACCGCCACCGTACGTGACCCACGGAACGCAACATAACATACACAACAAACAACAAATCTTGAAACTGAATTATGAACTAGTTAACCAAGTGAGCTGAAATTTTGGATATAATTATAGTTGAGATAACAATGCAATATTATGGTACCATCGAGCTGATCTGATGATGGAGACAGAAGGTGGCCGAATTTAACCGACGTAACCCCGTTAAGTTTGGACTCATTAGAATGAGTAGTTGATGACGGTATACAGAAAAGTACAGTTGGCAATCAAAGCTTGTACCAAAAAAAACAGACTGAAACTTATTTCGAATACCTTTAAAGTATTTTTTTATTCAACTCCATTTCAAATTATATCATAACCGTGGCGATAGCATGATCTCCGTTGCTATGGACATCAGACGCCAGAGGGGTGACTGCGTAAGTTTGCGGACGGACGTTTGGACAACTGCCCATACAACAAAATGGCATTTAAATCTACCTGCTGTACGTACAAAGCGTTACGCAACTGACCAGGTCGCCTAACCTCAGATGTCTCAGAAGTCTCAGATATGTCTGTTCACCACCTGACATACAGGTTCCCCTAGTTCAAGCACCATTCTCCACCGGACTTAGCAACAATTAATTTATTAGACTTAAGATAATCTATGTACATACCATATTTGTATGCGTGTTCAAATACACATAACATTTAAAAATTGTAACACAAATCGAATGCCTTTTCAATAGTCCACAACCACATGCAATAAGGGGTTTATTCAAAATAGCTTTTACCGTATCTATGCATCCCATTTGCTTGATCTAAAACTCTAACCCATCTAAATTCAATGTAAACCTAACACCGCCAACATAAGGTTGATTTCAGCTTAGCAATCAATTGATAGCTAAACTCACTACGCTAAACGGAAAAGCGTGAATTCAACACCTCGTTATGTACAGTTGGATAAATAGCGTCCCCTGGCTACTAAGTGATTGTAGCCGGTTTGACGGGCCTCTTGCTGCAATATATATTATTAAATGTTAAATTAAAGAATCGAGTTTCTCGTTTAGAATGAGAATGATCGATCTCTCTTAACATGTTCAAATCGACAGGTTTTGTAAGTACTATGCATTAAGTACAATCCATAGCTAATATTAGAGCAACAAAATTTAATTATTAGATACTAGCTTCTGCCCGCGACTTCGTGTGCGTGGAACTCGATTATATTGTAGCTCCATATATATTTCATCCCATTAGGCCTCAGGGGATGATTTCCGGTATAAAAACTATCCTATGTCCTTCTTTGGGATTCAAACTATCTCCATAGCAAACTTCATCCCAATCGGTTCAGCAGTTTAAGCGTCAAGAGGACGGACAGACAGACACACTTTCGCAATTATAATATTAGTATGGGTTAAAGTTTCGAGCTGAACAAAAATAATCGTGCTGTTAACATGTTCAAATCGACAGGTTTTCATAAGTACTATCCATCAAGTACATCCGTAGCTAATATTAGAGCAGCGAAATTTATTTATTATGCCCCTTCCACACACTCGTCGAGTGACTTGGGGCGAGGAAAGGAGGCAGAGACACTCGTAGTGTGGCAACGTTACTCGTTATGCCGCTCCAGGTTCTGGCGGTTTTTTTGGCTAGTAACCCAGTGCGGACCGTCTTGATTAATCGCGTGAGTAGAGCAGTGTGCGGCCGGAGCGGGCAACATCGCGGCAGCGAGGAGCATAGTGTGGCTGAGATATGTATACCTTGCACAATGCATGATGGCTCTTGGGTCTGCTGTCATTCTCAACAGAGCGCATCCTCCTTAGCTCTGGCGACATTACTTACCACATGGAGCACGACACTGTAGTGATGCTTTTATGGCAGTGGGCTTCTGGAAGGTACGTCCCCAGTAGGCGTGCTCCAAATGAGCGAGATTTCATTCCCCTGTGTGTCTACGACATGCGTGTAGACTTTGTCGAGCTTAGAACCACCTTAGGACATTTCTTCTGTTGTGCTCATGGCGAATGTGAAACTCAATTAGGTACTTCTAAATGTAACACATCATTATCATATCAGCCGAAATACAGATAGAGGGGAAGGGAGGAAGAGGAAGACCTAGAATAAACTAAAATAGCAGCTCAAAAAAAGAGTTGATGTTAGGTCGTATCGAGATGGTCAGAGAGGGGTCGGAGTAGCTGGAGGGTCTACTTTGAACTACACCGACAAAAGCTTAGCTCTTAAATAAGGAAGAAGATGGATCCGCTGAAATACGTCAACTGCTGAACAGAGGTCTTTCCAAGGGCCGGTCCTGCGCCACCCGCATCCAGCAGACTTTTGTGACTTTACTGGGCCATCAGTCCACATTCTACAGTCTGGCCTACGTTGCGCCTTCCGGTACGTAATACCTACTCGTATTTCTTAATGTACGTCACACAATATAAACATCGAATAAATGAAAAAACAGGATATAGCAGTTTTACATATACGTGAATAGGTTGTTAGTTAGTTCCGCTTTCGCGGCTTAACTGCGCGGCTGATTTCCGTCGGTTTTGCATACGTGCTATGCTGGCTTAAATAGAAAGAGTTATTTAGGGATTTTTATACCTGCACATAAAGACTGTTAAATTATAAACGGTGCCAAGTCGCGTTCCTTTCAAAAAATGTTAAACTTTCAAAAGCTTTTTAATGAGTTCTATTCTTTCCTTCCTTTTCTTCCTTTAATCCCAATACTTGGCGTAGGCACTTGTTTTATGAAAGCGACTGCCATCTGAACTTCCAACCTCGTGATCCGCATCCGGTGTGGCATGTCTTATGAGGATTCATACTTTACAACAGTGGTATGTACTGCAAACGCTTTAGCTGAGCTCCAATTGCCACACGAAATGAATGGTACTGATAGCTCTCTATAGTAAAACCAGCTATATCCAGGCTCATTATTTTAAAGGAACCCGACATTGATTAGACATTGGCAGTGTATTTCATTTACTAGTCTCTGGCCTGTAGCACCCATGTGGCCGGAAAAAGACTGTTTCGCTTGAGTTCCATCCGGCCGGTTCAAAGCACCACCTCAAGGCCTCCACTAAACGAACGCGTGTCGTGCGCGGCGCGTGTGCAGGCCCGCGCGGGCCCGCGCGGGTCCGCCGCGTCATGTCTCTCTCACTACCAACACATTTGATATGTATCTCACTATCTCTATCACACTCAGCAGCGCGGCAGCTGCGCGGGCCCGCCGCGTCAGTGACGCGTTAGCAACGCGTGTGCAGCGCGGCATATCTCTCTCACTACCAACACATTTAATATGTATCTACTACTATTTCTATCACAGTCAGCAGCGCGGGCCCGCGCTTGACACGCGACGCGCACGACACGCGGCCGCGCTGCCGAGTTGTAACTTTAGCACCGCGGGCCCGTGTTCGGACCGCGTTCGATGTGTGTTTGAAGTGTAGTTTCAATGCATTACGCGCCGTGCACGACACGCGTTCGGTGGGTGGAGGCCTTTAAGATTACAGACCGATCATCGTTAAATATGTTGCCAGCAGCTGTCCATAGAAACTTGTCAAACTTTTCATACATTCCGATATTAACGAACACCGAATGTACGAAAAGTTTGACAAGTTTGTATGGAATGACAGCTGCCGGCGCCATATTTAATGTTGATCGGCCTGTAATCGTGAGTTGGCGCAACCCGCTCTAAGCCTTGCTTCTATGGCTCTAAACTCTATATACCGTTGATGAGGTGCAACAAGACCGCTGAGAAATAGTTCAGTGTCCCAATTCACATCCCGAATTGGAACACTGAACTATTTCTCCGCGGAACCCTGAACGTCAGAACAGAACCATTAGATTAAGTTAGCCGTTAATATATTGCTGCCGGATGACACAGCCGTTTTGGCGACGGTTTCCCGTGCCGGATCGGATATTAAGGTTCGAGAGGAATCTCCAGTCAAGCCGGTCATTAGGGGAAACTACATCATCATCTTTGCCAATTAACCTAGCGTAGACATCCCTTCCTATTCAATAGATACATTCACGCCTGTGTTGCCAGAAGGGATAGGCAGAGAACGTTAAATTTGATATACAGTGCTACAATTGTTTTCATACCGTCGCCTATGGACACTTGCAACTCCAGGTGTATCACATGCGCGTTGCCGACCCTTTAACAATGTATACACTCGTTTCTTGAAAAACCCTGTAGTGTCTCTAGAAAATCTCGGCAGGGAAACTTCTCACTTCTGTGCATTGCCTGTTGCATTGCCCACAACACACCTCAACCCCATCCCGGAGTTGGTTTTTATGGCACCCACGGAAAGAAAGAGCACGTTTCTCCCGTTTTACAAGCTTTTATTTAACTTGGACTGTTCGTATGTATGTAAGTAAGTTGTCCGTCAATCCATTTTTCAGTCATTTGCCGCTATCCGATTGAGCTGAAATTTTGGGTAAAGGTATAGTTTGACAGAAACTTATTTAAATATATATACGAGTAGGTATTCACTGTGTCAGCTTAAGGGGAGTAGCTACGCCAGATGATCATTTTTGAAACGCAAAAGGTCTTAAATGAGCTAGTCAAGCTAGTGAGTACCTAAATCTAAAAAGAAATACCTTTCATACCATTCCTGGACATTTGAAAAAATCTTATCCTTTAATATTTCATTAATAATAATAACCTGGATCTCCGGCATCAACAACGACCTGAAGAAAGGCCAAATAGATGTCTCAACGACCCAGAACAGATATGCCAGCACGTCTATCATGGGACGGCCGCGACATACTCTCCATTTTTCTCGCACGGGTAGTGCGATAAAAATCGAGAGAGCTCGCGCGCCGTCGCGTGATAGCTGTGCTGGCGAAGATTGACGAGGAGAGCCAACCCAAAATTAAATGGGAAAAGGGTAAGCAAAGAAGAAGAATCTGGACGTTTGAATTTCTTGTTGAAAATTAACAGGCATTAGGTATGGTTCACTAATAATATTTATTTTCTAAAGTATATAAAAGATGATAACTAACATTAACTAAATTAAATTAAAACTAAGTTAAACCTAAAGAAGGCCCTCGAGGCATTGTACCGAGGATGCTAGCGGCATTTCCCCATGAATTGCAATGCTGATGCGTTGCGCGAGAAAGCCGCCAGCTCTTCGGTCGCCAACACGTCTATCATGGGACGGCCGCGACATACTCTCGATTTTTCTCGCACTATACCTCTTGTTCTAAGTGTTCTAATAAAGAGACGGATAGTGCGAGAAAAATCGAGAGCGCTCGCGCGCCGTCGCGTGGTAGCCGTGCAGTTTCGTTGTCACGTTACGTGGACTTACAAACCTTTTTGGAAGCCCACGTAACAAGTATGAAAGCTAAATACAAATTACAAAAGAAAAGTTAGGGTCGAGGTTCTTTATTAAGAGAGTTTCTTGACAAGCAAACAGTAGTACCTAGTTACCAGGACACGTGGTGGTTAAATTAGGAAAGAGTTAAACGGAACCAGTGGGATCCCCAGGAAGTCGCGCCGTAGGATGTGAGGGTTCCGCAGGTAGAAATGACAGGCCGGAGGCGTGCGTAGCAGCGCGTGCGAGGAGTAAGCGTACGGGCGTACCGTCAGGGTATAAGCCTCCGCCAGGCGCTCGGTAGGGGCGCGTGTACCGCGGCAGTCGACAACCAGGCGCGTAGTAGGGCGTGAGCAGTAGGTAGGCGAGAAGTAAGGCGCATGCAGCAGATAGGAACGTCCCGTAGGGCGTGAGCAGTGGCCGGCGCGTAGTAGGACGCGTGCAGCAGGGAGTCTTCCAAGCCAAACGCTCGGGAGGAGCTCAGCTGGGCCGTTCCGAAGGGTGGTGTACAGATGTAGCGCTTCGGGAGGCAGGTGCTCAGTAGGGGAGCCCCGCAAAGGCAGTCGTCCAGCAGGGACGCAATTCGTAGTAAAACTGACGACCGACGAGTAGGTTTAGGGACCCTCTTGAGTTGCGGGGCCGGCTGTGACCCCGCAACGGATCTGTTCTGTACTTCTTGTTTGGAAGTCGAAGGTAAAACTCATTTAATACAGCGGCTGTATCGGCTTTTATACCCAAGGGATCCCATGTTCTAGAATTACATATTATAATTTCATATTTCAAAAATTACAAGCTACCAGAGTTTCATAAGTACCTAAAAGTATACAGACTTAGCCGAAAAGTATAAAACCTAACCTTTATGGTAGTGAAAATGACTATTTAGAAGAACACAACGTTGTTGACAGATTGTCAACAGAAAATAAGAAACGTATTTATTATTTTTAAGAATTTCAGGAATAGGGAAAATATAGGATTAAATACGGTTCAAATGAACAGAAACCGATAATATAAGTAATCACGATATCAAAAGCAGTGTACAGAAGTATACCCTTTCTTAGAAGTTGGGGTTACAAGAACCAAGAGAGTGAATCAATGATGTAAAGAAAGCCTAAAAAGACGTAAGATGGCAATTGCAAGGTCTTGCATTAACTGATGTGACCTACAGGTGCAACGCAGATAAAGGTAAATGCTACATTACCCCAAAAACCCAGGAAAAAAAAAACTTTTTCGTACTAATTAAAGAAAAGTTTTTTTTTGTTATATAGATATGCTATGCGTGGTGATTAGTGCATAAATGAGATGAGGTGCTAATAACATGAAGAAAATTATATACAACTAAGAAGCTCCAGATCTTCCTTGCGTCTCTTTCAAAAATCACACATACATTCATCTCCAGATAAAATAAGGGGATGTGGTTCACATTCAATGACGCACACTCCTAAGGAACTCCTTACCATGACCTAAGGCTTTTTTTTTTTGAGGGAGTAGTCAGCCGCTCCACGGGAAAAATGACGAACCCACGGCTTATTTTACGAGTTGGCGATCCGCTCGAGGAAATACTATATACAGGCCTAGTTGGTCTAGCGCCAACTAGGGGAAAATGTGAAGAACCTAAGGGCTTATTTAACGAGTTAGTCATCCGCTCGAGGAAATTCTAGACTAGTTGGTTTAGAGCCAACTAGTAGAGGGGAGTTAGTTTAGAACTAAAGAGGGTGCAGTAGTCCTAGGCTACTACAATTTTTTATTTATTTACAGAGCTAAGAAAGAAAAGCAGAAGCGAGTCATTACAGAATAGTCGCACGCTAATAAGTCAGCATAATGAAAAGCTGCAAAGAAAAGAACGTAAAATAATGTGTAATGAAGTGAAATTAAATAAACTTAAACTAAATGCTATGTTTTGAAATCCTTAATGTGCCATTTGTTTCTTGAACCATTAGGATCTTCAAGCATATACACCAGGGGCGAGAGTTTTTGAATAACTCTGCATTTTAAGTATTTTGGAGCCAGTTTCGCACTGAAGTAAGTGCCAGCGTTACTTAGGACGTAGTTTTTCCTCCAAACTATATCATCGATGTTAAATTCTTTGAATGACCTTCTAAGATCGTACCTATTGCTATTCTTTATATGTGCTGTGTACAAGGCAACCTGAACTTTATCGTAAATAGATGATAGCAGGCCAAGGTTATTAGCATACATGTCTCTAGGAAGAAAAACTATTTCCTCAAGATTTTGGCATGGTGAATACATGGAGCCGCAAGGAATAGTTTCGCGTCCAAAAACTAGGAAAGAGGGTGTAAAACCGGTTACCAGGTTCACTGAATTATTCATAGCAGACTGAATAATTGGAAGATGGTTATCCCAAGATCTATGGTCGTCCCCAACAAGAGACGCTAAGGCCGTGATAAGAGTCTTATTGTACCTCTCTGTGGGGTTAACTTGAGGGCAATAAAGAGGATTAAAGTTCGCGAAAGGTATTCTGTATTTATTGATTAGGTTATGGAACTCACGCGACTGGAATTGAGGTCCATTGTCCATAATGATTGTCTGTGGTACTCCAAAAACCAGAAAAACTAAATTTTCTAGGTGAAAGGTAATATCAGTAGCCCTTGCACGTTTTAAAGGGAAAATTATGCTGTATTT
Organism: Epinotia bilunana; assembly: GCA_947049275.1. Classification (NCBI taxonomy): domain Eukaryota; kingdom Metazoa; phylum Arthropoda; class Insecta; order Lepidoptera; family Tortricidae; genus Epinotia; species Epinotia bilunana. The sequence continues at coordinate 2,499,175 of OX346270.1, read as the reverse complement.
AGTAAAGTAGCAATTTATAACTAGTATATATTGGTTTCTTTTTCTAGTCATCGGTAACGGACCCACGAGATCTAACGATATGCATTGGAACGGGCGAGAACAAATTTTAGGTTTACCCATGATGCCATAAGGAGAGTGGTTAGAGTGTTTGTAGGCTAAACAAGTTTCGCATTTTGATATGTATTTAGCAACATCTCTAAACATGCCAGTCCAGTAGTATTGTAGTGCTAATTTCTTGTAAGTCTTGAATATGCCCAAGTGTGGATTAGGCAGAGAGCCATGGAATTCTTCGATAAGTGATTTTCTAGTTGAAGGAAGAGGAACTTCCTTCCAGGCAAAATCGTCCGTTATGGAGTTTTGATCGTAACTACGACGGAATAGCTTGTTGTCTCTATAGTAGTAGTTCGGGTAACTGTCCGGATTGTTTTGACAGTCCGAGATTAATCTGTTGTGGTCTTCATCGTTAATACGTTGAATTTCTTGAGTAATTGGTGCCGTTTGATGAAGATCAGGATTCCTGTCGAACGAGCGAGAGAGTAGATCGGGGACAACGTTGTCTTTTCCTCGCTAGTGTTTTAAAACGCAGTTGAATGTTGAGAGTCTGAGGGCCCATCTAGCTAGTCTACCTGAAGGATTAGATAGATTTAGGAACCATTTTAGAGCAGCATGGTCCGTGTAAACGGTAAATTCTTTTCCATTGTCCACGTAGCATCTCCAGTGCTCAAGAGCTGAAATGACAGCTAACGTCTCCCGTTCTGTGGTTGAGTAGTTCCGTTCATGCTTATTGAAACTTTTGCTCATGTATGCTATTACGACTTCTCTATTATCTTGCTTTTGTGTGAGCATCGCTCCGATTCCATCGTTGGAGGCATCGCAGTGAACAGCAAAAGGTTCATCAAAATTAGGGCAGGCAAGGATTGGAGTTGTCACAAGTAGTTCCTTCATCTTTAGGAAGGCGGAGTTGGCTTCGGCAGTCCAGCCAAATTTTGGCGAGTTCTTCCCCGAGGCTGCCAATTTATTAAGAGGTGCTGCAATAGTACTGAAGTTTGGGATAAATCTTCTAAACCAACTGCAGCTGCCGTGAAATCTTCTTATCTCTTTTTTTGTAGTCGGCGTAGGATATTCTAAAATTGCCCGAACTTTGTCAGGGTCAGCTCTCAAGCCTTGTTCATCGACCATAAAACCAAGGTATTTTAGTTCTTTTTTGAAGAATTGACTTTTTTCGTAGTTAATCGTCAAACCTGCGTATGTTAGTTTTTCAAGAACTCTGATAAGAAGGGAAATATGTTCTTCAAAGGTCTTGCTGATGATGACGATATCGTCTAAGTAGCAAAATACTTTATGCTCAAACTCCGGAGTGAACAGCGCGTCCATTAGTCTTTGTTGTGTCGCTGGAGCATTGGTTAGACCAAAAGGCATGACAACAAAGCGGTACATTCCTCTACCTGGAACGTAAAAAGCTGTCTTGTCCCTGTCTGGAGGGTGTAGTGGGACTTCCCAGAAAGCTTTCGCAATATCAATGCTTGAAAGATATTTAGCATCTCTCAAGTGGTCTAATATTTCGTTCATTACTGGCAGGCTATAGGCATCACGACGAGTGATAGAGTTAAGTTTTCTACTGTCAACACAGAAACGCCATTCACCATTCTTCTTAGGAGTTATGATCACCGGAGATAACCAAGGGCTCTCGCAGGGTTCAATCACTTTCCAGCCAAGCATCTTGTCTACTTCGTTTATAAGTGCTCTTTGTTTTTCAGGTGATAGCCGGTAGCAGCGTTGTCTTACAGGTGGAGAGTTCCCTGTATCGATTTTATGGCAAATCAGATGAGTCTTTCCAAGTTCGCCTTTTTCTTCGAAGGAAATTTGCTTGAATCTGGCGATGATGTCTGCAGCTATGTCTTTCTGTTCCGTAGATAATGCTTCATAAGTGAGGATCTTCCCAGTGTCAGATGTAATGGTATTACACTGTACATTGTCAAAGATAGTAGGTTTAAGCAATTCGGGTATAAGATTAAAAGTTTTCCAAAAGTCTACACCTAAGATGATTGAAGGGTGTATTTCAGGGAACGCGTAGGCTCTTATAGCATGAGTTTGATTATTAAAAGTCATGAGTAAGTCGATATAGCCTAATGATTGCAATTTGTGGTTATTAGCTGTAGCGACTGAAAGTGGGCACGACTTCGATAAAGAATAACCCTTTTTCAAAAGGTCAAGGTGAGAATTGTTGCCTAATATAGTTAAAGAACTTCCACTATCTAGCAAACCGGAAAAAGGGATTCCGTCGATAGTAAAGTTAAGAAAAGGTCTATTATGATCCTTTTCTTCTTCATAAAGGACTGACGAAATCTTGTAAAGATTGAAGAAATTACGAAGATAAGTAAGCCAATTTTGCCAGTCAATTATGTCAAAAGGGCTAGAGTTATTGGTGCTATCGGAGTCGTGCAAAGTTAGTTTTTTTGGAGAGGAATAGTGTTTGGTATTACAGTCAGGACAGTCTGGGGTTTTAAAGCCTCGCAGACCGCATTTAAAGCAAATGGGGAAGTGAGGTTGCTGACAAGTTCGAAGAGAGTGGCCGTTTGCGCGACATCGAACACAGAAGAGGTTAGAGGTAAATTTATCAGAGATGCTATTTACTTGTTTAGAAAAATAATTCTTAAAAGGGGGTCTTGAGTCTGAATTGAACTGGGTTTTAGGCTGGCTAGGGAGGGAAGTTTTAGATGAGGATGTCGAAGGGTTGTAATTGAATTCAGATGCTAATTGATCAATAGCAGGTTTAGGTTCTTTAAAGTTACGGTCTCTATCCAGAATATGTTCGTAATTTTGGCAGGCTGATATCAGAGAATCAATGGAATCAATTTTATTCAATGCCACGAATACTGAATAGCAGGGGCGTATGTTTCTGAGGAGAATTGAGAGTTGCTCAGATTCACTTTTTTTTTTGTTGAGACGAGAGAACATACCATGCATAATGGAGATATAAATGATGATAGTCTCGTAATCACCTTGAGTTCTAGCGTTGATAGCAGTCAAGAGTTTGAAGTCATAATCCGTATTTCCGAAATCTCTAATAAGTAGGTTTGAGATTTCACACCACGAGAGGTCTGGTTGACGATTTTTCTGAAATCGAATCCAATGAAGGGCTTTATCAGTGAAAATTTCAAAGACTAAGTCAGCAAGGCGTTCCTTTTTCAGATTGCGGGAAACACCAAACTTCAATTTTTTGGAGAAAAGATTTTGGGCAGGAGTTGCCGTTATAGGATAGTTTTCTAAGTTCTGAGATTATATTAGGAGAGGACGTCGTTTGAGCAATATTTTGACAGGGAATACTCTGTTCTGAGTGTTGGTTTGTAACTAAGTGAGAAGATAAAGGGGCTTCAGGTGTTGTTCCAAGAGGAGGGCAGTGGGGAGATGCTAAGGGTGTAGTTTCCGCAGATTCAAAAAGTAGAGCTTCATATTTGTTCTCTAAAACCTTGAATCTTTCCGAAAGTCGGTTAAGTTTGTCTGTGAGAGGCGAGTTATGGTCTAAGTCGATGCGTCTAAGTCGAAAAAATAAGTGATTTTGAAATGATTCTAATCTTTTACACGCGTATGGAGAAGCTTTGGATTGTAACTGGTTGATCTTTGATTCAAAGTAATTCAGACAAGTTTCAACCTGTTCGAGATCTTCTTCAGGAGGAATGACTGACTGCAAGACCTCTGTCGGTGGTTGCGATTGACCCAGTGTTTCTGCCTGTTTTTTTAAAGCTACCAAATTTTCTCTTGGTTCCTCTAACCTAATTATAACCTCGTATTCGAGTTCAGGCTTATTTAAGTTAACATATTTGATAGGACGTGCCATAGTAACTGAGTTAAAAAAAAAATATATTTTAGGTAGAAGTTAGTTAATGAGGCCGAAAGAAAGAGGTTTTAGTGACGTATGTTGTCTGTAGTTTTTAAAATTTAGAAAAAAAATAAGCTTGTCAAAAAAATAAGGCCCCACGTTGGGCGCCAAAACTGTCACGTTACGTGGACTTACAAACCTTTTTGGAAGCCCACGTAACAAGTATGAAAGCTAAATAAAAATTACAAAAGAAAAGTTAGGGTCGAGGTTCTTTATTAAGAGAGTTTCTTGACAAGCAAACAGTAGTACCTAGTTACCAGGACACGTGGTGGTTAAATTAGGAAAGAGTTAAACGGAACCAGTGGGATCCCCAGGAAGTCGCGCCGTAGGATGTGAGGGTTCCGCAGGTAGAAATGACAGGCCGGAGGCGTGCGTAGCAGCGCGTGCGAGGAGTAAGCGTACGGGCGTACCGTCAGGGTATAAGCCTCCGCCAGGCGCTCGGTAGGGGCGCGTGTACCGCGGCAGTCGACAACCAGGCGCGTAGTAGGGCGTGAGCAGTAGGTAGGCGAGAAGTAAGGCGCATGCAGCAGATAGGAACGTCCCGTAGGGCGTGAGCAGTGGCCGGCGCGTAGTAGGACGCGTGCAGCAGGGAGTCTTCCAAGCCAAACGCTCGGGAGGAGCTCAGCTGGGCCGTTCCGAAGGGTGGTGTACAGATGTAGCGCTTCGGGAGGCAGGTGCTCAGTAGGGGAGACCCGCAAAGGCAGTCGTCCAGCAGGGACGCAATTCGTAGTAAAACTGACGACCGACGAGTAGGTTTAGGGACCCTCTTGAGTTGCGGGGCCGGCTGTGACCCCGCAACGGATCTGTTCTGTACTTCTTGTTTGGAAGTCGAAGGTAAAACTCATTTAATACAGCGGCTGTATCGGCTTTTATACCCAAGGGATCCCATTGTCACGTTACGTGGACTTACAAACCTTTTTGGAAGCCCACGTAACAAGTATGAAAGCTAAATACAAATTACAAAAGAAAAGTTAGGGTCGAGGTTCTTTATTAAGAGAGTTTCTTGACAAGCAAACAGTAGTACCTAGTTACCAGGACACGTGTTGGTTAAATTAGGAAAGAGTTAAACGGAACCAGTGGGATCCCCAGGAAGTCGCGCCGTAGGATGTGAGGGTTCCGCAGGTAGAAATGACAGGCCGGAGGCGTGCGTAGCAGCGCGTGCGAGGAGTAAGCGCACGGGCGTACCGTCAGGGTATAAGCCTCCGCCAGGCGCTCGGTAGGGGCGCGTGTAGCGCGGCAGTCGACAACCAGACGCGTAGTAGGGCGTGAGCAGTAGGTAGGCGAGAAGTAAGGCGCATGCAGCAGATAGGAACGTCCCGTAGGGCGTGAGCAGTGGCCGGCGCGTAGTAGGACGCGTGCAGCAGGGAGTCTTCCAAGCCAAACGCTCGGGAGGAGCTCAGCTGGGCCGTTCCGAAGGGTGGTGTACAGATGTAGCGCTTCGGGAGGCAGGTGCTCAGTAGGGGAGCCCCGCAAAGGCAGTCGTCCAGCAGGGACGCAATTCGTAGTAAAACTGACGACCGACGAGTAGGTTTAGGGACCCTCTTGAGTTGCGGGGCCGGCTGTGACCCCGCAACGGATCTGTTCTGTACTTCTTGTTTGGAAGTCGAAGGTAAAACTCCTTTAATACAGCGGCTGTATCGGCTTTTATACCCAAGGGATCCCATGTTCTAGAATTACATATTATAATTTCATATTTCAAAAATTACAAGCTACCAGGGTTTCATAAGTACCTAAAAGTATACAGACTTAGCCGAAAAGTATAAAACCTAACCTTTATGGTAGTGAAAATGACTATTTAGAAGAACACAACGTTGTTGACAGATTGTCAACAGAAAATAAACAAACGTATTTATTATTTTAAGAATTTCAGGAATAGGGAAAATATAGGATTAAATACGGTTCAAATGAACAGAAACCGATAATATAAGTAATCACGATATCAAAAGCAGTGTACAGAAGTATACCCTTTCTTAGAAGTTGGGGTTACAAGAACCAAGAGAGTGAATCAATGATGTAAAGAAAGCCTAAAAAGACGTAAGATGGCAATTGCAAGGTCTTGCATTAACTGATGTGACCTACAGGTGCAACGCAGATAAAGGTAAATGCTACATTACCCCAAAAACCCAGGGAAAAAAAAACTTTTTCGTACTAATTAATGAAAAGTTTTTTTTTTGTTATATAGATATGCTATGCGTGGTGATTTTGCATAAATGAGATGAGGTGCCAATAACATGAAGAAAATTATATACAACTAAGAAGCTCCAGATCTTCCTTGCGTCTCTTTCAAAAATCACACATACATTCATCTCCAGATAAAATAAGGGGATGTGGTTCACATTCAATGACGCACACTCCTAAGGAACTCCTTACCATGACCTAAGGCTTTTTTTGAGGGAGTAGTCAGCCGCTCCACGGGAAAAATGACGAACCCACGGCTTATTTTACGAGTTGGCGATCCGCTCGAGGAAATACTATATACAGGCCTAGTTGGTCTAGCGCCAACTAGGGGAAAATGTGAAGAACCTAAGGGCTTATTTAACGAGTTAGTCATCCGCTCGAGGGAATTCTAGACTAGTTGGTTTAGAGCCAACTAGTAGAGGGGAGTTAGTTTAGAACTAAAGAGGGTGCAGTAGTCCTAGGCTACTACAATTTTTTATTTATTTACAGAGCTAAGAAAGAAAAGCAGAAGCGAGTCATTACAGAACAGTCGCACGCTAATAAGTCAGCATAATGAAAAGCTGCAAAGAAAAGAACGTAAAATAATGTGTAATGAAGTGAAATTAAATAAACTTAAACTAAATGCTATGTTTTGAAATCCTTAATGTGCCATTTGTTTCTTGAACCATTAGGATCTTCAAGCATATACACCAGGGGCGAGAGTTTTTGAATAACTCTGCATTTTAAGTATTTTGGAGCCAGTTTCGCACTGAAGTAAGTGCCAGCGTTACTTAGGACGTAGTTTTTCCTCCAAACTATATCATCGATGTTAAATTCTTTGAATGACCTTCTAAGATCGTACCTATTGCTATTCTTTATATGTGCTGTGTACAAGGCAACCTGAACTTTATCGTAAATAGATGATAGCAGGCCAAGGTTATTAGCATACATGTCTCTAGGAAGAAAAACTATTTCCTCAAGATTTTGGCATGGTGAATACATGGAGCCGCAAGGAATAGTTTCGCGTCCAAAAACTAGGAAAGAGGGTGTAAAACCGGTTACCAGGTTCACTGAATTATTCATAGCAGACTGAATAATTGGAAGATGGTTATCCCAAGATCTATGGTCGTCCCCAACAAGAGACGCTAAGGCCGTGATAAGAGTCTTATTGTACCTCTCTGTGGGGTTAACTTGAGGGCAATAAAGAGGATTAAAGTTCGCGAAAGGTATTCTGTATTTATTGATTAGGTTATGGAACTCACGCGACTGGAATTGAGGTCCATTGTCCATAATGATTGTCTGTGGTACTCCAAAAACCAGAAAAACAAAATTTTCTAGGTGAAAGGTAATATCAGTAGCCCTTGCACGTTTTAAAGGGAAAATTATGCTGTATTTAGTAAAGTAGCAATTTATAACTAGTATATATTGGTTTCTTTTTCTAGTCATCGGTAACGGACCCACGAGATCTAACGATATGCATTGGAACGGGCGAGAACAAATTTTAGGTTTACCCATGATGCCATAAGGAGAGTGGTTAGAGTGTTTGTAGGCTAAACAAGTTTCGCATTTTGATATGTATTTAGCAACATCTCTAAACATGCCAGTCCAGTAGTATTGTAGTGCTAATTTCTTGTAAGTCTTGAATATGCCCAAGTGTGGATTAGGTAGAGAGCCATGGAATTCTTCGATAAGTGATTTTCTAGTTGAAGGAAGAGGAACTTCCTTCCAGGCAAAATCGTCCGTTATGGAGTTTTGATCGTAACTACGACGGAATAGCTTGTTGTCTCTATAGTAGTAGTTCGGGTAACTGTCCGGATTGTTTTGACAGTCCGAGATTAATCTGTTGTGGTCTTCATCGTTAGTACGTTGAATTTCTTGAGTAATTGGTGCCGTTTGATGAAGATCAGGATTCCTGTCGAACGAGCGAGAGAGTAGATCGGGGACAACGTTGTCTTTTCCTCGCTTGTGTTTTAAAACGCAGTTGAATGTTGAGAGTCTGAGGGCCCATCTAGCTAGTCTACCTGAAGGATTAGATAGATTTAGGAACCATTTTAGAGCAGCATGGTCCGTGTAAACAGTAAATTCTTTTCCATTGTCCACGTAGCATCTCCAGTGCTCAAGAGCTGAAATGACAGCTAACGTCTCCCGTTCTGTGGTTGAGTAGTTCCGTTCATGCTTATTGAAACTTTTGCTCATGTATGCTATTACGACTTCTCTATTATCTTGCTTTTGTGTGAGCATCGCTCCGATTCCATCGTTGGAGGCATCGCAGTGAACAGCAAAAGGTTCATCAAAATTAGGGCAGGCAAGGATTGGAGTTGTCACAAGTAGTTCCTTCATCTTTAGGAAGGCGGAGTTGGCTTCGGCAGTCCAGCCAAATTTTGGCGAGTTCTTCCCCGAGGCTGCCAATTTATTAAGAGGTGCTGCAATAGTACTGAAGTTTGGGATAAATCTTCTAAACCAACTGCAGCTGCCGTGAAATCTTCTTATCTCTTTTTTTGTAGTCGGCGTAGGATATTCTAAAATTGCCCGAACTTTGTCAGGGTCAGCTCTCAAGCCTTGTTCATCGACCATAAAACCAAGGTATTTTAGTTCTTTTTTGAAGAATTGACTTTTTTCGTAGTTAATCGTCAAACCTGCGTATGTTAGTTTTTCAAGAACTCTGATAAGAAGGGAAATATGTTCTTCAAAGGTCTTGCTGATGATGACGATATCGTCTAAGTAGCAAAATACTTTATGCTCAAACTCCGGAGTGAACAGCGCGTCCATTAGTCTTTGTTGTGTCGCTGGAGCATTGGTTAGACCAAAAGGCATGACAACAAAGCGGTACATTCCTCTACCTGGAACGTAAAAAGCTGTCTTGTCCCTGTCTGGAGGGTGTAGTGGGACTTCCCAGAAAGCTTTCGCAATATCAATGCTTGAAAGATATTTAGCATCTCTCAAGTGGTCTAATATTTCGTTCATTACTGGCAGGCTATAGGCATCACGACGAGTGATAGAGTTAAGTTTTCTACTGTCAACACAGAAACGCCATTCACCATTCTTCTTAGGAGTTATGATCACCGGAGATAACCAAGGGCTCTCGCAGGGTTCAATCACTTTCCAGCCAAGCATCTTGTCTACTTCGTTTATAAGTGCTCTTTGTTTTTCAGGTGATAGCCGGTAGCAGCGTTGTCTTACAGGTGGAGAGTTCCCTGTATCGATTTTATGGCAAATCAGATGAGTCTTTCCAAGTTCGCCTTTTTCTTCGAAGGAAATTTGCTTGAATCTGGCGATGATGTCTGCAGCTATGTCTTTCTGTTCCGTAGATAATGCTTCATAAGTGAGGATCTTCCCAGTGTCAGATGTAATGGTATTACACTGTACATTGTCAAAGATAGTAGGTTTAAGCAATTCGGGTATAAGATTAAAAGTTTTCCAAAAGTCTACACCTAAGATGATTGAAGGGTGTATTTCAGGGAACGCGTAGGCTCTTATAACATGAGTTTGATTATTAAAAGTCATGAGTAAGTCGATATAGCCTAATGATTGCAATTTGTGGTTATTAGCTGTAGCGACTGAAAGTGGGCACGACTTCGATAAAGAATAACCCTTTTTCAAAAGGTCAAGGTGAGAATTGTTGCCTAATATAGTTAAAGAACTTCCACTATCTAGCAAACCGGAAAAAGGGATTCCGTCGATAGTAAAGTTAAGAAAAGGTCTATTATGATCCTTTTCTTCTTCATAAAGGACTGACGAAATCTTGTAAAGATTGAAGAAATTACGAAGATAAGTAAGCCAATTTTGCCAGTCAATTATGTCAAAAGGGCTAGAGTTATTGGTGCTATCGGAGTCGTGCAAAGTTAGTTTTTTTGGAGAGGAATAGTGTTTGGTATTACAGTCAGGACAGTCTGGGGTTTTAAAGCCTCGCAGACCGCATTTAAAGCAAATGGGGAAGTGAGGTTGCTGACAAGTTCGAAGAGAGTGGCCGTTTGCGCGACATCGAACACAGAAGAGGTTAGAGGTAAATTTATCAGAGATGCTATTTACTTGTTTAGAAAAATAATTCTTAAAAGGGGGTCTTGAGTCTGAATTGAACTGGGTTTTAGGCTGGCTAGGGAGGGAAGTTTTAGATGAGGATGTCGAAGGGTTGTAATTGAATTCAGATGCTAATTGATCAATAGCAGGTTTAGGTTCTTTAAAGTTACGGTCTCTATCCAGAATATGTTCGTAATTTTGGCAGGCTGATATCAGAGAATCAATGGAATCAATTTTATTCAATGCCACGAATACTGAATAGCAGGGGCGTATGTTTCTGAGGAGAATTGAGAGTTGCTCAGATTCACTTATTTTTTTGTTGAGACGAGAGAACATACCATGCATAATGGAGATATAAATGATGATAGTCTCGTAATCACCTTGAGTTCTAGCGTTGATAGCAGTCAAGAGTTTGAAGTCATAATCCGTATTTCCGAAATCTCTAATAAGTAGGTTTGAGATTTCACACCACGAGAGGTCTGGTTGACGATTTTTCTGAAATCGAATCCAATGAAGGGCTTTATCAGTGAAAATTTCAAAGACTAAGTCAGCAAGGCGTTCCTTTTTCAGATTGCGGGAAACACCAAACTCTTCAATTTTTTGGAGAAAAGATTTTGGGCAGGAGTTGCCGTTATAGGATAGTTTTTTAAGTTCTGGGATTATATTAGGAGAGGACGTCGTTTGAGCAATATTTTGACAGGGAATACTCTGTTCTGAGTGTTGGTTTGTAGCTAAGTGAGAAGATAAAGGGGCTTCAGGTGTTGTTCCAAGAGGAGGGCAGTGAGGAGATGCTAAGGGTGTAGTTTCCGCAGATTCAAAAAGTAGAGCTTCATATTTGTTCTCTAAAACCTTGAATCTTTCCGAAAGTCGGTTAAGTTTGTCTGTGAGAGGCGAGTTATGGTCTAAGTCGATGCGTCTAAGTCGAAAAAATAAGTGATTTTGAAATGATTCTAATCTTTTACACGCGTATGGAGAAGCTTTGGATTGTAACTGGTTGATCTTTGATTCAAAGTAATTCAGACAAGTTTCAACCTGTTCGAGATCTTCTTCAGGAGGAATGACTGACTGCAAGACCTCTGTCGGTGGTTGCGATTGACCCAGTGTCTCTGCCTGTTTTTTTAAAGCTACCAAATTTTCTCTTGGTTCCTCTAACCTAATTATAACCTCGTATTCGAGTTCAGGCTTATTTAAGTTAACATATTTGATAGGACGTGCCATAGTAACCGAGTTAAAAAAAATATATATTTTAGGTAGAAGTTAGTTAATATGAGGCCGAAATAAAGAGGTTTTAGTGACGTATGTTGTCTGTAGTTTTAAAATTTAGAAAAAAAAATAAGCTTGTCAAAAAATAAGGCCTCTTGCGTTGGGCGCCAAAACTGTCACGTTACGTGGACTTACAAACCTTTTTGGAAGCCCACGTAACAAGTATGAAAGCTAAATACAAATTACAAAAGAAAAGTTAGGGTCGAGGTTCTTTATTAAGAGAGTTTCTTGACAAGCAAACAGTAGTACCTAGTTACCAGGACACGTGTTGGTTAAATTAGGAAAGAGTTAAACGGAACCAGTGGGATCCCCAGGAAGTCGCGCCGTAGGATGTGAGGGTTCCGCAGGTAGAAATGACAGGCCGGAGGCGTGCGTAGCAGCGCGTGCGAGGAGTAAGCGCACGGGCGTACCGTCAGGGTATAAGCCTCCGCCAGGCGCTCGGTAGGGGCGCGTGTAGCGCGGCAGTCGACAACCAGACGCGTAGTAGGGCGTGAGCAGTAGGTAGGCGAGAAGTAAGGCGCATGCAGCAGATAGGAACGTCCCGTAGGGCGTGAGCAGTGGCCGGCGCGTAGTAGGACGCGTGCAGCAGGGAGTCTTCCAAGCCAAACGCTCGGGAGGAGCTCAGCTGGGCCGTTCCGAAGGGTGGTGTACAGATGTAGCGCTTCGGGAGGCAGGTGCTCAGTAGGGGAGCCCCGCAAAGGCAGTCGTCCAGCAGGGACGCAATTCGTAGTAAAACTGACGACCGACGAGTAGGTTTAGGGACCCTCTTGAGTTGCGGGGCCGGCTGTGACCCCGCAACGGATCTGTTCTGTACTTCTTGTTTGGAAGTCGAAGGTAAAACTCCTTTAATACAGCGGCTGTATCGGCTTTTATACCCAAGGGATCCCATGTTCTAGAATTACATATTATAATTTCATATTTCAAAAATTACAAGCTACCAGGGTTTCATAAGTACCTAAAAGTATACAGACTTAGCCGAAAAGTATAAAACCTAACCTTTATGGTAGTGAAAATGACTATTTAGAAGAACACAACGTTGTTGACAGATTGTCAACAGAAAATAAACAAACGTATTTATTATTTTAAGAATTTCAGGAATAGGGAAAATATAGGATTAAATACGGTTCAAATGAACAGAAACCGATAATATAAGTAATCACGATATCAAAAGCAGTGTACAGAAGTATACCCTTTCTTAGAAGTTGGGGTTACAAGAACCAAGAGAGTGAATCAATGATGTAAAGAAAGCCTAAAAAGACGTAAGATGGCAATTGCAAGGTCTTGCATTAACTGATGTGACCTACAGGTGCAACGCAGATAAAGGTAAATGCTACACCATGTTCTAGAATTACATATTATAATTTCATATTTCAAAAATTACAAGCTACCAGAGTTTCATAAGTACCTAAAAGTATACAGACTTAGCCGAAAAGTATAAAACCTAACCTTTATGGTAGTGAAAATGACTATTTAGAAGAACACAACGTTGTTGACAGATTGTCAACAGAAAATAAGAAACGTATTTATTATTTTTAAGAATTTCAGGAATAGGGAAAATATAGGATTAAATACGGTTCAAATGAACAGAAACCGATAATATAAGTAATCACTATATCAAAAGCAGTGTACAGAAGTATACCCTTTCTTAGAAGTTGGGGTTACAAGAACCAAGAGAGTGAATCAATGATGTAAAGAAAGCCTAAAAAGACGTAAGATGGCAATTGCAAGGTCTTGCATTAACTGATGTGACCTACAGGTGCAACGCAGATAAAGGTAAATGCTACATCGTCGACCAGGTGTTTCGCGATTTCCGCAAATAACTTTTGCCCACTGGGACCCCACGGACCGAGGGTCTCGACGCCAAATGGCACAAAGTTGCACTCTCTGCCGAGGCCTCTTAAAAGTACCTTATATGTACTTGTCGTATACTGTTGCCAGCTGTTTAAGACTCGAACTAACTCCCAGTCAACAACCCCGCCGATCCACATTGCCTCATGCATTTCTTCACCTTGGCCCCCAAACTGGCATTACCATACAATGGCGTAGCGTAGGTCGGGGCGACCACTGCCTGACAGCTTAATGCTACCTTTCCGGTAATGTCAAGTTTAAATTGCATTCGAGCATAGTTGTTGACAGCTGGATTATAAAAGATGCTGACTGGTTTGGTCAATGTTATATCAAGACTACTACCGTAAACTGGAACGTACTTTGGAAAGAATGGGGAATACTTGATAATTACCTCATTATAATATTAGTTTAGATTTGTATATGTAGATTAAAAACACATTGGCGTGGCTATGGTCGGGGCGATGACAATTAAATAAATAAATATCTGTAAATAAACATTACGGGAAAATCTGACACAAATCGATCTAGTCCCAAACTAAGCAAAGCTTAGATAGACGACGATTTATTTATTTTATGTTAATGTGTAGGTACATATGTTAAAGTTTGTACTTACCATTTTTTTTCTGTTGCAGGTAATTATCGATTGCGACGTTTAGACAAACAGACACACAGTTTCCAAGGTGATCAAGGTAAGACCAAATAATTAGGTTTACAAATGTGGCTCTTTTAGTATTAGATAACATTAAAACAACGTAAACTTTTGAGGTTATGTGTCAAATTACTTAAGTTGATAAAATCAAGACCTGATGCAATCCTCTTCATTAACTTACGAGAGGGTACGATCGCTATCACGACCTCTCTATCTCTTGACGTCACGATATTAAACCTCAAGTGATGACGTCACCTTTCCTAACAAATTGCCGAGTCTGGAGGGCCCCGTTAATCCGCGGTGCGGGCCAAGATTGCCTTATCACGGAGGGCAGTTAAGGGTTTACGTGGAATAGTACAGCTTGGATAGTTTGTATGAGAAAAGTTTTTTATACCTACCACGTTCGTGGCAGATAAGTGTACGGCTCGTCTGATGGTAAACTGTCACAGAAACCTATGGACGCTTGCAAAAAATGCGCATTTTAAAAATGTATACACACAAGACTACATCAACTTTTAAATATAGTTGTCATGCGCAGACGATTGCATTAGTCAAACTTGGAAGTTTATGTTCGGCCAGTGTGCGGCATTCATAATGTGCTCACACCTCATTACAACATTGGAGATCCTCTTTCTTGTGCGATGTTAAAATGCCACTGAGGGTAAAAGGAAAACTATATAAGACCGCGATCAGACCCGCCATACTCCATGGTTCCGAATGCTGGGCCACTACTAAACAACACCTAAATAAACTCCATTCTGCAGAAATGCGCATGTTAAGATGGTCGGCTGGCGTCACTCTAATGGATAAAGTCAGAAACGAATATGTCAGAGGCAGCTTTAAAGTCGCTCCTATAAACGAGAAAGTTGTTGAAAAACGCCTTAGATGGTACGGTCATATACAAAGACGACCCGAAGACCATATCGTCAAAACAGCCTTACACTTGCCGACGACGAAGCGTGGAAGCGGAAGACCCCCCGCCACTTGGTGGACGACGGTCCAAAAAGACCTTAAAAATCAAAACATTGACAAGAACCTAACCAGGAACCGTGCCACCTGGAGGCTTAGGACAAGGAAGGCCGACCCCAAATAGGGATAAAAGTCCAGGATGATGATGATGGAGATCCTCTTTCTGTAGGTCCCTCGGAAAAACCTCGAAAACTGACTTACTCTACTACTAGGCTGATTAGGTGATTAGGTATACGTAGTTGTTAGCGAGATGTCTGTTTGCACTGTAAGAAAACTTTAAGTTTTTTGCGCAGCACGATTAGTACAACACGGCGCGATCTCTCTCGCACTATCCGTCTCTTTCTAAGTTTTCTAATAAGAAAGAGAGAGACAGCGCGAGAGAGCTCGCGAATGCTCGCGCGCCGTCTTGTGCTAAACATGCTGATCGTGTTTCTCAACGCGATGCGACACTCCTTGATTACATTGACGAGGGTTTTAGGATCTGACTAATTAATAGGCTTTACACAAAAGCGTTTCTGCTTTTCACAATTCTTTACAAACGGCATTTGCTACAGTGTTTTACACTTTCGCTGCAAAGAATCGCTACGCGCTACGCTCGTAGCCGATCCCGTGGTTTTCCTCGTATGTGGCGGAAAGCGACTACGGCGTAGGCGCCCGCTAGGCGGGTTCCTGGCAGCGAAAGTGTTAACTGAACTCGTGATTCTTTAACTTTTTTAAAGTCACTGGTGTTGCGGCTATGTGCACGGCGGGAATAAGAGCTGGTTCCCACTATGTCGGATGTCGGTCCGGAGTTTAATCGGTCGTTCCAGTGGCAGAACATTTTATATGAAGCTATTCACACTTGTCGGACACCAATTTGTATGAGGCGCCGACATCCGATAAAAAATCGGGCCGACAGCCGACATGTGGACCACAGCCATAATTGGTGAGGTAGGGCACAGCAAAATGTCATCCCGCTCGAATTTGGAGCAGCCCAACTGGGGAAGTATACCTCCGCCTTGCAGAAGACCACAGCCATAATAACACTACTACTTGCTCTGTAGTAGTGTTGTTTTCCTGGAGGTGAGCAAGGTCGCCAGAGCTCCCGAGGATGCGTTGTGTTGAGAGCGAGGGAATTTGTTCCTTCAGCTGTCATCACGGCGAATCCTCAAATATATCAAGGGTCGGCAACGCCCATGTTACTCCCTTTGGAGTTGCATGCGTCTATAGGCTGCGGTGTCCGCTTACCATCAGGCGGGCCGTACGCTTGTTTACCACCGTCGTTGTATAAAAAAAATGTGGGAACCGGGGGCAAGTTGAAAAGTCGGGATATAGAGCGTAAGAAACTTGAACTTCATGTAGTCTATTCTAAGTTCAAAATTCAAGTTTAAATCGCGACTCGTCAACTTCCCGCCATGTACGCACATGGTCTATACTGTTATTTATTTACTATAGCGACTATAGCACGGTACCGTTGTATGCTATTGTATTATAATGCTATTAATTATGTAATCAGCTGTCACCGGGCCCCATGCGTGTATCACGCTCGACTGATCACGATATTCATGTAAAATGGTTTCCTGTGTATCGGTGCTACTGCTGACTCAATTATATGCGGCCCAAATAAGCGTTGCATTATATACGGTATTTACAATAAATAAATAAATAAATAAATATAAGGGGACAATCTTACACAAATCGACCTAGTCCCATAGTAAGCTCAGTAAGGCTTGTGTTATGGGTACTAGACGACGATATATATAATAGATATAAATACTTAAATACATAGAAAACATCCAAGACTCAGAAACAAATATTTATGCTAAACAATGTGTAAAGACAGTGCCAAGGTCCTAGGTATGTCTATATTCGACCTGTTTATCCTAGTGGGTGTGGGTACATTGACCACGAAGCTAACGTATACATCCAGATCTTGTGTCAAATCTAATGCGTTCGGCGCTCGAGGTCACAAACTGGGATATTTCATTGGGGCAACATCATAAACAAGTCGGAACAAAATCAGAATTAACGGATTTGACGCAAAGTACCCCTTACTTTCAGGCGACAAAGTTACTGGATTAGAGTTTCCTCACCGTGTTTTATTCCTTTACCGAACTTTCGTTCATTGATTTTGTTTCTGAGTCTTGCTCATTTTGATTGATATAGTTTTTTTTTATTACATATATTGCCATATATAGCACGCGCTCTTTGTCGCGTTTTGTGACAGTGACAACCCCAGCGAGACTGTGTGCGAGTGAAGACCGGGTAGTAACACTGCCCATGAAACTGAAGGGCCTGGGTTGGGCTCCCGGTAAGGGCAAATATTTATGTGATTGATGTTCTCTATGTATTTAAGTATTTATATATATCGTTGCCTAGTACCCATAACACGCCTTAATGAGCTTACTATGGGACTAGGTCGATTTATGTAAGATTGTCCCCTTATATTTATTTATTTCATTATTATTATTCATGATAGTGTCACTGTCCGGCGTTGCCGGCCGCGTTCGGGTGAATTTGCACCACGGAGGTGTGCGGGAGCCGAGTGTAGCCCAAATGGCAAAAGGAAGAATTGTAATATAGTCTTAAGAAAATTATGAGTTTATCTGCTCCGTTTCTTGCTACTGATCCATTGCTGCCTCTGCAGTAGCACTGCTGTGTCAGGCTTAATTAGTAGTTAAACACGATCTCCGTGGTGATAACGTGAGATAACACTAGCTATGGGTTATAGGGTGCATAACCCGATATTCTGACCATTAGAGTGCCATGTAAAAATCATAATGGTGGTTGCATTTTCTGTCACAACGCTTCTCTTTCCGTAGAGACTACCAAATGTTCCACTTTTTTCAGAACGTCAATTCTGTATTCACCGTTCTTCTAGCCTTGTCCTGCTTATGCCGGGTCCTAAATTTGGCAACTAAATCACGTGGACCATTTTACGAAAAGTTGTACACTTGCCTTTTTTACGTTGATAAAATCGGGTTTTTCTACTCTGAATCAAAAAGCTCTTTCGAATGTTATAGGATAAAAAAGCGAACAAATATTTTTTATTCAATTTCCTTACTGATAGCATACGCTTGTATGGAGGTGGTAACGAAACGGAAAACCGAAAATTGTACACAACATTTTGACAACTTTTTTTCTCCTATTAGGTTCGAAAGTGCTTTCAATTCTGAGTAGAAAAAACCCGACTTACACAAAACTAAAAAAAAACTCGAGTGTACAACTTTCGTAAAATGGTCCACCTAATGCCAAGATTAGGCATAGGCACTAGTTTTACTAAAGCGACTACCATCTGTCCTTCCAACCCAGAGGGACTAGACCTTGTTTAGTTTTAGGCTGGTTTCCTCACGATGTTTTCCTACACGAAAATCCTACTGTTATACATATATCAAATGATATTTCGTACATATAGAATCTCCAGCAATTCTGTATCAGCAAAAAATACGCAACCTCTGTCGACCAAGCACTTCTAACTGAGACGGGAAATAACATTTCCATAGGACACCAGTTTTCCGCTGCCCCTGCGTAATTTACAAATGGATACATTAACCTACTTGGCCCGGTGATCGACGTGTTTATTTACGTATTGATGAATTACGGGTTATATTATGTGTTAGAGTAAGTTTTCAATTAGAAAATAGTTTTTCAAGCCGTTTAGCCATTCGTTTTACAAAAAATGAATTTATGAACTGTTTATAAACGAAATCCAAAGAAATTTCGAGTTTCTTCCGTCCTTATTATAGTACCGCTTATCGAAGTACAAAAAACAACAAGAAATGCCGGGTATAATTAATAAAGGGTTGGGGATTTCCATAGGCTACGAAGTCAGCTTACCAGCCATGCCGTATATTCGTTTGCCTTCTCGTAGTGGTTTAAAAATAAATTATTTGCTTAGCTCAAACAGGAAGTTCCTATTATGAAATTTATGAAATGAGGTTCCTAAGGTTAGTGTAAAGAATTTTCCTCCCATAAAAAAGATACTTACCTACTTCAACTAATTGGTGTATGAAGTTGTAATAGAAACTCCTTATCGGCACGCTAAATTTCAATATTCAAGAATCCGTCTAAATATTTGCAGATGAAACACTGAAGTCCGCTCAAATGTTACCCACTTAGCCTGTCAGCTCCTATTTCAACTATTCGAAGTTATATCTACCTACCTGTAATTTTATACAGGTTTGTATATCTGGCGATAACGTAACAATTGACTACCAACTCAGCATAAAAATGAGTATAGTTTGTTCCAGTTAAAATGGACGTTGAAGTTTTTTAAAATATCACGCCGTTAGCCTGCGAATGTCAAAAGACGTTTTGTATGGTCGTCGAACCACCTTTAGTACTTTTCGTCATTTTAACTGGATAAACTATTCTTAAGTTAAAAACATCCACAGTTTAACATCCAGTGATTAGCCGAAGCAGCAAGAGGCAGGCTAGTGCCATCGCCGAAACTCCATGTATAAAAAAAAAATTGTGTGAAACAAAAGTAAACTGCGTCCTCGCTAGAGTGACCACAAATTCCGACAAACAATGGACTCGCGAGTTGTCGTTTGTCAATCGTTAGCGATAACGATGTGGGCTCGTTATGTCGCTGTTATTGCTTATTGGTATCGTTATGGCGGGAAACGGGGAGGTTGAGCTTGTGTACGCCATTAAAATATGGGGTGAGTTGAACAATATTTACGATTCTTACGTCGATAAAGAAAAGGAAAAAGGGAAGAGTTTAGGTACAGTAATGAGCTAAAAAGTTTTGTTAAGATACTAATATAAGGGTGGGTATCCACCAGACCTGTGTGGGGTAGCGGTGCGGTTCACGAGTTATAAATCCACAAAGAAGATGCGTAAGCGAGTCTAGCGATGCTTTTTAATTAATGGGTATTTCCACGCACAGGTCTGGTGGATACTCAGCCTGACAGGCTAATCAAGTAACGATATCATTATAATATTTCCCAAAATTGTCATCGAAGTAAAGACATTTAAAGTACCTATGTATATTTAAAGATTGAAGTTAAAATGAATTGGGCGTAATAAACGCGTATTTATGACTAAGTCAAAATCGTTCATTAGAGATGAACCTCACCCGGTTACCCCAAATACCATTATGCTCCAATACTATTTAAAAAACATCAAATGATTGAAATATAATAAACCTTCAAGGCATTTAAACTTATGAAACCATAAAATTGTAAACCGGCTCACAATTATTTTCCACAATCATAAACACATAATCCTATTAAGTGTGGTCACCATGAATTCCTAGTGGCCAGTATTCACTTAATTGACACCTTTAAATTCCCACAACCTACAGAAACAAATAAAAACCTTAAAGCCTCCATTTTAGAGTTGAAATTCAATTGCATTATAAAATCATTCGGTACTTTTAAACTACTTTCAATTATTTACAAATCCAAATCGTTTATTTAAAAATGGACTTTATTACAGTATCTTAAGATTGTATTTTCTTAGGCAGTCATTGCTTCATCAGCAGTTTTTCTGTAAATGATGTACGTTCTGATTTGAATTTTACTAAATAGGAAATAAAATACAATTTGGTTTGACATGATCAGATTAATCGATAGGGTAACCATGCGTTTGTAAATTGTCGTTTTAACAGGTTTATAAACATTTGATAGAGTTTAGCAAGCGACATAAAAGGCGCCGAAATGTGTTAATTAACCACTGTTAATTTGTCTAATCCGGTTCTTTGACATGGAATTAAGGTAGTTTTTGTGTAGATTAGAGGAGTAAGATTAAGATTAATGTATGTATTTATTTAGATTACGTATAAGATATCTTGATATCTAGCAGTACTAGGGCAAGATTATTTTTATTTGGATACATTGGTTGCTTCGTATGATTGCGTTATTGGACGTACGACGTAATCATGTATATTACACGTTACGATCTTATCTCCATAAGCAATGAAGTTCTTGAACAACCTAGAATATCACAACTTTGACAACATCAAGCTCTTAACTGCTTCTGCAAGATTGCAAGAATAAGAGGCAATCTTACGAGGAAATATAGTAAAGAAACTCGACTTTCTGAATAGGTATTTGCTAAATAATAAGTAGACTTTGTAATATAAAAAAATAGGCCAAAAGGATAGTAACGGCGGTTAAATTATCGCTAAACCAAATCAAAGCAAAGTTCACAAGCTTATAGACTAGCTAGATTAGACATCACAATCACGCACATAAAATGAACTACCTTCATACAAATTCCATAGTTCATATGACTATTTGAAAATGGGACGGAATTCGGAAAGTTGAGGAAAGTCGTTTGCGGGATACGCACCGACGGGAACTTTGCCTTTATCCCGGCTGATGCGAATTGTTTAATTCGAATTACGGAATTTGAGGTAGTGTGGTCGAAGCAAGCCACTTATACGGGATCGTATTAGGGACCTTTTTGTACTTATTACAAGCTTTTATTTCAGTTCCACTGTTTGTATGTAAGTATGGATGTGGCCCTTCAAAATTAGCGACTCATATTTTAGCACAGGCGGGATTTTTATGTTGGTTCGGTGACAACGCAATATTATTTAGAATCAGAATCAGAATCAAACATTTATTTATGACTAGCTTCCACCCGCGACTTCATCTGCGTGGACCCGGGATAAAAAATATCCTATATTTTAATCCAGGCTATAAACTATCTTCCTGAAAAATGTCATCCAAATCGTTTGAGCTGTTTGAGCATGATTGAGTAACAAACATCTAAACATCCAAACGGGGTCCTGTCTCTTGACCAAACAACTTTTAGCCAAATGTATCATTTGACAAATGTTTCATTTGACCTAATGCATTTTTCGTCAAAACAGTGGTATTTTCGGGTATTCTTTGAATATCATCAAATAAAAGTCATTAGGTTAGGTTAGGTTTGTTTTGTAATGATCCAATAAAGCTTTCTATTTAAGAAAAAAATGCATTAGGTCAAATGAAACATTTGGCCAAAAGTTGTTGTCTAACATTAGTGAACCCATCCAAACATTTGGATATTTGGAATTTTGGATATTTCCAAACTATCGTATTTGTAATATTATAGTAGGATACAACACTCTCTCACATGACAAAGGTAAAAAGGGAATCTGTGGCGTGTCACGAAATGGACCCAACTCGGCATGATGCTGGCGGTGCAGCCAGCGCTGGTCTTCCGCTGGGTCCATCCACTGAGGACACGTTACGTGACACATAAACACATAACATTAACAAAAGGATGGAAATAAAACATAACACGAAATTAATGAAAAGAAAATCAAACTAAAAATTAAATAAGTATAAAAATAAAAATGACAATTATTATGCCACCACCGAGCTGATTTGACGATGACGACAAATGGTCGCCACAGTAACTCGACTCCTTAACCGCAATAGATCAAGCCGTCGTATTAGGGCGTCGTACACTCGTGGAACTCTGTGGAACACTATCACCGAATAAGTAGTTGAACACTGCAAAAACAAGTACAGTCTGCAATAAAAGCTGTTCCACAAATGAAAATCTCGACAGAAACATAATTTAACAATGATTACTTTCAGTAACCACATTGACAATATTCTCGAGCCATCCACAAGCCTATATAACCCTCCTCTCCTTCGGCAGTCGGGTAAAAAGGAATAGCATCCTAAATTGGAACACAGTTTAAAACAAAATAAAGTCCACTCTATGTCCTTTTACTTCTGATTCAATGTATGGACATTGAATCAGAAGTAATATAACATTACGTTTATTGTAAGAGTATCTATGTATAGTAGTAGATAGTATCGATGTATGAATATACTTAGATAACTCTTACAATAAACCATGTAATATGGACCATATTATTATGTACATGAATTTACATCCATTGGACAGGAAAACAATTAAAAAGTGACACACGGGCACACATTCATGAGTTCAGTTAATACGCGCCGTATTTTTAACAATCATAGGACATTGGAATTTTTAATTTCGCATGTAAAAATCATAACGGCCACCGACATTATCCCTCTCATTTGACCCCAAAAAGTAGCTTTTGTTTGTAAAACCTAAATTTAATTTAATATCGTACGTTTACTTTTCATTTAAAAATTCTGAACAAAAGCTTATTTAACTTCCGGGGCTTAAAAGGGATTTTAAATGTATCAGGTTTGTTTAATTCCGTTATGTAAGAGTAGGTTGGCTGCGAAAATTTGACTTTTCTCCCTAGAGCCTTGGCCGGGTAGAAATGCAGTTTTGTCCGTAATTGAATAACAAATGAATGTCATGCTGAAAGAAATTAAATACCCTTACAGGGTATCATGTTGTACAGTAAAAATAAAAGTACTTTGACAGATAATATAGGTAGATTTTAGACAGATTAAGGTTTTCATTATTCGTTTTTGTACTGACAGTTAAAAGATTTCGGAGGATTGTATGCTTATTATAATCCACGCAGGCCTATCCCGCTTGCATTGCGAAATTACACTGGTTTTTTTTTTTTTTTTAGGTCGCGTTCAGAATATTTTTATTGAAGTGCTTATAACGTGTGTCTCAATAAGAGTGCACCATGAATTGCCCTAATAATACCTAATCAAAGGATTATTTAGCATCGAAATAGTGCACTATTAGAAAAATAAACTTACATCGATAAACCACCCTGTTTACTGGAGATTGGTTCGAAATGCGCCAGCCATAACTTATTACCATTTTAGTTTGATCCTACCTTTTCTTACCTAAACCGGAGACCTCAGCAACTCGACCTCCGACGACCTCCTCGGATCTTAGCAACTATTACAAAAGGTCTATAAAAAGAGACAATGTCTTCCAGGTGTAATTATCCCTTTACAAACGAACGACAATATCGTCTTTGAACGGGATTCATTAAGGAATTTCTGGCAAAGATTGGAAACCCTTGGAACCGTTAAATAGAGGGACGTTAAAAAAGATGATTGGTAACGTTTTAGGAACAATGACTTTGAATCTTGGACCGTGATTACAAAATAAACTTTTTGCGCGCTTGTCTTCTGAAATATCGAGATTAAACTCATATTCATTTATTAGCTAACTAGCTGTTGCCCGCGACTTCGTCCGCGTAGAACTTGATTGCTTTTAAATTATTGTGGGCGGAACCTTAATTATCGCCGATCCAAACAAAGTTCTAACATCTTAAGGGATGATTTCTGATATAAAAACTATCCTATATCCTTTCAAGGGTCTCAACTCATCTGTACGAAAAATTTCATCTAAATCCGTTCACGGATTAAGCGTAAAAGATAACAGTGCGATGAGTTCATTAGTTTAAATTGCAGTTGAAAACTCCGTTTTTACAAATACAATATCTTAAGAATCATCAACAGACGTTTCTGCTTAAATTGTATATTTTTTCATAATGTAGGTACCTACTAAAGAAAGCTACATGACTGAAAATTTTTGCTTAAATCCGTCCAGTAGCTTTACTCACGTTAGTTCGGGCTACCTGTATAGTTTTGAAAGCAAACTTATCTAATGCTAAAAGACGGAGAACTTTCCATCTCCATCCACCGTCCCCATTTAACGGTGTTAGAGAATAAATTATTTTGATTAAGCCCCTTTACCCCCTTATTTTACCCCTTTAGGGGGAAAATTGATCCACATATTATAAAAGAAACCTGCTGTCCTGCTTTCATGTTTCTAGCCACAGTTTAATATTAAAAATCACACATTACTTAGTTATGTGAACTTTCAACCCCTATCTTAACCCCTTCAAGGGATGAATTAGGAAAATATCCCTTATCAATGTTTTTGACTGTAGCTTGTGGCCAAAGTTTTAAACGTCTAACTCTAAAAACGACATGATTCCCATACAAACTTGCAACTCTTTTTTAACCCCTTAGAGGATGAATGTTTGTAATATCGCTTAATCATTTGCTTTGCTTTTTAGTAAGATACCTTCATACAAAGATTCAAGTCTATAATTTTCCAAATGAACGATTTCCATACAACGGTTCGACCCCTATTTCACCCCCTTAAGGGTTGAATTTCGAAAAATCCTTTCTTAGCACACGTCCACGTACGGTAAAGTATATATATTACAAATTTCATACTTATAACTTTAGTGGTTTAGGAAATCACACATTAGTTATGTGAACTTTCAACCCCTATCTTAACCCCTTCAAGAGATGAATTAGAAAAAAAACCCTTATCAATGTTTTTGACTGTACATTAGGAGCTTGTGACCGAAGTTTTAATTGGCTAACTTTAAAAACGACATGTTTCCCATACAAACTTTCAACTCTTTTTTAACCCCCTTAGGAGATGTTTTTTTTATAGCAACGTTAAATCATTTGTTTGCCTTTTTAGTAAGAAACTTTCATACATAGATTCAAGTCTGTAACTTTCAAAATGAACGATTTCCATACAACGGTTCAACCCCTATTTCACCCCCTTAAAGGTTGAATTTAGAAAAATCCTTTCTTAGTGGACGTCCTCGTACTGTAAAGAATATATGTTCCAAATTTCATGCTTATATCGTTAGCAGTTTAGACTGTGCGCTGTCTGTCAATAGATTAGTAACGAAGTGTTATATTATATAGATTAATAGCTTGCAATGTCTCGCATACACACTTTATTCCCATTAATCTGGATGAATAAATATTTTGATTATTATTATTATATCATAATTTTGACGACCGCTTTAGTCTAGTTGGTAGTGACCCTGCCCTACGAAGCAAGAGGTTCCTGGGTTCGAATCCCGGTAAGGGCATTTATTTGTGTGATGGTGATGAGCACGAATATTTGTTCCTGAGTCATGGATGTTTTCTATGTATTAAAGTATGTATTTATATAAGTATGTTTATCGTCGTCTAGTACCCATAGTACAAGCTTTGCTTAGTTTGGGACTAGATCGATTTGTGTAAAATTGTCCCCTTATATTTATTTAATTTTTATTTATCTCAACGAATATTTCTAAGATAAAATCTATCATAATATCCTTTACCGGGACTCCATCTGTCTCCATACCTATCTTTTTTTTTATAAAAAGGTTTCAAACATGATAATTGATTTTAAAGTTAAACGCTAGAAGGTATTTCATCTAAAATCATGACAGCGCGTTTCAAGAAATCTACCGATCTGTACCAACGCCATCTTCCGTTGAATTTACCACCGGTATTTGCTGAAAGTCGCCGTTGCACTTTTAAATTCAATATTAATGTGTTTAGAATAAGGTTTATTTTGCAAGAATCATCAAAATAAGAGGGGTACGCTGAGTGAGCGGCAGGATCTTAAGTATAAATGCGACCAAAAGCGAGCAGGTTATTTTTAAGTCAAAAAATATAACAAATCATCTATGGCGTGCCCGTTAAAGTAGTGGACAGATTTAAATATCTAGGGCACATGGTAACAGAGGATTTAAGCGATGACCTGGACATGAAGCGGAAGAGGAGGGCGATGGCAGTGCGAGGCAACATGCTCGCCCGCAGGTTTGCACGCTGTAATGAACAAGTTAAGCTGACACTTTTCAAAGCATATTGTCGAACTTTCTACACGTGCAGCCTGTGGGTGAGATTTACACAAAAGGCATATAACACACTGCGTGTGCAGTACAATAACATCCTTAGAATGCTGTTGAGGCTGTCTTAGCACTGCAGTGCGTCTGGCATGTTCGCCGAGGCGCGAACGGTTGACTTTTTCGCCATCAGACGAAAAAGAGTAACCTCACCTGCTGTAACGGGTGCGCGGCAGCAGCAACAGCATGCCGAGGATGTTAGCCGAGCGCCTCGACTGCCCGCTCACCAAGCACTGGGTCCAAGTGATCATCGGTGGGACCAAGTAGCCAAGGCCAAAAACAATGGCTATTTGCTCCCACGATAACTGTAATTAATCTATCTGTTGTGAAATTTTTGTTTTGTTTTTGTCTTCATTCGTATTAGTTTCATTAGTTTTTGTTTTTATTAGGTCAAGCCCATTACCAATGACAATCTAAGAGCGCACAGCTCAAAGATCCGGTTTTCCAAGGTTGTAAGTTAGAAGCGTATAAAAGTGTTCGAACCTGTGCATAAACCAACTTGATCGCCGTGACCTGAACCGCGGGTTAATTTTATAAAATCTGAAAATGTTGGAATTATTGTGAGTGAATTATATTATTATTTATCACTACACATAGCGTAAAGTGTCTATGCCATTTTGTCACTACTTAACATAATATGGATCGCTAGTCTGGATTAAATTTTTATTTTTTTAATGGAAATCCACATTGAAAAGTCAACCGTTAGTAAAAATATACTCTTTGAAGATAGCGTAACTGTGACGCTTCGCCGGCTTTGCCGTGACATACTGAGGCTGTCATGTCACGTGACACGCATTATTTGTTGCACGCAACGTCAACACATGACATGACATCTGACAGGTATTATGAAAAACGTTTTAGATTTAGAGTAGACGTGTTTCTTCTGTCATTGGGTCTGAATTTAAATTTCTAGATATGACAGTTTATTTCCTCTGCCATTTCTTTCGTGTCACAAGAAGGGAGAGGTCTAACTGGAGCAGATACCTTTTCTGTGACGTTGAAATTCAGCAGTAAACTATTGTGAGCCAGTCTTATAGAAGTGTCAAATTTGTCAAATCCTTTTAGTTGCGAATAAATGAACAAAAATCTAATTCCCATAAAAAAAGTATATCCACTTGCAGAATGATCACTATCATTTGAGAATCGAACCCAGTATTTCTTTAATTTTGTATTGAGTTGTTAAGTTTTCGAACGGAAATGATAAAGTTCCAATTAAAAATCGTTTATATCTAGTCGGATTTGCACCAGCGACAAACTATGTGAAAATCTGTCAAACAAAACTGATACTCGTTACCCAAAAACATTTTCAATCAAACCTTTGACCCACTTCTCTATAACTTCATTCGAAAACACCCTTCTTCATATAACTTCGTTCGAAAGGGCTAAATTCCATTTCTTTCCGTATTCCAGCCTCAATAACGAAGTTATTTTTCAATAACAAAACAACATCGAAATTTCACAGGGGAGATTCCTTTGCGAAGTAGATATCGAAATTGAGATGTAACAAGAAATAAATGTCCCTCTCTTTGGCGTTAAATCGAGCGGGGAGATAGATAACATGCATTATTGTTGGAGCTATGCTATAATACATTTCTTACCTAGTTCGATAAAATAAAGGACGTCTCAGATTTGAGCCGAACGCAAGGGAGATAAATATATTATCTGAGGCTTTCTTCATTACCGCCCGTGGTAAAT
The DNA here is from genome assembly GCA_947049275.1 of Epinotia bilunana. NCBI lineage: Eukaryota > Metazoa > Arthropoda > Insecta > Lepidoptera > Tortricidae > Epinotia > Epinotia bilunana. The sequence goes on along the minus strand of OX346270.1, from coordinate 2,471,212 downwards.
ATACAATTGTATGTCTTCTGTTTCTGGCCAGGAAGTAGGATACACTCAAAAGAAACATGACATGTTTTCCGTTTGTCGTTTTGTGTGTGAATAAATGTTTTTCTTTTTCATATAGGTAAATATTACGTAACCTAACCTACCCTATCTTCGTTTCTGGTATTGATGTGTCAGAGCGAATACAATTCTTTGTAGCAAACACGTCAGCCGAATGCAAATCAAATAACACTCGGGGCCCAGCACTTTTCCCTGTGGAACACCTATAAAAGGCTACAAGGAATATCAACTCTAAAAGCATTGACATAGAACTCAAATTACAAATGGGAGATAATGACCGTTGAGTCATTTTCTTCATGAAATAAAGATGCTCGCCGTCTACATATATTTGCTAACATCCTGATATGCATACGAGTATATATTATACATGTGAATATTTGTCTGCTTTGCCCAAAGGTTGACTGGTAGAGAATGCTTACGGCATTAAGTCCGCCTTTTGTACGACAAGTTGTTCTTTTGTGCAATAAAGATTAAATAAATAAAATAAATAAATAAATATTTCATTCATAGCGATGTTTGTCGATCTTTGCCTAATCCACGATTCCATAACTTACATAATGTAAAAGTTTGTCTGTATAGTAGCTTAAACTACTGAACTGATGTCAACAGAACTTGGTTCAGTGCTGGACAAGTACATTGAACGCTGTTAAAACCCACTAAACGGCTGAAAAAAACGTAGTAACTGGTTTCTTGCGAAAAATAAGAAAAATTCGATCGCAACTAGTTTCGTACAAAGAATAAAAACTCTTTGAAACCGCAAGTTCGTAAGGGTTACGAACTTGCGGTTTCATACGCGGCACCCCTTATATACCATTTGTAAATGTAAAAGAACCTTGATATGTTTACCGTTTAACACAACATAAAGTTGACAAAACTGAAAATTGTTGACAATCTTTGCCCCAGTTTTATAACAAAGTTCGCGAAGCTTACATGCCGAGCTTATCTCAAATTAAGCACAAGTTGGTCCGGACAAATTCCCCTCGCCTCTAATCTTGCATAACTTTGCTAGCCCTGTCAACGGCATCTTTGCCACAGTGCAGGTACATGGCCAGTATATTGACTTCGTCCATACGCCCTAAGAAAGAAGGCTAAAAGGCTACTTAACCTAGATTTGAAAACAAGTCTTTATCTCGCTTAAGTACAGGGTTGGGCAGATTAAGTGTCCTACTTTAAAATGTCCATAAAATGAAAACAACTCGATAGATTTAAAATATTTTTTAATAAATATATAAAACATTAACTGTAAATTATTAAATTAATTCATAAGTTCAAATCTCTCTCCATTTGCTTTAATTACTTTCCGCATTCTGCCATAGAAGGAGTTACACGCGGCACGCACTACCTCATCTGGAATATCGTTCCATATCTTCACTAATCGATCCTTGAATGAATTTAAATTCATGCCGTGTGTGCTCCCTATCTTACTCAGCATAAATCCCCATATTGAGAAATCCAACGGATTCAAGTCTGGTGACGAAGAAGGCCATTCTTGCCAAGGTATAAAGTCTGTCAAATTCATTCGACACCAGTCTTGAGTGCGTTTGGCCTTGTGAGCTGGAGCACTGTCTTGCTGAAAACAAAAATAATCACTCCCATATAACTTCCGGGCATTTTCTAGTAAATGACCCTGCAATACGTTCTGAATATAGTAATCTTGGTTGATTTTGACTCCTCGATCGATGAACACCAGTGGTAACTTCCCTCTAGGCGATATAGCACCCCAAACCATGACAGCCGACGCACTTTGAAATCGCTGGACAGCTAATTTGTCCACTGGTATGTCTCTCAATGATACGCCATACACACGGTCATTTTGTTGGTTGCGGCTATCTTGCAATTGAAACATTTTTTCATCCGAAAAAATAATGTCATCGCCGTCGTGCCATGCTAGGAGCTCCTTGCATTTTGTGACTCTAGCTTTTTTCTGGGCGTCCGTTAGTCCGTGAATTTTTTGTTTTTTGTAGGCTTTCAATCCAAGATCCTGTCGCAATATACGACTCATGGATCGGCGGGATATTTTCATATCTTTCGCGAGTTTACTTGCACTCTGAGCCGGGTTTCGCCTAATGCGCCAACGAACATTTTTAACAACTTTTTGGACACGGACAGATGGTTTGCGTCCAGGTTTGGGCCTGATTCGTGAAGACCCTGTTTCCTTGAATCGCTTGATTGTCCGCGATATGAACTTTATATTGATATTTAATTGTTTCAGCTTTCTTAATATCTCGCACGGGCGAAAATTTTTCATGTGCAAATCGACAACGAGCTCACGTTTCGCGTCCATTGTTGAAAACAATAGAAAAACAAAAAAACGTCAATATGAAGTCTAGCGATCAAAAAGACGAATACATTTTATTTTTAAAAACATGTATATGTGGTAAAAAAAGTTGGATTATGTAAGAAAAGAAATACGATATAAAGCTAGGACACTTAATGTGCCCAACCCTGTAGACGCCTAAATCCAATTGAAGATTTGAGATTTGAATAAACTATGTAGCGTAGACTGTCTATGTGTTGTTGATTCGTTTAATAATGAGTTGTGGGATGGGCAGCATCAGTGAAAACACACTTTTTTGTAAACTATGTATTGCGACCATGGAGGTTAGCACAAGAAAAAGGCAGCGCCATCGTGCCACAGATAGTATTATAAAAAGAAGTAAAAATAGGTATCAGACTACATTCACTTTTGTTTATAATAGGTAGTATCAACTTAACTATTATTGGAGACGCCCAAACTTGACTCTTTTTGCGTCAGAATTTGGAATAATAATACATTACACTAATTAAAAAATACGTCATAGTAGCATCTGTACAACAAGTAAATAAACCAATTCATTTTATCCAAGAAGATTTCTTGTGTCGACAGCTCGAAACTAATGCTGGTCCCTCACTTAACGCAGCACATCCTCAGGAGCTCTGCCGACCTTACTCACCACCAGGAACACAACAGCCACACCTAGACTAGAGCCAGTATGGAACGCGCCACATAAGTTTGCTTCTGTGATGTTAGCTGCTACTGTGTAGCAGCGTCGCAGAGGCGTCAGAGTGCTTCGACGGGAGGCGAGGCCAAACCTAAGTGGCACGTGTTGGTGAACGAGCGAGCGAAGCGAACGGAGTTCTACGTTTCCTGCGCCAAAATTCTTTCGTATGTCCGGATGGCCGGCTGTTCTCCTCTACAGGTCGCATTTCTCAACCGATTCTCGTGAAATTTTGTGAGCTGGTTCAACAATAAAAAAAACTGATTGTTTTATGATTTTTTTAATGTTCTTTTAAGTTTTTTTTATATTTATTTATTTATCTAATAGCTTCAAATTGCAGGATACAATTTTACCTGTAAGGTGTCGCTAAATATTAATTACAAACTAAAGATTAATACATTAATTACTTAACAAGATTAATACATTAATTAAAAAATACATTAATAGTCATTTTCATCATATCAGCCGAAAGACGTCCACTGCTGGACATAGGCCTCCCCCAAAGAGTGCCACGATGACCGGTCCTGCGCCACCCGCATCCAGCGGACTCCCGCGACCTTTACCAGGTCATCAGTCCACCTTGTGGGGGGCCTACCCACGCTGCGCCTTCCGGTACGTGGTCGCCATTCGAGAACCTTTCCGCCCCAACGGCCATCGGTTCTACGTGCAATGTGCCCCATAGTCATTTTACATTCTACGTTTTCTACTAGTTTTTTTTCTCTTGTTGTAACTTGTGTACGTATGTAGTAAACACATAAATGATTTATCTATCGTACCTATCTATTATATAGAACTTTATATCTATTAATCTATCTTATCTATCTATTGTATAGACAGGCTCGCTAGTTTTACAGCTCACAGTCACTACTAACAGTACTGTTTAATACTTAGACTACAATTCCCATCCAACTTTCATGCTGGGAGCAGAGAAAGTGCCATGAAAAGGTCGAAGAGTCGCATCTGCGCCTGCGCCCGTGATCTGGCGTTACGACATAATCACTAAATTGCCGTGCATTACACTACTTGACATGTCTACTGTCAATTGATGGTTACGAGGGGGAAGTGAGAATGCAATACTGTCAGATTGTTTGAATCCTAGATAATGTTAATTGTAATTGAACCTTTCATTTTGGTATCTCCAATCATCATCAAAATACTAGTCTATACCTACTAATATTATAAAGAGAAAAATGGGCGCTAGTATTTTATCACGAAAAACTATATCACGAACGACTTTATCACGAAAACTTTATCACGAAAATTTTTACCACGAATAGACTTTATCACGAAAGACTTTTTCACGAAAACTTTACCACTAAAGACTTTATCACGATAGACAAAATCAAGAAAAGACTTTATTTTATTTAGACTCATCTTGTTTCGCATAATAGCTCATTAAGATTTATGTGATAAAGTCTTTACGTGATAAAGTTTATTCGTGATAAAGTTTTTTGTGATAAAGTCGTTCGTGAAAAAGTTTTCGTGAAAAAGTTGTTCGTGATTTAGTACTGACGCGGAAAAATGTAAGATTGTAGCTTTGTACGCTTATAAGTTTGTATGTAATGGATAATCTCCGGGACATCTTATCCGATTTCAAACATTCACCTGCGTGTAGAATAGACTTTCTGAATGGCTATAGGCTATATTATATCCCGCGGGTTTGCCGGCGTTCTTTGCAATACGCGGGCTGGACTAGAAATAAACTGAATATACGAGCAGGTACTTATACTCATATTTGATGATATATACATATATACATATAGACGGAAACGGATCCCTGAATTCAAAAGTAGATTTTAGAGCCAGCTATTATATAAACCTACCAAGGTTTCCAATAGTGGCTAAGGAAAGAAAATTTTGTAAAATTAAACATATTGATTTAATAAAAAAAAAAAAAAAAAAAGATACTCCCAATGTTTCTTTTTATTTATTTATTTATTGATAAATACATTTACGTGACATTACAGTAATAACCAATGCGTCACGAAACTAAAAACAACAAATAATACTATTTAGGCGACGAAACGGCGTGGCCCCGTTGCATCGTCATCTCCGGTGTAGGAATCGGCAGATTGCCCCGGAACCGTCGAAACACGACACCCTTCGGCCAGAAGTCAGCACATGCGATGGTCTCCTGCAGCGGTCGCGGCACGCGCACCACATACGCGCGCGTTATACTGCGGCCTGCCTTATTTTAGGACGAATATCCAGAGATGTGCGAAGCTTTGATTCTATAACATTTGACACCTGCCCTTATCGCACTAGTGTGCGAGTCCCATATACGTCAGCGCGACAGACATACTGATCTAGAATCCTTCCACCTGAAAAACGGCTCAGGTCGTGTTTGTTCTTAAGCATGCGAGGTGTCAAATACAATAGTTATGAAAACACATGCTAGGTATTTTATCATTTTCTCGGTGCGATTGATATGAATGCCCTTCAACTACGCGAACCCTCAGGTGGTCCCGAATCACAGGTAAAACACTGATATACAGCGTATGAATTAGGTTCCTACTCAAACATACGTGTTCCGCGGGACTGTATTTTATTATTTTAAGCTTTTATTTAGTTTCACCTGTCCCGTTGTCTGTCTGTCTGTAATCAAATCTTGCAAGTTAAATTTGATCCACTTCACGGTTTCCGATTGAGCTGAACTTTAGCATGCATGTATAAATCGCGTGACAATGTAATATTATGATTACGTGGAGCTGATCTGATGATGGAGCTGGAAGGTGGGGCCATAGGAACTCCGTAATAAATCCACATAACCCCATCGAGTTGGGGCTCTTTAGAATCGTCTCAATGAGTTGTTGATGATGGTATACAGAAAAGTACAGTCGGCAATAAAAGCTTGTACCAAAAATGACATTTTTGACAGAAACTTTTTAGTCTGTCGTCGCTATACAGCTCGCCAGTATGACAATTTGTACGAATCCCTCGCTGACATTGCAACTCCATCCCTAGGCAAATGTTTGTATGGAAACACACGGGCGGAGTTTTGTGCGCGTCGTCCACTAGAAGAAGAAAGAAAGAAAGAAAATATGTTTATTTAGCATATAAGAAATAAAAGACACAAGATATTACAGACATAATCAAAACATGCTAAAATGGTCGCCACTCAGCTTTGTGTCACGAAATAAGCCGTAAGGTTATATCTCGCAGCGCTGATTTTCAGTGGCGCCTGGTTACCGGGGTAATTGTCACTTTCTGGTTTGTGTTGATTTCATCTACAAATACAATTTTATATAATTTAACTAAGACATGCAGTAAAATAAAACATTAGGGAGTGTATAAGTGTGTGTGTGTGTGTGTGTGTGTGTGTTTATGCAAGCGTTTGAACCCTGGTGCGAAAATTTTTATTACTAGGTGGGCTAAGGGTTAGCCCAATGGGTAGAGACGCTGTCTATGAAGCTGAAGGTTTTGCGTTGGAAGCCCATCATCATCAGCATATCAGCCGAAAGACGTCCCCTGCTGGACATAGCAGTGCATAAGAGTTCCAAAGTGACCGGGCCTGCGCCACCCGCATCCAGCGGACTCCAGCAACCTTTACCAGGTCATCAGTCCATCTTGTGGGGGGCCTGCCCAGCACGCCGCGCCTTCCGGTACGTGGTCGCCACTCGAGAACCTTTCCGCCCCAACTGCCATCGGTTCTACGTGCTATATGCCCCGCCCACTGCCACTTAAGTTTAGCGATTCGGAAGACTAAACTAACTGACTAGCTAGGCAAAACACTAGCGTCACTGAGCATACAATGGGAATAGTTCGATTTGTGTAAGATTATCCCCTAATATTTATTTACTTGTTATATTGATACCTAGTCTATATTCTATAGTATGACGTAGCCGCAGCGATCCTTTATAAAGTAAATTCCCGTAGGTCGTCCTTCTAAAAGGCCCCAGTCGCCGCGAACCGAGGGATCGTTAGACGCCTGAAGAAGTAATAAAGGTGCGTTCCAAAGAACCAGGTATAGTTACCTGGTTCGCAGCGACTTCGATCAATTTGTCGTGTGTGCTCTTGTTTTGTATTTGTCCTTTTTATGACGAAATATATTACAACATGCATTTAATATTGTTATGGGTAATGAAATGAAATGAAAATGAAATGAAATGAAATATTTTATTAATAACATGGTTACAGGTCATATAGTAATATTACTCATGATTATCATTTTATGATGTACGTACCTACTATTTTAGGATTATCTAATTACATTAGGATAGGTAGACTCGAGAATTCATCGTAAGTATAAAATAATTTCTCCATAAGCCACATATTGAGTCTCTTTTTAAACGCTGGGGTTGTAGCTGCATTTCTAATTATGTCGGGCAATCGGTTATGAATTGTCGGACCCAAATAGTACATACACGGATCTTTCCGATTTAGCGAGTAAAGTAAGATGTGAGTACTAGTATATTAACATTACTATAGAGGCCGGGAAGTAAGGGGTTGCCGGCCGAGTACATATAGACGGCCGAGCGTAGCGAGGTCGGATTGTTATGAGGCCGACAACCCCTTTTCACGCCGAGGTGTATAGTGCTTTTCTCAAACATGCAATGAAATAAATTAAAAAACTCCAAGAAATCAAACTTTAATTTTCATGCCTGAACGGCGTGATCCTGCGCCACAAATAGTGGAATGGAAATTAAAAAAGACCATCTTGCCGGCCTAGGCCTCTAATTTTGTATGAAATGCCATTATTTATTTATACTTAAGGAGTACCAACAGCTGCAAAAACATGATATAAGACATAACACACACACAACACACATAACATAACACACACCACACCACCATAACATGATATTACGGGTCTCTCGTCTCACTGCGCCCGAAACGTGACACTTCGAAGCCCATTATGAAGAACACAACGTCAATATTTCATTGCATGTTTGAGAAAATATACTTATGTCATTGTCATTGTACGTATGAATATTAGGGTTCTATTCGGAACGCATTTTTGACTTATTGAAATCATAATGTCAATCGTCTTGGTTCATGCGCTTCCTGTTGAAACAGCGTATATCCAAGTGTGAATTTCGAGATGCCAAATGGGGCCACCAAGGAGTTATATTTGGGAAGGCCTTCCTTTCTGATTTTGAAAGGCTGAATCATATAGTGAAAAAAAAACATAGTTTTTTTTTTAATGAAGCAACTGCTTGTTCATCTGCAGGTCTTTCGCGAACCCCTTAAAAGGGTTTCGCTACCTCCGCGGGGTCGAGGCCCACAGTAAGTCGTACGTCCTTGCTGCTCAATCGCTTCGCGCGCGACTGAGCCTCTCCTGTCTCACTCGCACCGTGCAAATTAGAAAGAGGAGAGATCATTCTCGACTCGCGTCGCGGCGCGGCGTCAGTTGTGCTGCGCTGGTAGGAAACCATACATGACTTGCCGGAGACACTTAAAACATCCAATAACCATATCGACAGTGTTTGTGTTATTATTGGGTATTAATAAAACGACTCGACATTGTTGAAGCCATCTTTTATTCTTCTACCACAGACCACATGGACTACCATCACCCGTAACATGCGTGGCTTTGAAAGAATAGTTTGTGTAAGAATATAGCGTTTTTTTATGTAGTAAGTACAGTACAGTACAGTATTAGACCAAAAATGTCTAAAACGCAAATAAATACGAAATGAAGCACGTATCTTAAGGAAATGGAAGCATTTCTGAAAGAATTGAAGCAGTTTAATGACAGCAAAAAGTGAGTATTCACTAAGAAACAAATGTTGTATGGGAAGCAGGACTTCGTGGACGTGGTCAAGAGGTTTGATGCATACTTCATTCCCAGAATAAAACGACTCGACATTGTTGAAGCCATCTTTTATTCTTCTACCACAGACCACATAGACTACCATCACCCGTAACAGACAGACAAACATTCGATTTAAAAAAAAATGCTTACAAATCGATACATCCGTTTGGGAGCTATGGTGTCACAGGCAGATACACAGATGCACATATTAAACTTCTAAGACCCTTTTTTTCGTCGAGGTTAAAAAAAGCAATCATCATACGCCCCCCGCTATTATCACTTAGCGATAAACTAACCTTGCGATCTCGCTTATGTAAATTTTAGCACATGACAGTATAATGACATAACACATTATCATAATAATAGTATAACATTAGCAATGACCCCAATAGAACTATTGCTACGCAAAATGACATTCTCATACATGTATTTTTGTAGTTAGAAGCCTTTTCTAATACAACAAAGACTTATAATATAACCATAATTAGACCTTCCCCATTAGGGGAAGGCTATTAAGCAATACGGTTTATATTTGGTATTTACTCATATTGGATACCCGCATATGTACAATTATCGCAATATTAACAAGTCACGACTGCTAAATACGAAATACACGATTTTCTGTCTCTTATCATCAAATTAAGTTTTACTTAAGTATGAATGGGTCGCAAATGTCACAATAATTAACCGTCAAAAGTTACGGTTGGCTCGATGACGCAAAAGTTTTTTTTTTATATAGTTTCCCCAGGCAATAGTTGTACCTTCTATGATGCTAATTTGGAGGCTAGTAATATCACCAGCGATCTTTTTCCATTTAAGTTGACGAAATTGCATCAAAAATATTTATTCAAAAAGCAACTCTACCGTCAAAGGTAAAAGATTCACTTTCCAATACCAGCATAGTTCCGTTTTGACACAAAAACTAGCCATACAATTCTATGGTTAATTTTTGTGTCACGACGGATTCTTTTAACTACTACCGATTAACCAGGCTAACTGGCCAAGAATTTGGTCCTCACCCAAATGTGCCCATAGCTCTTGTCAGCGGATTAAGGTTTTGGTACATATTTATGAGAGGATTAAATCGATACATATTTTTTCACTTGACTGTACCAAAGGTTGCTAGGCAACGGACCCTCAGTTTTAAGATATGGAACCCTTCAGGTAAGGAACCCTTCATTATATCACGAATTCTTTGAACCTTTTGATAGGAGACCTATTAAATAACCAAGCCAAATAGGGTGTATTTTAAATATTATCTTCTTTTATTTTCAATCTTATGTCTATAGTATTAAGGCTGAATTTAGAGCGCTGATTATATTTAGTTAAGTCGCTTTATTATTTAATAAAGAAGTATTCAAGTCTGTGAAAATTTTAAATTGGATAAAATTAAATTTGAATTTTTGACAATTTGCTAATGAAAGAAAAATGTGTCAAATTACGGAACCAGGGTCCTTTAAGATGCAAAAGGAAGAACGGAATAATAATGTTCTGAAGAGTTATCCAAAAACGGAGAAGCACCGTGCAAACTAGACATATGAAAATACTTGGAATATATAAAGCTACAACTTATTTATGCTATTTGATAATTCTTTGAATACATTACAACCAATAAAAAAACAGCTATTTGGCTATGAGAAACTGTACCTAACGTCACTAGTTTGTATTTCCCTACAAACTTCATTATTATGAAAGCGAACTAAATTAATTGTTTTAAACTTTTCTCAACTTGGCATGGGCACATAAATCTGAAACATAACAGAGAAAATTAAAACCCTTTTATGCCCTAGAGCGGCAAAATATTGATTAACATCACATGAATGAAACACAACACATCCATTTCGCAATGCTAGCACATATCCTTTATAAAATATGTAAATTCAATTTAATTATTGGAACGCAGCCGAAGTGGGAACAATCACAAAGCAGAACGCCACTTAGTCATCCTCGCATCGCACTTGATTTTATAAAACGAATTTTATAACCTTAATCCGACGAAATACGGTCGGAGTTTCAACAAAGACAATATCATGAGATATGAGCTCGCAAAAGCTATCCAGAGAAGGGTTCTAAACACAAATTGGATTCGAAATTCAAACATCACCGATTAGGTTTGAACAGACGAGTCACGTCCCGCCAATTAGAAAACGGTTTCCGAATTAATTTTGAAAATGGAACACTTGATATTGATGTAGTGGAGATTTGTCACGTGCCAGTTGTAGCGAATAACTGATTTTGAATCATGTATCTTGAGCACAGAATGGGAAATCGCTTGTTAAATTTTTTCCATATTTTGCGAGTTAGTGCTAAATAATGCTTCGTGTAAATGCAATTCGAACATCAAATTCGATCCTTATCCATTGGAAATAAGGCTGAATATAGCTTGATGAAGCCTGTTAAAGGTTTGAGGACGTCTTATTATTATTACGCAACGTCATTGCTTGCTACTACACCGATAAAATTAAATAAAAAACGAATGGCTGCAATTTCGTTGTAGGTACAATTTTGCGATGATTGTTTCCGAAAAGATGTCTTTTATTAAGTATTATTACGGGATATTATAGCTCATCAGTACCAAAGCGATCCGTGTAGAACAAAGGAACAGGTAAGTAAGTACCTCATTAGTTTGGGTACAAAATTTTCTTTGATAAGGTTTTCACTGGGCAATTTTGTTGTTAGGGCTTTACATACCTATATATTCGGGATGGAATAAAATTTTACTGCTATTACTAATTAAAATTTCGTATTGTGTTGAGGTTTCTTTATTATCAAACGTTTTTATGCATTACTTTTTCACATTTTAATTAAATGGAACTTCTAGCACAATTGATTTAATATATTCAAGTTGCTTCATAAAAATAAAAATAATCGTAATATTTAATATTTCTACTGAAGCCTTTCGGGTCGTATAATTATCGTCATGTGTGAAATATTAATATTTTTTGTAGATTAGACATATGTATAGGCATATTTCGTGTCCCACATGTCGTCTCTAGAACGTAATAAAAAATAGGTATTGGTGGTTTATTTCTTACGCCCTACGAAACCATTTAAAAATATTTCTTATGTCACTCTGGGCGGTAAGTGCGCACGGGCGCAGCGGCAAATCTCACTTCACACCCAGGAGAAGACGTAAAATTGTGTACGCACCACGGGCGGTAATTTGTTAATCCCCATATTTACGAACACCTGCGATCTGGGGCATTCACGAATTCACCGCCCTAGGTACGTAATGTACTATTTTCGGTACCTAATTTAAATCCTTCAGGGCTCGACCATCTAGATGCGGCGACAATGGCAGCGATGCGCCATTCGTGGGAGCGAGAGAGGCAACGCTCCGGTCTCTCGGTCACACGTATGGCGCACCACCGCCGACGCTGTTTTTATTACCGTACATTACTTCTGAAATTGGACCCCGAAGGAACCAAAACTTGGCCGAGCCGTTACACTCACTATAAAAATAAATAAAAACGAATTGTTAAAATTAGCCAAACCAAAAATCCCTGCTCACCCATAGGTAAGTATCAAAAACTTTAAGAATATTCTTTCTGCCTCACAGATTGCGTCCACCTCCAACTCTACAAAGACCTGAAAGAGCGACAGAAGAACGGGCAGACGAAAGCATCCCTCTCCCTCCAACAATATCTCGGCTTCGAGGCTGGCTTCACGCTGGACAAAGAGTCCAACACGTTGGCCATCCTCTGTGAAGACGTGGTCCCTGTGCTGGCGTTTGATACTAGGGAGATACTTATACAGTGGAGAGTCAAGGTGAGGATTGTAGTCAATCAGGTTCAGTAAGAACGGCCAGATGGAGGCCTCCCTCTCCTTCTAGCAATACATCGGCTTCAACCTGCCTGGGACCACCTGGAAAGGATACCCTTTGAATTTTTATTTTTTTCAAATTGGTCCACGCGTCTTCGAGTAATTGGGGAACATACATAAAAAAAAGATTCTGTCGAAAAAAGAAACTTTTATTGCCGACTGTACTTTTCTGTGTACCGTCATCAACTACTTACGAGTATTGAGACGATTCTAACGAGCCCAAACTCAACGGGGTTACGTCGGTTAAGTACTGAATTCCCATGGCCACCTTCTGTCTCCAACATCAGATTAGGTCGATGGTCGATGGTACAATTATATTGAATTGTCATCCAAACTATACCTTCACCCAAAATTTCAGCTCAATCGTTTGAAGATATCTGCTTCAAAATTCAGCTGCAAGATTCCACCCGGACAAACATTAGGTACATTGCAAGTTAATTAAAAGCTTGTAATAAAACAAAAGATTCCGACGAATGGAGACCCTCCTCCTTTTTTGAAGTCTGTTAAAAACAATTACTAGAAATGGCAGTTAAAATTGAATTTCAGATGGTTTATCTGCCTATTGCTTTTGGGCATACATGCGTGGGATGTACCCTCGCATGTATTCCCGAAACTTCAGACGTCCATAACATCCATGTATGTAATGGACGTCTCACACATTAACCAACTACACCAGCATGCCTTTTGGTTTAATCTGACTCCTCATCCTCAGGTCCAGCACAACCTCGGCAGCAGTAAAGAGTTCGCTGCGATCATCATCACGGCCCCCAACTCGGTCCGTCCAGGCCCGGCTAGGCTGCACGCCTGCGGACCTAGGCTGGCGCTGTGTGCCAACAGGCCACCTGAGGTCCTCGCGCTGTGGGACGTCAAACTGTTAAGGTAGGTTCTAGAATATTGTAGACTTTACTTTCTCCACGTTCTAGGCCTGGGCTTCGCTATGTCTTCTCAAGGACCTTGTATAACAGCTACTAAGCCAATTTTTTTAAGATTTTAAATTCTTTAGCGGTATAGCTTGATGAAGCGAGAGAAATTAAAATATGTAGTTCAGTGAGCGAAGTGGTCTCCACATTTGAATCTTAATAACACCATAATGTTGCTCAACCAAATACAAATATTTGGTTGATTTCGACGCCGATCCCGCGTTGCCTCACGCGTCGCCCGTCATTGATAATCACCTGCATCGATACCATATCGCGTTTGAATCGGTGCTAAATTTGCCGTGTGTATCCACCCTAAAAATCGCTAAGATCCAATCCATCCGTAACACAAAGCAGATAGACAATTCTTACTTTTTGCCAGCCAGTAATTTTACGCCGCGCACACGAACAAATGACGGCCGATTTGAATGTGCGTTTTTTGGCGGGAAGAGGATGTATCGCGCCAAATGGTGCGGAGACACGATACGGTGAACAAATTGAAACCGTTTGGAGGAACATTCTTCAAACGGTTGCGTAAAAACTGTTTACCGTTGATACAAATATTATTTAACACGTTGACTAGTGGAGCGGACGGGGCAATGACAATACCTCTGAATTAGTCAAGGTACAGATAAAGTGAGAAAATATGTTACCTGAAAAAAAAATCTTACTGGCGCTGTTAGTTCAATATGCTTTGAGAAGGTGCACGCATACAGACGCGTACAGAAAATAGCAAAAATAGATTTAAAAATAGGCTTTTGACTCAACGGAACATTAAAAAAAGAGAACATTATTTTTTTAATCTCTTTAACAATGATGCTTGAACAATATTTGCATCTTGTATTCTTTTCCCTGAATGAAATGAATGAATGAAAGAAATGACAAATTATTCCTCGGTTTCAATATTATTATTTTTTCATTCTAGCTTCGTCCGCGTAGAACTCGTTTATATCGTACCTCAATACAAATTTCTGACCTCATTTCACCCCCTTAGGGGATGACTTTCGGGATAGAAAGTATCCTAAGTCCTTTCCCGGCTTTAAAACTATCTCTTTACCAAAATGAATTTCAATCAGTTTAGAGGTTTAAGCGAAGGTAACAGACAGACAGACATATGGAGTTACCTACTATCGCATTTGTTATATTAAAGTATGTTCGTGTTAAGTATGTGTGTAAAAATGTTCGTTACGCATACCAAAACAGGAATTCAGAACCCGTCCCTAAAGTCTGAAAACTTGAAACCTATATGCAGACGTGGTTAAAAATCCGACAGAACTTTTCTGTGCTACCAGCAACACGTACAAAACAAATTACAAACAATTTTGCACTTTATACTTACGCGTTGAGAGTCGAATTCACACTGGGAATTCATAAATTCGAATTTTAGTTCTTTCTAGCTGGTTTACTTCATTTTCAACTATATTTTTGTACTGATAAAGTTTGAAATAGGAATGAGGGAGCGGCTTCGATTATTTTTAAATTTGGGTTCTTAAACGTGTCTGGTTTGCGCGGCTAAGGTATTGGATGATGGGTCTTTTATAGTTCAAACTTTACCATTTCAAATGGAAACGCATAACTTGGTAATCGCTTTTTGATGCTACTACATTTCGGTTCGTTCTAGAAGTTTGTTTCGTTCAGAAAAGTTACCACCTTAGATACCATTTTAACTGAATAAATAATCGAGGCCGACATACTTTTCAATGAGTTTTTAAACTACCGATGCATACTAATCATATTTCTGATATATTATAAGTTGGTTATTATATACTAAAATTAATTATTATTTTATGTTTCACAGTATAAGTGTCAAATAACTAAACACATATACAAGCATCAAAACATTTACGACGAGTAATAACCCTGCGAACGGCATCATTGCATTACGAACGTACCTTTCGCAACCTCTTAATTTTTTTTCGACAATAGTCCTTAATCCCTACGAAATACGGCTGGTTCTCCTAGAACTATACACCTAGATACGAGCTTGCAAAGCTCGGGTAGATTACTCGTATGTAAATGCACGTTGAATTTCTAAACGCGGGTGTATGGCCATTATAGACCTTTAATGGCGCTGGCTGCATATTTACGCAAATTGTGTTATGATCTACTTAGTGACGTTTAATATTAAACGCGTTATGTTCTAGGTACGGTCCACGGGAACGCATAAAATGTCTAATAAATAATAAATATAATGATTAAAAAAAAACACATCAAAACCGAATTTTCATGAACGATTAGTACCTATTTTAGCTGTGCAAATCAGTATTTTTTTAGGTCGTTAGTTATTTATGTGTCTTTAAATACTAGCCTTTTTCATTTCTAGTATTTATAAAATTAGCCAGATTAGTCTTGGTCGATTATCCATTTTTTTACATTTATATAAGAATAAGAATAAGAATAAGAATTTATTTATTTAGCACAAAAAACACGGAAAAAAGAAATGCAATCAAAAAGTTAACCTTATATTACGGTGCTAAACGGGAGCCCCACTCAGCATGTTGTCACGGGGCCGTGACGCTGGTTTTCAGTGAGAGCCCCAAACATAAATAAAACTAGGACTAAACTAAACAAACAATTTTATAATTTTTGGGCACTGTATGCCTAAAAATTACAAAAGTGAACTTAAAACTAGCTGGTAACATTAGAATTTATTTGCATGCAACACTGAAGTATGTAATTTACAATGTACGTAATAAAAAACATCAAATAAAAAAGTGGTAATAACTAAGCGTAAAACTACTATTACAATGAACATAATCTTATACAAATAAAATAATAATAATAGCTATGTGTTATGCAGCAATAAGATAAGTAAGCAGCATACTGCAACAGTCGGACTGTACTTGTGTAAGCAGTAAAAGTAAGTACCTATCTACCCAGAGATTCATTTCTTATTTTATTTTATTTTATTTTATAAATAACAACGACCAACAACAATTAACGACCAATTTGTACATTAAAAAGATGTATCCGGAGTTTCAATTTAAAGCTATGAAGGGACTTTAAGGCACGGAGAGGAGGAGGAATGATGTTATATATTATATTATATCGAAACTAGCTTCTGCCCGCGACTCCGTCCGCGTGGAACTCGTTTATATCGTAGCTCCATACAAACTTTCACCCCCCATTTTAGGGAAGTGGGGGGTTAGAAAGAGACAAAAAGTAGCCTATGTCACTCTCTATCCCTTCAACTATCTCCACTTAAGAAATCACGTCAATTCGTCGCTCCGTTTTGCCGTGAAAGACGGACAAACCAACACACACATACACTTTCCCATTTATAATATTAGTATGGATTTGCAAACCAAATAGCCAAGGCAAGGAATATTATTTTACTTTAATCCCATCTCCTCCATCATCTCCTACCATATTTCACTCAGCGTTAACTGCTGGTTTGACCCAATTCTTTAACTTGGACGTAAAAGACGATTACTGTGAACTCAAGTTTTACATTTAACGTTTATATTTTCTGCCATTATTCTCAAATGCTCCATGATAAGGGCCTTTTAGTCAATTTGTTGGAATATTACGTGCTTCGCGAGTCTTGCGAACTGTTGAACATTAAGGAGGTATTTCGTATTTATTTCGTTTAGTAATAAACAAATATTAAAAGCATTGAAATAGAAAGGTTTTATCATGTGTACAGGGAATTAATTCAGTTGTGTAACTTTTGCTGTAGGGCGATGTATCAATGTACGTACTGATGCAAGTCAAATACAAATTTACGTAAGATTTGATGGCAAAGACAATGTTAATAGTAAAAAGACCGAACAGGTTGACATTGTTCCCTTCAAATTTTTGTACAAACTTTTTATAAATGTTAGAAAACAGGCCACTGAGTAGTCAGTCTAATTACTTCCTTAGTGTTCGGATTTTAAACTACCAACGACAATTGTCGGCTAGTCTTTATTTCTTATAGTCCACGTACACTGGAAACTTAATCCTATTTTCTACCATATAAAGTAGCTTTTCCATTATATCATTCAGATAAATGCGGGCTAAGAAAATTTCATCGTTCACCTTACTTTGTTCGATTCCATTCGTTCTTTGTTCCATTCGTTCTCGGGACCGTAATTTCATCAGTTGTTTGTGAAAAGCGCGTGTCTATTGTTTTTGCTTATTCGGTTAGGGTAGTGTTACCGTTTGCTTCTTGTTTTGAAGGAGATAGTAAGGAATTCCTAACTAGTCTTGTTGTGGAGTTTTCTTAGCTCAATTTAATATAAAAAGATCAAGGTTGCTATTTCTAACTTTCTATACTTTGTTTTCTTTCTCAGTTCAAATTTATCGTCTCGTCTTATTTCCGGATGTTCTAAATTGTAATGTATAATAAAAGTGCTTTGGAATTTGGATTCTAAAGTTTTGTTCACCTCCTTCATTAAATAGGTAAACTCCATTTATTTTGTTTAAGGTCAATTTAGCAACGAAGATCATGGAAGCCAAACCATTTTAGAAAATCATGTTTTTATTCCTCTTACCTATTTAAGGAGTAGAGAGAAAAATTGCTAAACGCAATCGCTCTGCACAGAAGCCATTTTGTTTTTTCAGCTCAACAGCAAACGGGCTAAGTAAAGGCACACACGGGCAAACTAATTTACTGGTAACTTGTTTGATTTGTTTGGGTTTCCCCTATATTGCTGATACACACCGACGAGGTAAGAAGATTTACATGTGTTATGAAGACTATGTTAAAGAGGTTCAGCTTCCGCCCGAAAATCGTTTGTAAGAGTAGCCGGACCCTCTCCGCTACAGGGGGCTTAGACAAGGTAAAAAAAAAAAAAAAGTATGGGAATGACAAATGTTCACGAAAAGTGTTTCGTCGGCATCTGTCATTGCCCTACATTTTTACAAGCTTTTATTTACTTTCACCTGTCCCGTTGTTTGTCTGTCTGTCTGTAATCAAATCTTGCAAGTTGAATTTGACCCACTTGCCGGTGACCGATTGAGATAAAATGTTGGGTAATTATACCCAAAATTTTATAGTTTGGATGACAATTCAATATTATGGTACCATCGAGCTGATCTGATGCTGGAGACAGAAGGTGGCCATGGGAATTCAGTACTTAATCGACGTAGCTCCGTTGAGTTTGGGCTCGTTAGAATCGTTTCAATGAGTAGTTGATGATGGTATACAGAAAAGTACAGTCGGCAATAAAAGCTTGTACCAAAAATGACATTTTTGACAGAAACTTGTTTCTATTGGTGTTAGCGCTTGTCGATTGTAACCTTGTCTACGGCCCCAGATTTCATTTCTCTACCGATTCACGTCAAATTATGGCAGCCGTTAATATAGTATATAGTTTTTTTTTATCCAACGTCGGTGGCAAACAAGCGTACGGCCCGCCTGATGGTAAGCGGACACCGCAGCCTATAGGCGCATGCAACTCCAAAGGAGTAACATGGGCGTTGCCGACCCTTGATATGTTTGAGGATTCGCCGTGTTGACAGCTGAAGGAACAAATTCCCTCGCTCTCAACACAACGCATCCTCGGGAGCTCTGGCGACCTTGCTCACCTCCAGGAGCACAACACTACTACAGAGCCAGTAGTAGTGTTATTATGGCTGTGGTCTCCTGCAAGGCGGAGGTACTTCCCCAGTTAGGCTGCTCCACATTCGAGCGGGATGACATTTCGCTGTGCCCTACCTCACCAAAATTTTTGGTCGAAACACTTTTTCGTTTTTTTACTATAGATTAACAAACCACAATAAAATTAATTAGATATGTTAACTATTGGTATTTATTAGTTTTATTGTTTGCTTAAAAAAATGGGTTATTTGCAATTTTAAAGTCGCCGCTGCTTTTAACACTTTCGCTGCCAGGAACCCGCCTAGCGAGCGCCTACGCCGTAGTCGGTTTCCGCTACATACGAGGAAAACCACGGGATCGGCTACGAGCCTTTTGGCCTTACTTTAAACATCATCGGTTATCGCTAAGGAGCGAATAAGGTGAATGATGTCTTTTCAGTTCAAAATAACATTCTCAGTGGTAGGAAACGCGATAGGTGGCGCTGCTCGTAGTTTTGTATGTTATCGGCTACGACCGTAGCGCTACAAAACTCTTCATTCACTGCCAAGAATCGCTACGCGCTACGCTCGTAGCCGATCCTGTGGCATCTCCTCTTATGTAGCGGAAAGCGTCTACGGCGTAGGCACCCGAAAGTGCCTGGCTCCAGAAAGTGAATGTGTTAAAGTATGAATCTATTCATCGCTACGTGTGCTACGCCATAGTATATGGGTTTACTAGCTTCCGCCCGCGACTTCGTCCGCGTGTACCCGGGATAAAAACTATCCTATATTTTAATCCAGGCTATATACTATCTTAGTGCAAAATTTCATTCAAATCGGTTAGGCCGTTTAAGCGTGATTGAGTAACAAACATCCAAACATCTAAACTTTCGCATTTATAATATTAGTAGGATTAGTAAGATGAAGAACTAGCTTCTGCCCGCGACTCAGTCCCCGTGGAACTCGTTTATATCGTAGCTCCATACAAATTTTCACCATCTCATATCTCTATACCAAATTTAATCTAAAGCGGTTCAGCGGTTTGAGCGTGGCAGGTGACAGACAGACAGACAGACTTTTGTATTTATAATATTAGTATGGAATCACATTAATACATTACGTTCCTTCCCAACCATCTTTGTTTGCAATCGTTCATATCGCCATTTTTATTTAAATTCCACGGCTATGTTTAGAAGTCACTCGCGAAATCGCCTATAAAACACGTGAACGTCACTTTGTATATTCCATAAATTCATATAAAAGCGTGGTCGGTGGCAAATTGTCGACAAAAGTAGCGACAAATCATGTCTATTATTGTTTACGGGAGTAGAGGCGAGCGTTGATGACGGCGCATTTGT
The DNA here is from genome assembly GCA_947049275.1 of Epinotia bilunana. Lineage (NCBI taxonomy): Eukaryota > Metazoa > Arthropoda > Insecta > Lepidoptera > Tortricidae > Epinotia > Epinotia bilunana. Next base: position 2,450,826 of record OX346270.1, on the reverse strand, counting down.
TACTGAAGCATCAAACAAAAGACGGCTTGAGCGAAGCCTTCTTTCTCTGTCGCACCTGAATAATAGGGTGGGTATCCACCACAACTGAATCGATGGTTGCGTTTCTTCTCAGTATCCCTTCTCGGTGCTGGGTGGCTTCTGCTGCGCTTGTGCGCTCCTGGGGGGCTAGCATTGACACCGCGCCGTAACGCGATTCGAGAAAAATCTACCCTCCTCTTTCTAATTTGCACGGTGCGAGTGAGACAGGTGGCGCTCAGTCGTGCGCGAAGCGATTTGTCAGCAATGTTTTTGTCAGCGATTTGTACAAAGCAATGTGTCTAATGCTCCCACAGTAGCGGGAAGGCGCCTTATCGCGATATAATGCGGGCAAACATACACGTCTGCTGTTTGTCACGCCGTATCTCCGCGTCGCGCGGTATACGGGGCGTGACATCATAATGTAACTTCCTGACGATACATATAAATAGGGAAATGATGGGAAATCGTGCCGAATGGTTGGGTAGTTTCTATTTTTCATGAAACTACGCTCGTAGCCGAGCCGAGCCCGTGGTTTTCCCCGTACGTAGCAGAAAGCGCCTAAGGCGTAGACGGCAGTGAGTGTTGAACTTTGTAGAAGAGATCTATAAACAAAATATGTAACACTTCGTACGTAGATCTTAGGTGTAAATATCATTTACTTGCTTCTGCCCGCGACTCCGTCCGCGTGGAACTCATTTATATCGTAGCTCCATACAAACTTTCACCCACAATTTCACCCCCTTACGGAATGATTTTCGGGATAAAAACTATCCTATGTCCTTCCCCGGGATTCAAACTATCTCCATACCAAATTTCATCTCAATCGGTTCAGCGGTTTAAGCGTGAAGAGGTAACAGACAGACAGACAGACAGACAGACACACTTTCGCATTTATAATATTAGTATGGATTGTATGGAAAGATGACAATTTATTTTCTGTTCAAACGGTCGTTCGAAAAGTACGTAATTACCCTTCTGATTTCAATGGGAAGTACACAGTCTCATCAGGTACCGTGTTAGTAGGAAAGTAGCTCTTAGCGTAGGCTGTTTCTCTTCATTAGATATACCACATGTATTTACGTGGTATAATTGAATTCGTGATTGTTCGGTTAAATGATTCGGAAAATGCTGGCATTTAATACGTTTTAGAGATTGAATTCTTCTTAATATTTCAAAGCGAACAAATTAATTAAAATTTTGATATTTCCATTCCTAAATAGGCACTTCACAAACAACAATCGTCAAAGTATTTAATCTGCCAGAATCAACAGTCCTCAATCCCAGTTAAAAACGCCCAATCTTGCCAAGGGTTAAAAGGAAAACATCGCCTCCCGAATAAAAGACCTACAGCTACGCCAACTTAATCGTGCCGTGATTCCACCAAAAATACACCTTCATGCTACGGAATAAGGTTCTTTCACGTAGCACAGATGACTTGGCGAGTTTCTAAACTCGGCAAAGTACTGCGAAGGGGCGTTTTTCCTCCAGTTATCTTTATTTCTTTAAGAGCTATTCCGAGTGGGTAAGGCTCGAAAATACGCCTTGATCTTTGTATTAAGGAGTTTATAGAGGTTTTTTCGTTTGTAAACCCGGAGTGGAGATTTTAAATTCGGTCGGATATAATAAAAAAGGTTGGAATCATTTGGTTTTTATTGCAGCCATTTATTAAACTTTTGTTCCTTGTTACTTTTTCTCAAGTCTTTGCTCTTCGTATTTTAGACATCACGCATTTTCATCAAATTTTAAAATTAAAATATGTTAAAAGAAAAAAAAAAACCTTTAAAAATTAAACTCCTTTATAATATTGAATTTTTTCATTTACGAAAATATTACAAAAAAAAAGGAGTGTCGACTTTTATTGGTTGATACTATAAAATTCGACAGTCACTACACCCTAAACGACTCAAATGACTGAAAGGGACACTCCTAATAGCAGTGTCAGAGCCATATAAAAAGCCAACAAAACACAAATCATCGACAAATAATAACCTGTCTACGTTAATAGTAACGTAAGAAATTAATAACTTACACCCCTAGAACTAAAACGTCTTATCTTACAAGAAAACTCAGGGCATTTCCAACCTTATAAAAAAGTGCAGTAACGCGCAGAACGGCGATAATAAGAAGTTAATCCACTCCCATTCTTTATTTTTCTTCTTGAAATGAATAGTTACAAACTTAAAAATGCAGGTTATATTAGCGCTGGTTGTCAACGATACCCCAAGGACGCTGCTCATACTATGATTCGTTCCAAATTTGTCCGCACGCAAAGATAAGATTGTATCATTCCGGTCACCTGACGCGACCCCAAGCGATTTGAAAAAGACTTATAAGTGTTTGAGTTTCAATGGCAGATACGCCATTTTGAAGGTTACATGGGGGAATGCACAATGGTGTCGTAGAAGGCCAAAATTCCAAAACATTGATAATGACCTGGCTCTAATTTGTTCATGTCTAATCACTTACAGATAGCCATACACCCTGTATCTATAAATAGTTTTATAACTACTTGAAATAATCATTACTTTCTGAACCTGCAAAGTGTCCACATCTACCACGCCTAATTACTCTTATCAGTATAAGCCATCCAAGTGAAAGTTTGTTTATGTCTAATTTCTCATTAGTGTTAATTTGCTGTTACTGCATCGTTATGGAAGTAGTTGCCAAAGGTATGTATTATTATTCTTCGTATTTACTTTTACATATTTAGATAAGATTTGTGGGTTATTTGGTGTCTACGTGACTGTTATTGTGCATAAATGCTATGCAAACGGTTTTGCGGGACCCTGTACTTGTTTATGTTGTATTATCGTTTCTTTCTTAATAAATAAATAAATAAAATATTTAACTGCCACATATATTCGATAAAGCTTTTAACAATTAAAAAATTAATATAAACTATCGGTTTTATATTCGTTGTATTGAGCATAGAGCCTAATTATGGAATTATGATGTTTCGTTTGCCGGGCTCTGCTGGACCCTAAGATATAAGCCATGTACGCATAGCACATGCTACGAGACTGAACTGATTGTGTTGAACTATTAACAACTGTTTCTAAACATTTTGGTTTTTTTTCAGGTACTTTTTTCCACTGCACGTTTTCGAGGATGTTCATTTTCGAACAGTGGCATGTTGCAACCGGTTCGCCAGTAGAAAAAAATCGCCATATACTCGAATTAGTTGTACAACAGGTGCCCCACGATGATGAAGTTTAGATACAGAAGAATTACGTGATCGTATAAAAAATGCTGTTATGGTAATAAGTAGATATTGGAAAAACGTTAACAGAACTCGTAGAGATTTAATACAGAAATACAGTGACTGGTTGAATATAATTGAAACCGTAGATTTACCCAAAAATAAATCCGCCGCGGCCACATATACGGCGGCAAAGCTAATTAAACACCAGTATTTAGTGATTAGAGAATTTGGTAATGGTAAGAAAAATCCTCTATTACCATCATATCCCAAAGTTTTAGAAGCGAAACAACAGTGCTACCCCGAAAAACAAGCTGTGACAGTGTCAGAAAAATCGGCGGAAGTGGAATTGCAGTTTGTTAATTCACACGGCAACTAGAATATTGGATTTGCAAAAAGATGTTGAATTGTCTAAACTCGGGTTATAAAATTAATTCTGATAGGTATAGAGATTTTGCTATAGATACGGCTCGGCAGCTTGTTAAGGAATATAATTGGTATAATTTACTAGCTTCAGTGCACAAGGTCCTCATTCACGGAGCTGAAGTGATGGATCATGCTATGGTTCCTATTGGAGAGCTTTCAGAAGAAGCGGCCGAGTGCACAAATAAAAATATTAAGTTGTTCAGGCTCAATAACACCAGGTAAATGTCACGCTAACTAACAAATGAAGATCTTTTAAATCGTCTCTTGTTAAATTCAGATCCCCTGACTACCGGTCTCAGAAAGCTCCCCAAGATGAAAAAATCTGCATTATCGCAATCCGTAATTTAGTTAATATAAGACCATTTTCATGCATTAGTTTTAGATATACATTTTATTAATTCATGTAAATAATTCTAAGGCATCGTCTTTTCACGTGTAGTGTGTCAGCATATTATCTTTTGTGTTGTCATGTAACGTATTTATTTTGTATATTTATTTATTAAATCGATATTCAATTATTATATTTTGATGAAAATTATTATATAAAGTATTATTATTATTTGTTACTGTTATTGAAGTTAGATAAATTTCGCATAAATTTTTGTTATATTCATATATATATTTTTACAAACTATACATACATGAAACCTATTTTTTATTATAGATTTAGTAATCAAAAATATTATAGTATTTTTTGTTTGAGGTTCATGTTGATACTTTTGGTGATATCGAATTTTGACACTTTCTCCATACAAGCCGAACCACAGTGGAATGGTGGGAAATAAATTGATTTAGCGCCGATAATCGGTTGCATTGAGGGGTAATGAGAATAGCTGGCAAGGATAACGCGTTAGGAGATGATTTTCGGGTGTGTTCAAGTAGACGCTATTGTATGGTAGAACTTATTGTCAGAGGGTTGGATGCCGAAGATATTCCATGAAAATATAGAAATTAAGGAATTATTTACGTAATCGGAAAATTCTGAACCCTAAACTGATAAATAGGATGTAAGAAATGTGAATAATGAAATAAAAAATGCATGAAAATCCTTAATATCAAATGTATTTTATAAAATAGTTTGCAAGAGTAATATTAATTCAATTAACATGGACTGTGGTTCATAATATAATTTACTCAGTTACAGTTCCATTTCCACATTTCCCCAAAGAACATCACTCAGAATTCCATTCATTTCATTCATACGCTTTGCACTCGCTAATACAGCTGTCACATCAACTATCACGCGAGCTTCAATGCAGTCATGTTTCCATTCAGTTGAGTCGGACATATATATGAATGAATGATTCAAAAATAAATGCATGTAGGTATGGTGCACGTTCAACTTATTCATTATATGAATCGTCATATTTATGCGTGGTAGTCTTCAATCTTAGCGTAGCACTTATATTATTTTTAGCATCTGCTTATCAGAAAAAAGTCGTTGTTGCCTTCAAACGAGAGATTTCAATATTCCTCATAGGAAGTGTGTCTTGGGAGTAAACACTTAATAACTCGTTACGCTCAAGATTCTACTTTAGAATCCTGTTGTTTTCTGTAGTGGACTGTATTATGTCTTCGTAGATGCACTGATTTTATTATTGTCTTATAATGGAATACACAATTAGGAGATCACATGTAAAATTACGTCCGTCATCTTAGGCGGATATTGGCAGAGAGATATCCACAGGCTATATTATACTAAACGGTAAGAGTTAATAGATTACTTAGTTGCGTAAACAAAACAAATACAATTTAGTACTGTAATGTTGGCAGTGGTGCCAACAAATCCCTCGCTACGCTCTGGATTCTATTGAAAAATCTTTCGCTTCACTCGGGATTCTATATACCGCCCTCGCCGTAAATGTATCATTATGCTCAGCGAACGACAAAACCATAGCATGCGAGCTCCTTACAAACTACCCAAACACGTGCCTACAACTCGGTAAGTACGCGCATGTTCGAAGTAAACGGCTGCCTGGTATCGTTTTGACACCCTGCCCCCAACCCGCATAATGGCAATAGCAGCATTTCTGTCCATTTTGTTGCGCTACTTAGACTTCTATGGTCTTTTCGTTCGCTGATTTTGCTCCCTTGAGACACAATCTACTTACTATTGTGTGCATGAATGTGAAGTATAGCATTTCGGTGAAGGAAAACATCGTAAGGAAACCGGTCTGATTCCAACAGGGTCTTGTTATTGCACTGGATTGGAAGGTCAGATGGCAGTCGCTTTCGTAAATGGACAGAAATGCTGGCAGGGTGTCAAAACGATGCCAGGCAGCCGTTTACTTCGAACAAGCGCGTACTTACCGATTAGCGGTTGGATAGTCCAACCGCTAGAATGATATCTGTACCCAACTGAGTTTTCCGTAAAATGGGTTTTGTTCGGTTTTTCGTCAATTAATTCATTACACGTCGGTGGCAAACAAGCTTACAGCCCGCCTGATGGTTGTAGTGTTCTTGCTTGGTCTAATTAATAAAAAACAACCACATAAGAATTTTTAATGAACTATATTTTGAAAACCACGAATTTAACCACTGTTTGCTGTAAACACACGTCTCATCTTTGTCGTAATGGCGGAGCGACTGTCCTCTTCCATCCCATGTGTGCCCTTGTCTCGCACAATGGTAAGCGGTCACAGAAGCCTATTGACGCTTGCAACTCCAGAAATGTCATATGCCAACCTCAAGCTTCTTTGGGCACAATAAGCCACCAGCTCCAAACTGAATATCATGATTACTTCCCACAAACCTAAATTTCTCGAGCCTAAAGCCAATTACACATCAAAGGAAAAACAATGTCGGCGTTCCATTATTTCCCAACGGCCAGCTCATTACGACGTGTTTGTCGAGGCCCCGGGCTTCTTGGTTACAGCGCATGATGGAACAGCTAGAGGTATAGAAGTCGCTGTCAAAGTTTCTTCGGAACATAGTCCTTTCAGAAATATCTTGTTACAAGCTTTTATTTACTTTCACCTGTCCCGTCCTTCTGTAATCAAATCATGCAAGTTAAATTTGATCCACTTCCCGGTTTCTGATTGAGCTGAAATTTTGCACGAATATGCAAATCGCGTGACAATGCAATATTATGATGACGTGGAGCTGATCTGATGATGGAGCTGGAAGGTGGCCATAAAACCACATAACCCCATCGAGTTTGGGCTCGTTAGAATCGTCTCAATGAGTAGTTGATGATGGTATACAGAAAAGTACAGTTGGCAATAAAAGCTTGTACCAAAAATTAAATTTTGACAGAAACTTGTTATTAACGTCGTGAACGATACATGTAGCTACTCGTATATACCGCGTGAGTTGATGAATATTATGGATAGCCGTGGTGTAGACAGTACTTCAGAGTCTTCCTCTGAATGTGCAGTCCACAGTCACCCCCTCTCCCCACCCTATCAACATCTTAATATTGCCAGACAGTAGCCACTATCTTCAACCACCAACCACCGCCTGGTAAACATTTCATTTATTTAATCTTTATTGCTCGAAATAAGAACTTAACGTTCAACTGGTTGACTTATTGCCGTAAGCATTCCCTACCAGTCTCCACCAGTTTAAACATAGAAACCATGGTGTTACCATAACTGAGCTACTAACTTACATAGATTTGGAACAGCATGTTTGATACTTATATTTTCTGTTTTTACCTTAACCAGAACGCAAGCATACCCGCCGGATAAAATATAGCCTACTTATGTATATCTAGAAAGTACATACCATACACAGGTGATTTTTTGTATCGGATGAGTATATAGGTAAGTGCGTAGCGTCGCACCTACCTATGATGGACGAGGCTGAGACTTTATATACAGGGTTTATTTACATAACTAACTATTTACAAATTAATATATGTATTGCATAAAACATAAAGGATTGATATTTTAAATCGCAAACGGCCGAAGTAGAGCGATGACAGAGCTGTTGACCACGTTGCACGGCAACGGGTCGCTGCAGCGCGCAGGCGCGCGATATTGGCACCGTGGCGGCCGAGCAGGCTGCTACAAGTAGATCTGGAGAGTGCCCCCTACATACAAACACACAAACTTATAAACCTAGAATCTCACACCTTTTCTTCCTTGTAATCGAACGAGCGAGCGAAGCGAACGAAGTTCTATGCTTCAGCTTGGCCCAAAAATCGTTTGTAAGGTATCCGGTGTCCCCCTGTCCAGCTGTCTTTTTCTGCAGGTCGTATTTCTCAACCGATTAACGTCAAGTTTTCTAGACAATCCACTTTTTCGAAATAAAATTAAAGATAAAAAATATTTCGAAACAAACCACTACTATAGTATGGAAGTATAGATTAGTATAAACCACGCTTAACACTTTGACTGCCAGGAACCCGCTCCGCGAGTGCCTACGCCGTAGTCGCTTTCCGCTACATACGAAGAAAGCCACGGGATCGGCTACGAGCGTAGCGCGTAGCGATTCTTGGCAGTGAATCTGTTAATCAACGTACCTAAGTCTGACTTTAACTGGTCCACCCGTAAGCAATACACTCGGTAACAGGAGACGCGACAAGACACATTACACATTCAAGTGCTGCTAACAATAGCTCTGCAAAAAGGTTACGTAATCATACAACCTTGAGGAAATGTAAAGGGTTATATACGCGTTTTATAGAAACCCGCGTGATTGAGTAACAAACATCCAAACATCCAAACATCTAAACTCGCATTTATAATATTAGTAGGATTAGTAGGATGAAGAACTAGCTTCTGCCCGCGACGTCGTCCCCGTGGAACTTGTTTATATCGTAGCTCCATACAAACTTTCGTCCCCCATTTCAACTCCTCTGGGAATAATTTCCGGGATAAAAACTGCCCTGTGTCCTTCCCCGGGACTCAATTTATCTTTACGCTAAATTTCATCTAAATCGGTTCAGAGGTTTAAGCGTGAAGAGGTAACAGACAGACAAACAGACACACTATCGCATTTTAATATTAGTATGGATAAGTTTAAATTATGTAACCAGCTTTGTATAGAAGAAGAAGAAGAAGACCCACCAAAATCCATCTAAAACATTACACAACGGTAATTGAAGCTCATAACGGTCATTCACAAAATCCATTTAAATGACTGTTACGTAACCATAATAGAACCTTACTTAGTCTGTAATCTGTAACCGTTGTTTTCTCGAATATTAAGGCTGTATTAAGGTCGTGTAATAGACGTTCGGGTTGTGTTTGTGATAATTAAATTAATTCAGCGTATTCAAAGTGGGTGATTCTGTTTAGTGAACGTTGCTAATATTAGGTAACTGCGGGTCTTACGCTTAATAGTGTTAGAGTATCTTGTGATTATGGTTTGGAAATTATGTTTTAGAAACAAAATAGAGGCATTCGAAATGTAGCTATACAGGCGTATGCTGAAAGTATCTTGGACTGCAAAAGTAACAAACGTAGACATCTTAAAAAGAATGAAGAAGAAAAAGCAAGTACTAGCCACAGTTAAGCGGAGAAAGATTGCCTATTTTGGTCATCTACATAGACATGAAAAGTACGACCTACTGAAAATCATAATTGAAGGAAAACGAGAGGGAAAAAGGGGTAGGGGGAGAAGGAAGTTGAACTTGCTCGATAACATCAGAAAATGGACGAATATCAAGGACGCGGCCACACTCGCAAAACTGGCCAAGAATAGGGAAGACTTTGCAAAGGTGGTCACCGACGCCCGGTAGGGCATGGCAGATTAAGAAGAAGATCTTGTGATATTATTGTTTTTGGTCTTATTAATATGGCGATGTATTTTCATTTTGGTTCTATTCATCATCATAAATTTCCCGACCCCGTGGTTCTTCCCGCTAAATAGTGAAGGCACCCGCTAGGCGGGTTCCTGGTTGTGAATGTGTTACGAGTTAGACTCTTGTTAGTATAGTTTTTCTTATTCAGCTACAAGGTTGAAACGATTGTGCTGTCATTTCCCATTACATTCTGCACCGCAAATCGACCATAAGTCTATTCCGTTTATTTTTATCACATTTTTCACTGTTTATAAAACTGTTCTTACTTTTATAGCGAAATAATATGACAGAATACGGCTAGTACTTACTAAAATACGATCCGGATAACATGTACCTAAACAGGCGATGCAAGGGTATCATTTTCCGTAAGACTACCCGATTGGCACAAACAAGTGTTAGAGTACAGCCCACCTGAAGTTAAGAGACACCGTAGCTCTCTTACGGTCGCTTGGAACTTGGTCCATTATGAACATTTCCAGCTATATACTTTATATCACTTCAAAAATTTATTTCATTAGTTGCTAAGGTGATATTAGTTCGATCAAGGAGCAATTTGGCTGGCTAAGTTTTTTTCAAGCTAATGGTCTTGGAGCAAGCTTCTTTTTGTGTTCCTTTTTAGTGCGGAAATGTGCTCCAGCAATATGCTCTACGATAAACTTTCCATACGGATTTTAACGTGCTACGGGGGTCGGGCCTTTGACGTTGCACATGAAGAGCAGCTGTGCACTAAATAAGTTATCTCTTTAGTTGGCTAACTACGTAACAGTGAAAATCATCCGCATTTGAACTCGTCCATTAAATAGGTAGCGCTCAAAATAAGTCATAGTTGCCTGAAACATATATCTGTTCAAAACAACACACCCTGGAAATCAAATGACAGTAAACATTTTATGACTTTTGATTATTCGATTGGCAATATTATTTCTAAATCAATTAATACATTTTGCATGCACCGAAATAAATGATACACAGTTTGATTTATCAATGGATTATTACTACAGAGAAATTAAAACAGAGAATCCCACAAATAGTAGTTATTTGACGCCCTTTCCTTTCGCTCGATAAATATGCTATCTGAGGCTTTATTTACTACCACTCGGGGTGATTACAGTTAATTGTCATTTTATGACCAGCTGATCGACTTCGTAACACTTTGCACACGTCAAGTATTTTTAAATGCCATTTTTAGGGTAGGAACCCTTATAGTTTCGCCATGTCCGTCAGTCCTTCTGGGCGTCTGCGGCTTGGCTCAGTGACACTTGCTACTAGAAAGCTGTCATTCGGCATGGGTGTATAAATCAATCACGCCGACAAAATGGTGGAATAAAATCTTGAAAAAATTGTATAGCTTTTCAACTCAGTGGTCCATTTGTGTGATATTTATTTGGCTTTAATGCCCAAGTTTTTGTTCGAGTCAAGTGTCCCCTCCCCACCCCCTGCCGGCTAAATGGCTGCTACTGGGAATGTGAAGTTTCTAGGCAGTTGTTCGTGGCAGTAGTACATATAATGATTTTAAAAGGAAAACTATCTCGCCTAAGTAGGCATTCCTGTTTACCGAGTAATAATACTTATAATCGACGCACTTAAAATTTACAAGCCCTCTTGTATGACGTAGGTAAAATCCATCCCGCTGAACGGATTGAGATACAATTTAGTATGGAAATAGTTTGAATCCCGGGGAAGGACATAGGATAGTTTTTATCTCGGAAATCATCCCCTAAAGAGGTAGAATAGTGGGGGTGAAAGTTTGTATGGAGTCGCGGGCAGAAGCTAGTTATGTACACATTCATCGATCGATTGTACCAACTCTAGTAATCCAGTCGATATCGATAACAACACGCTATCTTTTACGTTTTGCTCTGTTTCTGTATCGTCGTGTAATCCCCGGGGAGTTGTCCCTAGCACGCGTGCGTTTTAATAATGAAATTAGCGCACCGGCCGCCGCGCTGTAAATTGTTCGTTTATTAGAGGCTTGTTAGCTAACGCTGGTCGCGTGGTTGTATTAAGGTCGTATAGGAGCCACGGAGCTGCTTGCATTATATTATTTCACTTTGTCACAAAGACGTCTGTTTTATTTTCAATTTAAGATGGAATAGCATTATAGGAAACGTAGAAGAGATTAAAAGTATTATTTAATGCCAACATTTTTGTAAGGTATATAACTAGTGGTGCAAAAGGTAATTAGACCATTTTCACTGTTAGATGCAAAAAACGTTTAATGCTCTAGATTATTTTATTGTATTTTCTTTAATTAAACCCCTTCAGGGCTTTTGCTACGCTCAGTGTTCGCTACTAAACTAAAAATAAGTTTTACCGCACCCTGCGCGTACGGTAAAACTCGCATTGTGGCCAGATGAAGACGTAAAATTGTGTACTCACCACGGGCGGTAATTCGTAAAGCCCCGGATCGCATATTTATGGCCCTCACCTTCGGTTCGGGCCACAAACACCTTCGATCTGGGGCATTCACGAATTCACCGCCCTAGGTACGTAATGTACTATTACGGGGTATTGCCAACAAGTCAGTCCACGCCGTAAATAGTCCTTAAATGTCTCGTAAGATTTCAATTGCACTAATGAGACTTTATCGACATAAGGGTAATATTTTAAAATCTATCAAGCTTTCTAGGCCGTCGATTGGGGCATATAAATTAAAAACATAACCTTCCCCCTTTCAGCAGTTGGTTAAACGTCGATTTCCCCTATTCTTCCGCATCACGTTATTTCCCCGCATTACCTTTAAACTTCCCTGAACACCACCGCGACTCGCTTTATACAACTCTTATATAACAAGTAAACACCCAACAGTTAACCAATAAAAACACGCGCAACTCTAGGGATTCGAACAAATTAATTGATTTTGTCGTACAAACGCCCGCAAAAGATTTAGAGTCGCCAACGTATGAGTTTAGGAGTGGTCGATTTATACGCTGCCCCTTTTCAGCTATATGTAGCAAAACAACATAAAACAATTCCGTTATGCAGCGTTTATAGGACTTTTCGGTATGGAAAGGTGATCGTGAGAAATGGCGCGTGTAACTCAAGCTGATGTGGCCGAAAAACCCGTTTAGGCTTGCAAGTGTAAATTTGAGTCGGTTAAGAGTCGTGTTAGGGTTGTGGTAGGCTTGTGTGAGATCTGCTTCTGTTATTGCTATTGGCTGGAGCGATACTATACTATACTATATTTATGGAAATACTTTACCACAGCACTCCTTTTACCTGATTTTATGTTGTAAGTAGCGTTCCCTGATGCGGGGTCGGCATAAATGTAATTCGGAACGATTTTTTGATATAGTATAAGTAAAGTACTTAAATAAGTAAATATTAGGGGACAATCTTACACAAATCGTCCTAGTTCGAAACTAAGCAAAGCTTGTACTGTGGGTACTAGACGACGATAAATATACTTATATAGATAAATAAATACATAAATACATAGCAAACATCCTTGAGTCACGAACAAATATTCGTGCTCATCACACAAATAAATGCCCTTACCGGGATTCGAACCCAGGTCCTCTTGCGTCGTAAGCAAGGCACCAACTAGGCTAAAGCGGTCGTCCAAGTATGTCTCCATTCATATACTAGCTGTCAGCGCGGCATCGGCCGCGTATTGCTAAGAACACAAGCAAACCCGCGCGATGAAATATATTTCATCCCGCGGGTAGGCTATAGCCTATAACCAACCAGAAAGTCCATTCTACATGAAGATGAAACAATTTATGAGATCAGCTAAGTGGTTCCGGAGATTAAGCCTTAGAACCTTAAAAAATTACAAAGCTGTAATCTGATAGATTTTTCCTCTTTATAATATTTGTATAAGATAATCTTAGATTGGGCTTCAAACGTGCAATTTTTCATTATGTTGACTAATAAATACCACTTTTGATACAAGGTGAACTATAATATCTACTAAAATCGATAATCACTACATAGTACTCCCATCCCAAGAGCGTACTCCCATCTTAAAGGCCGGCAACGCACTCGCAACACCTCTGGTGTTGCAGGTGTCCATGGGCGGCGGTAATCGCTTACCATCAGGTGATCCGTCTGCTCGTTTGCCTCCTATAACATTTTTTTTTATATAAAACAAAACAAAGTCGCTTCCCGCTGTCTGCCCCTATGTATGCTTAGATCTTTAAAACTACGCAACGAATTTTGATGCGGCTTTTTAAATAGATAGAGTGATTCAAGAGGATGGTTTATATGTATTGTACCCGTGCGAAGTCGGGGCGGGTCGCTAGTATCTAATAAGATAAGGTTTAGGTTTACACTTAGAAACTATTACATGCCGTTTTCTGAATTATGAAGCTAGGAACCGTAATCGAAAACATGATGTAGGTATAGAAATACAAAATGCCTGTTAATCATACCAGCCGAAAGACGTCCACTGCTGGACATAGGCCTCCCCCAAAGAGTGCCAAAGTGACCGGTCCTGCGCCAAACGCATCCAGCGGACTCCAGCAACCATTACCAGGTCATCAGTCCACCTTGCGGGGGGCCTACCCACAACGCGCCTTCCGGTACGTGGTCGCTACTCGAGAACCTTTCCTCTCCAACGGCCATCGGTTCTACGTGCAATGTGCCCCGCCCACTGCCACTCGGTCAAGTGGGTCAAATTTAACTTGCAAGATTTGATTACAGACAGACAACGGGACAGGTGAAACTAAATAAAAGCTTGTAAAAAACGCATTCCGAACGGGTCATCCGTTCAGGAGCTTCATTGCCAAAGATAAACACACAGATACACGTGTTAAACTTATAAGTGATAAGTCTTATAACAACCCTCGCGTATTCCGGGAGGTAAAACATAATCTGTTCAAGACGTATATAATTAGATGCTGGTATTAATTAGTACACGATATGCTAAAACAGCAGCATGGGTAGGCATGGGTAGGTAGGTGGGTAGGCCCCCCACAAGGTGGACTGATGACCTGGTAAAGGTCGCGGGAGTCCGCTGGATGCGGGTGGCGCAGGACCGGTCATTGTGGCACTCTTTGGGGGAGGCCTATGTCCAGCAGTGGACGTCTTTCGGCTGATATGATGATGATGATGAAGATGCTAAAACAGGGTTTTTTTTCAAAAGAGAGATTGAATATAGACTCGATGAAGTTAATTCACGAACCTTTCGGTGGAAAACTACGAATTTTGTTATTTTCTATACAACCGAGCTTCTTTGATCCGTTTCTTGGAAAGCCGTTTTCATTTTACGTATGAGTAGAGGTATATTGGGTCCATATAGTTATTTCGGCAGAGTAATCCTTTAATGTACCTACTCGTAGGTATAGCTTTTTGAAGATTTCGTTATCTTCGTGTATTTGTTTTCTATCGTCATACAGTACCTACATACAGTACAGTCACATATCACAGTAATCCATACTAATATTATAAATGCGCAAGTGTGTCTGTCTGTCTGTCTGTTACCTCTTCAAGCTTAAACTGCTGAACCAATTTAGATGAATTTTGGCATAGAGATATTTTGAGTCCCGGGGAAGGACATAGGATAGTTTTTATCCCGGAAATCATCCCCTAAGAGGGTGAAATGGGGGTGAAAGTTTGTATGGTGCTGCGATATAAACGAGTTCCACGCGGACAGTCGCGAGCAGAAGCTAGTATTATTAATTTGTTAGATTTGGGCTCTTTCTGTCTGTACGTATATCGTATACTGTATACGTTGTAATACGTCATTACCGTTTATACATTTTATCCAGGAACTCATCCCCTTCAGGGTTGGAACGGCCAAATGAGTATGTCTAGTCCAATGCTTGGCTGGTAGAGAATGGCTTATGGCTTTAAGTCTGCCATTTGTACTTTATCTTGTATCCTACTATAATATTATAAATGCGAAAGTTTGGATGTTTAGATGTTTGGATGTTTGTTACTCAATCACGCTTAAACAGCTCAACCGATTTCGATGAAATTTTGCACGAAGATAGGTTATAACCTGGATTCAATTATTATAGGATTAGGATAGTTTTTATCCCGAGTCCACGCAGACGAAGTCACGGGCGGAAGCTAGTTGTGCAATAACGTAAAAAGGAATAAATAAATGGCAAGACGCATTTTCTTGAAAGCGTGAAATTACCTACTAATATACTCTCAATTATAATTAAATAGTACATAAATACGCGCGTGTTCCCAAAAGGAATATGCAGAGCACATGTCTTATCATCATCATCATCATATCAGCCGAAAGACGTCCACTGCTGGACATAGGCCTCCCCCAAGGAGTGCCACAATGACCGCTCTAGCGCCACTCGCATCCAGCGGACTCCCGCGCCCTTTCAACATGTATGTATAGACTAAAGACTAAAGAATGCATTTGAACCGCATCTCATCGTACAAAATTAAATACCCTTGTTTCCGATTTGGCGCTTTTTCCATATAAATGAATATGAATGTTGAAACATGTGCTCGGAAATGAGACGGCCATAAATCCGGCGAATGAATGAACGGAACGAACGAATGATTTACTGGGACATCAGTATTAATGGAATATTCGACATGAGTAAAGTGAAATTAGCGCGGTAAGGCTGTGTCCTCATTGGACTGACAGTTCCGAGAATTCAACGATCCGCATAAAATATCATGCTTTAATAATATATATATATTATTGTATGAGACATGATAATTTGCTAATTAATTATTATGTAGTGCCCCACTGGCCACCTTGCAAAAACTCTAGTAAAATATGTCAACATGATTTGTTGTTATTGTAAAATAATTAAATTACGTTTTCTTATATAGTCCGTACATGCTTTGTGCGTAAAACCCCAAATTATTTTGAGGATTTGACACTTCAGAGGCACGTAACCATCGTGAAACCCCAGAATAACATTTTAAAATCCCTCTAACTTTATAGCACCCGATATAATCTTAGCAGTGTTATTTTTATCTTAAAGTTATTATTTAGGAGAAACCGCATTTCGTATTCTGTAGGCAGATAAGAAATTGGCCTTTTACGACTTTTGGTCGCCATATTTTATTTCCGTACTAAAATATTAAAACGAAGACATCAAGGCAGCAAATAAAATGGACGTAGCGCATCTTTTACTGTTTATTATGAAATAGAAATCTTGTCAATCTTGAGTTAGGGTACTTTTACACGGCTGGCTGACGATTTTTTCACTAAAAGTTGGAATTGGCCCTACTCTTATAAATAAAAAACAAATTAGGAATCTATTTTACAAAACATTGACACCTTTTAAATTCAATTCAATTAGTTATTAGTAAAGAAACTGGCATGACAATGACAACACTGTCTGTTATTTTTGAATCCACAAAGACGTAGTTTTGATGTGATCCTTTCTTTAAAAAAAAATCTCTTTAAGAAAATAAATATGAACATAATTTCGCCATGTCCGTGTGTCCGTCTGCGGCTTAGCTCAGTAACCCTTACTACTAGAAAACTGTAGTGGGCTTTAAGGCCCTAATTTTTGATCTTCGTTCGTGGCCCGACACGCACTCGGCGATTTTTTTTCCATTTATTATTGTCGACTTTGCTTTTGTTCTACAAGGCTCAACCTCACGATTATTAACATTTGTGCAGAGGATTGTTAAGTATTATGAATAATAGGTACTTAACAAATGTTCACGACAGGTATTTATCATAGTACCTAAACCTTTCGTTTTCAACTAATCTCTCCAAGCAATTCCATCTAATCTTTACCCCTTTTTCGTATCCCGTGGTTTTACAACCGAAACTTAATTGTAGAAATAAAAACCCCTTTCCGAGGCTCATGTATTCCGATACTTGGCGGAACAAGGTGCTATGTTGCTCTGGCGCTCATAATGAGATGAACCATTGTCTGACCAAGGCAATATAGAGTCGGTCGTGCGGGTCATTAAATCTGAGTTGCCCCTAAATCTGTGATGCTACCGGAATTTTAATGTTATGCTATTTAAAAAGTGTTGTGACGAATTTTTTTTTTCATTTTACAACGTGACTTGAATATCACCGTAATATCATAAAAGTAAATTTGAAGTTAGCCGTGAATTTTACTATTGCCCGCAACCTCTGGCCGCGCCAGTGTGATTCGGACCTTAATCTTTTACGCACTTAGAAATGTTTAATTGGTAATTGAATGCACACATTGCAAATCAACTTCTACTATCCGAACCCACAATCTACCAGAAACTTTTATATTAATATGTTCCTACCTGTGTACTTACTAACTGAAAAATATTGATAAACAATACCATTCGCATCTATACTTTCCTAAAACGAATGCAAATACGAAACGCAAACATTCCCCGTTCGGCATTTCTAACAATGGTATATAATGGCCGTTCTACACTATCGGCGATGAACGTTGATCGTGTGATCGTCTATAGTCGGCACGATCATTGTACGAGCATCCACATGATCGTCTGTAGTAGGCGATTCCCTTTAATTCCCTTTGATACGTGTCCAAAAACCGACAAATCAAAAATCGCAGGCTATCATACGCGAGTACAGCCGAATATGCCCTCTACACGATCGCGCTCGCCCGTAATCGTCTGCAATCGCCGATAGTGTCGAGGAGCCATAATACCGTAAAAGATGCTGGCAACACCGCGCGGCAACTTTTTAAATTCCGCAGCGGCTCGATGAAGTCGTGCGTCCCGCCGGGTAACGAGAGTTGACACACGTTTCATTCGCGTCTCTGAATATTGAGGGATGGACACACGAGGGTCGGAGACATTATTATTTAGGACTGGACTGCACGAGCGTATTTTTCGTTTCAACTTACAATAGAAGGTAAATAGAATCAAATTTTACTGCGGGAAAATATTTAACATTATTACTAATCCAGTAACCTGGTCGCCTGAAAGTGCGCTACGGGGTACTTTGAGTCAAATTCGGTAGTTCTGATTGTTTGCAAACTTGTTTATATTGCCGAATGAATAATCCATGTTTGTAACCTCGAGCGCCTAACGCAACTTTGTCAAAAATCGAAAATACCACCAGTTCCTACAAGGCTCCGCCTCGTGCACATGAAATTTCGAAAATGTGACTCTGATCCTCACTGATTGATAACCATAATAACAACTCGCTCCATAAACGGACACCTTAATTTAAAAAAAGCATAAACAAAAGAATAACGACTCATCCAACCACCGCGAGGAATTCAAAAATCGAACTGACTCCTTCCTTCACATCGAGCTTATTTTTGTAGAAGAGTTCCACCCGTTACGACATTTTTGCGAGGGGCGTCACTAACTGAATAAGGTTCGTTTCGGACGCCCGGGGCCGTCCTTTGATATTATCCCATCTTTTAATGGAATTCCGAATATTACGTGCTATCTTTATTCTGCATTTTCTCCGGATTGACGAATAGGTACCCCTATTCTAATGCGGTTAGGGTTGGCAAGTGTACAATTGAACACCAGTAAGCAGCGTTTACGATACAAATATCATATTGTTCTCTTAAGTACCTATTCACACATTTACATTTACACATTCTCAGAGTAATTAATTTATGATTAGGTACTCTGTGAAATTAAAAAGAACAGTATTCTATGAAAAGTTAGTAACAAGCATACAAATTTTATGTTCACTGATTTCTCTATAACCTAAATGTATACAACCGTTGGTTTCTTAATAAATAATAAACAAAAAGACATTAAAATGATACGTTATTGCCCAATACATAACATCAATTAAAAATCTGCTAAAAATCCTCGCTTTAAATAAATTCTCTCGTCTGGTAACCCTAGCAATCATCGGTGCCTGCTGTAGCAAATACCACCTTAATTCAACTGGGCGGGGTTTAAATTTAAACCACTCCGAACTCGCAGCGCCCATGAGTGAAAGAAAGTCTTTACTGCCAGTAACAATCCTATATTTACGTCCCTTTATTACCAAGCGAGTTTCCTCGGGTCTTATCGTCTGCTTCGCTTTGATTAAGAAGCACTCTTTTGAATTAAGAAGTAATGAAGCCGATCATATCTGCGCTCGGGGCGATTGGCTCCTGCGAATGTATCATTAGCATTTCGATAAATAAAATAAGAAAAGAAGGGATCATCATGGCAGAAGTCTGGTAGAATACTCATAGTAGATACGTGCAGTCTTTTGTTTAATACAAATATTTACTTCTGAGTAATGTACCGTCAGCAACATCAATATTTGTAAAAGAAACCGTCTGTGTCGGACTCTATCAGCAGTGACATAAAGGCGTGTACAGATATGTAGGTTTATTGTTATTTTAGGTAGAGATATTAATGTCGCTGATTGTACGTTGAAATTAAATATTAAAAATTTGTACGTTGGAATTAAAAATAGACTTCTCTTGTGTCAGTGAGTGTAAAGTTTGCACTTTGTCTTTGTGTTGCGTAGTGTGAGCTATGATATTGTGTAAAACATATTTAACATTTCTGAAGTTGATATTTGGGCCTAAATACTTTTTGATGCCTATAAAAAGTACCTTGTACATTTTACCGCATAATTTTTTACTTATTTGGATAATGTTCAAAAACTCATTATTGACCAATTCAGAATGGCATACGCATACCCAATTGATGACTATTATCAAAATAATTGGGCTCAATAAAAATAAAAATAAACTATTGTTTGGTAACGCAGTGGACATTTTTTGGAGGGGTCATAGGGACTGGTAACGCAGTGGTAATTTGTGTACCAAATGAGACGTTTCTGTATACAAAACTTAGTATGGTGGGAAAATTCATAATAAACATTGAGGCCCGGGTGAGAACTAACGTAACACTACTAGGAAGAGTAGAAAGATATTTCGAGATATCTACAATTTTGTAAAAGGGTTTATAAATTTTCATCTCCGTTTAATTTTGGCCCATTTTACCATTATAATAAATGCAATATCCGTATAGAAAAATATTTGTACTCCTGTGTACAAATCCTAAGTTTAAAGGCCTCATTTTGTTGCAGAACACACACAGGGTATATCAATTAAGTACCTTTGTGATTTATCACATGTATAGTCGAAACAATTAATATATTCCTAAATTGTTAGTAACCTATTCTATAAATGTGGTAGTAGTACATATTATGAATTTAAAAGGAAAACTATCACGGACAAGTAGGCATAAGTAGTTACCGAGTAATAGTCGACCAACTTAATGCGTACTTGGAAAGACCGCACGTCGATGTAACTAAGACAGACAGGCTATACGGAACCCTACACTGCGCGTGGCCCGACACGCACTTGGCCGGTTTATTTTTATATGCGAGAACGCGGGCCTATGTCTTGGGCCTGCGCAGGAGAGCTGGATCACACCTGCATATATCATGCCCGCTCCGCTACACCGTTTACCATAGCTGAGTTCTCGCACATCTCTAGATAAGCACAGGCTGAATGTCCACTAGTGGGAAGATGTTTTTTCTTATATTTAACACCTCGCATTGACAGCTATGTCACAAATATGTTGTGACGACCGCTTTAGCCTAGTTGGTAGTGACCCTGCCTACGAAGCAAGAGGTCCTGGGTTCGAATCCCGGTAAGGGCATTTATTTGTGTGACGAGCACGAATATTTGTTCCTGAGTCATGGATGTTTTCTATGTATTTAAGTATTTATTTATCTATATAAGTATGTTTATACTGGACTTCTACAGTAACCACCTATTATTTGTTTCTAAATGTTAACCTTACACCTACTCAAGGGTATCTTTTCAAACAGGTAGGACTTGCGGACACCATTCACCTAATTATAGAATATTCTATCATTTACCTAAAGCTTAAGTATAATTATGATTATAACTTAGCAACCCCAAATAATGTATGTTTGCTAAATAATAATTTTACTACTCGTACTCAAGAGTGAACACGCATTTATATTCGTAATACCACAGTCCCTGAATACAAATAAGGATTAAAAAATCATTTGTATTCTCCATTCATGGGATATGCCGTACAACTTACAACTTAACTTTCACCTTTCATAGTTCGTATTACGTTCGTGAAAGATTTAATATTGCTTGATCTACACGTTTTAGTAGTTGGTCGGGACATGGCGCGTGTGCCAACGCTCATTATGCCACGGGGCTGAACATGGGCTGAACACTCATTCATGCCGCCGCCGCGCCGGTCTTTGCTGCGAATTTAAAAAAGTTTGCGGACAGTAGAGCCGGTTGTCTCATGAAATTAATTGTTTGTGGATTTTTGGGTTATTTTTTAAATTTTACATCACAGCTGCACGGGTAGCACGCGACGGCGCGCGAGCTCTCTCGATTTTTCTCGCACTATCCGTCTCTATCTTATTAGACCACTTGGAAGAAGAGGTATAGTGCGATAAAAATCGAGAGTATGTCGCGGCCGTCGTGTGCTAGACGTGCAGAGCTTGCGTAAAGAAACGTGAAAAGAGTTCTTACAGAAACATGTTTGTTTGTTTTATATACCTTCAACAAAGTATAATAAACCTTACAAGAGTGTAAAGTCTTCCCACTTATAATTTGATTTTTTAAACAGCCGATATTTGACAGCCGTCATCCCGGTACAGTAAACGTCAATGATGACATATGATGACATATATTGTACTAGGATGACAGCTGTCCAATACTGGATGTAAGGGCATTTCCACTATAGTTATTTCTTTATTCCTGTACTTAGCATGATCGTGTATATGTGGGACATGCATTTGTCCCTTTCTAACAAGTGCGTGTGTGATCGGAGCGAATGCTTTGTGTCCGAGACTAGCTAGGCTAGTTGTACCCATATGTACATAATATAATGGTTTTTGTTAAAGTTGATACTGACTCCAAATTCAATCTGTCATAAAACAGACATATTTATATTATTTTAAAAGCGTATTATAATTTAAGATAAGCGAATACATCATTGTATGTGGATATATGCAGTAATCATTGATAAAGTTCTTCACGAGCAGTTTAGTTTCAATGTAATTTTACAACACAGCTATACTTACTGGATATTGTATGCTGTTTTGAAAAAAAAATGTTGAGTTTTTTACACCGGTTCGTCTCATGGCAGAGGTTTTCTTAGTAGTTTATCGACATTCATAGGTGCATGTCATATGCCTAAGTTGAAGAATAAATAACTTTGTCTTTGACTTTTCTTATTGTTACGCTAACATTTTTAACCGGGGTAGCAATAATATTATGCTTAACTCTGAGAAATCGAAATATCGATACATAAACTAATAAAAAGTACTATAGTCTGGAAAAAACCGTAGGTTATGTCGAAAACATGTACCAAAAGCGAGTGGTATATGTTGAGATAGATAGGTAGCTTCCTATAACTCATTAATAATCATAGCTTCCGCCTTTAACGTCAGTTCCGCTAAACGCTGCGGACTTAATCTAAACAATTTAACTTCCCTAATAAGGCAACTTAACAACTTAAGTGATAAGCAAGTTAAGTGACGCGGCGGCTTAGCCAACTTGTTCGGATAGGGACCTTAAGCCGTTAAATTTGTTGACGAGAGTGCTAGACGGAGAACGATGTAGGAGTTAGAAGGATGGTTTGATTCTTGTGAAACACACCCATGTGTAAAACACACGTTTACATTTCTAAAGAGTCGTAGAGATCTGCTGGATCTCGAATTTCTTTTTAAACTCGTAAGAAACAAGATTGATTGTCCACAGCTCCTTAGTAGTCTTCGGTTTTCAGTGCCTCGCACAATTCCACGTTTTCCTGCCAAGCCACTGTCTTACCCCTTGCGACGAACTGTGTTACTCTTTCTCCCCCCTACCACGAATGAGCAAATTTAGCGATTCTATCGACATAAACTTTGAATCAATATCCAAGATTAGAAACTTGTTCATTTAGTTCACTAACGTCAATTGCTTTTTGAAAACTTCTTTAGCGGCGCTGTGCACTTTTTGTGATGGGGAAAAATTGTTAACCTCGCCACAGGTCACGTGACCGTAAGATTCGCAAGACGTGAGATTCGAGACAGGTCACGTGACCGTAAGACGGACACGTGACCTGATCGAAAATCTGTTACAATGTCATTAAGTTTTCACTTCTGCCGGCACTCCCGGAGTGCAACCTGGTCCTTTTTTTATGTATTAAGTCCTTATTTATATTAGCATGCTATGTTTACCTGTAAGTAGTTATATACATTAAGCATAAGACACTGGTATAAACTATTTGTCCATAATCAGATATATATTGGTTACAAAATAAGTTTAAACATGTTCATGACATTTTTAATTTACTGCCAAAATTACCCCTTGAGACAGCGACTTACGAAACAGCCCCATTCCCCCTTAATATTTAATAAACCTACCTTAAATCTCAACCCGTAATAAAGGGTAAAATCAAACAACTCGCAAACTTTACTGTGTTAAGAATTTCGCAGAATTCTGTGTCCAAAAGATTATAACAGGCGCGTTTTGGAGATGGAAATGTGTCGTTATGTAGAAGGAATGCTTTATTTTAATTAAGAGGAGGTATTCAAGGAATTTGCTGTTTGACTTAAGAGTTGACAGTGTTCTAATGGCGCGGGCTGAGTAAAGGTTTTGGGAACATGTGTTTTGCTATTAGTATTATGATATTTATGATACGGGTAAAAATCAAGATTACGGTAATATGTCGTTTGCTGTAAAAAAAATTATCTTCAATTACTTTGCGGAATCCATGGTTACGAGAACAATATTCCTCTCAACGAGGCATCATCAGGAGATGCTGGCAGGAGATCAACACGTGTCTAGGTTTGGTCAATATTAGTGGTGTCTTCTTGTAATTATCTGCATGTTTGCACGGGAAAGCTTTAAAGCCCAATATCTCGCAAACGAATCACTTATTTGAAAAATTATTTTAGGAAACCCATAATATTTTGGAACGAGCTATCCAACAAAACCCCATGCCGTGGGTTTAACGAGAAAAAGAATTACATCCCCGCTGTAGGTGTAGGGGAGGTACCCGAAAAAAAAAATTGTTTTCAAGGTTATATTGTACTGTTTTTTTGGCGTGTTTGATTTATATACACATGCCGAATTACAGTTTTTTAGTAGTAATGGTTACTGAGCTAAGCCGAAGACGGACGGACAGCCAGGCGGACATGGCGAAACTATAATGGTTCCTTGTGGACTACGGAACCCTAAAAACCTATCTATATTATACTTATTTAACTGTAAATAACTAATAATGCAAATTCACATTATAAACAAGTCGCCTCGTATTCCCAGTAAAAGCCAAGACAAGTTCAGACAAGTTCCACATGTCCGACCCAGACTCGGTAATGACATCTCTTTGAGACGGTGAGACCATTTTTACAGACCTAATAGAGCCTTTGCGGATATAGAGTTGGAGGATGGTCACTTGACTGTATAGTCGAATAAGAAATATACCAGCATTTGCCCCGGCTTTTCTTTTTTAATCGCCTTAGGGATGAATTCTAGGCCTGAACAAATCTAATAGAAAATATGCCATTAGACGTCCCACAGGCGCAATCAATTATCACACTTACACAGAAACTTCTACTCTTTTCACTCCTTTAAGGGATATATTAGGGATGATATCCGGGGTAAAAACTATCCTATGACCTTCTCGGGGTCCCACCGCGGTAGAGCTGGGCGTTTTTTCCCGTAAGCGTTTTCAAAAACAGTTTCTCTTACAGTAACGGAAAAACAATTTGAGGCTGAGAACCACAAACTGTTATTAAAAACGGTGACAAGGAGCTACGAGTAGGCGACAGTCGCACGCAACGCTTGCAATGCAAAACGTGAAAACGCAACGCGAACAGTTTCGTTTCACTTCGTTTGGCGACCGGCGACGGCGGCAACGCACGGAGAAACTAGTTATTTTTCAACTGTTTTTCAAAACAGTTTTGTGATTTAAAAAAAACCGGTTCCGTTTCGTTTCACGGAAAAGTCTAAACGACCCAGCTCTACACCGCGGCTAAGCGTATAACACGGCACGGCAAAACCTTCGCCGCGCGGCCGCTAGCGCACTGGCCGGCGATAAAGAAAAATGAAAAATTTCCACGGCCATGTTTGTTTTCTCCTGGCAGAACTTTTCACTAGCATATGCATTCGGTTTTATATATAATCTATTCTATGTGTAATTAACATACTCGTAAAACGTAATGATTTATATTAAGTACAGTTCTCGAGATTAGTTATAAACTATTAGTTTTATTTCTTACCCGCCGGCTAGCCGTGCAAAAGGTAACAAACAGCTGTCTGTAACTCTGTAGTTACTTTCGTCTTTGTGATATAGTACCATTGAGTTATAACTCTAGTAATATATTACTAGAGTAGACATCACCTAACATAAGTTTGCGCATGTCAACATACTCTCTGTGAGTATGTTGCACAGAGGACTTTTCTGTATATGTATGTTGGTTTAGTCTGCGGCGGGCAGTGATGGCGGTCGTTTCGAGTGCAATTTTTACTCAAAACTTTAAAAAAATGCCTTCTTTTGTATTGCCCTATTACACCAACAAGAAACCCAACAATAGTAGTAGATAATACGGGGATCACTTTTCATCGGCAAATTCACAGATTTTTGAAATAACATGAATTTTTCTGTAATATATAAAATACGCGCCGATGGCGGCCATTATTTCAAAGATGAAAGATGTAGAAGTGACAATTTCCTAAGACAATTTTGCCTTATTAGTAGAACATTAAACTTACTAGATTTACTGATTTGAAGCTTTAAAGATCTTAATTTTTGCGCCAAAATAGCAGCAACCATTTGTTTTATTTTTTATTTAATCGTTTTTATGAATAATTTTAGTGGCAACGTTCAGTTCTCCTTATTTAAATATATCTTAAGTTCTACTTATTTAAATCCTAGGTAAATTCTCTTATACAAATAATTTACGCGATGCGAGTATGGTCTCCGAATATGAACCCATTAGCAATTTAGGAGAATATAATTATTATATCAATTTCCAATTTGAAAATGGTCGTTATTTAGTTTGTTTGTCTTGCTACGATTGCTATCAAAATCGATATCTGAGGATCCGCATGGACTTTAAATTAGGACTTTGTCATCAAATCTGACACAAATTGCTGAGACAAATTGCATCAACATAGTGCATCGTCGGTAACTATAAAGATATCCAGTATAAAAAAATACAAATAGCAAATGTCGGTGATTAAATAAATAATTCGTTTTTTTATAAGAGTGTATTAAATCCCGCTATAGCCATAAATGAATCCGAGCTCAGAAAATTGTCGCATCTACTACGTTTACATACTCTTTGATTTTCCAAGATGGCGGACTGATTGGAAGACGTCAAGAAAAATGTTCTGGGTTGCCAGTCTATACGTAGTAATAGTTAGTCAATGTATAGTACAGTCAAGTGTAAAAGGATGCATAAAACTTATTCATAAAGATGTCCCATCGCTCTTATGTCTTAAATATTTATGAGAGGTTTTGTTACATATTTATGACAGGATTAATTAAATATATATTTTTGGACTTCACTGTACCTATGGATATCATTGATTGGTAAAGAATTTGATACCTAAAGTATGCACCTAGATCGAGATATTCCTAGTGTAATGCGCAGACTGCCTGTCCGGGCTAGCAGAGCGGATGCATGTAACGACGTCTCTTTGAAGGCATTACTGCAAGAAAGTCGACCTCGATGGGCTTTTGGTACGAATGTCTACTTAGGTACACGAAGAGACCAGACAAGAGGGCCGAACAAGCTATAATGGGCGTACAATAGATACTAAATAAAATAATCATTAATGATGTATTTTCTTGAAAAAGGATTAAGAACTACAGTCATATGGAGAAAAAAAACCGGCCAAGTGCGAGTCGGACTCACGCACCAAGGGTTCCGTAAAATTTACGGTTTTCGCAATTTTTCCTTTATCTGTGCTATAAGACGTTTCAAGATTCTGAGTTCACAGGAGGTACCCTGTAGGTTTTGATTCCCTTGCGAGCTTCGAAATTTTGCGGAAATTTGCGTCATAAACGGCTGTATCTTTTGATAGCGTTGGTTTAAAAGTTTGATTTTTTCACAGCTCCAAGGGACAGTAGACCTGAGTATTTGGTGTAAATTTTAGCTTGATACGCGCGCCACGCGTTCCTGAGAAAAAGGGTCTTGACAGACGGACGAACGGACGGACAACAAAGTGATCCTATAAAGGGTTCCGTTTTTCCTTTTGAAGTACAGAACCCTAAAAAGCAACGCAAGAGGTTCAATAATCACAAATTAATAAGTGTTCTAAGTTTTAAGAGTATATAGGTATAAGAGTATTTTCTGACTTGCCCGCAAAACGCACCTTCATATGAAACCCTTGTCATTTACTATGACGCTCGAGCATCGTGACGTCACGCTCTGCTAGCGTTTTCTCTCTCTAACATGCAACACTAAAACGGTTGTAGCTTCGTCATTTTTTGAGATATTTGAATAGCAATGACGGAAATCCCCGTCATTAGCCATATTTTTTTGCCTTCTTTCTTTTGAAGTAATAATACATTTTGATTCTGAAGCTTCGGTAACCTAGTGGAAGCTGCGATAGCCTAGTGGTTCAGGCATGCGGCTGTCAAGCGGTGGTCGTGGGTTCGAATCCCGGCTCGTACCAATGAGTTTTTCGGAACTTATTTACGGAATATTTGCCGTTAGCTTTTCGGTGAAGGGAAACATCGTGAGGGAGCCGGTCTAATCCCAATAAGGTCTAGTTTTCCCTCTGGGTTGGAAGGTCAGATGGCAGTCGCTTTCGTAAAACTAGTGCCTATGCCAAATCTTGGGATTAGATGTCAAAGCGGACCCAGGGCTCCTTTAGGGGCACAACCGGGAATAACACTAGGGGAGGATGAATACATTTTGATTCTACACCCGTAATTTCAAGTCATCAGCACGGATATCACGCGACGGCGCGCGAGCTCTCTCGATTTTTCTCGCACTATACCTCTCTTTCTAATGTTTACGTTTTTTCTAATAAGAGAGAGACGGATAGTGCGATAAAAAACGAGAGAGCTCGCGCGCCGTCGCGTGTTATCCGTGCTGGTTACATATTCGTATAAAGCCACTATTTAAAACCTGGAACGTTCAGGCAATAGTTGGCGAGATCGCGCGGTTCATCCCGCGCTCCTCAAGTTAGTTATGCAATACAATACAATACAATACAAATACTCTTTATTGCACACCTCACACAAACAAAGCAGATAAAAAGAAAAACAATACAATAACATGTAGGTAGAGGTAGACAACAGGCGGTCTTATCGCTGAAGAGCGATCTCTTCCAGACAACCTTTGGGTATCGGAGAAAGAGATAAAACTAGATTATGTAGTAGGTGGTGCAGAGATTACAATAAGCCAAAAATCAAAATAATTATATTAATGCACGTACATAAATAGCTCTATATATAAACATACATACACAATCATACATATATACAAATAACACAAATAAAAATATATAAAACAAACAGTCAGCCAATAATAATAATAGTAGGACAGTCAGGGTTAGGGGAAAGACAAATAATGATAACAAATTGCATTTATTGACTACAAAAAAATACTGAATGCGATGCTTTATCTAGTATATACTAATATACTACATGAAGCATAGCTATTTACTAATATTATAAAGAAGAAAAGTCTGTGAAGTTGTCTGCTTCGCCTGGGTTCCATGTAATACGAAGCCAACCATATGGATTACTATTAATCCATAAAAATGTACCTTCCAGCAACCTCTTATCCTTGTGCAAAAGCCGGCATCCATGACGGGAAGATTACATTCCAGCGGTGGTCAAATAATTTCCGAACGGATTGAATCTGCGTCTTCCTAGTAGAGTTTAGATGGTTAGTGGCTAGAAAGGGATTACCGTGTCGTTTGAGAAAATGAACTTTAATTCAAGGTGCACTGAGGTCCAATTTTCTATTGATTTGAGTTCTGAGCAGCCTTTTAGTTTATATAGTTTTAGTAAATCGAGGTATAATACTTAAAGAATATTAACACACCTGTCCAGTTAAGTGCTAAAACATTTTATTCACAAGCTTTATTCCTTGAAAACTTAACTTGTATGTTATTCCGTTAGCAATTTTCTGCTGAAAAAATTGTGTTGAAAAAACGACTACTCGAAATTATAAAGAGTATAATGTTTATACCCCTTCTCCATAAAACTTAACAGACCTTTGTTATCTAAAATTTGATTTGTCCCTTTCTCACAGACACATTTTAAAGAAAGACAATCTAATTTTAACAGAATTTTATTTGAAATTGGTTTGAAGGACGATACGTTTTGCAATCAAAAAATAGAGACAGTTACATACGAATTATTCAAAATATACAACTTAATAAAAAAAAAGTTAGATTTTTTTGTCAAAATAAAGACCAAATGTCCATGATTGAACGGATACTTTGTTATTTGTTCGTGTCAAGAACAGGAAGCCGTTCCTATTGTTACTCTAATTACAAATGTTCATCAATCATGGAAACATCACGGCCCTTATTGCATTTAATAAGTACAGTCGGCCTCGACTATTAACGGTCTTAAGGTCATATTCATAAAACATATCAAACCTATGATAACTAAAATGTGTTATTCATAAAACTTAAAATGCCTCTGCGAAATAAATTGTGCTTTGTCCCTTTCTTACGAACACAAATGTCAAAGTGACAGATAAAAACAAACTAATTTTAACGCCATTTTAGTTAAAATTGGTTTGTTGAACGTTTATAAATACGGCTGTTAATGTCAAAGTGTCAGACAAATGGATAAAATCGCCGTTTCAACTAATATTGGTTTGACTGAGCTGTATTAGTAGATTTTGTTAGCAGTTCGTGTCCGTCAAAAGTGTCATTAGCACGTAAGTTCTAAGTCACATATACATTTTTAGGGTTCCGTACCTCAAAAGGAAAAAACGGAACCCTTATAGGATCACTCGTGCGTTTGTCTGTCCGTCCTTCACAGCCTATTTTCTCCGAAACTACTGAACCAATTACGTTGGGGGCACTTTTGGGGGGGAAATGAGAAAATTAAAAAATAAAATTTTGCATATACTATCGTGTTACATATCAAATGAAAGAGCTCATTATGTGCATGTAAAATATTTTTTTTTTGTATTTTTAAAATAATTAGTTTAGAAATTATTTAAGATTATAGCCAAAAAATGACCATTCCCCCCCTTCATCTCCGAAACTATTGAGTCTAAAATTTTGAAAAAAATACACAAAATAGTTCTTTACCTACAGATGACAGGAAAACCTATTAGAAATGTGCAGTCAAGCGTGAGTCGGACTTAATACGGTATTTGACAAAAATCTAATCTAAGCTTATTTTTATGAAACGTCAAAAACGCTCCGTTAGTAAAAAAAAATGTTTAAAATCTTGTGATGTACGGAACCCTTGCAACGCGAGTCCGACTCGCACTTGGCCGGTTTTTTTTTTATTCTGGAGAACCATAAACTTATCCTCCAACCAAAATTTTAAGATCCGTCAGCCCAATTTCATAGACCACTTTCAGAAGAAGTTTGAAGTTTGAGAAAACGCCTAAGTAAGAAAAACTATTCAACTTTTAACAAACTTAGAATAAAGCATAGTTACTAAAGTGTATACCAGTCATAAAAACAGGTTAGCTGGAAGAAATCCCTCTCAGGGATAAGCTCGCCTTTGTACATGTATCTTCTGTTCCTGTAATAATTGTTTTGTTGTTGTGTTCTGTTTCATGTACAATAAAGAATTTACATACATTTACATACATACATAAATACATAAAATACTTATCTATAAGTAGGTACAGCCGACTATACCATGACTAAATTAATTAAAAACATGCGGGTGGCCCTACAATCCACGGCCAACTGTCAACTGGCATTTCAGTTAACACGTGCGATTAAGCTGTTAACTGTACTTTAACAGTCAAATTAGATACAAAGTGGTTTGGATCATAAAACAATTAAGGGACATTTGTTTTGTGTCTCCTAGTAAAGGACAGATGGTTTGAATTAAGATCGAATTAAAGGATAATTTCCACCAAACGGCACGCATCGCATCGGACCGGAACGAGTTTTAGAATCCGTAAACGATATGAAATCATGTACACAGTATTTAAAGTATTACCAAGCGCGCGCTCAGCGGTTTGACGCGGGCGTCTTCCGCGACACGCGATCGTAGCCGAAAGTATGCTGCGTCGCGCGGCTTGGTAATATAGACTTCAAACACTGTGTACAAGATTTAATATCGTTTAAGACGCGTGCCGTTTGGTGGAAATTATCTTGAATATTACCTACATTAAATCGACAACTCCGTGCGAGACATATAACTGGCAAATATTAGAAAAGCAATAATTTAAAAAAATGTTTTCACCTCAGCAGCTCGAACAAGCACATTTTGCTGCGTGAAAACAGTGTGCAAAATGCGATTTTGCTCACTCCGTGAGACAAAGTAGCTTTTTAATTTTGATGCGGAGCACTGACATTTCGTTGTATGGGGTCTATTACAAGTTCAGAATATTAGAACTTTTTAGCACTGTCCCTTTCATTCCATTACGAAAAAAGAAAATGGCAGACGTAGGTCGATCCATAGTTCGACCATCAAATTTCAAAGTAGACCCCCAAAAGAGTACACGTTCGAAAACTATCAAATTAACAAGTTTAAATTACCAAAATAATTATACAAAAGAATTTTCAATTGAAGAATATTTAAATAAAAGTTCTCAGAATAAACTCCATTTTTCATAGTAAATAGGTAAACATGATTTTTTTACGCTAGCTAATTAATAATTCTATCTCAAACAATCTTAAATTTTATGAATGTATACCACAGATGCAGTTTCCGAACGCAAGCGCGGCGCCCCGCCCCTTTTAAAAAATTGCGCGCTGTTATTTGTTTCAGATTTTATTAGGTATAAGTATATTATTCTTCATTCTTGCGTTATTGATATTAGTTTTAAATAAAAAAAACTACTAGGATAAATCAATTCTCTATCTAACTAGGAAATATAGTGAAGTCAATGACATGACGAGGGCAGTATTTTAACAACAGTACCTACGGCTAGTTTTTGATGTGCACGCGAGATACACGCAATATGCTAATGTGTGCCCTTGTGATAATGATAATATATTTCATAAATATCTCGAAGATATTAGTAAAATCAGTGAATTTTAACAAAAATACGGTTAGTTTTTAGTGATGTGTTACAAGTGTAACGCGACACTCGTATAGATACTGAAATATCCTTTGGTGTCTCATGCCTTGTCTCGCCTTTCTAGTATTGAATAACGGAGCGGCTGGCTCTGAGGAGTTAAAACTAGCAGTAATGAACGTCTAATTAAGTTTTCTTCCTGAATAATCTTGAGACGAATAGGTACGTGATACTATGATATATTTTTAATGTGAATATGTTCTCACTGCTGAGGTGAAAAGTTGTATGTGTTACTCGAGAGCAAAGTATTTGCATCTCGTGCTTTTGAGTCCTTCGCTGCTCTCAAGATTCAAACGTTGAATCACTCGCTACGCTCGTGATTCAATTTTAGAATCTTTCGCTTCCTCAGGACTAAAAACCAGCACTCGCAGCAAAAACAAACTTTGCTCTCTTGTTGCACAAATAACTATTCTCGTGCCCGTTACATGTGCCTCACGTGCCAGTAACTTTGCCGTTTTCCATCATTTTGCGATCAAGTAACGTTTTTTGATCGTCTTTGTGATAAAGTAATGACACGGCCTGATAATAATAATATATCTTGCTATCAGAATATAACAAATACTCATATATATAAATAAAAATATATATTTTCCTAGAAAACCCTTTCCTGCCGAGACGGGTCACCCTGTATGAATTATAGTATTCAAAGTTTAGCCAGCCAACCAAAAACTACGCAAAAATGAGCCTAACTAGATTTCCTGAAGCTTGCTCAAAGGAGTACAGGTCCATACTAGTTTTATGAAACTTATAGCCCTTTCAGTAGTTTAGTTTGAGCTAACTTGTGTTCAGGAGCGTGACCATTCCGGGCGGGTGGCAACCCTCGTTCCGTGCGACGGCCTAGGGCTGTCACTTTGTTGATTTAAATATTTAAGTAGGCTAACTTGGTGACGCAATTATCGGGAGTTTGCTTTTGTTGACTTCTTGTGTTGTTTAGAACGCTTGGAGCGAGGATTTGAACGCTTTAGAAAGAGACGGATAAGTCTATGTCGCCGCGACACAGTTCGCGGGTCGTCCTGTGTTGGTTGGAGATTCAAACCGGCTCCACCACGCAACTAAGCAGATGTCAGCGGAACGAGTGCACGCAATTACGTAGGTAATTCATTAATGAATAGTCAAATAAAGCTCTAGATACATTTGGTGGGATTGAAGACACAAAATAGTACATTGTTTAACGAGGGGCGTAAGTGGAATATTGCGAACAAGAGTCTTCGGCGTCGGGGTTTTGATAGACTCGAGTTTGCAATATTCTTACGCCCGTGTTTTTTTAACATCACATTTGCGAGGAAACAAACATTTTAGATGAAATTAATACAAATCGTAATAAAAACTGCAACATGTCAGTTATCCATTTTGTTGAATTTGACGTGAGGCGCGTATGGCAAAGACCCTTCGGTATACAGCCACGATTTTAAAACACTTAAAAACATTTTACATAGACACTAAATACTACATATTTGTAAATAATTCTGTTAGGTAAACATGTTTTAGTAGTGTGTTTAAGTTTAAATTTATTTATAAATACGTTGTCAGACATCGTATTTGATATAAAACCTCTTTCCTTTGTAAGTGCCGCATGAGTGACAGCTACAATTTAAGAGAAAAACCATTACGCCCGTGGGCGTAACATAGGCTATTGTAGCTCTTTATGTCTGCGCATTATGAAGCCCTTTTCGAGCAAGTGTGATGAAGATTAAATTCCGTACCAAAATTTGTCTTTAACGGATCACTCGGTGTCTGTCCGAGACCGTATGTTACGGGCAGTTTTAATATCTTAGGTTATTAAGTAATTTAACAGTACCTACGCGATGGTTACTTACCTTGAGATGACTAATAATAATAGAATAGTTAGGGGGTCGTTGCACCCTGTGCCGCAGTGAACATGTACAGTCAGCAGCAAAAGTAGCTACGCGGGTCAAGTGTTCAAATTGAGCTACACACGACTCTAATGTCAAGAGGATAAGGACTGTCCAGGTCATTTTGAGCGTGTTATTTTGCGTAGCTAGTTCTGCTTCTGACTGTACTTCAACCTGTATTTAAAAATAAGATATATGCCCGTTCCCTCTCATTCATGAGAGGATGCCTGTGCCCACCAATAGGCCGGTTTTTTTTAAATATATACAACGACAGTGGCAAACAAGCGTACGGCCCGCCTGATGGTAAGCGGACACCGCAGCCTATAGTCGCATGCAACTCCAAAGGAGTAACATGGGCGTTGCCGACCCTTGATATGTTTGAGGATTCGCCGTGTTGACAGCTGAAGGAACAAATTCCTTCGCTCTCAACACAACGCATCCTCGGGAGCTCTGGCGACCTTGCTCACCACCAGGAGCACAACACTACTACAGAGCCAGTAGTAGTGTCATTATGGCTGTGGTCTCCTGCAAGGCGCAGGCACTTGCCCAGTTGGGCTGCTCCATATTCGAGCGGGATGATATTTCGCTGTGCTCTGCCTCACCAAAAATGATGATGATTAGATGCTTAATGACCTGTCTTCTTCCCCAGACGTTTCGGCATCGTAGACAAGCGGTTCTGCGTGGAAGGGGGCTCGCGGTGCGGGCGGGGGGAGGGGCTGTTCGTGTTCGCGGCCGAGGGGGGCAGGGAGCTCACCGACCTGCTTAACATGTGTAGCCACGATGCGCAGTCGCGGCTGAGCATCGCCTCTAGGACTGGCTCTGGTGAGTTGATATCCAGAGAAATTACTAGTACCTAAGTAATAATATTGTTTTGTGTAAAGTACGTGTATATTTAATAATCAGGCCTCGGATTATTTTTCGCATGGTAAGATGAAAGAAAACTATGGAGTCGATATTAAAATTAAATTGTTATTTATATTCATACTCATACTCATTCATTTAATTAAGAACAAAAGTAAATTATAAATAAATTATATTTAAAATAATCAGACATCTTTGTTCACGAAATAATTGCACG
Organism: Epinotia bilunana; assembly: GCA_947049275.1. Classification (NCBI taxonomy): domain Eukaryota; kingdom Metazoa; phylum Arthropoda; class Insecta; order Lepidoptera; family Tortricidae; genus Epinotia; species Epinotia bilunana. The sequence continues at coordinate 2,415,465 of OX346270.1, read as the reverse complement.
CACCGATTGCAATAAATAATTAAGTGACACGTCGTGTTGTGAAAGATTGATTTTTGATAAAGCGGCTAGTACCTGGCATTACATTTACCGCAACAAAGTAGTCTGAACAAAATAAAATAGTAACTAAATAATTTGATATAGTCACAGGGTAAATGTAACCCTTTACCAAGCGAAAGGCTTAACACTTCCCAAATCATACTACATAAATTCATTTTAAACCTGCAACTTCTCTTGCAACCTGCATAAGGGACAAAAGTATTACGGGACTAAGACAATTAGTGAGTATGAGTTTAAATATGAGTTAAAGTTTAGTTTTAATATCGACTCCATAGTTTTCTTTCATCTTACCGTGCGAAAAATAATCCGAGGCCTGTTAATAATATTTATGTATCGTTATATATGTCATTTACTGTGTATCCTTTAGCAATGTTGCCGCAGATAGGAGCGCTCTATTGTAAGGGTATCCACGGAAGATCACCTTCAAGGTATTTACGTGGTACCGTGTCATTGAAGTGAGTGGAGTCCTTTACTCGGACGCTTTTGTTAGATTAAAATTTGACGATAGTTTTAAGCAAAAATGTTTTTTCCATGTCGTCTAAGTAGCGTCTTGAATAAATATTTTTTCTTGCTTTTTTCTTTAAAAATATACCCAGTTTTACTACGACTACCTTAGCCTCCTAAGTCCACGTGACTTCTATAAGAACAAAATGGCGTTCATCATTAAGTCCTGTCCTACGCAGAAGATGTCACTATAACCGAATGTCCTGTAAAAAGATCTAAAGTATTATAGTCATTGAGTTCTGAACTTTCAGCAGCAATTTAATACTCGCCTATACAATTTTTGCTAGAACAAACATTATTTAGTACTAAAAATCTTTTTTTTTGCACTAAGGCAACTAATCCATACTTTTGTTCTTTTAAAAGAACTCTCGTGCTTAGCGTGTAGCAGTTAATTGTAATAGTTCCAGGTAAACAACAAGGTTTATTGGTTATTTGGAATTTGATAGGTTTTTCGGTCATAATGATATCTGTCATTTTCGAATCGTCAGGACTTAACAATGGTTCGCAGGTATCTCCAAGAAAGAAAAAATAGGGGACTTAATAATGGTTGCCATTTTGTCCTATAGAACGCTAGTTCGGTCTTTCTAACAAATAATATTTTGAAAGCCCGGGTCTTAGGATGTTAGAGTAATTTCTAATTCAATCATTTGATCATTTCTATAAGAACTGACATAGAAGAGTTGCAAAAGCGTCAATCTGAATTTAATCCACACCAATTCAACCGTAGCTAGTGTGGTGTTCCTGGTGGAGAGAAAGGTGGCCAGACCTCCTTGATAGTGAGATACCTGGGCTGTTATTCGCTAAGCGTTAATGCGGCTCACCCCGCCGTTCACCCGTCACGAAACTGGACCTCTACCTACGCTTGGTTACTACGCATCGCGGTGTCAAGATATATTTGTGGGTGAGCGTTGAGGTGAGCTTTAAACAAGTTACAGAATAGGGGGGGCTGTATTTTTGTATCTATCTATCAACACCACGAAACCTCAATTCAACAAAGTGTCGGCAACCCACTTGTGATTCTTCTGGAGAAGCAACACGCAAGCATCCATAGTCTAGGGTGCCTACTTACCATCAGGCAGGCCGTAAGCTTATTTGCCTATGTCGTAATATTATTTTGAGATCAATATTCATACCAAATTCTTTTCCCCAGTCCTAGAGAAACGCTACTCCGACACCAGCAGCATGGACGACGGCTTCCCGTCCCTCCGCTCCGCGTCCCCCTGGGCCGCGGGCAGCCAGACCATGCACTGCATCTCCGACCTGGACTCCAGCCTCGACGAGGACAAGTTCCGGAGGCCCACGTCACTGCCAAGGTGCTCCAGCTGTATAGGGAAGATCAGTCATCTGAACAGGTCAGTATTCACTTCGAACGTGACCCTGGAGAAAGTAAGGCATTAGGCGCTTTTCCAGGGGCGGCTGACTCCGTGATTACGTCCCGCTACAAGCCGGCCTAGATGCACCATGTAAGCGCTGCTACGGCACGCACGCGTTCTATGCGATAGTAAGGAAGAGCCACGTTTAGGCTCGTTCGGCATACCTAAACCTGTTTAGATAGAGCGCAAAGCCACAGAATAAATACTTCGTACCTACATAAGGTTCTCTGTTAACAAATCCCCTGGGATTTGTTAACAGAGAACCTTATGTAGGTACGAAGTATTTATTCTGTGGCTTTGCGCTCTATCGCAGGTGGAAATCCAGTGTGCACTACATTTGGCGCCCTATACGCGCTCTTTCTTGGCCACGGACCGTCATTTAGTGTCCGGCTTGCTAGTCCTCTGACGAACATCTATAGTCGGCCTGGAACTGAGCGCTACGAGCGTAAGTACAGTCAAGTACAAAAATATGTATCGATAACATCCTCTCATAAATAAGTACCAAAACCTTAATCCGCTGACATAAGAGATATGGGACATATTTATGAGTAAGTTGTATGCAGCCATATTTTTACACTTGACTGTACTATGGGGCGCACAGGCCGACATTCAATGGGAATATATTTGACACCTCGCATAATTGACAGCTTGGTGACAAATATATGAAATCACATACCGGCACATCTCGCATTAAGGGAAGGTACCAGAAGTTGTCGTGACACGCAACCTCACGCTATGTTGCCACTAAACAACTTCTTACAGTTTCAATGATCTTGTTTCATTTGCTAGTCTCGAGGGCACTATTTAGCACGACAGGCACTTACGTATATAATTGCTTGACAACTAAATACCCCGGGAACAAGTCCTTCAATGAAACATCTTTATTGAGTTGTCATTTTATTGTAGATCACAATCATCAAAATCCAAAGCATTTCCCGAAGCGACAATCAAGTAGCAACGAGATAATCCTGATTGTCTTGCCTCGAGTTTCGCTTAATTTTGGCACGCAATCATTTTAGATCCTACGCTTAAACACGCGCACAAGATATAGAGCCAAAGCTATACAAAAACTGATTTAATGATTGGGTACGTCCAATTCTTTAGCACGCTTTCTGCAGATTGGATGACTTGACGGATTTTGGCGCAGGTATATATATATATGACAGCTTGGTATCATTAGATTCGTGTCAATTGTGAGAGTAAAAGGGACCACCTATTTGATTGGTAGAGGTGACGCTGGCCACCCCACCAGACCAGAGCAAGCCATTTTTCTCGCAACAAATTCGCTTATGGTCTAACGAACGATTGCAAATTCACATAAAAAAAATGTGAGAGTAGCAAACACACGAAATATGGTTAAAAGTATAATTTCACTTTTTAATTTTGAATGATAATGTATGTATAGATTTAACATAGATTTACCTTAATTCTATGGATGGATGGTTACTTAATCACGCAAAAACGGCTGAACTGGCTGGGATGATATTTGGCATGGAGATAGATTATATTAGCTTGGATTAAAATATAGGATAGTTTTTATCATGGGTCCACGCAGACGAAGTCGCGGGCGGAAGTATTAAAATATTTAAATATTCATCTAAAATCAATAGAAATGCTGTATAATCCTTTATCGATTACAAAGCACTTCAACAACAATAATCAGACAAATTACGTCGTGTTCAATTAATCTCCAATCAGGCGGAATTATCTGCCTTTGCTCTGTTACGCGCAAATTGCCAAAAGCTAGGTAACATAGGATAGGGGACTAGGCTTTGTTAACCCATATTCGATGACTGGCCGGTGTAGCTCTTTGATTCATTAGGCAACAGTTGCAGGTATTTAGAATTCATGTAATTGATTGTAATATGTAGGTACATTTAAGTTTTAACCCAGTTAAACAGTGGTTTCATAAAGTTTGTTCCAAGGAAGCGTGGCCGGCTAGTGAATGTGTAAAATTAGTTCGAGACTTTATGTGCTACTCGCCAAAATTAGAAACAGCTGTGTACAGTGTGCAAGTATTTTAGGTTGACACGTCCAGTTGAACTTTCTGATGTAGGGCAAAATTTCTAAGTATATAGGTAGAAAGATTTTTGAGTAAAACTGAATGATTGGACATGGATGAAATGACTGATATGCCCTAGAATATAATAATGGGCATGGGCCCATTATTATATTCTAGGGCATATCAGTCATGGACTGTGCTGCAGCAAATATGGCCCAATCTGCCAGGTAATCAATCTCCTCCCATCTGTTCCAGGTCTTCAGTAGGTACACCTGGCTCGCTGATGTCTCCCGTGTGGACCATGGATTGTATAACAGAGAAACGCGCCGATTCTGACCGGGCGTCCATCTACTCGCGGTCCAGTGGCAGCGCCTCCGAGTACTCCGTGCCGAGGACCTGCTTGGATAAATCAGGTAAGCTCCGCTCTATTCGTGCCAGCCAAGTATTTCCTGTCAACAGCCTGTTATGTCTCCTCTATCTATGAAGGATATCCTGCTGGGCTGGCACAACTGACGTCGCGACACAACGCGAGACGAGAAAATCAACCGTCTTCTTTATAATTTGGTCAGTGCGAGTAAGACAAGAATCGTGCGCGACGTGACCTGGCAGCATGTTGTGGTAGCCTCTCTGGTATCCGACCCTAACAAAAGAAGTAGCTATGTAGTAAAGAACACAGCTCTGCTTTGTCCATGCTAGCCTAGTACTCAGCCCAAGTCATGTCTTCCGCGGGGACCATGATTCTTTGGCGTGAAAATTCCTATGGAATTGGGTCATCAGAAGAGTTCTCTACCGAGCTTAATTGGCATGTTACCTTCTTTTGATTTAATTCTGCATGACTGACATTGGGACCATACTATCCCTTTACCACAAAGTGTCTAATTCCACTTCGTTTTTCAAGACTAAGTAAGTAAAACGTGCCTACCTGAACGATATTCCCTCTTGGTGATTTCGTAACTTGACTGTTCTTGTGCGATACCTAATGAAGGTCAGCATCTAACCGTCATCATTTTCTCCAGTGGACTCAAAGCGCGGGAGCCCGGTGTGCTGCCCCAGCATCCCAGCGAAGACCGGCCCGTGTCCGTGCTGGCAGCCCAAGCCCTGTTGCTGCCGCAAGTTCAGCGGGCCCTATGAGAACTACGACGTGCCAAAGACGCCTATGCCTCTGATACAGGTAAGACCGTCTACACACCTTACCAAAGTAAGGAATTAGCAATTTTCCTTTAAGTCTAGAGCGACCATATACCTACCGAGAAATCACATGCTCGCAATGTGCGAGGACCTTTAGGAACAAGATTGGCTGCATAAGTCACATGCGAGCTCACGACCGTCGACAACATACCTGATCGCAGTCGCTGTGGCCGAAATCGGCGGAGACTACATCATCTAGAACTCGTTGGGTTGCAAGCTGATTTTGCAGATGCTGCACTGATGTACACAGGTACATCAGTGCAGCATCTGCAAAATCAGTGGTTGTTGGTGTTCAATTAATCGCCAAGACAACTAGTCACGTTCTGTTTGAAACATAAAACTGATAAGATGAAAAAATATGCTCCAATAGATCAAATTGTTGATACATCTTGATTTCACGTGATCTGATCTAGAACAATTTTTGGAATAATTGCTATTACCATGCCACTGCTGTCACTTAAATTACTAGAAACATCAACTCAGTGTCATCACATTAAAAGTTATATTAGTTACTTGTAACTCAGACTGAACAAAGATCTCTAAGGACTTGGAGTAAGCAATCCAGCATCGAATTACAAAGGATTTGGAAGGTTAATTCAATAACATTGCGCCCGAGGGACGCAAGGGTAAATAACATGCACGCAAATTGACTTACGTCCGGATACGGATCTGCCTAGGGACGTGTCTATTAGTTGCCCTAAACACGACTTAGGACTAGTATAATATGCAGGATGCAATCAGTTTACGGGTGGAATTAATGCTAAATTGCGCGCGCATACGCAAGTCTAACCTCCTGAGTTCCTATATGAAGAATAATATTAGTACAAACAAATGCACATTAAATATGAATGGAATAGATTTTCATTTGCTTCGTTTGGGTCGATTTTGGAACAAATAAAAATTCTAAATTCAGCCACTTTTAATCAGGTCCGCTTGGTTTTAGTTTCGTTGATATTTTTTTCGTGTGAGGTCTCAAGAGGCTATAATGAATAATCGATTAAAAATATGTTTTTTTACTTATTTAGCCCTTTATATTGTACCAAAAAAAACAGCGTGATCATACATTGAAATACACAAATCTGCTGGATAATGTTATAATCTACATCAATCAAATTTTACAGCGATCATTGGTCCTAATATTTAAATGTAATCGTTATTTTTTCAGGAACATCCAATCGACAGCTCAGACAGAGCAGACACAAAGAGCTTATACGACACACCAAAGAAACTAAAATGCCTTCTCAACCAAACGTGCAATTGTAGTGAAGCCAAAAACCAAACAGACACTGTAAATAACGAAACACATTCAAACTACGTCAACGTTACACCAGTACCGGAAAAACCACCCAAAGTGCATAATTGCAACTACGCGAATCTAGACCTTTCTGCCACTTTAGAGAAGTTCGAAAGTTCCTTGCAGATACTAAGAAGCGCTGGCTTCAGTCAAGAAGAGCTGGATGCTTTAGAAGACATACCAGAGAACGATGACGACATATCCACAGCTACGACAAATACCGTCCACCCTTCAGCACAATGCTGCAATGATCATTCCAACTACTTGAATATGGAACCTCTTGAAATCAGCAGTTCAAGTAATAGTAACAAGAACTGCTCGGATAATATCAGCAGAATCAGTCACGTGTCAGATCCAACGCAGCATTCAGAGTCAGACACGATCAGCACAAGACGCTCCAGCTCCGCAGACTTCACCAAGAGACACTACGACGACTTCCAATGCTTCACACCAACCGTGCTACGGAAAGCGAGTAAAAACGCATGCATCAATGAAGGCATACCAATCATCAATGAACCAGAACCGCCTAAAGCGGTCAAAGCGCCTGAGAAAAGTGAGAACACATTTGTCACAAGGTTTAGAGACGCTGTGAAGATAAGAAGGTCGTCTAGCGTGCCTAGTAAATCTGAAAAGAATAGAGACTCTTCATCTTCAAACGATTCTGGAGTTTCAACCGGTTCGTTGAAGCACCACAAGGGTGACTTCGAGTTTGAGATGCCAGTGACCAATGGCAAGAGCTCTAAGAAGTACTTCAAGAACAAGCCCATCAGAAGGGCATTGACGCCCGTTCATGGGCAGTTTGTGAAGTCCAGTTCGTCGGATCCTCTGAAGAACCTGACGTTTCACTTCGAGGAAGTCGCGACGATGACCAAGTCCAGTTCGTGCGATGTGGACACGCTGACGAGACGGAAGAAACGGAATGGTGAGTAGTGTATTAGATGTTTCTTCATGTACAGTCAGCAGCAAAAGTAGCTGCCTGGGTCAAGTGATTAATTACACGACTCTAATGTCAAGAGAATAAGGACTGTCTAAATAATTTTGAGCGTGTTATTTTGCGTAGCTTTTTCTGCTGCTGACTGTACTGAGCAAAAGTGAGTTAGTTATGTCTATCGTTATAAACTTCATCATCCCTATCTCCATCATTGTGATGTGACTCCAGAATTAAAACAGAATATTGCTTCCTCTAAATCCTACAACCAAGTGTTTGTATTTAAGATACTAAAAAATAAAAGCATCTGATGAGATCTGTCTGGAATGTTCAAATAACTCTACTATCCCACCACTGACAATCACCATTACTATTCACCATTGACAATCAGTGTCTATAAGGACACTGATTGTCAATGGTGAAGTGTCCATAGAACTGAAGTTGGCTATTTTAACTAATCAGCACTTGTACTTATATGATTGGCCATTGATATACTTGACGTCACGCCACTGCTAATAAAAAAAAATAAGAAGAAGAAGACTACCTAACATGGATGGTCCTGGCCAGCGTTCGTTTGTAATTTATAGTTCTTAATGTCAATAGTATCGTTCACATATAAGATGTAGTATAATAAATATCACCCCAACAACATCGCAGCGTTATAAGAATCGTGATTCTCCTCCGCAGTAGAGGGCGGCGGCGACGCGCCGGCGCGCCGCGGCCTGCGGCCGGCGTCGGGCGCCTCCGACACCTCCGACTACATGGAGTCGCTGTCCGCGTCCGCGTCCGCGTCCGCGTCGTCGCTGAGCTCGGGCGACGCGGCCGCCGAGAGGCACGCCGCGCGGCCGCGCTCGGGGCGGGAGTACGCCAGCATCGACAGGGCTGCGTTGGCCAGCGTGTGCGATGCCACCACCGCTTAGGTGTACACTATGCTGGACCCATTGTGTTGTCGTGCGATCATATTTGACATACGTCTATTAACTAATATGTGCGTTTTCCCTTCCTCACAAAACTGAATGTCAAAGTGATGAAGAAAAACTGATTTTTAACCCGTAGGTGGATATGGTATATACAATTAAATCGTCGACATATTTGAGACTCCCATATTGAGCTTAATTTGATCAATACTTGTGTCACCTCAGCTGTTATTTGAAGCATCGTCTTCAACTAAGACTTAGGTGCATTTTAACTGAAATAGGTTTGCCGAAAGTTTATGAATACATGCGAGCCGAATGTGACATGACCATTTAGACAGATTGACATGGACTTTTTGGGGCCTATTGCATTGTATCGTGTAGCTTGGAAACCTTGGTGTAAGTAAATCAACAAAGCTAAAGCTTTAACACAATGTCACCACCGTTCAGACAACGTGTGAACTAGTAGTCTTATTGTAGGTATTTTATCATGCCGGTCTTACATGAAACACAATATGTAAAAAAAAACGTGTAAAACGGTGTGCGACATGTTAGTACCGCACAAAAATGTGCGGATAAAACTGTTGTCGGTACCTGGTTTGTTTACAGGTTTCTTTATACGTATCGCGGCGAATTTTGATCCCTATGACAGCTGTCATATCAGTACAATTTTACGTTTTAAGGTTATAAACTGTACGGAGATGACAGCTGTCATAAGGATCAAGATTCGCCGCGATACGTGCAATAGATGATACAGCAAAAAGGATCAGGTTACGTCAAAATGTTCTACATCAGTGACTGTCTGACTGAGACCTGGAATAGCCTACATTCAATAATGAGATGGCTATAAATGTGACTATGTTTTCTAAACCGTAGATTATGCTGCTTCAAAACATGAAGCACTTACTTTTTCGTCGTACATCAACTGGATAGCGAGTAATATATTATATTGACCGAAGTAGAAAAATTTACGAATTTAAATGTATTCTAGATCTATCCAGTTTTATATTTCGGATCATTACCTAACTTGCCGGTTTAGGCATTTACAGTCAAGTTCAGAGATATGTATACAGTTTTGCACCTTATTCCATTGTAATAAAGCGGAAAATGTATACATATCTTTGACGCCGACTACATTTTTAGTCAAGACCAATAAAGGGACATCCGCTCCTAAAGTTTCCTAACTTGTACTTATTTGAAGACTAATCAAGTTAATTTAAACTATACCAATGATTTTAATTACTTACCGAACATGGCGATAAAAAGACATGTGAACAGTACTTCAAATCAAGCACTATGATAAAATTGATCGAAAACCTATTGGTTTCCATCGAATTATATATAATAACTTAATTACTTATGTAACACTTGTAGGTATTCTTTCGTTCCTATGTAAATAGTGGTTAAGGTATATATGTATTAAATACTAGTGAATAGAGGTAGTGTTTCGTTGTTTAGTGGCGTGCCAAAACTGTTTTAGCAGCTATTTGAGAAACTTGTATAAGATCGTGTGAGAAAACTAAGGTAAATTTTTGGTTACCAAGTCCTCTACACAGAATTGTAGACAAAATTTCTTGCAAGACCTTATACAATATTAAATTAAGTAATGTCACTGTTACAAAAACGGTCGTTCGAATTTAAAATATAGATACGTACCTAAAATGCTGGGCGTTTGCAAAACGTTGTAATTCAATTCGTAAAAAAACTGTCTGCCATGAGAACGTTCGATTCGTTCGGCCACAGATAAAAAATACTTTATTTTTATGAAACAAAAAAACGACATTACACACACCTCGATAAACAATATTTTGTGTGACAGTTTGAAACTGTTCTTTTGAACTTCGAAAACGTATTTTAAATTAGCTTTTTTGGAATTTTACCTAATATTAAATAGAACTAAGATTTTGATAGTTTTAGTACTTAAATTATTTGTGCCTTTATGTACAATGTTTTAGAAATTTCATTTATTTGTGTTACCTTACATTTAGTTTATGTAATTTAATAGTGTAAACTTCATATTTTGTTAGTTTTAGTGTGGTGCATATACATATATGCAATTATATACAAATGTGTATTCATTGTATTATATATTTTATAATGTTAAGTATCGCCTCATACTCTAGAAGCAATAGCCTATGTACTTCCATGATAAATGTATGACATATGATATAACATATAATTACATAATATACAACAGTACCATACATTTTGTACTACAAGAAGCTTTGAGAACGGTTATCCTGCCAAATAAAAATAATCGATATTTATCTAATTGTATTTTTTGTATGTTTACATACAATTTGCCAATGTTTCATTAAAATTAAGGCACATTGATCTACTGAATTGAGATATATCTTTAAATTCTATGGAATTTCACACAGCGGCTACCTTTATTTTTCTTGGTTCTTCCACATTAGCGATAGTCAATTTTTTTTCAAAAATAAGGATTTTTTTGCCCTGACTTACTTTATATTGCAAAAAAAAACAATAAGTGTCAAAAGGCACCGGAGTAAAAATCAATACCGTCATATGCTGCAACATCGCCTATGAAGTCTAACTTTGCCTACCTTATGAAACTGGGATTAACTCGATTGGGTGAGTAAGATACAAATGGTTGTACCCGGCAGCTGCTCGCATCCTTCTCACAAAAAATCAGGTTACATACTTAGGTAACAAAATGCCGTTTTATAAGGTAGGCAAAATTAGGCTTCATAGGCAATGTTGCAGCATATGACGTTAAGCTTTTTCCAGTCTATGAAACTCATAATAATGTTATTCTAAAAAAAATCGGGCTTCGCTAGTGTGGATGAACCCTTATAAACGAGACAAAACTGTAAGGAACCATGAAACTACGCAAGTAACTTATCAAACACTCTCCGTCTCTCTCGTCTTTGTGGCATGTTTTAGTTAAATAAGGACGGAATACTTAGGGTGGGCTGCACCAAACCGTCTCTAATCCTAAGCGGTGTTCGTTAAAATCCGTATGTATGGAAAGTTTGTCAAGTTGCTACGGAATTAATGTAACGTCGATCGGTCTGTGATCTTAACTCGGTGCAACCCACCCATATTTGCCATGATAGACATCAGCTCTAAAATTTAATGCAATAAAATGAAACAGCGAATTGAATTTTTAGATTATCCGCAAGTTACAATATAATATAAGAATCAATATTATTATTATTAAACTTTTAACATTCACTGCCAAGAATTGCTTCGTACTTCTGTCGGAGCCGATTCCATGTTTTTCTGCTATACATATCACGGCGAATGTTGATCCTATGACAGCTGTCATCTCAGTACAATTTTACGTATTAAGGTTATAAATTGTATGCAGATGACAGCTGTCATAGGGAACAAGATTGGCCTCGATACGTATGAGTAGCGGAAATGCTAGGTCGGTTCCTGGCAGGGAGGTGGTTTAAACTGAGTAAGTACTGACGGCAGAAGATTTAAAAGATAACAGATGAAGATACGTCAAATACTAGATTGTATCTCAAGGGAGCAAAATTATATATTCACGGTGAGGGCGGTATATTGAATCCTGATTGAAACGAAAGATTGTACAATAGAATCCTGAACGTAGCGAGGGATTCTAGAGTAGAATCTTGAGCGTAGCGAAGGATTCAAGGGTTTACGCCCATTATTGAAATGATTTTGCTACGAGTACGACCTACGGCTACCGGCACGTACTGCTTTTAACATCTTCTATGAGGAAAATTGAAATCCGTCATTTAAGGGCGTCAATGGCTCTTTTCTTAACAGCAAAAACATCGAAAGAATGTACAATTTTAATCCCTTATTTAGCAATAATGACTGATCTGAATAGCAGGTGTGACTAGGACGTTTGCTGGTCAAGCCAATTTGATAAAACGTGTTAGACTTTGACTGTAGTTTCAACATTTGAGGAATAATGAGCTTATGTGAAAATACAAAGAATTAGATACTGGAACGATTTTCTTACGATTTTGTCTCTATTTCGGATATGAAAGTACCTAATGGCATAGGCGCTGGCACATACCGTAAAGTCGCACACAAAAAAGCTTAAAAATGTATTTTTATTTTTGTGCATTTTATTTTATAATACCTGTCAACTTTAAACCCTAAAATCGGCCAGCTAAGGTGCTTTATTACACTAGCAATCATACGCACAGTCTATCACTGTCTGTGTGTGAAACGTTTTTACGCACACGTCTACGGTAATGTTGCGCCTATGGAAAGTTATATTTTATCGTATAGTAGAATCACAAAAATAACCAGTGAAAGTAACTTTTGTGGTTCTTCAATACTAGTTTTCTTGTCTAGTCAGAGTTTGTGGTGACCACATTTAGTTTTTTGGATTTTTGGTGTCATGATTTTTTTTGTAGCTGTGTTAAATGTACTCGTTTCGAGATTGTACGGTTATAGAGGATTTTTCATATCGCCTGAAGATTTGCTTAAACTTCATCTGATGAAATTATAAAATAATGAAGTTCAAGATTTTTTAAATACCTAAATTTTTTTTGCGTTCAGCAAATGAAAAATCTTTACATGAGGCCGGTTGTTATATACATAAAATCTTTTAATTACAAACAAAAAATCTCGTCCGAAGAAATTGCGGAACGACTTTTTTGTTTTGGGGGTAAATGGTCATTTCCTTTTTTTAACTATCTGTGGCCACTACACGCATGGTTTCGGTGTTAGCATACGAGGGGTTCTGTTGTTCAGCACAAAATTATATTTTATGTAAACAGAGATATTTTCTTGTCCTCTGAGTTTCGCACATTGTCTTAATTTTAACGTTTTGTAATATTGCGTCTGAAGACAAAATATAGTGCATTGAATTGAATTATGATTTTATTTACTTATTTCTTATACCCGCTGATAGTACTTAACCCTTTAGCACATTCACTGCCAACCATCGCTATGCACTATCCCGTAATTTTCCTCGTATGTACCAAGTGGGAAGCGACTACGGCGTAGGCGCCCACTAGGCGGGTTTCTGCCTGTGTAAGTGAGGCCACGCAACGCTACGTGTGTTACGCCGTAGCACGTAGCAGCGTTTTTCGGCTCTGTAGCTGAAATTGCACGCAATGGCATGGCTCATATGCGAGTGATTGCTCATGAATATGCACGAAAGCATATTTTTCCGAATTTCAGAATTCCGAAAACAACGAGTCTCTGAAGAAAATGATATTCGAGGACAAAAAAAAAGAAATGGCGGTAAGAAATTTGAAATATCAAAAATATTTATTTGCTCAGAGGTTAGCTGGAAGATATCCCTTAAAGGGCTCGCCTTTGTACTTATTTTTCTGTTTCTGTTTTAACTTTCCAATGTTTCATGAACAATAAAATATTACATACATGCATCATGATGCTCTCGAACAAATGACCTTGGAAGATCACGCTCTTTTGTACTCGCTTGAGCTTGACCTGTATTCACTTTGATTAGTGATTAGTGCGAGTTCATACAAAACTACTCGCACTCGCAGCAAATGTATGAACTCGCACTAATCACTAATCAAAGTGAATACGGGCCATTACGCGGAGTGTGTATCAATTGTTTCCTGCTTGACGGTCGCCAACAAGCCCCCTCAGACAGAGTGACTTTGTCCGCATGGAGCGTATAGACAGTTGTTTCCAGCTTTTCTGATTTAGAGGTTTGGTTTTTAAAACTTTATTTAAGGTGGTCTCGTAATTTTAATAATGCACTCTAGAGGGCATTATTAAAATTAGTACCAGATAGTTGAATTACAAGACTCCACCTAGTAACCTATAAATTATTATATTGAATATGCAATCCCGGATGTATGGTTTTATAGGTATTACATTTCAATATTATACCTGTACAATATGATCGTTCGTGCGATCCATTTATTCATCATATCAGCCGAAGGACGTCCACTGCTGGGCATATACCTCCCCCAAAGAGTGCCAAAGTGACCGGTCCTGCGCCACCCGCATCCAGCGGACTCTAGCAACCTTTACCAGGTCATCAGTCCACCTTGCGGGGGCCTACCCACGCCGCGCCTTCCGGTTCGTGGTCGCCACTCGAGAACCTTTCCGCCCCAACGGCCATCGGTTCTACGTGCTATGTGCCCCGCCCACTGCCACTTAAGTTTAGCGATTCGGAGGGCTATATCGGTTACCTTGGTTCTGCTGCGGATAGCCTCATTTCCATTTATTACCAATTTTAAATAAGTAAATTCATTTGTTTATAGTAAAGGCCAATTATTAGCTCAAACGATTAATTTAAATACATGTGATTGCTAATTTGTGTGACAAGACGTCATCTTGACGTTTTATCTCACTGTAGAAGCTATTGAATTATTTCGGCGAAGAATTTATCATCTTCGGTAGTATAGTGGTAAGTATCCCCGCCTGTCACGCGGGAGACCGGGGTTCGATTCCCCGCCGGAGAGATTCTTTTTGCATTTTAGTAGGTTATTATGTTTAAACATAATTCTTTACAATACTATTATCATATTTTACGACACACCTGGCCATAATGCGAGTTTTACCGCACCCTGCGCGTACGGTAAAACTCGCATTGTGGCCAAGATGACGACGTAAAATTGTGTACTCACCACGGGCGGTAATTCGTAAAGCCCCGGATCGCATAATTATGGCTCTCACCTTCGGTTCGGGCCACAAACACTGCGATCTGGGGCATTCACGAATTAAATTAGTACTATTTTGTACGTAATCACATCACCTTACCTATATTATATTGCACTATCTTTACACACAAAGATTTCTCAGATCTGGTTTAAAATGTATAGATGAACGGAAAGAACACACGACGCTGCTCAGATCGACCCCTTGTTTTAAGCATCCGTACTGTAAACGTAAATAACTAAACCATAGCTAAGGGCATAAAAATCCCAGACATCCAATCACTCCAAATTCCGGAAAAACAAATTTGACACCCTAGTCGAGGTCAGGGGGCTTTAAAGGGCTCATATACGGAGCAATTTACCCGCTAAGCGCCTCGGGCAGGCCCTTCGTGTAATCCGGGACCATGTGTCCGAGTTTAGCCGGACCGGACGGGACATACGGGTGTAGAATGTTGGACGAACAGTCCTGTAGGTAGGGGCCACGGCAAATGTTTAGGTACCACTGATAAGAAGGCGAGGATACCCAGAACGTGCCTGCAAGGGTTTAGTGCGAGGTTGGTTCTAGTGCGTTCAACCTGGGCTGTTATTCGCTACGCGCTAATGCGGCTCACC